>OX465400.1:10007500-10722509 GCA_950005105.1 Lycophotia porphyrea
TATGTCTTTATAAATCTACTTGGTGGCCTCTTTTAGGTAAGCGATGAGGTCCGCACGTTCATTAGGCTTCTTCAAACCGGCGAACACCATCTTGGTGCCGGGGATGTATTTCTTGGGGTTCTCCAGGTATATGAAGAGGGTGTCCTCACCCCATGTGATACCTATAAAATATTTATTGTCATTATATAATTCTTGACATTGTATCAGTGACTGATAAATGATAGCTAATCAAACATCGGTATTTGTCGGAAGTGAAGTCATTGTGATATTGAGATTGAACACTGAACAGTGCACACGTGGCGTGATATTCACGCGATTATAAGTCAGTGGACACAGACAATGGGACTTTGTACATGAAGTCATCAACTATTGCATTAGATATTAAATAATCAAGTACAATGAGTGTCATTGAAACTTACACAAGTACTATACACATACTCATGTTCAGCACACAAAAGAGATAAATCACAACTGAACCAGAGCACAAAATTTATTGATTTCCTATCTCATGATAATTTTTAATCAGTATTCAGCAGACGATGATGATCGATAATTTATCTACTGATGTCAGCTATGACTTGAAATCATCCAGCATATTGAAAAAATGGATGCTAAGGTTGGAAACTAAAAATAATTAACCTACCTTTGGACTTGTTGGCATCTGAGTAGGAAAAGCCGGCTGCCTGGCCAGTCTTGCGGCCCCAGAAGCCGTTGAGGTTGGGTCCTACTTTGTGTTTGCCACCGGCTTCAACCTGTAACATACAAATACTTAATATTCATTCTATGAAAGGAAATAAGAGCCAAACATAAATGAACTTAAACCACATACAACTTCAAAAAAGGAGGAGTTTCTCAATTTGTCGGAATCTTTTTTATTTATTTATTATATTAGGTCTGTTTTATAGTTTGTTTATATTAATTATAATTTTGAAAAATGTATGATCAGGTCTGAATGAGACAGGGTAGTACACACAAGTAATTATATAAAATATGAGAAGGAATTCCCATTTCCCATGTGACTGCCATGTGTTAATTACTAGTTGTTGCATTATAATCTTCTACACTACTGACCTAAGGTTAAAATTAAAATGACCATTGTGAAATTCAACTTACTCAAAATGTGGAACATAATTGGGTTTTTCTGATCAACAGTTTGACAGGAAAATCCAAACTAATTCCTTTGTTGAATATTAAAACACTTTTTTTTAAGGAAAATTCATTTAGCAGGCATGCCAGAAATAAAGTTTCAATGTCATGTGTGACAATAGACAATGTCAAACATGCCGACAATGTGGTGATAGATAAAAATAATGATGAATAAAGTTACTTACAGTGTGGCACTGGGCACATCTTTGAACAAAGATTTTCTTGCCATTTTCGGCGTTGCCAGCTGGGATTCCCATGTTACTAGAAAGAATAAAGAGGAAAAGTTAGAAATAATTCAAATGTTATCTTGTAGGTGGAGTAAATGAATCACAGTGAGGTTATGTTGAGATCATGATAACTTCAAGGTCATGATTCTAACACTTCCTACATTGTGATTTAACTGTTCTTTAGTGTAATTACATAATTCAAGAACATTGCTAAGTACCTAATTAATAGTACTAAAATATATAATTCTACATAAACCGTTATGTAATAAGGGTAAATTATGTGTAAAATATCTACCTAGCTCTGTGAGCAGAACCTTGCTAATACTCATTTAAAAGAGTTTTTGTAATAAGCATAGTTAAAAAAGCATATACTCATGGATGGTTATAAACAAGTATTGCCCTGGAATTTGTTAATAGGAACTAGGTCAGGATCAATGTCAGCAGGGGTTCCAAGGCACTTGGGTGTCGATGTCATATTACGTAAGTTGGTGAAATACTCAATGTGGAGCAAATAACGACAATGTTATGCTTTATGCCCATTGTTATAATCGCTGATCACTGTTACGAAGTCAGTAAAAGCAGAATAAAAACTTAAATTCACGAAACACTTGATCGAAGTTAAAATTAACTGTTGGTGTCTCACTCAATCAATACGAGCATTAAGTGGGAAACGATTATATTAATAAATAGATACTACAATACCAATTCTAGTAGTACAATAAAACTCTACTTACGATTTTGTGTTATTAAAAAATTAAGTTTAAGCGGGACGTTCGCTCACCACAATTTGGTCTATTTCAATGACAAATTCGTTCGTAAGACGTGACAGAACCGTGCGTGTACACTCACACGACAACGAATGAATGAACTGCGCGAATAATGTTGCCAGTTGGCTCTGTGCCACTCCGCCCCGGTCGATATCGTAAGTAAATTCCTATGTAATCTGTGACGATGGTTAGAACTAGTACCCCATGAAAGTCCATTCGGTACTATAATAAAAAAAATAAAAAACTAGCGAACTGAGCAAAAGATGAAGTACCCAATGCACTTCATCTTTTGGTTACGGTGCATTTTAAAATTTAAAATAAGCACAATAATATGCAATTACATTGACATTTTTACACCAAAAATAACGAACTTTAGTTGACACTGTGGAACGGAACGTGAATCCCTTTTTTTTTTTTACGGATGAGAAATCATCAAATTTATGACTTCTCCCGCTCTAGGCAGAGCGGAATGGAGTGTCAGACTTCTACTGACTAAAACCCATCCATGTTCCTTCCTTGCCCTTTGTGTTCCATGGCCGCGGTATCTCTTTCGAACAGCCCGCAGCCCTGGCAGACGTGAATCTCTTCACGTTCCGTTCCACAGTGTAAACAAAAAATTCGCTGTTTAGTGAATGTGTGTGAAATGGTTAGGTTAGGTTAGAACGGTGACCTACTACGAACGGTGACCAGAAACGACTAGATTATATAGAAAGAAATACGGAAAAAAAAAATCTAACCTAAAAACTTTTACCATGGATATTTCTATAACCATGGGGTTCCGCGGGGTGGGGATGGTACAGGGAGGTATCCTCATACCCCCCCGCCCCCTGCACCATAAATCGACGGACATTTACGGAAAAAAATATTCTAGCCTCAAAACTTTAACCATGGATATCTCCATAACCATGGGGCTCCGCAGTGTGGGGATGGTACAGGGAGATAGCCCCATCCCCCCCCCCTCCCCCTCACACCCTCAAAACCCCATAAATCGATGGCCCATAAAGGAAAGTTTAACCGACGTCCATTCGTTCGTATCAGCTGCTGTCAATGTTATAAACCGTAACGCGAGCGCAGCTCGTAGTCATGATTTCAATTATTGTGCCACCAGTGGGACAGTCTAGCTAGCCCAATCCTTAGATGCAGTTGGACCGTGCCAGTTTATTTAGGTAAACCAACAATTGTTTACACATACATTTTTAACTTATTTTTTTATTTATTTAGTTTTACATAATAACTTGAAGGTTGATATACCTTAATTGTCCAGTAAAAAGAACAATTCTTATGATTTCTGTAGCTGCCCGCAGCAAATTATTGACGAAGCCCAATTGTTGCTACACATTTTAATTTTTAACTTCGTTTTTATCATGGTTTTCAACGAGATTACCTATCTTCAAATATCAAACAAATTATTGACGAAGCACAATTGTTGCTGCACATTTTAATTTTTAACTTGGTTTTAATCATGGTTTTCAACGAGATTACCTATCTTCAAATATCAAAACAAAATAAATGACAGCACTATCACACATGGTTCAGTAATTAAATAAATGGGAACACATTTTATTTATCGACTATTAAACTGAAAACAGCTGCTGGAAAACCCCTAAAGCCTGACACATGCTGATTGTTGACAGCAAACTATAGGTTTTATTTTGCTGCGTCATGTTCTTTCGTTCTGTAACGGTAGCAGTTGGTTATTGAGCGTCAAATGAGGTTCTATTTTAACTTTTTACAAACGTTACCCCAGACAGTAGTAGGAAATTCTCCTGTATCGTGGGTGCGTGTACAAACATTTAAGCTGACCTAGGTACACAAACTTACTCTAAGTGATGGTTGCTATAGGTATAAGAACTATTAGATTAGTTATTTATTAAAAAATGCTATTTCATTAGTACAAACTGGTCTGGGTCTTAGTAACCAACGGGAAAGGTTTGGTCAAAACAGGCGAAGTTCAAAATAAATGAAATAAGTATGTCTCAAATCATAGCTCACAATAAGTTCTCTATCTCATAAAACTGCCACAAGTATACCAAAGTCGGTGACTTGAGCCGAGAGGATGTGTCGAAGATTTGAATGCAACAGTCATTGGTTTTTAAAGTAGGTAAGTCATATTTAAAACACTATGCTAAAGCGAAGCATACAGTAATTAATCTGAACTAGATCGGCGCAGTCCCAGAATCGACTAAGGACTGAAGAGGCATTGTTATGAAACCCATTTGTTACGAAGGCGATAGGTGTGTGCGAGATAGGATGGGGGTAGGGAGTGCAACGGACCAAATCAAGATAAATCCAAAGATAAATAAAAATAGAAAGACAATAAAGATAGATAAATTAAATATTTATTTTATTTAAATTTAATTATTTATTTTTAAAGTGAATATACTTACAACCAAATATTCTGTGAATATTTAAGTGTCTACCTGTCGCCGTTATTAATATCTAGCATAAAAAACGGCTAAATATTATATTATATTGTACTGTAATAAATATTTAAACAAATACTAAAAACAGGATAAAATAAAATAATTGTTAAAGCGGCAACAGAAATACATTATTCGTGTAAATTTCAACTGTCACAGTTCAATAGGGTCCGTTTTACCTTTGGGTACGGAACCCTAAAAAGTGAGTCGAAACAAATGGAGATTGACTACGTAAAGAGAAATAGCTAAATAAGCACTAGACACTATATCTACACTGATTTAGTGATACCCAGGTACGTAACTCAATAACGCAACGCCGGGAGGGGACGCCCTAGAAGAACATACGCTGACCTCATTGGTGAGGTTCTTCAGAAAGGTCAGGTGCGGAGTACTCGCAACCGGCGTGCGTGTATGACCAGATGTATGAACGTGGACGAGGCAAAAGGAGTATGTAAGGATCGTAGCAGGTGGCGTTCTGTAGTTTCTGCCTACCCCCATGGGAAAAGGGCGTGAGTTTATGTATGTATGTATGTAACTCAATAATTACAGTCTGCGTTTACTTATCTGACTTACAGTAAGTATCCGATAGCTTATCCTTTACTATATTATATCACGTATTATTACTAGTGTAACTAATAGTAATCAGCACATAAATGCTATTTTATTTAACTTAATATTATGGATATTTCTGTTGTATTTTTACTCTTTTTTTTTCGTTGTTTAATCAGCTGTTTAGGCCTATAATATAGTGCATGTAGTGCTCTTCTTTCTAAATAAATAAACAGATAATAGTGTACTCATTGTTGAACAGTCAAATTAACCTTTTAAACGCTGGAGCATAAACTCACGCGCGCGCCCTCCACGCCAAGCCACAATTTCACCGCAAATACCTACAAAACGAATAGGGATTCTAAAACTATTTAATTGTTTATTTCGTGTCATACTGCACCGAATTTTTTGTCACATATTTGTGTCGTTAGCGTACAGGGCCCTCGCTTGCTTGTCACGTATATGTGACAATGGCGTTCAAAAAATTAAATAAATAAATAAAGCCTTATTCAAAGCGCGTAACAGCAATCCATCAAACAAGTCGTAGGTGTAAAACAACTTAATTGGTCGGACTTATTGTTTCATTAACAGTAAAAAGCTTGCGGTGCCCATCCAGTATTTAGTCCATTAGTTTGATGAGTATTTTTCTTAAAAATAACCATTATTATGTTCAGCGCTGCTACCTTAACGGCTGTTACCTATTACAAGAAGCCGTGTAGTGACGTATTAGTAATACCTCTATGAATATCACAAATCACGGTTATCTGAATCTGTTCTTAATGTTATGTATTGTAGGTACGTATGGTACGGTATAAAATGAATAACCCTTTCTTTTGGCTTTGCCGTAGACGGGTATAAATAAATAAAACACAATTCACGCTTGTTTTTCGCAAAGGATTAGACTGAGGTCTAAAGTACATACATCCACATTTCGCCAGTAATGTTTTAGTCCCGTGTTACAGGGGTGAGCCTATTGCCATCAACTGGTCCTATATCTAGAACCAGAAACTACTTAGAAGTCGGAATGGAAAAAAAAACCCAATAGCAAAAAAAGTTAAAAATATTTCACCGTAGTGCGGACGAGGCTTGAGAATAATAATATGTAGTCCCGTTAAGTACACACGTCGACCAGTGATGCTAAACAAAACTAGTTTATGCGGATCTCTCATTGTACGGAAAATCTATACGTCTATACGCCATGTTACACTGTAATAGCTTGATGTGTCGCCTTGTGTACGTACATGTTATTATCATTACATTTAGTTGATGGATTTGTGTTTACAGAATTAAGATAATACTGATAGATAACGGAAATAAATTCCATTGTTTGGAATAAGGTTAATTACTATCATAATGTGTGTACTTTTTGTGTAACAATTTTGGTGTACAATGAAGTATCTATATATCTATCTACGTCATTGTCGTATGATAAACATGGGTACATTCGACGCTATACACGAAAATCAATCGGCAAGCCACACCCGACAAGAGTTTTATAAAGTATTCAACTCGGCGTAGATTGTATTCATTTTTTTACTAAATGCCACCATCCTGCCGTTACAATAAAATTCGATCAACTGTAATTCTATTGGTTCAAAGTAAGGAGGAAACTGAATAACGGCATTATTTCCGGGAAAACGCTGCGCTCTCTATTGGAGTTTTAAATCAACATTTACCGAATTCGAGTACCATAAGAAAAAAAAAAATCAATTCCTCAAACCAGCACCACAACCCTTAAGACCAGCTCATTATTTCTTGCCTTTACCCATATCAATAACATTTTAATTTATGACCAATCTATTATATTATTGATATTTTTGCAAGCACGGAACTGAGTCTCCTCAACACCGCATCTCGATACCTAGAGTCCACTGCTGCTCCCAGTACTATCTCCTCTGGGTAAACAAAGTGTATTTTTATTTTTATTGTAATTTCATTTTCTTCATTGTAATTCTATCTACTAAAACTGTTTTATTTTCTTTTATTCTTACATCTACCATATTGTTTAATTTCTAATATTATTACTATTTTTGTTTTGTTTTTAATTCCAGTTTTGATTTTGAACTGACTTTAAATTTTATGTAGTTCTACTTAATTTTATGTTCAACCAATAACTTATATGTGTGGTGCAAACTGTTAGCATAAGTTGGTTATAAATAAATAAATAAATAAAATAAGGTAAGTTTCGTCTGTTGCGACGGAATAATCCAGTAGATGAGGCTTCGGTCGTTTAATTCCAGCAGATATAAATACTAGGTGTAAGTGGACCTTTCACGAAGTCAATCAAACATTCTGTATATCAAACTAAGTAACTCTAAGCCAGAACTAAAAATTATTGCTGGGAACCAACTTTTTTTTTGGATTGAAATATCACGTCTGTGCTGGTGGATGCATTGAATAGTACGGGAGTGGTGGGGATATTTAAAGTAAAGTTAGGACATTCAAAACTTGTAAAAAGTTGGAACTTTGACCCCCAATATCTCCGTAACTAGGAGGCCCCCAGGTACGGTCTAGCTAGAACAAAAACATGATCGCAATGATGGGGAGACCAAGTGCCTTTCGGCTTCGTTGAGGGTAATTTACACCCATTTTGTTTTGGTAACGTTATAGTAGACAGTTATAGACAGTGGCTAGACTAGGTAGGTGTCAAGTGGGTTTGCTGGACTGTCTTGGAATAAACGTGCTTCTCTTTGAGTCGAGTTTAGGTACTATTAAAATAAAGTATTAACTTGCTGAAACTCGTATAAAAACTCATTTTATCTTCCAGTCTGGAAACTACACTGCCTTTTTAGGGTTGCTCCCGGTGAGGGAACGCCTTTATAGTTTCATCATGTCCGTTTGTTTGTTTGTCTGTCTGCAGCTCAGCTCAAAGATTCTTAATACTAGAAAGCTGTAATTTGGCATGAATATACAGATTAGTACGAGACAAAGTGGTAAAATAAAATCTTCAAAAATTAGGGCATCTCCTGTACACGTAAAGTGGGGATGCTTTTTTTTTCACGTACTCCATAAGCAACAATAGAAAGAAAATAAAAAAAATGAAGTTATTATTGCTTTTAACTTCATTTCTTTTATTTTCTTTCTATTGTTGTCTACGTCATCTCGTGGAAAGTGAGTTAACTGCAGAGGTGTTTCGAGCTCAGTCCAACGGACGTAAACGTTCAGACAAGGTATTTCTGTTGGCAATGAATAGATGGCAGCTCTAGTGTTCATGGTTACGGCTTTGATATAAATCGGCGTAGAAGTAGACTAGACATTAGATTAAAATACTCATTTGCGCGAAAAAATATTTGTATGCCTAAGAAATTAATGTACCAATGAGCAAAAACATGTCTTGCAATAAAACTACGTGTCTAGTGATTCATGGCAAGAGTTACGTGAATTGTGAATTAATGTGTTCTTTTTTTATTTAAACCCAAGTATATTTTATTTAAACCCAAGTATATTCCTAATCTTAAAGATAATTAGTAATAGTAGTAGTTAAAAAAAAATGTTTTTTATTTTATCTAACGACGAAATGCTTTTGTTAAAACAATTTTCCAGATAAATAAATTACTTCATACTTGAATATATCAAAATAGCGTAGACGCGCTACGATGCTACGATTTCGTAGACCTCGTAGTCCCTAAAAAGCATCGCTACGTGACTACAATATTCGTAGCCGCGTAGCACCCTTCGTAGCATCATTATCACAATGCATGTCTAGGGGTCTTTCTGCTTGCATTATATTTTATTTGCATATTTGACACATGCATTTCACAAATATTTAAAAAAAAAATCTGGAAAAGGCAAATTAAAAAAATCAGGTCTGTTTCAGTTAAAATTATTATTTAAAGTTAACTGTTTAACACCTCTATTACCGAAAAGGATACCTTTGGTGACATCAAACAAAATGATGATAAGAAAGAACAAAGGATCCTTAACCCATTGAAGATGATTGTTAGATATAACTAGTATTTATTATCGTGATCCTTCACCAGTAAATCGCAGATTGTTCCCATTTGACAAGGGTCCGTCTCAGCTGCGGGAAATTGATTTAATGTCGCGGTGCCTCAGCAGCATTTCTTGAAATATTTAATTGTAGTTATGAAATAGTCGTTTTCATCAAATTCAATTGTTTATTTTCTGGCTCTACCCCACTTTAGGTGGGGTCGCCTCTCCTAAGTTTCTGGCACCAGGACAATTTGTTCTGGATTGTCGAGCCGGGCAGTACTTCCTCCAATAGAGACACTTGGCAAATCATTCAATTTCTTTATTTTTAGTCTGTAATTTTATTATAACCGTGTGTGTTATCTCCTTTCTAGAAAATTTCTCTCAATGATCGTGAAAAATCCCTTGAGAATATTATAAAACTAAGCAGTCTAACGGACTGATGCCAAAAGCGTTTCATAATACTCGTATTTATGGATTGTCAGATTCATTATTGTTTAAAGAAGAAGTCTTACAACTTTGATACTATGTGCTGCCCCAGCTTTACTGAAATTATAAAAATCCAAATATAAAAATCTAGGTCTGAACAGTGAAAGATTTACAGAAGCTTGGAATGTGGAATGTTCATCCGAATATACATATTTTTTGCCAATTGTTTCGTAATGTTGTAAACAGAATGTAGGAGCAAACTCAGCAAAGCCGAATCTTCTAAATCGTTATGATTTCCCCGGGGAAGTTAACCCCATTATTTTTATAAAACGCATGTATTTCTGTGTTGTGGACAATTTTATTTGTTTGCAACCATTTTATTACATCAACATTGTGGGTACATACTGATGTACCTACTCTTTGATACTAGTGTTAGAAGGTAAGAACAAATATTTTCTAAGTTCATACCTGCTCTCAATTCACTACATGTGTATTTTAGAGGTTTAAATTAACAAGTGGCTTACTAAAACAAATGTCCGCCGCGAATGTTAAATAGTCCCTAGAATAAATCTCTGAAACCTTAACATTCAAATAAAGGGACAGCTTTGTTTGGATTTTCGATTCAAATCGGCTTATGAAAAGTTTTTATTATACTTAAGTAAGGGACAGGATTTGTTAGCAAGCAACTGGCTTATTTTTGGGATTTTCACATAGGAAATAGTACAAAAGCATGGTGGCAAAATGCTGCGTATTTCGTGCTTTGATTTTAGTCGGTCTGCGCTTGGCTGGTTCAATTTGGCGACGGGAACATTGGCAGCCACAGTAGCCAGTTTAAGCGCGAATGAATCCTGTCAAAAGTACCTGAGCTGTGCGGCGGTTTGCGTTCAACCTCATATGAATGTTCATGGAAATTCCGAGGAATTGCGGCTGACAAGCTCTCGCGACTTTGATGCACCGCGCGCTGATTCCATTTTGTGGACTTTGGATTTTATTTCCCGTTTTCCGGTTTTCCTTTACGCCACTCTTCGGATTCGTTGTTTTATTGAGTATTGACTGGCGGGCTGTTGTTTTCGTATTGTGATTGTATATTATGTTGGTTGGTGGTTTGTTATTTTAGAAGCTGTTACTTTTGTGTCTATGTAACTTTGCTTCGATATGATTTGCAAGTTCGGTGTGCCTGACCACGAAAGGGTCAATGACAGGAAAAAAAATACTCAATCCGTCAGTTTCGAGCGTGTCGTGTGCACCATTTATGTCTATAACCGTTCATTGTTTCGGTAATTTACGGGCTGCTATCACAGGGGCGCAAAGCTAGATAAATTAGGAGCAACAATTACAATAACTCTTGATGTTCAGTCACCGGCCATTAAATTAAAAATACATAGCTAAAGCTGGTTTCAGCACAATTTATCGTTGGCCCTCGTAAGCTCTAATAACATAAATGGCCGTAAACAAGTCTACTTTCAGTGAGATATATAGGGAAATGTTTATTAATTCACATTATGGCTCGGCAATGGCGATTCTTTCAGCGATAGAATTATGACGCGGATGTATGCCTCCGCTATTAAGGATCGTAGTCCCTTCCCAAAAATATATTTTGGCCTGATCATTATAAAATATATTCATCACTTCGACCATCGTTATTATTAAGTCATCATCGTTATTAGGTCAATATTATCGAACCATTTTATGCATTAAAAGCATACTTTACACGTGAAAACTATGAGTGATATTTTTTTAAACTTCTAAGCACAGATACACACATCTACAGTATTTTCTTTAGGTACATATCTACACAGAGTTTAAAAGGTTTGCTCTAACTGAATTGCATTCTCCACAATTTAATTTTACAAATGAAAATGTTAATTACATCACAGTTCACATCAAATATATTTTTCTGTGTGAATAAGTACTTGATCAGCAGAGCAAGAATTTGAATAAATTGTTGCCGACGCAGCTATTAAGAGGTTTTAACTCAAGCTTTACGATCCAGTCGTTAGATAATTGTCCGCAGTAAATTCACTTTCGCTATCTGTTTAATCTAAGGCAAGGGTTCCCAAAGTGTGCGTCGCGGCGCCCTGGTGCGCCGTAGAGAGCAAAAAGAGGCGCCGCCGCCGCTGTGAGGCGTTCCTTTCCGTGCGCTAGGTTCACCAGTATTCACTTTGTAAGAAGAAGAGAGTTTCATTGAAGCAAGGTTCACGTGTTCTGGTTTAGTGGAGTTTTGCATATTTCGACTAGCTATGGCGCCGAGACCTGAAAGTGCCCCTCGAACTGAAAAAGTTTGGGAGCCCCTGATCTAAGGTGTTCTTGCTCTTCTAATTATTTTTAAATCTTCTGAGTGTTTTATCGACACACGTACTATTGGGGCGAGGAAATGAGATTTTTGTTAGTAATTAGATGTAGGTTGGGCTTAGAATGACTAACTGATTCTTTTTGTATTTAGAGCCTTGTTTCTGTAGGTTTTTTTTTTGTTTTTTGATCTCGCAGAGTTGAATGCAATTTTTTTTATAGATATTTTGCCGCTTGAATTACTTTCACAAGGAACGCTGTTGGTAAAAAATGTGAAAATGGTATTAAATAGCATCCGGAAATCTATTCTGTAGTTTTTGCGTGAAAGAGTAACAAACATCCATAACCCATCCACCTTCACAAGCTTTAGCAAATAGTAGTAAGATTTCACGGAATAAAATATATCGTATTCAAGTTAAGGAACCGGTTAATAGTAGACATGTGATCATTAGTTTCTCAAGTATGAGATATCATCGAATTTGGAGTAAGACTGTCGGTCACCGATCTTCTCATTGTCCATATAACAATAGAGCAACGGCTCGGGTGCCAACCGCTGCCGTCGATATCGGGCGAAATCCTATCAATCCCACAATATTAGATTCGGTTTAAGACAAGAAAGAGCGTGGTTAAAGGATAAACCAAAATGGTGTAGTGACTGTTAGGAAAGATAGCTGAAGATCGGAAATTGTGCTATGGAATGAAATGAAATTTTAGTATTTCGAGTTTAAATAATTGATTGTGAAGTAATATATATCAGTGATATGAAAGTCAATTTATATCTATTGGGTAACTTGATATTAGTGGGCCTGTAGCCCCATTGTAGAACAAGGATTTCTTCAATACAATATTTCAATAATATACATATCTCCCTATATTGTCACTATTGTTCTTAAAACAGTGAAGGAAAACATCGTGCCAGTACGTTCTAGAACCAAAAAATCTAAGAGATGTGACTCTACCAACCGGCACCAGGCCCGCGTGGTGGTTTATCATAGCCCACTCCTCATTGAGAGGAAGCCTACGTGTGCAGTGGGGACATTATAGTTTGATTATGCACGAAGTATTTTTTAAATTAAAATCTCACTACCTGATGTGACTGGAAGAAGAGCCAAATTGTTTTCCGGGTCACCAGAACATTCGAGAATAGTTCAAAAATATATCGATCACACGATCACATGGCACAATCAGGACGAACACTATCCTTAATGGTGTGATCAGCGCAGCCAGTCAACTGCGACCGACACACAGAGACGGACTTGAAAAATGTGGACCTAAAAATATGTAGGTACCATATAATTTGCTTAGGTAAATGTTACCTGTACTTAACTGTGTGCTGCACTGGATCCCTATTCCCGTAATCAAGATTTCATCAGTATTTCATTATCTTCATTTTTTATATCCATAGTAACGAATGCGAAAGTAAGTCTGTCTATTACCTTTGCATGCCTTGAAGGAGATCGGATTTCGATGAAAATTTACGCAAAGGATAGGACAAAGGATAATTGTTTATCGCAATAGTACGTTGCCGTGGTATAATTTCCAACTTTGACACGGTCTAAGCTGCGGCCAGAACCTTGTGCCATATACAAAAATATATGACGCGTTTATTAAAACTAAGAAACTCGTATTTGCAGTACGCCACTGTGGCGCGGCAACATCACTTCAAAGTGTACAATCCGTCAACGAATTTACACCTTTTCTAATGACGTATCGACAACCCTAGAGATAAGTTCCCGCAGCCATTCACCGATTGGAGTGCTCGCCAATGTTTTTCGTATACATGAATAAACAATATTTCTCCCCAGGGCTGCCTCGATCGTGAACTTGGTTTGTTTTCGGCACATATTGAATACCTATACATTTTATCACCTAAACAAATCAGTGAAAAAAATTTTGTGGTGTAATAAAAAAAGGTGTTATTTGTCGGTAGCTTGAGTTAAAAAATAATGGTTTGGTCAAGTAATAGTCATTTACTCATTTGTTTATGCTTTGTTTCAAACAAAGACATTCGAATATACGTATCAAGACGAAAAAATCGTAATCCAATACTTGTTATTATACTACTTAGTAACAAATCGTTCTGTCTAGTGTCAGGGAGCATTCGCAGGCAGCTAGGTTTTCGCTAGGCATTCGTATGTCAAAATAGAAAATGTTCGGTATCAAAATTTATGTTTCAAAATATTCCCAATGAACCACTTAATAAAGACGAAAAAAATACATTTAAACATCACATTTAAATATCTTTGGCTTTGAACCAATTTATTTTACCACCTTTTTTAAATTTCCCTCTCAACATCAATCTAGTAAGCCATCACGAGATTACTACATTTACACTACATTTTTTTTGGATCTGCTAACACGCCTGACTTCCACGAAGGTTTAATCAAAGAAGACCAATTTAACCTAAACTCACATTTCGCTAGTTACCAAAGGAATTACTTAGTATTCCATTAACTTTCCTATCTGTCTGAAAAATAGCCATTCATTTCACAGCCAATGCTCAATAAAACCTCTAAATTGAAAATCCCTTTTTTAATCTACAATCAATCTCAGTACATATCAAAAGCCGAACAATTCACTTGTGAGAATCTGACGTGTCGGGATTGGGCACCCTATTCAAAGTATACAAGTAATTTGTAGGCCTTTGTGGAATGTAGTCGAGAATATCAAGGTTTAGACTGACTGCTTATAACTTTAGGAGAGAAACTAGGTACAACGCTTTATATGAAAATATGACTGCTACATGTATGTTATTCATCATTTCAGCCGAAGGACGTCCACTGATGGACAAAGGCCTCCCCCAAGTGTCGCCACATTGAGCGGTCCCGTGCGTCTCGCATTCAGTGGATCCCCGAATCATTCACCAGGTCATCGGTCCACGTTCACCTATTGGGAAGCCTTCCAACGCAACGTCTTACGGTTCGCGGTCGCCACTTTAGAACTTTTCAGCCCGAACGGCCATCCATTCTGCGAGCAATGTGCCCTGCCCATTGCCAATTCTTCGGGCTACGTCGGTAACCTTTGTTGTCTTGCAAATGTCTTAATTTCTGATTCGATCTCGCAAGGAAACTCCGAGCAAAGCCTGATGAGGCCCATTGTGAGCATGTATGTATGTAATCACTGGCAACACACACTGGTCATAGACTTTCGTCTTGAGACACTGCGGGAATGTTATTATGTAAATAGTGACTAGATCTTTTCTAATAAGCCCACTACTGAGTCTGAAAAAGATTATATTTTTGAAAACTATATTCTTCTGTTTTAATGCAGTTATTAGTTAAGATGGACCAGGGCACACAAAAGTTTCTAGTTTCATAAAAGCATTTTAACTAGAAAATATTTACCTTATTAGAGACTCCGCCGCAGCAGCACAGGATTATACAAAAAATACAAAACGGAATATTTTAATAACGGGTCAAGTTTTACCGGAGTGTACATACACAATGCATACTGAATTATTAATTAAATGTCTCTGTGGGTAATGTTATGATTAACCTGGAGTTATGTTTGATGTTATTGCAATCGTTTGAATAACAATGAACGGCATACTTTACCCCTCCGGTATTGTCGTAAGTCATTCAACATTCCCATACAGAGTTACGGCCACATACAGGTAATTCCGGGCAAAAGGAACGTGATATATTGAAAGGCTTAGTGTCCTGACCCGCACGTTTTCACCACTTATAATTCAAAGGGGAAAAAGAAACCAAAGCTATACCTTGTTTGATCACATATATTTCAATCAAATTCACAAAACAAGTACCTTTCCTAAAAGCAGAGTCCAGCGCTCTATAAAGGTTTTAGAAAATACTTGTAGTTCTGCAAACAATGTAATTAAGCACACAAATGTTTGTTACTACAGCTTTATTGAATACAAAACGAATCAACTACAAAGTGAAGGAATGTCTTCGCTTCCGTATCGAAACTATTGTGCCGAGGAAATGGGAACTTGAAATGTGAATAAAGCTGTATTTCACTCATTCATTCAGAGTGAATATCTATATAAAATAACTCACTACTAACAAGCTGTCTGAAAGACTAACAAAATGGAGGACCAAACGTCTAATTGAAATATTTTACTATACCTATTAAGATTAATGCAAATATTATGCTTTGTCCATTGATGGAGTAGGCGCCGTTACAGAGCTCTGTGTGGCACATGGAGCAAGACTTATATTTTGGCATAACTCCTGCCGAGTCAGAGTCATCGCAGGACTTCCCGCAGTCACGTATCAGAGTAAATGTAGCTGTAACAAATCAATATTTAATTGAAATCCACAAATATTTTAAAAGATTGTGTTAAAATTCAATTTTAACAATTGTACAACTTACGTCCTTGTCCGAAAGTTTTTGTTATACAAGCGTTGTTTCCTTTCCGGCAATACTTCACTGTAGTCTTTCTGTCCGGAGCCCAGCACGACGGGTTGGTGGCCGTGCTACATGCGTAACATATTCTCTCACTTTGCATGAGCATCAGTGCTGACTGCCCCATCAACCCGGCTCCCTGGGTAGGTTCAATCATTTCTCGTCTAGCTTCATTAAACGGTGGCCTCGCACGTGACACTGACTTTTCATGAGTTGGTAGCTTAGCTTTATCCAAACTTTTAAGGGGTTGGTTATTCTTTTCTGCATTCAAAACTGACGTCATCGCGTTTTCGTTTTCAATGTGGGATTCAATATATGGATCATTATTGTTTCGAAGGTGATCTCTGTCGGTCCCTAAAATGTCCTTTGGATTGTTGTCATCATTATAACTGGACATGGATCGCCTAGAGTGTCCTATTAAGTTATCAGGTTCTTTGTCATGCGAACATCTACTTGAATGCAACAATTCGAGTGCTTCTGGTGTCAAAAGAAGCTTAGTTATAAGCGATGGCGATAACGTATGAGTTTCCATGGAGTCGAAATTAGCGACGAATCCTGGGTATTCATTTTTATCTGGAGAAGGATTTTTTTTTTGTGGAGGATTGAGTCCTTTAGGTTCAGAAGCAATAAGCTTACTTGGTTTAGAATTAAAATGATTTTCTAGCTGAGCACCATGTTCATTGTCAGATGGAATATGCAATCCACTGATCGGTTTCGGCTGGTCTCTTCTGCTATCTTCAGGATTATCTCCACTAGTTGACGAAGACAGAGAATCACTGATTGGTGTTGAACGCATCTGCTCTAATGGTTTAGGGTTATCTTCTTGTATTTCATTATTGACGGGTGGTACTAGTTCTTCTGTTGAGTCTATGATAGGGTTAGTTATTTTTAAGGAATTCCTAGTTTTCAATAACTTATTGTCAATGGTATGCTGCGGGTTTGAAACGGGAACATGGTTGGGAGTTATTTTATGATTAAATTCTTCATGTCTTAAAGCCTGCGGCTTTAGAGGAGCGCTAGTTACAGTTTCAACCTTTGAAACAGGTTTAGGACTTATTCGTTGACTAATTGGTTCATTGTCTGAGGGACTACGCCTCGAACATGGTTTATCAGGGATAGTTCTTTGGGCTTGGCCATACAAGTTTCCTTGAACAGTATGAAAGGTTTGTTCTGGCCAATCTGGTTGTATCGAGTTATAACCGTCTACATTATTTGTCTCCTGTAGATAGCCTAAAATTAAAGATATAATTATATTAAAAGGACTTACGTTGTTCGTGAAAATTGATCGATTTCGTTGGGTGGATGAAATAGATAGATTTATGTTTTTTTTATTATTGTACCAACCTGATGAAAGCAAATTACAAAAAACTGTTAATATAAAGAATTTCATGAGTCCGTCTTTTATTTTGTCACTAGGAGAAAGCACCACCTTACGGAATTCGAAACTAGACTAAAGTGGTTCCACGTAGAAATCACCCAAATATATTGGACGATAGCGAAGATATTTTATCGTTAAAAGCTGTAAACCAATATCAGTCTATTGTGAATATGCGCTCGATGGAAAGATATTCCATGAAAACAATAGATGTTCCGCAAAAACGGTTTCCATTGTTCCAAACTACATTCTCGTTGATTTCTTGTTCACTTTAGATGGGGTATGTATTTGGATCGTTAAATGTTTTTTTTTTTAATAATAATTCCCTTAATCTTAATAATAAAGGGTTATCCTTTGTAATCTAAGATTTCATCACTAAACAAATAGTGAAAGTTCTGTCTGGAAGCCCATAATCCTTCTACTACCTAACCATGATGTTTAAAACAAAAATGTTTTAAAATTTTGTTCTAAATAGTTGAAATCTAAAGAAAACTCTGCAAACGATAAAATTACCAAGCTCCTTTTGTGGCAGTCGTCAATATATACTAACTACGCTAAAATAGGGAAATGAATGCCAGAGAACACGTAAAAACACTCCTAGTTGTTTTTATTATAAATGTTACCCTTTCAATTTCGGTCAGAATCACTGTCAAGAGAGCCTGAGGGTTTGTGACAAAAACATGGTGGAGAGTTGAACTTGGATCGCTTGTCACCCGCAGCCGGCAGTGGCAGCCGGCCTGCGGGCTTGTATCTGCATAAAATATCGAGCCCGCTCAATAAAATTCGCAACGCTGCTGTTGGAATACACCGAATATGTTATTGTTTATTTTTCTTGGCGACCTCACTTGGGTTTTTAATCTTTCTTGTTTCTTCTGTTTCTATTTGTATTCAATTGTAGGTTGTCGGCGTGTTGCGTCTTTTGTGCTCAAGGTTGGTATTAAATACATACAGCAATTTTATTTATTAATGATTTTTAAACGAATCAATTGCCTAATTGACTGTATAGCACTGTCCTTATCTAGTATCTACTTATTCAAAAGACTTTTCGTTGAGAAAACAGAGAAGTAATAATAAATTAAAAATTTCTTTCTAAAATCCAAAAACTCGATAACTATCTAAAGCCCGATATAATGTTAATGTGCTGTTAACCGTTATTGGGCCACGAAAGTTTCGAAAAGAGGCACCTAATGTTCGAGACGGTCTATCTATTCTCGCAAATTGCTCTTGTCCCCTCACTTCGGTTTTATTTGCTTTTTTATTACTATATATATCCGGAATAAGTTATTAAGTAGTTGGTAAGACCTACTAAACGTTGTCAAAAGAGATTTTGGTGCAGGTGTGGAGACCACTCAGCCTAATTGGATGGGTACGGCGAGTTGTCAAAAATTGCGGAGTTACATAGCTGTGTCTGGCGGGTGAGGCCTCATCATGCTCGAGATATCAACAAAAGCAACACAATTGTATAACTACTTCTCTTGATGAAGGTACGGAAGTGAGTTTTTGAAAGTTGGCTTGCGTGTATTTGTGCCACTCCTGGTTTCATGGGAACCGCCGCGCGCCGGTTTTATGTATGTCATGTCGTTTTCCAAGTGGTCGATTTCTAAACATTTTCGCGGCAACCTTTCATGATCCGTATTCCGCGCTATTGGGACGAATTTTTAACTTAGCAAGTCACGTGCAAAACGCTTCTAAATTAAAAAAATAATATTCTGTTTCGAATGCCTTTTTTTCCATTTAATTTCACTAAGTGTCTTCTTTTTGGTCATTACAGTAAACCTGAAAACTGATGTTTATGTTAGTGGATTACGAAACCACGATACAATTTCATGAATTTTCCAATATTTATAAGTTAGTTACGATCAGCATAACACTGAGGTATTACTAACTAATTAGCTCTATGAATGATCAGCTGGATGATATGGTCTGATGAATTGATCCAACTGTTTTTGAATTTATGAATTGGTTTGGTAATCTGGTATTGTTGATGGCTGTTATAAATGTTGGATAGAATACAACGGATTTCAGTCAATTCAAGATTCTTAGCTTCGTTACCCGCAAGTAATTTGGGTGAGCAATAGTACAGATTTACTCTACCCTTCGCGAAATAAACATACGTACAGTCGCAGCACATCAACCACATACTGTTAAATTCCTCCAAATGATTTTAAGCCATAAAATGTTATTGATAGGGTTCAAAATCGTATGAGAAAATTGTACAGTTTGTGATAACTTGATGCGCTGGCAACTGTACATTACTTATAGGTAGTCAGAGGGTAACTTCATTAAAACGTCAGATTAAAAAAATACGACAGAACTTCTTCAAGAATGCTAAATAAAAAGCTTCAAAAGGCTTGATGGCCGTTTATAAGAAAATGTAAGAATAAAATAAAGTGCGTTTATTGCTGAGTTGACGTAAAACTGCGACAGACGGTAAGGAAGAGGACCCTTGGCAGTGTTTTCAACTAATGAGGACGGTAAACAGTATTTTAAAAACTTTTTTGTTCTTATAATTGAAGGTACCGTCTACTTTATTTAAATGTAAATAAATTCCATTTCTGATGTCGTTTTTTAGAAATAATAACTAAGACTTGTTAATCTATACTAATATTATAAAGAGGTAAAGTTTGTAGAGGGTAATCTCTGGATCTACTGAACCGATGTTGAAAGTTCTTTCACCATTATAGAAAGCCACATTATTTTTGAGTGACAAAAGCTATATATTATAGGATATTTTTTATCCCAACAGTATAATCCCGTGGGACAATTATCGAACTCCACGCGCATAAGCTAGTTACGTTATAATAGATTGAGTTTGTGTTGTGCATCGATCGAAGTGTAGATATATATCCTAAGTAACGTCTTCATATTCCTACGCTTTTATACTTAAATATTAAAACGTACAAACTCCAACTCCGCGTAAATAATGTGACAGCCCGTCAAGGAACCTTTGAACCTTTGCTTTAGGTATTCTACTCATTGTCCTTGGGCGAGCGCCTAACCACAAGGCAGTTGTAATTTTGACTTATGAAGAATAAATGCTATTAAAATCAGAAGCCTCTCAATGACCTCCCGACCACAGCACATATAAATGAGAGGCGTCACTTTCGAAGGAAACCTGATACATACACACCTCATGCCTCATCTGACTGTTCCCACTCGCACTACGCCAGTTGCAACTTCGCACAAGTTAGGATATAAAAGATGTTCCCATGGAACGTGATGTTCTTTCACTGTTATTATGGTGAACATCCACAGAATTCTGAGTTTATGTTTAACTGTGTGTGTGTGTGTTTTCTTGGTTTTAGAATAACTACCTGTATTTCACCAGCATTTAGATTGTATGTCGTTTATAAGGGGCTTAGATAAACTGCTGTTTGCTGACTGGGTGTGATTTGTTGGGCCGTCTTTTATTTTCACCAGATGGCTTGACACTATCTGTTAACTTAAGCCATCTAATTAATGGAAGAACCGATAGCCTTACTTTAGTTCTTGTCTTGTTTCGGTTTTGAATGAACTATTACGACTCTCGAAGCTAGTGAAGTCCCGTAATTCTTATTTCAGTTTTTGTGTCTAGGTTGCAAGTCAAATGGTCTGTTGTTTTCGTTCAACATTCGAGTCATCTGCATTGCATTCCGTGGCTAGTTGCCAAGATCTGCTATTTGTGTTCCTTGATACTTCTACTTACGATTTGCATTGTTTCGTTTTTGATCCGAATTTCCTTCAATTTGGATTTCGTTGTGTTTACGAAATCTGGGTGTGGAAAGTCGTCAATGGCTGTTTGCCACTGAGGTTTGAAATAAGGACTTTTAACATTTTTTAGAGCATCCTTCCATTCCGAACATCGGGGACACCTGTTACCCAACAAAAAAATATGAACCGTGTTACATAATACGAATGACAAAGATTCATCTATCGAGATATTCCCCTTCATTTATAACGAGCTATACAACGAGCTTAACATTCTGAATCCACGACAGATATTTTCTTTTTTGTTATAAATGAATAAATCAAAACCAATTGATATATCTTGAGTGCGTCATTACTGGAACCTTCCACACAAAACATCCCACAATATAGGATGACATACGCCTGATTGATTTTTGCATCCGACCGCTCTCCCAAGAATCGGCAGAGCAAGATAAATTAAGGAAGGGATAACCATCAATTAGGCAAGTAGTGTGTACGTCAAGCGGCAACCCGTATTTTACGCTACAGAAGGAACTATTTCAAGCAAATGTATTGGGATTACTCGCTTAGCTACGTGTATTGGCGGCCTCTGGCTTTACCAAGTTACGATACCCAAATGTTGTTAGCCACTGTACCGTGCTTGTACCGGGATGTAAATTGATTACGAACCTAAATCCCCGGTTCTAAATAGAGGTCTAATATTGTTTGTTGAATTCCGAGAAAAACATTACAAGTATGTACCTATATACTCATAATTCATATGATAATCTTTGTCTTGTGTTCGATTCAAACTAGTGGTAATAAAGAAGGTTAATTGAGAAACAGATCTCAAGCCTTGCTTGTCTTCTAAAACCAAAGATAGTGCAAATGTTTACGTAACAAACTAAGTTTTAAATCGCAACCCGATAAACTTGATATTTGATTAAACCTAGCAAAATCAAGAAACCGGCGATCTCGAAACTCGAGGCGTACATTTAATATTACATTAGAAATCCGAAACAAGCGATAACGACCCTCACACAATCTAATTTCACAGTTATATCCAAACAAGTTCACACTCGACTCGTCTTGTTATCCCTTGCTGAGTTTAATATCTATAACTTCGCGTTTCTCGGCCAGAATATTGCGATGTTAACTTGTTAAGGTCCTCGTTTGTTTTCTCACACCCCTACCTATAAGTTATATTTGTCGTTGGAACTTACCCGGTAATCACATTCAGTTCAGACAAATTAAGCCCCAGAGCGCTTTAATTTTAAGGCCAGAGTTCAAGTTAAATAATCCCGCAGGTGTTGAATTGTGTTTGCAGTTATTCCAAACGCTGGGAAACTTTATAAAAGAAGGAAGTTTTGAAGTTGTGTTGTCGGTTGTTTTTTGCTCTCCCTTGTTGAGCCAATGGACGGCGGTTCTAGTTGGTGGGGATTATGAAAGTTTTATTGAAAGGACGCATCAAAAAAATTATGCATTCCGCTTTTGAAGAGAGAACGTTCAGGAACTATGGAACAATATTAAAACTTTCATAAGAAGTAAACATGAAATTCAGGGCAGAAAAAATATACAACTTATTTATTTGCAGCAGCAATGTTTAAAAAGAAACATGTAATATGAAACTTTGAACTGACCCACTTCTCTCGTGCTAAAGTGTACAGTGTAAGGTGGTAAGTTCACAAACTTGCCGTGTGTTTGATTGGCAGCCAGCGAGGCACTAGGTGCTGCTTAACCAAAAGCTTAACTTTAACGAAGTTGGACGAGTGCGGTTATCGAGCGTACTTCCACTGCTCATCTAACTCCTGTACTTACCTTTAAACTCCTAGTTTAATTGGGATTTGCAAGCAGTGTGTTCCAAGCTTTGTTTTAGTTGTTTTATGCCATTTATGTGGAGTGTTTGTTTCAGTTGTGCATGCATTTCCTTATTGTTTAGCGGATATGTTAGAGTTATTTTGTTTAAGTAAGTAGTAAAACAGTTCTGAGTTTATTTAATCAATGAAATTCTTCCTCGTATCCTCCACAAACAGCAGTTGGTATTAAATGTGTTGTGTTGCACTACCGTGCAGTAAGTTGGGCAAATCCATCACTATTGGGGATGCTGCCATTTTTCACATGCCCCGGTCTATCTGCTTGTGTGCATTAGTTACGATGACAAATTGATCCATTTGATTTGAATTCGTCAAACTATTCTAAACTCAAAACCAAGAGAATTTTAAGGAAAACTGCGTAACGTTTTTTTCTAGTAAGATTTGAAATGGGGCGCATTTAGAATATTAGTAGAAAAATGGGTAAAATCAGCAAACCCCTGCCGGTTTGCTGATTTTACCCATTTGTTGAAAGATTAAAAAAAGAAGAAGTATGTACTCTATCAAACGCCTTTTGAAATTTCAGGCACAGCTTTAAAGACGTTATAATTTTTCTGAAAATCTTAAATAAAACGGCAGAAAAAACCAATCGACCAATAAATCTACTAAAGTTTCAAATCCCGATTTTATACTGGCAATGATCAGGAAGCGAACGACGACGCTATAACTGAAGCAATATCCCAAAGTTACATATTTATGAAAGAGCCCCTCTTTTATAGATCTTGTGGCGGTTACATTTTATGCCTAAGCATACAATAACACGTTTAACATTTTAATGGGTCATAGAAAATCGGGACTCTGGATGTCCGTTCAATGGTCAAAAAATATTACACAATTTCTGAGGCCCCGAACGTAATCTATCAATTTGGGGTACCCTGGGGGAACACTTATTCTGCACTGAAGGTGAATATTTTTCCTATGTAACGTATATAAATCATTAGAGGTAAACTATAACTTTATGTGACGCGATATTGAAACCGAATGGAATTTAGTAATCCCTGTGGATATACTGTAACGGTAGGTAATTATTTTGTGAAAATAATGTATTTTCTTACTCTAATATATCAGAAGCGGCAAGTTTACTATACAAACCTGCAATACTTGGTAATATTGGTGCAAAACTTTGCAAAAGTAAAGGAAATAAGGTTAAAATATGTAAATGACCATAGTGAATTTGTGATGAACATGTGTTTCTGCTAAACGAAATAGATTAAATATTATCCTTGAATTAATAAACCAGGTGTCCCCCTAGTTGTTTTAACAGGACCTGCTCTTCCAAATTGCCCGCTGAGTTCTACAATTAGGGACAAAATTATCGAATGTCCCGAGGTCGAAAATGAATTATTAATGACTGAATTGTGCCTCAGCAGCCGTAAATGGGACCTTTATTTGCTCTGTATTCATGAAAGTACTTTTCAGGCAGTGGTTAACGATCATTACAAGTCAATAAAGACTTTCCTACTTTTGTACAAGTTGCTTTATTAACAATTTTCAGGAGAGAATTTCTGAGTCCGGGTTTTAATTGAGGGTTAACTTTGAACCAATTCTGTTACTTTACAATTAAAGGGTTTTGTGTGTAAAATTGTTGATAGATACTGTAATCGAAGTTTTATTGAGTGTAATATCTTGTAAAGTCAACACACCTCCTGAGGATGCCTCGTGGGGCCAAACACATGTTGAGTGTAGGTTTGAGTGCATGGCATACTAATTATTATTGCTTTTCCTGCATCTGCATATTTTTACAGGCGGGAGGGCGGAGCTGCATCCTGCATCCAAGCCTGGATATTTTTCGCTGAGTTAAAACTACATTGCATCACATTTAATGTCATGTTTCCGCAAATTATCGCCTGATTCTATAACTTCTCTTAAAGATTATATTACAAGTTATAAGTAACTGAGTAATTTATTCATTTTATTTTATTTTAAAAAGAAAAGGAAGAGGCTAGGCAGATTTTATTTCATACTATTCGCTGAAACCAAATAAAAAACCAAGACATAGCACTGCGAACAATTCAGTGAAGCATGCGCAAAACCACACCTCGCTCTGTCCATACACGCTCACACGCACACATTTACATCAAACTACAATTAAACTACGCTCAAAAACTAAGCTCAATGTGCACACATGTTTACGAAACCGGCTTCACGTCACTGTTGACAGTGCTGTGTCTTAGTTTTTTATTTGGTCTGAGACTATTCGGGAAACTTACAGCTTAAACAATGTTTTTAAACAATACGAATTTGAAGGCCACTACAAGTTTCCACAGATAAACTCAACATAAACATTCCAATCCAATTAAATCAAATCATAATCATTCTAGTTTCCATTTATCTTGTGTTTCTCTTACTAATCTCAACAGCGGTTTTGAGTAATGTGTGACGTCAGTACGAAGTCGTTACGTAACTGATAAAGACATTCGCAATATGATATCAGCTTCGCACAAGAGATAACCGGCCTTTATCTGCAACGCAACAGTAATTCGCGTGTTCGGTACAGTGAGAGATAAAACAATTATAACCATAAATCTTTATTTATCTCGACATCAGAAATTACAGGCACTGTTTTATGCACAATATTACATAGAGAAAGGTGTCAGAAGTAGGAAGGTCCTGAGTTACAGATCACCTCTCCGGCGAAATATAAATAACACCGTCTTAAGTTTCAGAAATAAAAACCAACTTATTTGTCAGTAGCAGAAGTTAAAGAGAGACCAGGAGAATTATGATCATTTTATAAAAAAAAAAATGCCATATTTTATTGACTTAGACTTTTGTCGCTGACTATACAATTCTTATCAATATTCATGTACATGCATAATAATTTGTAATAATTTTATTTATTTGTATAGAATGCAGGTGTTACAGTTATGGTGTTAGTTTCAGATATATTCCCAGTACATTCTGCCTGTTGGCATACAAAAATATAGTGGTTAACTTACAAATAATTTAGAAACTAGGTACTTAAATTCAAAATGAGATCATGGATCAGCTAAGACTAAAATTATTGACATAATATATGAGATAAAGGGAAGCAAATATTACAATTCATCATTTATAAAATCGGTAACAGAGTAATAACATTTCTCTGTCAGCAACGACGACAGAAGTTTTTTAAATTTTATTAAGGGCTGATCCTTAATACAATTTGGCAATTTATTAAATATATAAGGTGCCATACCAATAATGTTTTTTTTAAGCAAAGCAGTATTATATCTACCAGTACACAATAGACTCTGATATTTTGATCTCATGGCAGTAGTTCGTATCCTCGTATCATTTAATGCAGGAAATAGATGTTTGTTAGTTTTAACGAAAATAGCTATTTCGAGAATGTATATACTAAGAAAAGTTAGTATTTTGTGTTTCTTGAAAAAGGAACGCAACTATCTGTAACCTTGAGATTAAAAATGGATCTTATGCACCGTTTTTGGGCTTTAAATATAGACTCCCTTTCGGAACAATTACCCCAGAATACTACACCAAACCTTAGAACAGAGACCACCAAACCGTGATAAGCCACCATTAATGTATCAATGTTAACTTTCTTGGACAGATTGTAGAGAGCATACGCAGACGTGCTTAATCTTTTGCAAACTTCTTCAGCCTGCGGTTTCCAAGTTAATTGACTGTCAATCAATATACCTAGAAATTTAGCCACATTAACGCTATCAATAGTTTGTCCTTTATAATTAATTTTTAGGTTTAAAGGGAGAATTTTTTGATAGAAATGCATGATGTTTGTTTTATTGAGGTTTATGATAAGATTATTATCATTGAGCCAGTTTATTATTAATTTTAGAGAATTATTTATTTCATCTTCATAAAGCTCTTTATTGAGGCAGTCTATTAGGGTCGTACTGTCATCGGCAAATAACACACAAGGGTATGGGATATGTCGGGGTAGATCATTTATATACAGTAGGAATAATAATGGCCCTAGAACGCTGCCCTGCGGGACTCCATATTTAATTTCCCTAGGACCAGATAAATATTTAACCTCACGTTTTGATTTGACGCATATTTTAGAGATTTCTGTATATTGCAGACGCTTACTTAGATAAGATTTTATTAGACGTAGAGCATTCCCTCGTATACCGTAAGCATCAAGTTTGACCAAAAGCGTTTCATGGTTCACGTGATCAAAAGCTTTGGACATATCGGTAAAAATGGCACAAATTGGTATTTTTTTATCCACATTAACCATTATTTTATTTATTAGATCCTATATGGCCATATTTATATTTTTATTTTTACGGAAACCTTTTTGTTCCTCACATAATATATTATATTTTGACAGAAAAGAATGAAATGACTCATAAATAACTTTTTCAATGATTTTGGAGAATACAGGGATTAAAGCTATTGGTCTAAAGTTAGCCATGTCATGCACTGAGTAGAGCTGTAGTTTTATTCTTTATCCGGATTTGTATTGATACAGAAACCAGGTTTATATTTATTATATTATTTGGCTAAAAATACATAAATGATACTCGATGCCTGTTCACGTATGCATATCCATTTTTAGTGGATACTAGCTGTTGCCCGCGACCTTCGTTCGCTTGAAATTATTACTTTATCCTTTTCCATCGGATTTTGTTAGCAATTCAAAGGGTTTTATTTATTTTGGAACGGAAACCTAATTCTTATTCTAAAATAAAAGTAGCCTAAGTACTAGACTTTATGACATCAGTTATCTGCCAGTCAAAGTCCCGTCAAAATCGATCCAGCCGTTTCGGAGATTTGCCGGAACAAATAGACAGACTCGTTATTTTCATATGCATTCAGCAAAATGCTGTTATTTTGATATTACAAACAGACAATTCTATTTTATTTATTCGTATATAGACAAAATAAAATCAAAGCATTCATTTTGATTTTTTTGACTGTTATTGTGAAACTCGTTGGATTTTCGCTGTTGGATGCAATTGATCCCGTGAATACCTTGGGCAAAATAGTGGACTAACGAACCCGGTACATGTATGCATAATGTCGAAAACGAGCCTTTCGGTTTTCTTTTCATGCAACTGCAAGCCAAGGATTTGTATGAATGTTGGTGGAAATTCCACTATACGTATATGTATGTTGCTTGTTAGTAGCGTTGGTTTGACACCCTAATAAAGTTATATAACGTTTTCGCAATACGTGGATACAATGTTTCTGTTTCAATATTTGAAGCTCGTGTGCTATAAACATTTCCAGTGAAATCAATATTGGATTTTGAACCTACATGTGGGTTGCCAACTGAAAACATTTTTGTATGAAGACATACATACATATATACATAAACTCACGCCTTTTTCCCATGGGGGTAGGCAGAAACCATAGAAAGCCACCTGCTACGATGCTTACATACTCCTTTTGCCTCGTCCACGTTCATACATCTGGTCATACACGCACGCCGGTTACGACCTTTCTGAAGAACCTCACCAATGAGGTCAGCGTATGTCCTTCTAGGGCGTCCCCTCCCGGTGTTGCCACTCACATCTGCCTTGTAAATACCTTTTGTTAGTCGTCTTTGCGTTTTTTTTGTGTGAAAAGTTTTTACGAATTTAGGTGATACCAAATTTACAAAGCTATGTACCACAAAAATCTATCAATATACAAGGTAACGTGTAGGTGACGATAGTAGTACGATGTAGGTATACACTGTAGTAAATATTATGTAATAGATATAAAAGCATAATAAGATAATCGTAAATAACAGAAAGGTCAGTGCACTCGCAACCGGCGGCGTGCGTGTATAAACAAATGTATGGACGAAGCGATAGGAGTATGTATAGATCGTAGCAGGTGGCGTTCTGTAGTTTCAGCCTATCTCCTGGGAAACAGGAGTGGCTTTATGTATGTTAAGTATACCACATATAATCACCTATAGGTATTTAATTTCCTTACTTATAAATTTTCATTTTTAACATTTAGCCCTTCGGTGTCGGGAACAGAGTCCAAGCTACAGGGTAAGGGCTCCAGAGAGAGGAACCTCTTAATAATACGAGCCGTGTCCAGGAGTACCACTTTCTGAATCAAGCCGTTGATCTAGGTGCCTAACGGCAGCCTCCTAAGGTATTGGTCGAGGCTCTTGACAATTAAACCATTGGCTGAAACGACTATTGGCGCAATGATCGCTAGGTTCACACCCCACAAATCGACGTCAAGATACTTAAACAAACATAATTATTATTACCGATTAAGAAGTGCGTCCCGATTCCCCAAAGTTTACATGTGCGAAAGAAGTTCGTTGTACTTAAAAAAATATGACCTTTTCGAATACCTTTTACAAAGGTTAATCAAAGTATACCTGGCGTTTATAACAATTCACGAGACCCGCAGGTGTCGTGTCAGTAACAGTTTAAGAAGTTTACAGGATCCTACAACTTGAGCACCTAACATAACCGTAACTAAAGGGCTTTAGGTCACAAAACTTAACAAGTAAAGTTAAATTGTTAAACGCGCCGACATTGAGCCTAAAATATTACTTGCGCAAGTACTCTTCCTTAGCGAGTTGTTTTTGTTAAAGTGAACTTGGTAAAAATTCACTTCGTTATTTTTTGTCTTGCAGGAATATTTGCCTTGGATATTGTAGAGTGTGGCTATAAGAGTAGAGGAAGACCAAAGAAACGATGGATGGTTTGTGTGAAGGATGATACGGATATAAAGGAGGTTACTGCTGAGATGACGAGTATAATAGAGGGGTATGGAAGAAGAAGGAATTCTGCGCTGACCCCAAATAAATTGGGATAAGGGTAGGAAAATGATGATTGTAGATCCATTTCGATAGCAGCAGATTTAATTTGAATTGATTACAGTAGAGTTTTCAGGTATATTTAATTCGAAAAATGTGTCATTATTTTTTTCCGCTGCATCCGATTGTTTATTTTACTCACAACAGAAATATTGTTGAAAAAATAATACTTAAATGTAGTTATTCAGAGCTTTATATGTATTTTGTAGGACCTGTGTGTAGAAACGTGCCTGCTAAAATTTTAACTTGCGATAAAATAAGGAAGATTTGTAGTGAACATTGTTTTTTTTGTTATGAATCTTAGCACGATCAAATGTAAACCAATAAATGGTTTGTAATAGATTAAATTCATTGGTTGAATGTATTAAGTTCTCTTCATAAGCTCCAGAGGCTTGGGTCCTTCAGCAATAATGAATTAAGTGGAGGGACTTCGACCGTGTCCGCAGAAATTATTCAAACTAATTTCAGTCTTGGACCCCTTTTTGTCCCTAGTGAGATTGGTAATTGGGGGCGAAGGACGGTCAGATATTATTTTAGAATGGATTTATGTACCATACACGTAGTAAAATAGTAAGCAATATCATAACTTTTTAAGAACCATACAAAATAAATAAATAAAAAGCTTTATTCGCTGACGAAAATACAGTACATTTTAACCTATGTAAATGTAATTTCTGTATAAAAAAAAAAAAGAAAAAAATCACACGTGGTAGAAGCGAAACCTTCAAAAATTAACAAGCAACTATTTAAGACTGCAAATGATGTCAACCCTCGGAACCGACGAGATCCATATAAACTAGTGTTAAATGATTTGCCTAGACTGTCTAAATACAATAGTAACTGCTTGGCAATGTGTGTGTGCATTTATAATAAAATACCAAGGTATTTCAAAGCTTTAAATACAAAATTATTTAAAATTAAATTTCATAAGTGGTTACTCGAGTGTAGTTTTTATAGTTTAAAAGAATTTGTAGATAAAACATGATTGTTGTTGCTTAACTTGTCTTGAAAATTTTGCATGCTATGTCTTATCCTAGCTAAACATGCTTGAGCCTCAATTTGTATCTAAAACCATTGTATACCATGTTTTACGCAAATAAATATTCTATTCTTTTCTATTCTACTGTATAATGCTTCCTATCTCAATTTCTCCTCCGTAAAATCTTATGAATTTATGTGTCTGTCTCTTTTTACTTTTTTCCTTTACTTTCAAATCACAACGATGCTAAAGAAGTTTTCACTTAAAAAAATGACTTAATTCTATTATGTAAGTAAATATTATAATCTTCAGCAACCAGTTCGTTGGTCAGGTTGTCCTTCGACATAGGTTTCCCCTGTTTCTTGATCTCTGTCAAAAGCCAACCTTCTCCAATTCTCCATCCTTTTGGTAGGTCATCTTCCCATTTCTTGATTTGGCGTCCCTTTTTTCTCTTTCAGACAATAAAGCAAATTTTAAACGCGTTCTGTAAACATTTTGTCCATTAAAAGACACAAGCGATATCGAGTGTAACCTTTACGGCGTGCCTCGGTCTGCCTCGGGGAGCGTTGGGGAGCGTCGGGTCACGGGAAGTGCGGTTGGACGCCTTTTAATTCCACACGCACGTGCCATAGCCACGAGGCGCAAAACCTTTGTCAGTCGAGCCAACAATGAAGCCTTTTAGCGGTGATTTATTATGGCTCACTCTCCCCCACACCACGCAGCGAAGCGAACCAGCTAGACTTATAAACAATTACGCTAGATTAACATAATGGGATATTCAGAGATAAGCAACTCGCTTACTTAGTTAATCTTAGGGTTGCCCGGGATCGCGATGGAGGAGCGATACAAAGCTATTTATTTTAGCGTAGGCTATCTTAATCTTAGATAACTTGTTAGAACTTAGTTTGGGTCTTTACAAATTAGTTTATATTTATGCTGACTAATTTGAGTCGGAGCCTACTTTGTACATTAGCGGAGGTTAGTGGTGAAACTAAGTAAATAAAACATTCTTGGGTGTTGAATCTACTTCTCTACACAGAAGATGTATGTAGGTTAAGTGCCCACTCTTTAAAGACCTATTAGTATAGGAAATACTTATTCGATGCCTGGAAACGGTATCATCAGTCTGAGAAAGAACTCTGCAGTCACCTACAGTTTTGTAAATAATACCATTTCAATGAAAAATAAACTGCTTCTTGTACAGACGCCAGCAGGTCAACCTACCCGAAACTGTCAGATTTTCCCAACCAACCTTGAACCTAATGCTTTAGAGATAAAGTTGAAAATCTATTAAAGAAATCTGATAGATTGTAGTAGCTTGATGTGCTGGCGTCGGTACATACAGTCTTGATTTTTTTGTGGTTTGAACTGGGAGCAGTAATAGTCTAAAACTCTGTAAAATGCTTACATAATTTGAAAACCTTTAATATTTTTTTAAGTTCATCACACCAGTCTCACTTAGATTCTCTCACTCACTTTTGACGACGCGGTTGGCGCAGTGGCTGAGTGATCGAGTGTTGCGCTGCGTTTCGCGGGTTCGATTCCCACACGGAACAAATATTTGTATGGCCTACAAGTAGTTGTTCCGGGTCTGGCAGTTTGTGTATGTGAGTTTAAATGTTTTGAAACGCACCCACAATACAGGAGAAATTCCTAGTGTGAGGCAACGTTTTTTTTTTTTTAAAAAAACAATGGTATGTTTTATGTACAAGTTCATACCTGAAAAACAAATTGTGACTCACCGGTACTTCAGTGACCTGTTTTCGTCTTAACGAGTCGACACAGTTTAGGTAATAGGTGTGTCCCTATTTCCGTAGCGTTATCCTGGTAAGCCTTCGCGAGTTCTATCTCATACATATTTGAATGTAAAAGTTTATTTCCAACATCCCGTGGCGAAGAGAAGGGAGGCAATCTGATTGGTCTAGAAAAATCCAATCTAACTTAGGAGGAGAGATTATATGAAACAATTGTGTGTGTAAAACTTTACCTCTTTGATATAGAGAGTATATCTGGCTGTTATAGAATGACCTGAACTTTTGATGACTCACTATCCTTTGTTGTTGGTGTCGCCATGTTTGCTTTCCTAGGTACATAATGTATAGATGTTTAGTGTGGAACCTCCATTGCAAGCCTTATCGTGTTTTCCCATCTGACCATCGCGTCGGTACTACGATTTCATGAATGCTTATTCGCTTTAATTTCGTCCCACATTTGCATTTTGATGGTTATCTAGTTTTAATGCATTTTTATATAATTTTGGGTGTTTCTCGCCCTTGTGTGTTTTTGTAAATTCTGTAAACAATCTCTGTAAGATATAAACTATCTGATCTGTTGCTAGGCAGTCCTTATAATACAGCATTGTCGTATTAAAATATGGTTTCCTTACGTAATAATATTCACAAAATTTATGTTTATTACTGTGACAACTTTAGCGTCAAAACTAGAGTAATTAAAGTAGTTTTATAGTTGTAACGCTTTGTCAATTCACCCGCGAAAATTAATTGTGTTTGTTAGTAAGTATAGAGAATCGCTTTGATATTTGCATTACAATTTATAACATAAATATATCATATATGTAAGTACCAAATTTTATTTGTTGATAAAACTTTACTTACATAAGAGTAATATTTACCGGAGTAGAAATACCTATGTAAAGATCTAGTCAGGCAATTATTTTTACGAAAAAATATAAAGTTAGCAACAACAAATATCAGAAGTGGGAAAAGAAGATTGCCAATTTGTATAGTACACTGTATATTATATTATGTTGTTGGAGGATAAGTTGTACAATAAAATGTCTATATTGTAACGTTGAACCCCATATCCAGTTTAGCAGATATTTAAGGATATCATTACATCTGTAAAACCTTCGAAATGATTCCATTGTGTTCATCTTGAGCGGGAAATGGTGCCAATGATGGCGTTCCCCTATTTAATGGTGTTCGAAATGAGCCCTCGCCAGGATATATCGCGGTATACAACCGAGAGGGCACATACACAAATAAATGTAACAAACGAACGAACGAATACTTTTTCTCGCACCGGCTTTTTTTGGGCTCTCTTCTGAGAATGTTTCCAACAATGTGAGAATGAATAAAATTAATCTTGAGTTCATATTGTTTATTATAATATACATACATTTCCATTATACACGTTTTTTTTAAATTTAATTGAACATTCCGTTGTTACGTTTTGTAGATTCAGAAACATAATGCACCATTTTATCTTATTTCACAGTACGTTAATATAATGTAAAACAACTGATAAAATCTACCATGTTCATTTGGAGAGCGATAAACGAGAATTTCGATTCTGACAGTGGAATGTAAAATAATATGATTTATTATAGTGACTGCTACTGTACTAATTACTACATTGTTGTTTGTAAATTAACATTTCAGATCTGAACAAGTCGTTTCTGTAATTCAGGATGGGCTCGGGCACTGAGTTCAGGCCGAGTTGAATAAAAAAAATGTTATTCATCATAAATTATATTTCACAAGAGTGTTGTGTTTTATAAAAATATAAAATTCGTGCAAATGTTACATTCCGTACAGTTAACCAAAGCCTTTCCTGCTTTTCAAAGGGACGGATATCTATAGGGGTTATTGTACATTCGCCACAAAGTAAATTCGTCACATTTTGTAAACTCCATACATTGAAAGTGTATTCGTCACATGCATAAAAAGTATGTGTAAATTCGTCACAAGTCTGTATAGGTACATATTTTTTGCATAAAGTACTGGTAGAAAACAAAGTTATTAATTTTTAGCGCTCGAAATGAAAATGATTTTTAAATATTTTTTCTCATGCGCTCCTGCGCATGCCATTACTTGCTCGCTCACTCGCTGTATCTATCTCTTTCTAGCCGTGCCGGTGCAATGTATGTCCAGTACATCAGTCCAGTCATCCAGTGACTCACTTGACCTTGACCTTGTCGATGCGCATGTGGTCTTCTCTATAATATTATTATAGTTTTCTTTGGGTGTTCTTTTGCAAATGTGATCTGCTTAATATTGTAGTTACCATAGAGTTATAGCACATAATACAATTAAATCGACGGCAGTTAGTTAGATTGGTGCATCTCTGAAAAAATGGATCATAATCAGCCTTGTCCGCTCGGGTGGACATGGTGTAAGTATATTATTATTTAATGCAGTATTGTTTTTAAAAAGAGTACATATTATGGCTAAAATTTCCATTATTGGTCCTTGCTTTGGAAGTTCAATTTTTTTTTGGAGATAGTACTCATAAATAAAAAACTTTTTACAATTTTTTAAGTTGCGGAGATTCCTGGTTTACGAGATATAATATTATAAAGTTTCAATTCAATGATTGTTGACTTTGAAATTGCTGTGATAAATGTCATAAAAAATATTTCCTGATGTTAAACTACTCGGATGTAATTTCCACTTCAAACAAGCACTGGCCAAAAAAGCACATGCCTTACAACTCAATGACATTGAAGAGAAGAGCCATGTGTGCTTCATTAGCCCATACAAAGAAACAGGACCAATGTCCTGTTTCTTTATTGAGTATATATTATACATCATGGAAAATGCTCCACAGAAAGATGCAGTCACAAAATTCAACGACTATTTTGTAGCCCAGTGGTTAGAAAACACTAGTATAGAGTTTATTTGGAATATGCATAGGGCTCGCCATAGGACAATAAATGTAGCAGAGGCATGGCATAAACTTTTAAACAATAAAATGGGTAAAAGAAAACCAAAAATGCTTCAGTTTCTTGATACTCTTAAAATGAGGCTAATCATATAAATTGGAAATTGAAGCATTTTAAATTTAATATACCACTAAAGTTGAGAACGCGTCAATCTATTGCATATGACAAAGAATTGAAAACAATTGTGGACAATTACGATAACCTGTCCCAGGCTGAAGTTCTTAAAAAACTTTCTTTTATGCAGCATTTTAAAGACTTGCAACATACGTAAATTAATAATTTGATCATTACTGTGATTCGATGTGTGATCTTTCTATTGTTTTTGTTATAATCGTAATGTTGCAGGCAAATCAGCCTATTGCAATAAATAAATATTATGTATATAGTTGTAAGTAAAACTGTGATTTTTTATGTATATGCAAATTACTTAATAATACGCTGTCCTTGACAACGCGGGCTTAAAAACGAACAAAACCAGACAATATTACCGTATATTTTAGCTGTAAGTAGAGCTGTGATTTTTATGTGAATTTCTGTGATTATGAAAAATGAAGAAATAACGTTCTATTCTTTATTGTTTGATTTTTCTGCTGTCTGTACGGAAATAAACAATATGGCGGATTTTCTTTCATAAAAATAGAGTTGTGGCGAGTTTACACATACTTTTTTTCGTGGCGAATTTACTTTGTGACGAATGTACAATAACCCATCTATAGGACATGAAAAATCACAACCTAAAAGCAGTAATTAGTCAAACAACCTAAACCAGTATTTCATTTCTACGGATTGAAATAAGAAACATTGCTTTGGAAAAGTCGGAAATACACGAAGTGGTCCATTATCTTAGCAGGAAGGAAGGACGAATGTCTATCATCTATTTCACCGCAATATTCCTAAAATCTGTTATTTTACTTCGGATTTAGAGCAAACTTAATCGTATAATCAGCTTAAATGCGAAACAAGGAACACGCTGTTTTAGTTTCTTTGCGAATTAGGTGTAAATTACGATTATTTTGAGGCAAGAATCCTTTTCTATAACGTAGGTATTTTTGTTGTAAAATATTTAATACAAGATTCGCTGTCATCATCATCATTTCAGCCGAAAGACGTCCACTGCTGGATATAGGCTTTCCCAAAGGGGGGGTTTTGCTACAATCGCCACGCTTGGCAGGCGGGTTGGTGATCGCAGTACGGTTGCTACAAAGGCACAGAGAACGCTGCTGCCCATTCTCTGGTAAGTCCCTTAGTCACCTCTTACGACACCCACGGGAAGATATGGTATGGTGCTATGCTTTACGAACGACACCATACAGTACGCGCAGGCACTCAAGCTGTTATGTAAATCAAAGTTGCACACCACGTGTCGTCGACAAAGCTACCGACAATGTTCATCGATTTGCAACTTGAAGCTGCCAACTAGCCTGCCGAAAACAAAGACGCCGTCATAGGTCAGCTGGTCGACGGCTTTGGAGTGTAGCAGTAGAGGCCATTAGATACGAAAATGTGACTGGCAAAGTGCGCTCAAAGTAGATACATAATTATCGTCACCCCTGTGAGCTCTTTTAATGCATACTGGACGGTCCTTACAAACTCTTGATGACAGCCTACATCCGTTATTGTCTTCGTAAGGAGATTAAATGATAAGAAAGATTAGTATAGTCTATTGTACCATTCTCTAAATGGACGCATCTTAGCGTTGATCCAAGAACATTCTAATCAACAAATGTATGGTTAAGCGGGGATTAGCAGTAATAAATGTACCTCCCTTGTACCTACTATAATTATTTAGGTACAGCTACTAATACCAATTATGTGAATCCATTAATTTAGCGTTCATGTACTGTAGTAATGATTGCTATTGGAATTAATACTCTTTAAATAAATGATGACTTATTCAGTCTATTTGAAATTGTTTGCAGTAACAATTCAGAAACTAGTTCAATTCAAACTAATAAGTAATGTTGAGTATGGCCAGTCTTCTTTTTTTGTCGTGTGGTTAGTGCCTAACCTGGTGTCAGAGTTTTTATGCCTATTTTACCAAATACTTAATTTAATTCGATGGAAATGATTGTATGGTACGACCAAAATATTTCAATTTTTTTTTTTTAAAACGTTGTCCCACACTAGGAATTTCTCCTGTATCGTAGGTGCATTCACAAACATTTAAACTCACATACACAAACAGCCAGACCCGGAACAACTAATCTGTAGGCCATACAAATATTTGTTCCGTGCGGGTATCGAACCCGCGACACGCAGCGCAGCAGTTTGACGCATGTCCCATATTATGTAATCGAGTGATTAAATACAATTGGCATTGTTACGAAAGGCACTGCTAATATTTTCATTCCGCATAACTCTATTGTTTACATTGAAAATATGGTTGAAAATTCCATTTAAATATTAAATACGATTATTGAATTAACGTTTTAATTATGAACACTTACATTGTAGGTTGTATTTGCACTACCTTGGGCACTACCTTGCGTTGTTTACATAACATCAAGCCTGTAATCCCCACAGGGTTAAGCAGAGGTGTACCTAATATTGTACCCACGTTTTGCCAGTTATGTTTAAGTCTCATGGGGGCGAGCCTATTGCAATCAACCGGGCGCAAGTCCTGACTCCGTGACTGCTACTGAGAAATTCCTGGAAAAACCTAATGACACTTTTCCCGACTCGGGAATTGAACCTAGCACCTCATGTTCAGCAGACTGTTTTAAATTATCAAAATAAAAAAAAGACTTGGTTCCTTAATCAAAATGTCAGACCAAGATTAGCACTACTGTGATCATCACAGTAATTCTTCTACCATGAATAGTGATGTGGTTAGGTGCGGCCGGAGACAATACAAATATTGGGGAACAGTTTTCCTTCACAAACGTTACGAGGCGCTCCTTCAGACATACATTATGTATGTACGATTCACGACCGTATATAGCATTCGGGTAACGTTATCTTTAAATAAATAAAGTATTACGCCTTTTTTCTTAAAAAGGGGTAAACAGAGTGTCATTTCGTTAACTCGTGTTTATGTTTGTGATGGTTTTTAGTTCCCTTATTTTCCCATTATTCCTGGTTTGCTCCTGAAAGTCAACTAAGTATAAAGCACTACCGCTAGACATATAAGCCATTCCAATGTGAAGTTTAACTGACTTTTATAAAGGCGAAAGTTTGTAAGGATGTTATGAGTGGATGGCTGATTCTTAATCTGTCACTCAAAAACTACAAAACGGAATAGGATGAAATTTGGCACACAGATAGTTTATAACCTGGATTAATACAGGGAATACTTTTTAACCCGATAATAAGATCCCGTTGGAAAAAGCTGAAGTCCACGCGGGAAAAGCCGCGGGGATAAGCTAGTAAATTCTGAATGTCTTAGTAGGCAAGCTTGCCAATTCTAGAACATTGATTGAACCTAGATGGTAATCTAAACATTATCATTTCCATAAAAAACCGCTGTAGCCAAGGTAACGAGTCTGACCTTCATTATAAATATGAGCTATTTTTGCCTCATAATCTTTAAGCCGAAGTGTTTACCTTTTATATCGGTTATCTTGTCAAAGATGGTTATTCAGGAAGATGAATGAGGTAGGGCGACACAAAAATCCCTTTTTTGTTCATAATATATTATAAATTGTTTGCCAGCAGTTCCCAACAAAGTTGGAATCTCGCTGAACAGACGATATTGAGTTGTTAAGACCTCAAAAACTTTGTAACTCCTTCATATCTTCGAGATATGAATCCATGTTTTATGTTATCGTAAATTGTTTTAGATTTACTTTGTGTCAATCATAATGAATTTACGACTTAGGTGATTTTGCTTAACTTTTTATTTAATAGTTTTCTATCATTGATGTTGTAGATTATTCATCGACGGATCCAGCTGATAAATTGTGGCTCCGACCGCTTTTATTAGTTTACCTTCGTCATGCCTTTGAATTGTAACGCTAGCGGCAGCGTGGCGATGAATATTTCAGAAAAAGTTAAAGTCTGTAATATCATCGGCATTCAAACCGAGGCACGGCAATTCAGATTGGTGGCAAAAATAAAATTATTTACTTTTTCTCAATCAGTTCCCCTCCTATCAACGTTACTTATTTTCACTTCCAGTTAAAATCAGTAATACGAACAAACACAACAAAATGTAGCACATAATTGGCGTCTGAATTGAAAACAATTCAAACATACTAGCTCAGAATCAGAACGACATCTTAAATATTAATTTTGTAGAAGCGAACGGTAAAGAGTTTGTTCAGTGATCTGCAATGCTGTCGTTATTGCAGGCCAAGATTCGGAACGCTACGACGATGCTACGACATCGCTACGGCTACGCGACGTCTACGCCACTGCTACGAAACGGCTACACTTTTGACAACGACTACGTAGGCATTACATGCACTCTCCGTAGATTACTGTAAGCAATACACGGATGTATGCTTTCATTTCAATGGCTGCCGATGTTAAATAGTAGTTATAGGTTCATTGTGTAGTCCTAGGTCTAGTCTAAGTCTAACCTTGGATATCTCATGTAATGAATATTTTTATTTAGTAATCGGAACTGTGTTAGCACTCAGAACTAACCTATCTAATTATCGATGTCTCGTTGTAAGAAAGAAAAAAAAAATCGACTTTAAAAAAAAAACACACAAAATAAAAACTTTTTGGAAAAAAATAACCGACTGCCAATAAAAACGTAATAAAATTACAAAAAAAAATTAAAAGTGGAAAATAACTTTACTTTCGGAAGTCGGTGGCAAAAAGTTTTTATTTTTTGTTTTTTTTTTTGCAAAAAAGCTTTTATTTTATCCTTTTTATTTGTGGTATCTAACACAAATCCTTGTTAACAGCATATCGTTAACAACGAAAAAAAATGCCCCGGTAAAAAATATATAAAATGTACTAAAAAATTAGCATGGACCAAGGTCATGTTGAATGCCCATATGACACCCACTCCCATCAAGATCAGAGACTCTACCACCTTCCAGTTCCATCATCAGACCCTGGATACCGTCTAAAGACCAACTACTCATTAAGACGAATCAAACGAGCCCAAACTCGATGCGGTGACGTGGTTTTATCACGGAGATCCTATGGCCACCTTACAGCTCTATTGTCAGACCCTGGATAGCATCTAGAGACAAAGTACTCGTCAAGACAAATCAAACGAGTCCAAACACGATGGGGTTATGTCGTTTTATTACGGAGTTCCTATGGCCACCTTACAGCTCCATCATCAGACCCTGGATACCGTCTAAAAACAAACTACTCATTAAGATGAATCAAACGAGCCCAAACTCGATGCGGTTACGTCGTTTTATAAAGGATTTCCTATGGCCACCTTACAGCTCCATCATCAGACCCTGGATACCATCTAAAGACAAAGTACTCGTCAAGATGAATCAAACGAGTCCAAACTCGATGGAGTTATGTCGTTTTATAACGGAGTTCCTATGGCCACCTTACAGCTCCGTCATCAGACCCTGGAGACCGTCTAAAGACAAACTACTCATTAAGGTGAATCAAACGAGCCCGAACTCGATGCGGTTATGTCATTGTATCACGGAGATCCTATGGCCACCTTCCAGCTCCATTGTCAGACCCTGGATAGCATCGAGAGACAAAGTACTTGTCAAGACAAATCATACGAGCCCAAACTAGATGGGGTTATGTCGTTTTATAACGGAGTTCCTATGGCCACCTTACAGCTCCATCATCAGGCCCTGGATACCGTCTAAAGACAAACTACTCATTAAGACGAATCAAACGAGCCCAAACTCGATGCGGTTGCGTCGTTTTATCACGGAGATCCTATGGCCACCTTCCAGCTCCATTGTCAGACCCTGGATACCATCTAGAGACAAAGTACTCGTCAAGACAAATCATACAAGCCCAAACTCGATGGGGTTATGTCGTTTCATAACGGAGTTCCTAAGGCCACCTTCCAGCTCTATTATCAGATCAGCTCCATGTCATCTATATATTACACTATCACGCGATATACACAAGCGTGCAAAATTTCAATTCGATTGGAAATCGGGAAGTACGTCAAATGTAACATGCAAGACTTCATGAGCCGTTGCGTGATGTACCAATTAACGTGAAAAGGAACCAAATTACTGAACCGATATTGATGAAATTTCTATGGGACCAATCGGGAAGTATATCCTTTCACATAAAAGAAGAATTTTCCAAATCGGTTTCGAAATGACGGAGTTATGAGGTAACAAACACAAAAAAAAACAAAAAACATACAACCGAATTGAGAACCTCCTCCTTTTTGAAGAAAGTCGGTTAAAAACAGACACTTTACTGCCAATAATTATAAGATACCTGTAAATGTTTATATTGTATGTAGGTATACATCTAAATGAGACAAGAAAGATTGGATACCAGAAGAAATACCCTTCCTAAACATGGAATATCCATTCAGTATCAAATAATGTAATGAGATCGGTATTATCGATAAATTCGATATCGCAATAAATTCCGGCGTGCGGTGAAATGATGTCCACTGTTGATATGAGTTATGATATTACATAATTCAATTTCTGACAGTCTGCATCATTACATTTCGTCAGTAATCTGATGATAAATAAATTAAAAATTGGCAAGCACCAACTTTAGAATAATTATTTGAATAAATACCACTAAAGTGAAAATGAAAAACTAAATATGGGTAGACAGTCATGGGTAGACAGGCATGCAAAATTAAAAGCATTCTGTTCAATTAATATAATTTCGAACCACCTTCAACAAAGTCAGTACAATAAACACTCGCATTTCTAATTAATTAGCTCTCTGTTCTATTTTATTAAAATAATATAATAAAAGCTAATTATAAAAGCGAAATAGCTCTAGATAGAAAAGACTGGAAAAAAAGGACCTTTACCCTGCAGCGGGACACAGTAATAAGAAAAAACCGTTTATTTTCTAGCCTTTTATTTTGTTATGATATGCTGTTCGGTTCAAATCCTGACTCAAAGAACCATCTGTGCACTCAATAATTTATTTAGTGATGCTGCGGTCCATCTCAGTTTACATGGAAGCCTGAATTAATTAGACGTGTTATCTTACGGCACAGACCTTGTATTAGTGTTGACTAGTGTTGTTATCGGAGATAATATTAATGGTATGTGAGGGCATCCTGATATCAGCGTCATTTATGAATATTGGACGCTTGAAGACAGATTTCAGCAATTGAACTGAACGTGATCATCCGATCACAGCCGCGCTCAAGGGTTGTAATTGCTATGTAATATTTAGATAAGCAATATGTATGTTTTATTATAAGAATAAATAATAGTATATTTTATATCGAGGGACTAAACGAAGCCATAATATACCAGAGGTATGTTTAGGTACCTACCTATATAACCATGCTTTTTTATTTAGGTACCTATATAAAATTCCGATTGTCACATTTGCTTTGTTTACTTACAGGTTGCCTTGATTTTCGATATAAGTGGTGCATGCAGAGGAATAGAACTGGTGAATATTACTCTGGCCGATGTCGAAATTGACGCTACGTGACAGGTTATAAATTTGCCTTGTACTAAAAGAAAACTGGTAATAAATGGAGAGTACTTAATGAATGTTTTTGTACTAAATTGACTATTTTTCTAGTACTCAAAGTGAAAAGTACAGTTTGCACCTCGAGACTAAACGCCAACTTAATATACCTTCGGTTTTATTGACTCCCTCGCCCGCTCGGGAGTCGAACCATCTCTGGTATATTATGGCTTCGTTTAGTCCCTCGATATAAAATATACTATATAAATAAATAATATGAATAAAGAACAAAAAAGAAAATTCTAAGAGATTTCTATAAAGGGTGCAACAAGACCCTTAACGAAACTGAAATCGTTGCAATATTTGTTTTGTTCTAGACCGTACCTGGAAACCTCCTAGTTCTGGAGGTACTGGGGATCAAAGTTCCAACATTTTCACAAATTTATTTTTTTAAATACATGTTTTTAATGTAAGATTTTTACACCTCCAAGACCCCCGTACTATTCAGTCCATCCATCAACACAATGTTTTGAGTGCGTTACATAATGCTTGTTTGCCGGCTTCGTGAAGAGTTCGTTTACACCCTGTAGCAGTAAGCTTCACCTTTCTAACCAATTATTTCTGTTCCTTTCTTCTTTTCTGTATAAAGTGTAGAGATAAATTGTAAAACTAAAAATAAATAAAACTTTGAAACACGAAATGTACACAGCTATCGACAGTCTAATCCGAAGATGATACGTCGCCGGCGAAGTACATCATTTGAGGACGGAACCCAAGTGAATAGCTCACTGAAAGATGGTGCTCCTCTTATACAAGGAAAGTTTTTATTAAAAACTGTGTACGGGATCTGCTGTCCTGCTCTTGAGTGTTTTTGATGTGGTAGAATGTTTTATTTTGTTAAAAATACCTCAATTAGAATTTATTTTAACAGTTTATTAATTTTCTTCGTTGACCGTCATTAAGAAGAGTAAGAAAAGGAAAAGGAGAGAGACAGAGAAGAAAAGGAGATGGAGAGAAAAGGACAATTGTTTTTTTTTTAAATCACGTCGCCGTCACATCTGTAGGTCTTTCTCTTAAAACCCCAAAAAAAAATGAACATTACAGACCCTGCATCCGATAGGTTACCGTATAATCAATTTACATAAATAACAAATGAGTAAGGTTATATTTACTGAATATTGAACATGAAGGCTATAGAGTTGAAAGGTAAGTCGTAAATTGTAACAAACATACACAAACAATATGAGTGAGTATGATTATTCAATCCATTTAATAATACTAAAATTATCCGCAACGACTTAAGTTTATTTAATGGTAGCTCCGAAGTTAACACTGGAATTGTAGGTTATAATATTATCATGAAAAATATTATAAATATTGAATTGCTGTGGCCTGAAACGACGAGTTTCGAGAAGTACTCAAAGCCTACGAGTAGCAAATATAGAAAAATAAAAATATTCTCATAGAGATAGAAAACTCGTTTTATATGAACCACTTCGTGAGAGTTTGTTTATTTGTTTGTTTGTCCAGTTTTCACGCCTCAACGCCTCGACCAACCGTATTATTTGGCTGGCCAATAGTTTATGACACAGAGATGGACAATATAGTTCGTGTGCCGATTCAATAAGTAAGTTCCTACATGCGGGAGGAATGGATTAGCATACGTTACGTCTGTCTGCAGCAGCCGTCTGTGAGCAGCGGTGGCCCAGTGGTGGCTTCCCCGACTTACGGACCGTAAGTCGTGGGTTCGTACCCAGGTAGGCGCATTACTTTGTGTAATTTATTTCATCAGTGAGGAAACCGGCCTATGGTAGAACCAAACATTTGAAGACATGTGTGACATCTACCAACCTGCATTGGGTCCGCGTGGTGGATTATTGCCCATTCCTTGTCATAGAGAGGAGGCCTGTGTCCCAGCAGTGGGAAAATTATAGGCTGATTATACTTATGTCTGTCTGTTGGTTCTTGAGGAGAACAAAACTTCAGCCTTTCGAAAATTGTTCGTCGCTTTGCACCAAATGCACTTAATTATGATTTAGAAGTTTTCCAGTTATTATTCTAAAGTAGGCGGGAAGAGAAAACGCAAACCGAGGCTTTTAACTTTGAATGTATGTACATACATACATACGAAGGACCAAACTTTGTTCATTGAAAACTTGACTTAGATGGAGAATTAGTTTGACTACGATTCAGTTTTACATACATTAATTAGATAATGACATTGTTTTATAACAGTGTTCATAGCGTCGATTTCATGTTTTTACATAAGTTCACCTTTCTTCCAAACAAATTTCTATTCAACAACGAAAAGATGAAAGAAAAGTATTAACGTCGCTCAAACTTTTTTAACAATCTCTCAACACAACATCACGCCAGTAATCCCCAAAGGCTTAGGCAGAGGTGTACCTAATAGTACACCTATATTTCGCCACTCTCAACATTTTTCACATAAAAGCCCGCGCCAAACCAATTGGTGAAATTTGTATCAAGTAGAAGATAGCAATATATTCTAGCCAAGTCGATAGTCAACAAAATTGAGCCATCTTCATGCTCAGATCAATTTAAATTCACAATATTCTACAAGTTGTATTTCTAAAGTGCACTCGGAGTATTCCCGGTAAGTGTCCCGTATAAGTGACTTTTTCCATTTCAAATTGAAAACTTTTCAGACTAAAAGGAACCTTATCATTTTTGTGTGAGTGTCACAATTGTCCCAGCGCTTAAAAAAACTGAGTCCTGTCTACAATAATTAATAATAAAAAGGCGTAAAAATAATGTTGTCAGTAAATTAATTAATTATTGACGGCTTTATCTGACATTATTTATGACCTTATTAAAAAACGATGGCTTATAAATATTTATCTTCTCGCTCCAACAACGGATGAATTTATAAATTCACTGAAGGCAGTTTTGGGCACGTTCATGTAAATGATGAATGGAAGGATTTCCAACCGTCCGGCCTTCGGTGCTTATCTTGTAGATAATCCACGATATTGCCGATCTCAGGTGTTTTTGGGGATACACTACTGTGATGTATTAGCATTATGGGAAGCTACCCGGACATAAGCCTGCGAAGTGATAATTTACATTGCCCTTAGGTTCCACAATTCTTTTTGTGTTCGTCCGATCACAAATGAGTTCAGTTGACCTAATTTCTATTGATTCCTTCTGACAAAGGCGGTTCTTTATTCATTTTAAGTCAACTCTGAAAATGAAAAGGAAGATTAATTATAACTCTTTTGTCATAACTAAGCTTTGCGCAATTTACCTTGACAATATTTAAGAAATTATATTACGAAATCAAAGTAAGTAATATAAGAATTCATAATAGACTGCATCTTTGGAGAAATCTGAACTATAATGGACCCATTCTGTAGTTCATGTTTTATTTCACTTAATTTTCTTCAACAGCTGCCGGGAAAATAAGTAGATGATGCATCTTAGTAATATATTTTCCTTCCATTCTGAGATACCGAAGATTGCATGGAAAATATTAACGTTGAAATTTTCTCCTTTGGCAGTCGTATAATAATATCAGAGTTCGAAGCTCGGTAATATACTTCACGTTTTTCATCTTGTTGCACTGTAGGTCTTTGCTGTATTTTCTTTCAAGTGAAAATGAATAAACGGACGTTTTTAGTATTCCAGAATGATTAAGCCATAAAATACAGAGGTTTTTGTAATATACTCAAACCTAAAAATGTAAATCAATTACATAATTAATTGAAGTTACAAGTACATTTTAAAGTATAATATAAAAAAAAACATTTATGAACCAAAGAAACCCTGTAAAACCACCCCGAAGTTTATTTTAAGCGATTAACTTTACCGAAGCAAAAACAATAAATCTAATAAAGTTGTCAGAGTATAAATTGATAGTGTAAGGTCTAAAGTTTATTCCAATAGTCGCCTCCCGTCGGCGGCGAGTCGCGCCCAGCGAGCAAGCGTAAAATAATAAATCGATGGGTTCAATACTTATCTCAGAGCTTTTAATTAAATCATTAGATCGACTACACCTCGACAAAATATGAACACGTTTCTGATTCAATAAAATGGGGTAATCTCGCTCACTTATAATGATGAATCAATCTGACAAACAGTCTTACCAAGGGGTACCGTATTACCCAGTACTACCTGAGTTGTGGAGGTCAGATAGGCAGTAATAGTCACTCCATCTAAAATACTGGTATTCAGCTAGAAGCCGACCCCAAAATAGTTGGGAAAAGGCTAGGCAGATGATATATTTCACTCACTTTTACTGAAAGTTGTGTTTATGGTTCCATGCGGGATGTGCGATCGCACTCACTTAGTATGGCACATCTAATGATTTAAATACTTGACTTATCTACATTAAAATCTTTCTACTTTATCAAGCAAGTCCGCCTGAATTCCCTGTTATTGGACCCTCCCTTTTTGCTCCGATACTTCGGTCTTTGATGCATAGAAGAATGGTTGAATGGTTGGCTACACTCTGTATAATTAATACGTGATATTTATCAAATCCCATTACGTGATCAGTCGTGTGGAGTCTCTTTTGTCTATGTTGTGTTTTTCTTACTATATTCTACCCCCGACTTCGCTCGCGTGGAGGTCGAAAATGATTCCATAGAATGTACTACCAGGAAAAAAGGTGTATGTAAGGTTGTATTAGATCATAGTCTATTCGCATTATAATACGCAATGATAGCCTAGTGGACCTCTGATTTCTTGAATTATTTATAAACTAGCTGATGCCCGCGGCTTCGCCTGCGTGGATGTCGGTTATCGCAACCAAAAGTAATCATGATGATCCCATTCCCTCAACTCATGGGAACCTAGTTTGCCCATTTTCAAAGTATTAAAATGGATATAGTATATTATCCTTAAGAGATAGACATAAGCCACGACTCGGAACGACTGTCTATCTGCCCTCCACAACCCAGTTAGTTCTGGGTAATACGATATCCTTTGGTAGAAATACAGTGAAATTAGTGATAGCTTTAATTTCCACATCAGATGTTCCAGATCTTCAATTTTTATTCGTCAACAGAGAGTGCTCATCAGGCTGGACAACTCTTGCTAAGACGTCATTCCTATATATGTTACAGTGTGGCTGGGCTCTTGGAGTTCCACATCAGCTGTTCCAGATCTTCAACTTTATTCTCTTAGCAGAAAATGCTCATTACGTGGAACAATTTTTGCTATGGTACCATTTTTGTATCTCTTATAGTTTAGCTGGTCTGTTGCTGTTCTGCATCAGATGTTCAAGTTTCCAAGATAAATTATAGCCTATATGTTGCCCAGACTTCTATACAACAAAAAAAAACATTCAAATCCGTCGAGTAGTTCCGAAGATTAGCGTGTACAGACAAACTTTTTTTTTTTGGATTCGTGCTCTATTACTGTTTCTAAACACCAACACACAACATTTTTTTTTTGATATATTCAATGTACAGACACAGTTTTTTTAATGTCTTATTATATGTATAGAATAGATATATAGATATTATAAAATAAAGTCGCTTTTTGTTTGACCGCGTGGTTCTTCTACGCGGCTACGGTTTTGAAACGGTTTTCACTATATCAGGTCCCATTATAATATGTAGATGGACAAATTTTAACACAGCCTTCAGAACGTCTAACCAAAGATATCTAAGTAAAAAAACACTGATTAAAGTGGTTTTATTTTGACCTAAAATAATAAATTGCCATATTTAGTGTATTTTCGTTAGCTGATTTTTTTTCTTGAAAGTTTCTAATGCGTCTTTTTAATTTTTTTTTTACCATTGTCCTTATTTTGGTGGTCTGAATGATTTCTAAAAGTTTGTCCATCTATTTTAATGTATGTAATATAGATACATTCATTCTGGAAGTTTTATTTCAGTAACAAAAAACAAATGTTTATTTCAATTACATGAGTCTTAACAAACGTGAATTGGAGATCACCTTTTAATCAATAAGACGCTTGTGTTAGGTGACTCCGCTCTTCCACTTAACAATAAAGTGTATGCAATTGAAAAAAAAAGAAAAGAAAATATAACAAAAATTCAAAAATTAAAGATAAGGATTAAAAATAAAATAAAATTAAAGAGGAGCGAATTTGTGTGAAGGTAGTGAGTGGTTTATTGTACGAGTGTATGTGCGAGTGGGTTATCGTGTGTGTGAATGTGTGTGTGTGTAAGTGAATGTGAATGCTTTGCTTTGTATATGAGTTATGTACGTTTGGTATTAGGTTTAGGTTTAGGTTAGCCCTGCGACAATGTCTTGGGACTAACCTAAACCTAAACCTCAACTCAAACCTAATACTAAACGTACATAACTCATATACGAAACCACACACAACACAACAAACACAATATAATATTTGACTAAATCACACGTCTCAATGTTTTGACATGTCATCAAGCGTGAGAAACAGAAAAAGAAAGAAACAAAAAAAAAATAAGCAGGGACATGACGTGCATACAAAATGATACATAGTCACAAATAGTATAAACAATTACACAAAGGAACTCCTTACTAGTTATTAAATAAATAACACAGTGATTTGAACACAATATGCGTTCATAAATATTGCAATTCCAATGTAAATTCCTAATGAAGCCACTAAAATGATTCTCAATTCAATTAATATGTGACCATTAGTTAGTGTATAAATTGACACAGCCGCAGTGCGTGCCATTTAGTTTGATTAAATTAACATATTAAATAGTTTGACATATTCAAAGCCAGCATGCCTGCAGCCATAATCCCTAAATTGATTGTTTCAATTATATTACCACAGATGGTATATTCCTCCTGACAGGGCTGCGGGACTGTTCAAAAGAGATACCGCGGCCCTGGAACACAAAGGGCAAGGAAGGAACATGATGGGTTTTAGTCAGTACAAGTCTGAGATGGTATATTCCATCGTTTAAAATGTCAAAGTTCCAAATATAATAATTTTAGTCCCCAGCTATTAATCCTTTACGGTGATGATTTTTCAAATGCCTTTCCTTAAATGCACACATAACATAAAGGAAATTGCCAAGTCTATCTGACTGAAATCATTGATGACTGTGGTGGTTCAGAAAAAGTGACTTCAAGACAAGTATAGACAATTGCCGATCGCAAGGGATCGTAAGTCTTGTTCTTTTTCATCTACAGGTTTTCAAAGCTTTTATTTTTATATGCTTTTGTCGCGTCGATAGAAGCTATATCCATATAATAATGGGTACTGTTATGGTGAAAAGATTTGCCAGTCAGCAAAGTGGTTCGGGTAGTAAACCGACCACGATGCACTTATCATGACCATATATAATTTATAGAGGGTCTTTTTATCTTCCCCAATCTACCGAAAAACTTTTCGTTATTTATTTGCCTTACCATACAGTAAATCAACTCAACCTATGGGAGGTCAATGTTGGAGATAGGCTCCCAAGCAACACCTAAATACCCGGTCATACGCTTTCCGCATCAGAACACTATGCAGTGTCGATTTTTATTTCCTTTTAAAATATTTCAGTATCCCTATACTGTCGAACCATAAATCAGGCTGCTGGCCGCCAATGAACCGTTAAATCAGTGGGTAACCACAGTAGATGTGTTTTTATTTTTGGTATTCTCCACTACAGTTGGAAATTGGGACTATATGAACGAGGATAGGCTCAGTCACACTAATACCGGTGCTCACAGCTCGGCCCGGATAAAATAGGTGGTCCTACGAACTGACTATTAGTCTATATGAACGGTAGTGGTAGGAATACTAGGTACACCTGCGTCTATCCCTGGGGGGATTGCCATCGAGAATTCCAGGTACAATGGCTATAAATTGTACATCTAAATTCATATTTAAACTCGGGCTTGGTTTTAAAGCGTAAAGTTTCCAGTTTCAAGATAATTTTCCATTCCGCCACTTACCTGCTGCTCGTTTTTAAAAGTGCAGTAAAGCGCGTTGCATTATTAATATTTAAATATTCTTGTGAACTAAACCTGAGGTAGTTGTTTCCCTAGTGGCGGTTTATTTTCCGTAAATAGAAATAAGGTTCTTTTTAGGATTCCGTTCCCGTTTTTTAATGAAACTGCAGCAATAACTTTGTGTTTCATTAATATTCTATGAAAAACAAATTTAGTTTTGCTGCTGAGTGTAAATTGACCTATGAATTAGCGTTGAAAAAATGTTTATTATATCGTTTGGCGCTACAGAAACCTTTGAGTGCGAGTACGATTTGTAGTTAGTTTTTTATATTTTCTGTCGAGCACAGGAAAAATCAACGAACCATATTAGAAGTTATCTATCGGTCACAAACATATTTTATAATATTTTGGTGACGGATATATATCTTTACATACAGTTCAACATAGTCATCCTACTCTAGATATACATAGTTCTAATTGAATGACGCTCGATTGACTTAGCGGCTAACCAATTGTATTGGCACTTCGGTTCGCTTATCAATTCCCCATAATTTTGCTTCAAGCTAGTTGTTGCAAGTCCTATTGTCCTGTTGAGTTGCATCTGTTTGGATTTGCGATTCAGGAGTAAAACATGAATACGTTCCAATACTCATTTAAGCTGCATTAATTACATAACATAACACGCCTTTAATCCCCGAAGGGTTAGGTAGAGGTGTACCTAATAGTACACCCATATTTCGCCAGTTATGTTTAAGTCCCATGTAATAGAAGGCGAGCCTATTGCCATTAACTGTAACCGGGCGCAAATGCAGACTCCGTGGCTGCTACTGAAAAAATCCTGATGGAAAAACCTATTAACACTTTGCCCGACCTGGGAATCGAACCCAGGACCTCATGTGTAACAGTCGCAACCACTTAACCAACACAGCAGTCATGAATAAACTAACCAAATGTTAAACACAGATATACATAACTCTCTCATAACTTCTAGAAACAGATAAAACCGTTCCAAAACCATCACAATCTGGAGTGACTCATCCATTATAAGTAAAAGGTAATAAATCATAATTAGCTGGCACGGGAGTCGTATCCAGAAACTTGAGGACATAAATTAACCCTCAAACCATTACGTAAATATTAAAATGGTTAAGGATTAAGCAACGTTGTATTCATATTCTAGCTTAGAGAATACTTAATGGTTACTTAGAAAATGAAATAATTTTCAACATTTAGATTTGACCTTGCAAAATTACCTTTGTCATTATAAAATATATACTAGCTGACCCGCCCAGGTATATAATAGCGGTCTTGGTTAAGTTAATACAAATTATAATGTATTAAAAATACAAGGTGTAAACGGACTCTTCACGAAGCCGGCAACCAAGCATTCTGTACATAAAACTAAGTAACCCTACCTTTTTGTTTAGGGTGAAAAATCACGTTTTACGGTAGGACTCGATGTAAAACACTCAAAACACTGTAGTGTTAGTTACGTTGAATAGTACGGGGTGGTGGAGGTATTTAAAGTAAAGTATTAACATTAAAAACATTTATAAAAAAAAAACTTGTGAAAAAGGAGGAACTTTGACCCCCAATAACTCCGTTACTTGAGGCTTCGCAGGTATGGTCAGAAGAACAAGTAACTTTCTGCTTAGTTAAGGGTCCTTTTACACCCATTATAAGTAAACACAGAAAAACTGAATCTACAGAAGAAATCTCAAAAAGCATCTGAAATTTTAAAAAAGACGGTGTTCCAACCCCGGGAAAAATGATATTACCATCATATCGTCGTGCTTACTTGCGCCATTGAATAAGGGGGTTTTATAAACCTTATTCATAAACCTTCACTGTAAGGGAAAATATTGCTGCGACACATGCTTGACCGGAATTTGCGCTGAAGATAGGATGCCGGTTTGTATGTAACCGATCGATCAATTCAAATGAAATTTGAATTAATTTAACCAATTGATTCAAATTCTTGTTCTCCGGCAAGGTAAACGAGTCCGTCATCGACGTTCTGTACGGGGCCAATCTATGTGCCCTGCGCAAAAAGGATGGCGGAATTCGTCCCATTGCCGTGGGAACTACCTACCGTCGTATGGCAGCCAAGATTTGCTGTAAATTTTATGGTGAGGCTGTTTCGAAAAAATTTCAGCCCCTGCAGCTTGGATACGGCTCTAAAGGGGGCTGCGAGGCTGCCGTACACGCTTTGTCGACCTACCTAAATTCTGGCAAAGTTGAGGTCATCCTGAAGGTTGACATAAAGAACGCCTTCAATTCAGTGAATAGGGACACCTTGTTAACAGAAACTAAAAAAGAATTACCCCAAATTTATAGTTTTCTTTGGCAATGTTACAGATACCCATCTAAATTACTGTATCGGGACAACCTTTTGGAATCTGCTGTTGGCTGTCAACAAGGTGACCCCCTCGGGCCAGTGATTTTTAGTTTAGCTATTCACCCAATTGTTCGACAGCTAAATTCCAAATTTAACGTTTGGTATCTAGATGATGGAACCTTGGGGGGCGATGTAGATTCTGTTTTAAAAGATCTAAATTTCCTAAAAAATGAACTTCATTCCATTGGCCTCGACCTCAACCTTTCAAAATGTGAAATTTATGTAGCGGACAGTACCGACAGACAACAGACTCTATCAAAATTTAACGCCATAGCCCCCGGCATCAAAATTACAGAAAAAAGCTCTCTTCGTCTCCTTGGGTCTCCCATCTTTGAAAATTCTTTTCCCGATTTTATCGAGGAAAAAATTCAAAATTTCAATGATGTTTCGGAAAGATTGCTCGAAATTAACATACATTCGGCCATCACAATAATTCGTTACTGCTGTTTCAGTCCAAAATTGACGTATTTCCTTCGTGCTTCCCCTTTATGGAAGCACACTCCCCTTTTGGACAAAATGGATGAAATTATCAGACATACTCTAACGTCAATTTTAAATGTGGCTTTGGACGACCGAGCTTGGGCACAAGCTACTCTTCCTATTCGCATGGGAGGACTCGGCGTCCGCAAAATTTCCAGTATTAGTTTACCGGCTTTTATATCCTCGGTCCACGGCACTAAGAAATTAATCAGGAATATCCTGTCTTCCACACTGATTGATTTTGATGTGCCGTGCATGCCCGAGGCTATCGATGCTTGGAAACTCGCTTGCCCGAATACTGAAGAACCCGACCATCCATTTTCCCAGAGACGGTGGGACGAGCCGCTCTGCAGAGTAGTTCAGAGCAATCTGCTGAACACATCTGCTACTACTGCTGAGCGTGCGCGCCTGCGGGCTGTGGGTGAGTGGGAGTCGGGTCTTTGGCTTCACGCACTACCGTCGTCGAGCATAGGCACATTGTTCGACGACACAACCTTCCGCCTCGCTGTTTCTTTACGCCTTGGTGCCGCTTGCTGTTCTCCTCATCGCTGTCACTGCGGTGAAGCTGTCAACAACCTCGGCCACCACGGCCTGTCATGCAGCCGAAGTGCGGGCCGTTTTGCACGGCACGCAAATATAAACGACATTATCCGACGAGCTCTTGTCACCGTCGGCGTCCCAGCTGTTTTAGAACCCAATGGCTTGGCACGCGACGATGGCAAGAGACCGGACGGCATGTCTTTGTTTCCTTGGAAGATGGGTAGGCCTTTAGTGTGGGACGCAACATGCGTCGATACTCTTGCGCCATCCCATCTTCCAAGCTCATCGTGCTGTGCTGGTGCTGCCGCTGCGGCTGCAGAGAACCTCAAGCGGCGTAAATATAGAAACCTGTGTGGTAACTATATTTTCGAGCCGTTTGGGGTTGAAACTCTAGGGCCGTGGGGTCCGAGTGCTCATAGCCTATTTAAGGAAATTTCGAAACGCCTAGTTGACGCTTCCCGTGACCCAAGGGCTGGCTTTTACTTTGGCCAGAGGCTAAGTGTTGCCATACAACGTGGCAACGCCGCCAGTCTCTTGGGCACATTACCATCTGACAGCGTTGAGGAGGAGTTTTTCGATGCCCTTTTATAGTTTGTTGTTAGTTTATCTATTTTAGTTTAATAGTTTTTAATTATCAATGTATATAGTTAATACAATAATTAAAAATTTCAAAATCAATGTAAAAAAAAAAAAGTCACCAATTGATTATTTTTCTTCATTTAATTTTAATTTCATTTGAAAACATCGATCGGTTTTTAAGAAAAAATCAATTATATCTTTCGACCCTGCATACCTATCTGTTTTGTTGACTGTACATCCTCTTTATGTAATCCCGAAAGTCGAGTACGGGAGTTTTACGAAACCCACGGCAAAAGAGCTACTGGCCTTTATGGTCCCAAAAACCAAATCAGTCGTGATAGAATAGTGTGTCAGCCATTTCCAAATAACTGAATAGAACCAATGACTACAAAGAGGTATCCACAAAAAATATTTAGCTTACAAAAATGTAAGTGAGCAGATTGCCGATCGGCAAATCCCAAGGAAACCTTTCAATTTACCCTTTGAGGAAAATTCGCTTTGGAAATGATCAACTTTCATACAAAGTTACCTTTGTTAAATGTAAGGGATTGAATACCCTCAGCCCGTGTAACGTTAGCCCCATATATTCGAGTAAGCAAATAATGAGTGGTCTACTGGCCTCAGAATGTGACCACATGCGGGAACCTAAATGTGGTTTGGGCGCAGTATCCAAACGTATGAATTCGCAGTAATATTCTCGCACGCAATGCGTACATACTCGTAAATTACTTCTTGCTAAGTACATACACTTCCTTTGTTCTAGCTTAATGTCCTGGTATAACTATGTGTGTTACCACTGAAGTGCTAAGTGTTTACTGGGACATTATTATAGTTTTCATGGATGTTTATTAGCAGGTTACATTACCAACTAAAAGGCAATCATTATTTATAGTGTTGTAGCATTTATAAAACCCGCCACTTTCGATAGTGGTTAAAGCAATATTCGTTTGAATATTGGAAAGTTAACCGAAAAACACTCTATTTAACTTTATAATTTAATTGTTGCAGCATGGTTACAGCCTCTCGGTTGCGGGAGCCAGCACTAAAATGTTTTCATCATCGTTACTGTTGTAGCCACTTGCGCCAGTGTTTGTTTTTTTATTTGAGTTATTTATTGCGTACTTTTAAAACAAAGCTGGTGATTAATATGTCCTTGGGATAGAAAATAGTTACACCCAACATCATTGAATACTGAATCGAATTGCAAACTAATTGATTTGAAGTCGTTTTGTGAATTAAACTTGAGTTAATTGAGGACTTAAGAAAAGTATCTTCAAGTGGTCTATTGAATCGAGTTTTTTAAGTCTCCTTTTACATTTGTAATAATAATAATATAATAATAATAATATTTATTTATTTGCAGAAAACACGGTATTAAAAGATCTTATAATACAAATTGAGTACAAACATGTTTTGCTTAATATTAAAGCATGCAAAATTAAAGTATTAACATTACAATTTATGTTCCAAAAATTCTTGAACACTATAGAAACTATTTTCATTTAGCCAGTTATACAATTTAATTTTAAAAAGTCTATAATTTAGATCTTTAAATGTATTTGGTAATTTATTAAATATACGCACACACATAGCAACACAGTTTTTATTATATTTAACAGACCGGGGCATCTCGTCTAGTACCAGCCTGAATTTGTCTCGCCGACTTCGTGAACATACATTTCCCGCTGTTTTGAACAACTCTCTATGTTTATGTACAAACATACACACTTCATACACATATATTGAAGGTAATGGTAGCAAACCAAGCCTTTTAAATAGTGGTTTACATGACTCATCAGATGGAATCCCGTATATGGCTCGTATACATTTCTTTTGAGCGATAAATGCTCTATTAAAGTCGGTACTATTTCCCCATTTTATTATTCCATACCGCAACGAGGATTCCACATACGCTCTATATGACATTACAGCCGTATTTATATTGGTTATCTTCTTAATCTTTCTAAGGGCATATACAAATTTATTCGCTTTGCTACATACATGCTCAACCAGTGCCTTCCAGTCCAAATGCTCATCTATTACTACGCCTAAAAACTTAGTTTTTGTCACCTGGTTAATTTTTGGTATGTCCATCTTAAAATTTAATTTATTATTATAATGTTTGTTAAATTGTATATATACAGATTTGTCAAGATTAATAGCTAAATTATTGTTATTTAACCAATTAATTAAGTCAGCAATTGTTTTATTTATGTCAATTTCATGGTCAATAATCGATTTATATTTTTTGTCAGCAGTTACAATTATAGAAATGTCATCAGCATAAAGAAAGCATTTGTACTTGGTAACGTCAACAATATCATTTATGTAGAGGAGAAATAAGATGGGACCTAATATGCTACCTTGGGGCACACCTTGTTTTATATATTTAAACTCGGACGTATACAGTAACATATCTCCATTTCCGTCGCCTTTGGTGACAGTGACGCACTGTTGTCTGTCAGTTAGGTATGAAGATATCCATTGATGTGGCAGTCCCCTAACTCCGAGGGCTTCTAATTTTTGTAATAGGTTAACGTGTGAAACCAAATCAAACGCCTTTGATAAGTCAAAAAATAGTCCTGTTACCAGCTGGTTATTATTTATACCATTTAGTATGGTTTTCAAAAGTGAAAAGATGGCTAAAGTAGTAGATTTATGTTTTTGAAAACCAAATAGTTCTTTTCTTATGATGTTAAATTTCTCGCAGTAGTTCATTAATCTATGGTACATACATTTCTCGTATATTTTTGACAAGATGGGTATTAGCGTTATAGGGCGATAATTGTTCACATCACATTTTTCACCCTTTTTGAATAATGGTTTAACAATGGACAATTTCAAAGCGTTTGGGAATACCCCCTGTGAAAAAGATAAGTTAATCAGATATGTCAACACTCCACTCACTTCATTGGCACATGCTTTAATGATTTTGGTGTTTAATTCATCGTAGCCTTCAGAGTTTGTATTATTTAATGAAAATATATGTTGCCTTACCTCACTTTCAGACATAGGAGTGAGGAACATCGAGTTAGCAGTGATGTTTCCATTGCAGTAGTTATTTATACGATTTTGTACTGGAAAACCGTTTATATAATGATTGTTAAAGGCAGAGGCTATTTCTGCAGGTTTTGTGAGTATAGCGTTGTCAACCTGTATATGATCAATATTATCCCCAGAATTTATACTGTTTATTTCATTCTGTATAACTGACCACGTGGCTTTACATTTGTTTTTATTGTTATTTATAAACTTAATGTTAGCATTCCGTTTAGCAGTGTATATACATTTTTGCAATAAATTGGAGTATGTTGTGTATTGATCCTTGTTAGTTCTATTTTTATTCTTATAGTATTGATATCTTAAGAATCGTTTAGTTTTAGAACACACTTTGAGACCCTTAGTCATCCACGTTCGTTTACTATTATTGTTTGTATTTATCCTAACCCTTACTTTTGGAAAACATAGTTTATGAAACAGGCATATTAGTTCATGAAAGCGATTGAATGCCGTATTTGCATCATTTTCTACATATACATCTGACCATGATAGATTTTGTAAACATTCTCTAAATTTATGTATATTGTTTAGACTATAATCTCTTTTGTAAGTATGTAATATTGCGGATTTTGTCTGGACTCGCAAAGGAAAACTTAGCATTTGCGCCGTGTCATGGTCCGAGAGATGAAGTGGTAGTACTTGTGCTATTGCGTCAGGTATATTACTTAATATGTGGTCTATACAGGAACATTTGCGAGTGGCTTCGTTAATATGAATTTTTAGGTTGTGGGTGTGAGCTAGGTCTTGCAGATCTTGTGTGATTTTGCCTTTTTTTGAAAGTATTTATATTGAAATCGCCTGCCAAAATTATCCGCGTTTTCGAGTTGTATTTTGTGACTAAATATTGCAAAACGCTGTTTAACTTAGCTAAAAATTGGTTCGGGTCAGACTGAGGGGTTCTGTATAAGCAAATAATTACCAATTTTTGCTCAGTTAACTCTATTCCGCATGCCTCGAAAGTATTTACTGATGCATACGCTTTTAATGATAATTCTTTAAATCCTATACCTGTCCTGATCAGTATGCAAGTGCCTCCTCGATGTTTTTCCCTGCTAAAATTAGTTGCCATTACGTAATTGTGTAACTTGAGATAGTTCTCTTCTCCACTTTTAATAAATGTTTCGGAGAGGCAAATCACATGTGGGTCATTGTTTGAGTCTCTCATCTCCTGTAACGTTAATTCTAGAAGCTCTTGTTTTGATAGTACACTTGCAATATTTTGGTGGAGGATTCTAAAACTATTTGAATTAGGCGTTGTGTTTTTAGGCGCGAAAAAATGTGTCGTGTTTTGTGTTAAGTTGAAAGTAAAAAGGAATGGTACCTTTTTTAGGTTTTTCGGATGGTGTACTAGTAGAATTATTCACTCTGAGTTCTTTGTTGTTGATTTTTTTAAAATAAAAAGGAATAGTACCTTTTTTGGGCGCATTTGAATTCTTTTTAAGTAAAAAGCATGGTTTGCTACTAACGAGGATCTTCCTAATTTCGACTGGATTTAGATATTTTCTTTCATAGTCTTCACAATCTATTATATAATTAATTGATTTGCAAATGTCAGGCAAGTTGAAATGTGTGCTATTCGTGAAATGACTGTTTTGGTAGTATTTACAAATGTTTTTCATAGCATTGTTCAAATTGTTGACACTTAGGTGGTCATTTTTTAATACATTTAATACAATAACACTATTTTTATGAAATGATCTAAGAACATTTTTAAGCTGAGACTACACTGGTCCGACGATGTGGTCATTTTCACCCAGACATATTACGATTTTGTCTTCTGGTCGAAGGTTAGCCTTTATACAGCACTTAACTATTGTGTCGCTATAAGCGTTTGGCATCGTTTGGGCAAAGACTTCATACTTTTCAAACTGTGTAGACTTTCTTGAATGTTGTAGGACAGCAGCTAGACCTACGCATTGTTGCGAGCCGAAAATGGCTATTGTTTTTCCAGGCAAGCGCTGTTGTAGGTCTGATTTGATGTCTTTGGTGGGATTGTTGGAAGTTGATAACGTAAACTCTGGTTTTGATGTGGTGGTGAGAGATTGTTCCAGTAGCTGTATTTGCGTAGTTAGTGTTTTTATCTCATCTTTAGCGTTTTGAAGACTTTTTTCTAGCGAAATTATTTTTTGTTGCAGACATTGGTGAGAAGCATAGTTGGCGTTATCTCTGATTCTCGGCGAAGACGGTGTAGATGATACGTTTTGATTGAAGCGAGAGTGTTTTTTCTTTTTATCATTATTTAAGGGGCTACTTTCTATCATTGATGAAGAATGACATAGCGTCTTCAATATTTTAATTTCAGTTGTTAACTTATTCAATTGTTTATTTAAATCATTATTTTCTAATATGGTTTTTTCTAACTCGTGTTCCGTACTTTCTAGTTTTGCAGTCAACAGGACTATTGTATCTTGCATCTCCGAAAATGATGAAAAATTGGTCGTTGTTCCGTCTACACTTTTTGAGTGTATATTCGGTGAAGTATCCGATTCGAAGGAAGTGTCATAGTCAGTGAGGACATGAGAATCTTGTGTAGAGGGTAATTGGTTTATCCTTTGTTTTGTTTCTGTATCCGGGGACGACTCCGTGGTAGATACGACGGGTTTTTTTCTCATAGTTATATTTGATGCATCTTTTGAACAAGAAGCCATTTTTCTAATACATAACTTGCAGCGCCATCTGTTTTTGGACTCCTGGTTCATTAACCGGTATGTTTGCTCCGGATAACCATCACAGTCTAGTTCATATCTATTCTTGCACACAAAACATAGTGCAGTTTTTTTTATGTCAACATGCTTTTTACATTTGTGACATACGACGAGTGCTGGCATCTTGCGGCCACTATTTGTAGTATTAATAGACGTAGTGGGCTGAGGTGACATGTCTTAGTTCTATATAAGTCGGTGTAATTGACAGATATACTACTAGGTGGCGTTATTAATATTGACTTGGAGTAGTCGAATGGTCGATTATGTAGTTAACAGATCCGATGTGGTACCGCTACTTGGCCATAGACGACGCTTTTGTCAATTTACTCGTTACGTAGCTGAGTGACAAAGCCAGGCAAGATCGTAATAAATACAAAAAGAACTTGCGCTTAGTGAAATGCGAACTCGGGAACTCCTGCGCACCAGTCCGCGTTTGTAACACACGGCCACTATGCATTCATTATTAGTGGTGAAATTAATGATAACTATCAGGTTGGATTTAAAAAGTTCGTTATGGATTTAAATTATGTTGTTGTTGTATGTCTCATGACACAGAGATGGACAATATAGTTCGTGTGCCGATTCAATTAGTAAGTTCCTACATGCGGGAGGAATGGATTAGCATGCGTTACGTCTGTCTGCAGCAGCCGTCTGTGAGCAGCGGTGGCCCAGTGGTGGCTTCCCCGACTTACGGACCGTAAGTCGTGGGTTCGTACCCAGGTAGGCGCATTACTTTGTGTAATTTATTTCATCAGTGAGGAAACCGGCCTATGGTAGAACCAAACATTTGAAGACATGTGTGACATCTACCAACCTGCATTGGGTCCGCGTGGTGGATTATTGCCCATTCCTTGTCATAGAGAGGAGGCCTGTGTCCCAGCAGTGGGAAAATTATAGGCTGATTATACTTATGTCTGTCTGTTGGTTCTTGAGGAGAACAAAACTTCAGCCTTTCGAAAATTGTTCGTCGCTTTGCACCAAATGCACTTAATTATGATTTAGAAGTTTTCCAGTTATTATTCTAAAGTAGGCGGGAAGAGAAAACGCAAACCGAGGCTTTTAACTTTGAATGTATGTACATACATACATACGAAGGACCAAACTTTGTTCATTGAAAACTTGACTTAGATGGAGAATGAGTTTGACTACGATTCAGTTTTACATACATTAATTAGATAATGACATTGTTTTATAACAGTGTTCATAGCGTCGATTTCATGTTTTTACATAAGTTCACCTTTCTTCCAAACAAATTTCTATTCAACAACGAAAAGATGAAAGAAAAGTATTAACGTCGCTCAAACTTTTTTAACAATCTCTCAACACAACATCACGCCAGTAATCCCCAAAGGCTTAGGCAGAGGTGTACCTAATAGTACACCTATATTTCGCCACTCTCAACATTTTTCACATAAAAGCCCGCGCCAAACCAATTGGTGAAATTTGTATCAAGTAGAAGATAGCAATATATTCTAGCCAAGTCGATAGTCAACAAAATTGAGCCATCTTCATGCTCAGATCAATTTAAATTCACAATATTCTACAAGTTGTATTTCTAAAGTGCACTCGGAGTATTCCCGGTAAGTGTCCCGTATAAGTGACTTTTTCCATTTCAAATTGAAAACTTTTCAGACTAAAAGGAACCTTATCATTTTTGTGTGAGTGTCACAATTGTCCCAGCGCTTAAAAAAACTGAGTCCTGTCTACAATAATTAATAATAAAAAGGCGTAAAAATAATGTTGTCAGTAAATTAATTAATTATTGACGGCTTTATCTGACATTATTTATGACCTTATTAAAAAACGATGGCTTATAAATATTTATCTTCTCGCTCCAACAACGGATGAATTTATAAATTCACTGAAGGCAGTTTTGGGCACGTTCATGTAAATGATGAATGGAAGGATTTCCAACCGTCCGGCCTTCGGTGCTTATCTTGTAGATAATCCACGATATTGCCGATCTCAGGTGTTTTTGGGGATACACTACTGTGATGTATTAGCATTATGGGAAGCTCTATACCCGGACATAAGCCTGCGAAGTGATAATTTACATTGCCCTTAGGTTCCACAATTCTTTTTGTGTTCGTCCGATCACAAATGAGTTCAGTTGACCTAATTTCTATTGATTCCTTCTGACAAAGGCGGTTCTTTATTCATTTTAAGTCAACTCTGAAAATGAAAAGGAAGATTAATTATAACTCTTTTGTCATAACTAAGCTTTGCGCAATTTACCTTGACAATATTTAAGAAATTATATTACGAAATCAAAGTAAGTAATATAAGAATTCATAATAGACTGCATCTTTGGAGAAATCTGAACTATAATGGACCCATTCTGTAGTTCATGTTTTATTTCACTTAATTTTCTTCAACAGCTGCCGGGAAAATAAGTAGATGATGCATCTTAGTAATATATTTTCCTTCCATTCTGAGATACCGAAGATTGCATGGAAAATATTAACGTTGAAATTTTCTCCTTTGGCAGTCGTATAATAATATCAGAGTTCGAAGCTCGGTAATATACTTCACGTTTTTCATCTTGTTGCACTGTAGGTCTTTGCTGTATTTTCTTTCAAGTGAAAATGAATAAACGGACGTTTTTAGTATTCCAGAATGATTAAGCCATAAAATACAGAGGTTTTTGTAATATACTCAAACCTAAAAATGTAAATCAATTACATAATTAATTGAAGTTACAAGTACATTTTAAAGTATAATATAAAAAAAAACATTTATGAACCAAAGAAACCCTGTAAAACCACCCCGAAGTTTATTTTAAGCGATTAACTTTACCGAAGCAAAAACAATAAATCTAATAAAGTTGTCAGAGTATAAATTGATAGTGTAAGGTCTAAAGTTTATTCCAATAGTCGCCTCCCGTCGGCGGCGAGTCGCGCCCAGCGAGCAAGCGTAAAATAATAAATCGATGGGTTCAATACTTATCTCAGAGCTTTTAATTAAATCATTAGATCGACTACACCTCGACAAAATATGAACACGTTTCTGATTCAATAAAATGGGGTAATCTCGCTCACTTATAATGATGAATCAATCTGACAAACAGTCTTACCAAGGGGTACCGTATTACCCAGTACTACCTGAGTTGTGGAGGTCAGATAGGCAGTAATAGTCACTCCATCTAAAATACTGGTATTCAGCTAGAAGCCGACCCCAAAATAGTTGGGAAAAGGCTAGGCAGATGATATATTTCACTCACTTTTACTGAAAGTTGTGTTTATGGTTCCATGCGGGATGTGCGATCGCACTCACTTAGTATGGCACATCTAATGATTTAAATACTTGACTTATCTACATTAAAATCTTTCTACTTTATCAAGCAAGTCCGCCTGAATTCCCTGTTATTGGACCCTCCCTTTTTGCTCCGATACTTCGGTCTTTGATGCATAGAAGAATGGTTGAATGGTTGGCTACACTCTGTATAATTAATACGTGATATTTATCAAATCCCATTACGTGATCAGTCGTGTGGAGTCTCTTTTGTCTATGTTGTGTTTTTCTTACTATATTCTACCCCCGACTTCGCTCGCGTGGAGGTCGAAAATGATTCCATAGAATGTACTACCAGGAAAAAAGGTGTATGTAAGGTTGTATTAGATCATAGTCTATTCGCATTATAATACGCAATGATAGCCTAGTGGACCTCTGATTTCTTGAATTATTTATAAACTAGCTGATGCCCGCGGCTTCGCCTGCGTGGATGTCGGTTATCGCAACCAAAAGTAATCATGATGATCCCATTCCCTCAACTCATGGGAACCTAGTTTGCCCATTTTCAAAGTATTAAAATGGATATAGTATATTATCCTTAAGAGATAGACATAAGCCACGACTCGGAACGACTGTCTATCTGCCCTCCACAACCCAGTTAGTTCTGGGTAATACGATACCCTTTGGTAGAAATACAGTGAAATTAGTGATAGCTTTAATTTCCACATCAGATGTTCCAGATCTTCAATTTTTATTCGTCAACAGAGAGTGCTCATCAGGCTGGACAACTCTTGCTAAGACGTCATTCCTATATATGTTACAGTGTGGCTGGGCTCTTGGAGTTCCACATCAGCTGTTCCAGATCTTCAACTTTATTCTCTTAGCAGAAAATGCTCATTACGTGGAACAATTTTTGCTATGGTACCATTTTTGTATCTCTTATAGTTTAGCTGGTCTGTTGCTGTTCTGCATCAGATGTTCAAGTTTCCAAGATAAATTATAGCCTATATGTTGCCCAGACTTAATACCTATACAACAAAAAAAAAACATTCAAATCCGTCGAGTAGTTCCGAAGATTAGCGTGTACAGACAAACTTTTTTTTTTTGGATTCGTGCTCTATTACTGTTTCTAAACACCAACACACAACATTTTTTTTTTGATATATTCAATGTACAGACACAGTTTTTTTAATGTCTTATTATATGTATAGAATAGATATATAGATATTATAAAATAAAGTCGCTTTTTGTTTGACCGCGTGGTTCTTCTACGCGGCTACGGTTTTGAAACGGTTTTCACTATATCAGGTCCCATTATAATATGTAGATGGACAAATTTTAACACAGCCTTCAGAACGTCTAACCAAAGATATCTAAGTAAAAAAACACTGATTAAAGTGGTTTTATTTTGACCTAAAATAATAAATTGCCATATTTAGTGTATTTTCGTTAGCTGATTTTTTTTCTTGAAAGTTTCTAATGCGTCTTTTTAATTTTTTTTTTACCATTGTCCTTATTTTGGTGGTCTGAATGATTTCTAAAAGTTTGTCCATCTATTTTAATGTATGTAATATAGATACATTCATTCTGGAAGTTTTATTTCAGTAACAAAAAACAAATGTTTATTTCAATTACATGAGTCTTAACAAACGTGAATTGGAGATCACCTTTTAATCAATAAGACGCTTGTGTTAGGTGACTCCGCTCTTCCACTTAACAATAAAGTGTATGCAATTGAAAAAAAAAGAAAAGAAAATATAACAAAAATTCAAAAATTAAAGATAAGGATTAAAAATAAAATAAAATTAAAGAGGAGCGAATTTGTGTGAAGGTAGTGAGTGGTTTATTGTACGAGTGTATGTGCGAGTGGGTTATCGTGTGTGTGTGTAAGTGAATGTGAATGCTTTGCTTTGTATATGAGTTATGTACGTTTGGTATTAGGTTTAGGTTTAGGTTAGCCCTGCGAAAATGTCTTGGGACTAACCTAAACCTAAACCTCAACCTAAACCTAATACTAAATGTACATAACTCATATACGAAACCACACCCAACACAACAAACACAATATAATATTTGACTAAATCACACGTCTCAATGTTTTGACATGTCATCAAGCGTGAGAAACAGAAAAAAGAAAGAAACAAAAAAAAAATAAGCAGGGACATGACGTGCATACAAAATGATACATAGTCACAAATAGTATAAACAATTACACAGAGGAACTCCTTACTAGTTATTAAATAAATAACACAGTGATTTGAACACAATATGCGTTCATAAATATTGCAATTCCAATGTAAATTCCTAATGAAGCCACTAAAATGATTCTCAATTCAATTAATATGTGACCATTAGTTAGTGTATAAATTGACACAGCCGCAGTGCGTGCCATTTAGTTTGATTAAATTAACATATTAAATAGTTTGACATATTCAAAGCCAGCATGCCTGCAGCCATAATCCCTAAAGTGATTGTATCAATTATATTACCACAGATGGTATATTCCTCCTGACAGGGCTGCGGGACTGTTCAAAAGAGATATCGCGGCCCTGGAACACAAAGGGCAAGGAAGGAAGATGATGGGTTTTAGTCAGTACAAGTCTGAGATGGTATATTCCATCGTTTAAAATGTCAAAGTTCCAAATATAATAATTTTAGTCCCCAGCTATTAATCCTTTACGGTGATGATTTTTCAAATGCCTTTCCTTAAATGCACACATAACATAAAGGAAATTGCCAAGAGCCTATCTGACTGAAATCATTGATGACTGTGGTGGTTCAGAAAAAGTGACTTCAAGACAAGTATAGACAATCGCCGATCGCAAGGGATCGTAAGTCTTGCCCTTTTTCATCTACAGGTTTTCAAAGCTGTTATTTTTATATGCTTTTGTCGCGTCGATAGAAGCTATATCCATATAATAATGGGTACTGTTATGGTGAAAAGATTTGCCAGTCAGCAAAGTGGTTTGGGTAGTAAACCGACCACGATGCACTTATCATGACAATATATAATTTATAGAGGGTCTTTTTATCTTCCCCAATCTACCGAAAAACTTTTCGTTATTTATTTGCCTTACCATACAGTAAATCAACTCAACCTATGGGAGGTCAATGTTGGAGATAGGCTCCCAAGCAACACCTAAATACCCGGTCATACCCTTTCCGCGTCAGAACACTATGCAGTGTCGATTTTAATTTCCTTTTAAAATATTTCAATATCCCTATACTGTCGAACCATAAATCAGGCTGCTGGCCGCCAATGAACCGTTAAATCAGTGGGTAACCACAGTAGATGTGTTTTTATTTTGGTATTCTCCACTACAGTTTGAAATTGGAACTATATGAACGAGGATAGGCTCAGTCACACTAATACCGGTGCTCACAGCTCGGCCCGGATAAAATAGGTGGTCCTACGAACTGACTATTAGTCTATATGAACGGTAGTGGTAGGAATACTAGGTACACCTGCGTCTATCCCTGGGGGGATTGCCATCGAGAATTCCAGGTACAATGGCTATAAATTGTACATCTAAATTCATATTTAAACTCGGGCTTGGTTTTAAAGCGCTAGTTTTAAAGTTTCCAGTTTCAAGATAATTTTCCATTCCACCACTTACCTGCTTTTCGTTTTTAAAAGTGCAGTAAAGCGCGTTGCATTATTAATATTTAAATATTCTTGTGAACTAAACCTGAGGTAGTTGTTTCCCTAGTGCCGGTTTATTTCCCGTAAATAGAAATAAGGTTCTTTTTAGGATTCCGTTCCCGTTTTTTAATGAAACTGCAGCAATAACTTTGTGTTTCATTAATATACTATGAAAAACAAATTTAGTTTTGCTGCTGAGTGTTGACCTTTGAATTGACCTATGAATTAGCGTTGAAAAAATGTTTATTATATCGTTTGGCGCTACAGAAACCTTTGAGTGCGAGTACGATTTGTAGTTAGTTTTTTATATTTTCTGTCGAGCACAGGACGTTAAAATCAGTAAAATCAACGAACCATATTAGAAGTTATGTATCGGTCACAAACATATTTTATAATATTTTGGTGACGCTTATCAATTCCCCATAATTTGGCTTCAAGCTAGTTGTTGCAAGACCTATTGTCCTGTCGAGTTGCATCTGTTTGGATTTGTGTTCCAGGAGTAAAACATGAATACGTTCCAATACTCATTTAAGCTGCATTAATTACATAACATAACACGCCTTTAATCCCCGAAGGGTTAGGTAGAGGTGTACCTAATAGTACACCCATATTTCGCCAGTTATGTTTAAGTCCCATGTAATAGAAGGCGACCCTATTGCCATCAACTGTAACCGGGCGCAAATGCAGACTCCGTGGCTGCTACTGAAAAAATCCTGATGGAAAAACCTATTACCACTTTGCCCGACCTGGGAATCGAACCCAGGACCTCATGTGTAACAGTCGCAACCATTTAACCAACACAGCAGTCATGAATAAACTAACCAAATGTTAAACACAGATATACATAACTCTCTCATAACTTCTAGAAACAGATAAAACCGTTCCAAAACCATCACAATCTGGAGTGACTCATCCATTATAAGTAAAAGGTAATAAATCATAATTAGCTGGCACGGGAGTCGTATCCAGAAACTTGAGGACATAAATTAACCCTCAAACCATTACGTACTTAAATATTAAAATGGCTAAGGATTAAGCAACGTTGTATTCATATTCTAGCTTAGAGAATACTTAATGGTTACTTAGAATATGAAATAATTTTCAACATTTAGATTTGACCTTGCAAAATTACCTTTGTCATTATAAAATATATACTAGCTCACCCACCCAGGTATATAATAGCGGTCTTGGTTAAGTTAATACAAATTATAATGTATTAAAAATACAAGGTGTAAACGGACTCTTCACGAAGCCGGCAACCAAGCATTCTGTACATAAGACTAAGTAACTCTACCTTTTTGTTTGGGGTGAAAAATCACGTTTTACGGTAGGACTCGATGTAAAACACTCAAAATACTGTAGTGTTAGTTACGTTTAATAGTACGGGGTGGGTGGAGGTATTTATAGTAAAGTATTAACATTAAAAACATTTATAAAAAAAAAACTTGTGAAAAAGGAGGAACTTTGACCCCCAATAACTCCGTTACTTGAGGCTTCGCAGGTATGGTCAGAAGAACAAGTAACTTTTCGCTTAGTTAAGGGTCCTTTTACACCCATTATAAGTAAACACAGAAAAACTGAATCTACAGAAGAAATCTCAAAAAGCATCTGAAATTTTAAAAAAGACGGTGTTCCAACCCCGGGAAAATGATATTACCATCATATCGTCGTGCTTACTTGCGCCATTGAATAAGGGGGTTTTATAAACCTTATTCATAAACCTTCACTGTAAGGGAAAATATTGCTGCGACACATGCTTGACCGGAATTTGCGCTGAAGATAGGATGCCGGTTTGTATGTAACCGATCGATCAATTCAAATGAAATTTGAATTAATTTAAACAATTTATTATTTTTCTTCATTTAATTTTAATTTCATTTGAAAACATCGATCGGTTTTTAAGAAAAAAACAATTATATCTTTCGACCCTGCATACCTATCTGTTTTGTTGACTGTACATCCTCTTTATGTAATCCCGAAAGTCGAGGACGGGAGTTTTACGAAACCCACGGCAAAAGAGCTACTGGCCTTTATGGTCCCAAAAACCAAATCAGTCGTGATAGAATAGTGTGTCAGCCATTTCCAAATAACTGAATAGAACCAATGACTACAAAGAGGTATCCACAAAAAATATTTAGCTTACAAAAATGTAAGTGAGCAGATTGCCGATCGGCAAATCCCAAGGAAACCTTTCAATTTACCCTTTGAGGAAAATTCGCTTTGGAAATGATCAACTTTCATACAAAGTTACCTTTGTTAAATGTAAGGGATTGAATACCCTCAGCCCGTGTAACGTTAGCCGCAAATATTCGAGTAAGCAAATAATGAGTGGTCTACTGGCCTCAGAATGTGACCACATGCGGGAACCTAAATGTGGTTTGGGCGCAGTATCCAAACGTATGAATTCGCAGTAATATTCTCGCACGCAATGCGTACGTACTCGTAAATTACTTCTTGCTAAGTACATACACTTCCTTTGTTCTAGCTTAATGTCCTGGTATAACTATGTGTGTTACCACTGAAGTGCTAAGTGTTTACTGGGACATTATTATAGTTTTCATGGATGTTTATTAGCAGGTTACATTACCAACTAAAAGGCAATCATTATTTATAGTGTTGTAGCATTTATAAAACCCGCCACTTTCGATAGTGGTTAAAGCAATATTCGTTTGAATATTGGAAATTTAACCGAAAAACACTCTATTTAACTTTATAATTTAATTGTTGCAGCATGGTTACAGCCTCTCGGTTGCGGGAGCCAGCACTAAAATGTTTTCATCATCGTTACTGTTGTAGCCACCTGCGCCAGTGTTTGTTTTTTAATTTGAGTTATTTATTGCGTACTTTTAAAACAAAGCTGGTGATTAATATGTCCTTGGGATAGAAAATAGTTACACCCATCATCATTGAATACTGAATCGAATTGCAAACTAATTGATTTGAGGTCGTTTTGTGAATTAAACTTGAGTTAATTGAGGACTTAAGAAAAGTATCTTCAAGTGGTCTATTGATTCGAGTTTTTTAAGTCTCCTTTTACATTTGTATCGGCGTACCTAATTAGGAAGACCATTTAGGTTCCTTCTGGCAGTGGTTTTGTTCAAGTTGTTGTTCAAAATTGCCGTTATTCTGAGTGACTCAATTACAGTCGTACCGTTGACATGATTAAACACAAACGAATGACGGCACGCAGCAAGATGTATCTTTTGTCATGATTTGTGATCAATCTTAATATCTACGGTTGTAATGTAATGGTTATGTCAAGGCTCTACATACGCATTTACAGTCTCATTTGTTTGAGAGACTGATTCTATCTATTAATGTGTTCATTATGTGAAGTCCTTAAAGTGTCGCCAGCCAAAATTTTTACATTTTTGAAACGTAATTATCAACTCGCTCTCTCTGTATTTTTCTTGTATTACCAGCCAGTTTTAATGAGTGCTTTAAAGCTATAATTATATACCTTTTTTTTCTGTGGGGGAAAAAGCTCACACTATATTAATACGGCTTTCATAAATAACATGGTATGATATTACGAGCCTTGTAATAACGCCTGGAGAAAAACAATTGCAATATGCCGCTAATAGTAAATAATTGCTGTTATCGTTGGCAACACTCGGCGGCCGTTCTTTTTTATTTGATTTTGTAGAATGCCGTGTTTTTTCTTGACATTTAAATAAAAAAGACAGTTGTTCTAACACATTGCATTAATGCAATGTGTTAGAACAACTGTCTTTTTCGTTTTTTTTTGTCTTTTTTTTTGGAGTTCGGCAATATTTAAATATTGCCGAACTCCTTAAAAGCATAACACAATTTCTACTATAGATGACCCAGAGAAAATATTCCATGAATACTTAAAGGTACAATCAAACGTACAGCGCGCTTCACAGTTTAAACAAGCCCTACGAAGATCATCCCCATTGACGTGCGGTTGACTCTACGCTGTACAGAGATGAAATAAAGAACCACATATCCGTAGCCTCTAACTAGAATAAAAACAATTTGGTTTTCCATGTTTGTATTCAAAATTTGAAATTCAAAGCAGGTAAGGCCTGAAAAATATTGAAGTAAGTAGGTAATCTAGATCATCTTTATCCATACTTAGGTTTATACAAACTGGCACTTCCTGGGCAAAAAGTTACACATTTACATGATTAATATCTAAACTTATATTGTCACTTACGGGATATCTTCCGTGATTGTTGCAACGGTGTCCAGAGGGCTTGCTTTTTCTTTAACCAAAGAATTAGCATTGCCAGTGGCAATCCTGCCACTCTTCTGGACACGTTTCCGGATGACAGCGATGCGGAGGAGTACTCTGGTGCCTAAGTGTGTAAGTGTAATTGTCGTCGCTGTATGTATGTAGGTATGTACTTACGTTTAGTCTTAATTTTTTATTAATATTTAGATCTATTTGTAGTTTGTATGTAATGTTCACAGTAATTGATTATGGTTGCAAAAGCTTATGAATATCAAGATGATTAATTAATGAAAGCAATAACGTTGTCACATCTTTCTGCAATTAAAGGTCTACATTTTTTTTTTACATACCTAAAACAAATATTTGTCCCACAAGGAACTTAAATACACCATTTATCTTCCAAGTGCTTCATTCGGAGCTCGAAGTCCCGATATGTATATTTATCGACACTTTTTTGCTCGTGACATCAGTTCTGGGATATATTGAAACCCCATTCACGAAAACCATTGTGGGCAGCTGGATGAACTATCAATAAAATATATGGTTGGAAAAAGTACAAATGGGGATATATACTGTTACATCAGTAGCGCTGTAGCGTAGCACTACTACTTGACAGTGAAATGTTGTAAATAAAGGGTATAAATAGACCCTTAACGAAGCTGAAAGGCACTTGTTCTCTCAGTTATTGCGATGTCTTTTTTTGTTCTAGACCATACCTGGTAACCTTCTAGTTACGGGTATATTGAAGGTCAAGTTCCTAATTTTCACAAGTATTTTTTTAATACTAGTTTTTAATAGCTTTAAGTTTACTTTTAATACCTCCATGACCAGTTTATTACTCAATGCATCCACCAGCATAATGTTTTGAGCGCGTTACATTGAGTTTTACCGTAAAACGTGATTTATCACCCCAAAAATAAAAGTCGTTTCCCAGCATTTATTTTTGCGTAGGGTTTGACGTACAGAATATTTATTTATTTATTTATTTATTAAAACTTTATGCACAAGTAAAAAAAAAACTGTACAAAGGCGGATTTAATGCCTTGGGCATTTTCTACCAGTCAACCTTGGGGTGATGCAGAGACAATATACAGAATACTTGGTTGACAGCTTCAAGAGGGTCCGTTACACCTTGTAGATTCAATCCACGCGTTGCAATACACGTCCGTTTTACACACCAAATTAGCGTGTACGAATTAGTAAATTAGGTGCAATACAACACTGATTGATTGCACTGAATGTTGATGAAATCTTCACTGACCCTAATATTATGCTGTAATTATAAATACCAACACTAGCAAACCGCCCTATTTGGCATGAGTTTTCGGACTTCAATAATCATCTAGAGTTCTTTATTTGTGGACATGATAAACCTTCTGGAATCAATTCTCAAAATACATAGCCAAATTAGCTGCGTAGAAGCAACATGATCACTTAGAAAGACATGAAAAGTGATTATATTTTGTAAACGGTTAGTAATAGACTTAAATACGATGTGTAATTACATAATGATGACACATAAATAAGCTAAATTAGGATCTAACACAATATACGGTCTTTTCAACAGTATATTTTGTTGTGAGGTAGCCCGGTAGGTGCTTAGCAGATGTAAACAAAAACGTTGCCCAAAATTGCTTTTAATAAATCCATTCAAATTAGGACCCAGTCTTAAGTTACTCGAAGGTAAAGTATACAACGGCCGAATGGTTCAATTACGTAATATTAATTATAGGCATTATTCACGTGTTCCGTTTGTTGGTAACATCGCCCACTCTAATTGATGAAGTTCCATTTCAGTGCTATTTATTTTATGCGATCTGCATCAGCGATGCTTTCAGGCCGCCGCTGAAACTTGGCTGAAAGCGAACCGGGGAATACGGAGATACAAGAGATACGTCCAATCAAAACGAAGTTTGTTTCGTCAATGAAACTTGATTAACGATATTTAAGGTTTCTGGGGAACTGTGCTCGTTTGGAATGAAGTGCTGCTTTGAAAATCTGAACTGTTTTTGGGGAAGATGGTTTTCTTTTCACACTTATATTAAGGAGATAATGAAGTTATGCCTGTTCGTTTATTAGGATCGAATATGTAAAAGGAACCTCTGTTATACAGCATCGAATATTCGTTTTGAAATGAAGAGGATGAATTTGAGATTAAATAATGAAGAGGATGTTAGGTAGGTACGCATAATATGGAAGATGGAACATTTTGAATTAAATTTTTACTAATAACAAGCCGTGCGCTTGATGAGATTTCCGATCGGCAAATATAACGAACTTACAAACTCATCCCGTTTGCACCCTGTAAAGAGAAAAACTTCTAAATATCTTTCCTTAAACCTCAACTTAGGAGGAGCTCCTGGCTTAATAGTAACAGCCGCTCGGGTCAATCTTTAGGTTAAGCCGTACTCGCCTAAGTTGGTCCGTGGATTGGTGACCATGCATTACATGCCGAGTTCCCTCCGTACGTCTCCGTTAGTCCCGATTGTCATTAGTAGATCTTTGACAGTCATTACAGGTAGTCAGTGGTCCGAAAGTCTGGTAACCAGACTAACCAAGGAGTATCGTATTACCCCGTACTAACTGGGTTATGGATAGCACAGGTATATCTTTTACTTAAAAAGAGGTCCCTATGTAAGATAAACTGTAGAAGTTGTACAAGTTTCTGCAATAAACCTTTTTTTTTTATTATTATGGAGGTCAGATAGGCAGTCGCTCCATGTAAAATACTCGTATTCAGCTGCATCCGGTTAGAATGGAAGCCGACCCCAACATAGTTCAACCATTTTTAATTTTTTTTCAAAGTTACGTCCACAATTCACGCGTCCCTTGCGGCAGGGACTCACTACTTTGTGTAATTTATGACACCGGGTGCCATCTGCCGCTGTCGATTCACTATGGAATCTAATATTTATTATACAGCGAAGTTATCCACATCATATACCGCTATAGAAACATTTACGGTCTTTTTATTAGGACTTAGGATTGATATTATATAAACGTTTGTGGAATTTTATATGCTACAGGTTAGGTCAAAGTGACCAACTGACATCTAATGGTGTGGTGGTGTGTGTGGTGGTTGCAGTGTTTCACTTGCTTCGGTGCCGAAAAAACATCGTGCGGAAACCAGCATGCCCGAGTGATATTTCTTGACGGCATGTAAAGCTAAGTCAGAGGCCCATGGGCGGAATAAAAACTCTGACACCAGGTTAGGCAGTAACCACACGATAAAGAAGAAGACCTAATAATAGTGTTTGGTTATGTTTTCATATTAGTACTGAGAGTACTAAAATTGGGAGCATTGTATCATAACTAGATATATGTTTAATATGTACATAACATAAGTAACAATCACGCCTGGAATTATCGATTAGCAAAAGTTTACGTAATATTAAGAACACCCACATTTCACCCTTTAAGTTAATATCCCATGTCAAATATGGGCTAGAGATATATTTTTAATTCTTCCCTAAAATTGTTGAACATAACAACTGCATATAAATTCTCTAGAGACACTGTTTTTAATGTCCAAAACCTACACCTGGCAACATTTCTAAATCCAAACAAACAATACGAAAACAATAAATATTTACAAAAATAGTAAAGGATTTAACGCAGGATTACACGGACAATAGAGCACGAAACGTGTTCATGCACAAAATGAATTTTCTCACCACTCTACATCAAATATTTACCACTAGTTTTTACGAAGCCCGCGGCTTCGCTCGCGTTAATTTAGGATTTGACAATCAATTCGGATCAGAGCAAAAGACACGTGGCGCATCTATTACCATAAATTAAATTAAATTAAATTATACTTTATTTCAAGTGTCACAGACTCATAAAATTATTATTAACACACTCAGTCACATTACATAATCATAATCAAAACACATTACAAAATATCAAAATTAAAAACATAACAAACACATAACTAGGTACATATAATAGGCCTGTCTCAGTGTCACTACATCACCTGCGTCAAATGTGTAACCTACAGCAGTGATTGATGTAGGCGCAATCAACCCTTTCCGCGAGTGCGGCCAGCATGCTGTTGGAGCTCCCTCGCACTCGACGAACCAGCGAGGTGCCTCTCTTGCGCATCGTTGCATAGAAGCAATCTACGCGCGCTTCCGCAAACATTGTCGAAGCGCTGCAGTAACGGGGGAGACCCAACAACATCCTGAACGCATTATTAAACTGGACTCGCGAATCAATAAGAACGTTATTGTTGTTTTCCTCAGGAACAGTACTTTTTTGCGGAATGAAAGGTATCCTATGTCGGTTTTTGTTCATCTGACAACGTATATGAAAAAATTCAGTTCAGTAGTTAAGGAGTGAAAAGGTAACAAACAAACAAACTTACTACTTTTTTTTTTTTTTTTTTTTTAATGCTATTTATTGTTATCGTTTTTGGTATTTTTATGATTTATATTTTCTTGATCTTGTATGTTTTTGTTCTGCATGTTTTATATGTTTGCATGTCACTTTAAAATGTATTCATGTACTTATCTAACACAATATAAATTGTTCATGATAAATAAATAAATAAATAAATACTTACTTATATAGTTAGGAAGTTAGGATTAGTATTGTTCTACAGCTTCTTCACCTAAAGCCTTCTATTTTCATAATATACGCTGAAAATTTTACAAGGGAAAATACATTGTTTCTTCTTTAAAAATGTTTTCTTCTTTACAGAAACATCGGGATAAGTTTAGCTCACATAATGTATTTATGTTCGACGATCTCATGTTGATCTAATTTGTAATTAAGGTATGCCGGTAGTAGTAGGTAGGTAGGTATACGACTGATGAAACCTGCAGTGAAGTTGAATTAGTTTCCCTGAAACCAAAAAAAACCATTCACTGACGAAATGATTAAATGAAAATCTACATTTACTATATCGGACAAAATAATACCAAGGACCAACCGGTTCTTGGTGTCATTTAGTCGAGCTTAATTATCGGCCATTCAGTTCGCAGTTACAAGGCTACTAGTAATTAACGTACCTAGAAAGAAAAGATCTATCCTGAACTTTCCTCTGCAATTAACTTTGTACTATAATTCTGGAATATAAGAGCACCCTACCGATACATTTAGTTACCAATAAATGAACAGAACAGAATAGAATGGTCTGTGGACGTATTTAGTTAACAATAGGGATGTTCCTAAAAAAAATATAATTCTATTTACTCCGTCAGTTACATTATCGAAAAATATTGGATAAGTATTTTTTGTTTTATCATATCAATAAAAAATAACAACGATAAAACGCATCAAAGTTCATGAGTGGTGGCTTGTGACGTCACTTTCCGCAAAAAAATTATCTACCGAAATGTGACGTCACACGAGTTTTCGACGTACTGCATCGTCCTCATTTATAGTTTACGAGAAAAAAAATGCGTGTCCAATATTTTTTGGAAATCTATATGACGGAGTAATTAATTATTTTTTTGGTGAACTACCCTATTATGAGACCTTCTTTTAACTAGGCATATAATAATCTGGAAGGTACCTATTATCTAACTAACTCTGGCATAGAGTTTCTTAATAATAACGTAAGACCTAACCGAGGTACTCATCATCACAGTTCACAAACTTCTACATTACTCTAAAGAAAATGTAAGTCCTAAAACAGACATCAAAAGACAAAACTTAATTTTCTCCGCCATTTCTTAATTTTCAACTAAAACAACTGTAAACCAACCACGACATGTATAAAACTTTCATACACGTTAACAGCCGATCGTTAACTGAATGCAACAGAATGGAGGGAAAAAGTGTGTAGTTTTATTGGATGAAAGAGCTACAGAAGGAAAGATTGGCACTCTTCGTCTGCAAGAGGATAAAAGAAAAAAAAACCAATTGCCATTGGACGTGATCGGGCGCGGACATTTGGATTAATGGATTGCAGGGTATACAGATAAAGCGCTGTTCAATCGCTCTGTATAAAAATTAACAGTAGGTAGGTAAGTGTAATTCGTATATTAGAACGTCTAAAAGTAAACAGTGTGCAGTGTGCACATCTCGCGAATTAATTTCATGTACTAAGCTTGAGAGTTCGTCGGGTGCTGCAACTGGTGCAGCTTAGCAAATATATTATTATAGCAAGTAACTTGGAGTTCTACAAACTGCTAAATGACTAAGTTATTTTCTGTAACAAGAAAATTCAGTTCTTTTGATAATTTTCAATTCAATTCAATTCCATTTATTGCATTAAATATGGTAGGTACATGAAGTTCTTATATAAAATATTTAGTAAAACACATTTGGCCAGTATATAGCATGTAATAGTCAATAATTTATGTGCCTACTTAACAGTTAAATGTCTGTGCTTTATAGTACAAAATTTACAGGGATACATTTGAAAAAACTCATCTATAGAATAAAAATTCTTCTTTTTCAATTTGAAAACGAGATGATAAATATCTTCTTATCTTCTTAAAGACTAACAAAAAATGATTTAAAAAACCAACTTATCGTTTTCCATTTCTGGCACGGAACTGGACCGCAATAACTTGAGGTATCCATTTCAAATTCATGTTCGTTCGTGGACTTCCTGCCGTATTTCATTTTATGCTTTAAAATGAAAAACTAATCTTGCCATAGTCCTACGAAACTTTTTTCTTTAAGTATTCATAAAAGCTTGGCATGGCGAAGTTTGCTTAAGGAGAAGAATATCATTCAACGCGTTGCCACAACGTCATAAAATAAACTCGTCTTAAAGCTGTGAGCACATAAACGATGTGTAATAAGGCGAGAACAGAATAAGGTGCTGTACATAATAGTAGAATGGAAGTGGCTGAGTTTGCCAAGCGCCTTAATATACGAAACATACGCTCGTATGAACGCCGGTTTTAACACATAATAGGGATTTAATGCCGGAACGCAACCGCAACATTAATACCACTTCAATTAAATCTTGTGCAGACGACAATATCGTTTACTACGAGGACGTATAACAAGGGAGTCGGGGAAAATTGAGGGGAGCAAGAATCCAGACGTCTATAGGAGTTAACTCGGTGTTGGAAAGTAAGAAAGGTATTGGAAGGAACTAGCGATGTTAAGTAGAATCAGGTTTTATCTTAGTTTTTTTTATAATAAAGTAGCACTTCGACCGCGACTTGGTCCGCAAAAATTGTGATAGCTCGGCTAATTTGCATGATATAAATTTAATTTATAGCCTATGTTACTTCCAGATAATTTAGCTTTCTATTGGTGAAAAAAATAGTTAAATACGGTCCAGTAGGTTCGAAGTTTTTTCGTTACAAACATACAGAAACACAAATCTTTCCTCTTTATATAGTAAGATATACATAAGTATATATAAAAGATAAATAATAAGGTAAGTTAAGGTAGGTAGGTTATATTGTATGCAATATATTGAATGGTGATTGAAAAATCAGACGACATGCTCACTGCACATATCAGTTTCATGCTGGATTGCACACTAAGCCTTTGGTTTCTATTAGGCCATATTTCGTTAGATGTATTTAAATAGATTCCACCAATCAGTCGTTGAAAGCCAAGTTTCAATGTAATATATCGAAAAACTTTATCCAAGTTCACATCCTGAAAAGCGATAAACTTTTATGGCATTTGAAAGAAGAAACTTATTTGTGACTTTGACTTTATCTACTAAGTTATATGATACGTTTCAATATAGGGAAAAACATATTGTTCAGATTCTCTCGCTTCGACACGAACTGTATTATGAGAATAACTCATACCTTGGTAATACCATTACTGCTTGGCCACAAGGTAAAGACGGTAGCACATTAAGCTATACAGTGTTTCAAATTTATTGAATAGATTTTCAACTTTATTGGTAAAAGCATTAGGTTCAAGGTTCATGTGCTGGCGTCTGTACAGTCACCATCACTAATATGTGTACGCAAATAAATAAATAATGTGTCTAATATGTGCACGAAGCAACTTTTAAAAGTGATTTCTGCTTTTACAAAACTTTGGAAACTTTACGAAATATAATATAATTTAATTCTAAATAGGTCTTATCTCAAAGTAAGGAAAAGTACTCGAAGCTGTTATTTCATTACATAATCGCTTTTGAATTTAACTAAGTGTATACATATTATTGTTCGTGACTGTACGCACTAAAGCTAAACTAACGCTTTCTTTGTAAACATGTATGGACGTATGTCTGAAATAAAGATAAATTATAGTTATAAAGCGATTTCAGAGATAACAAATGAAAGACTGACTTCCCCAACAGTGGTGACACGTTTTTTTTCGTTGCCCCATCACTTCGGTTTTAGGGCCAAAAATGAATGATCTCGTAGTGCATGTCACGAGGCCCAACAACGCGATTTGCGACGCAGTGCTAGATACTTAAGAGAAGGAAACAAGTGACGTATGCGTGTGTCGTTTGGCAAGTCTCATCACCTTTTTATTTTTCGGATGGGAAATCATCAAATGACTTCTCCCGCTTTGGGCAGAGCGAAAGGGAGTGTCAGACTTGTACTGACTAAAACCCATACATGTTCCTTCCTTGCCCTTTGTGTTCCAGGGCCACGGTATCTCTTTCGAACAGTCCCGCAGCAAGTGACATCACCTGAGGTCATGAATGGGGAATTAGGCAGCCAGCCAGGTGGTGGCGGGCTATACCCTCCGAGAGGGCCTGACGTTCCTACATTTTGCTACCGCCACTTGTGGAGGCTACTTAAATGCACGCCGACATAACCGATAGTTTATAGCGAACAGTTTAGTTTGTTCATACATAAAGTTTGCGTTCGAGAACTTACTACAGCTCTTTATGAAGGAGATTGTTGGAGGAAGTAGGTCATGCATGTTGCTGTTTCTGCTACCATGCAAGGATATAGTGCTCAAAGGTAATATAACAGTGATGGTAAAGAACCTGTGGAACTACCATAGCGTAGAACCAAAAATTCGAACGGAATAGGGATGTTTCCTGAGTAAAAAAAGTCCGTCAGTTAGATTATAGTATATTATATAGAAAAATATTGGATACGTATTTTTTGTTTTATCAAATCAATAAAAACTGACCAAGATAAAACGCATCAAAGATCATGAGTGAGGGCTTGTGACGTCACTCCGCCAGTAAAAGTGTACTGACATTATGACGTCATACGAGCTTTCGACGCACTGTATCGTCTTCATTTTTTGTTTACGTGAAAAAAGCAAAATAACGTGTCCAATATTTTTTGGAAATCTATCTGACGGACTAATTACCCTATTATTTGACTTCTATACAGACCCTGCACTGCACAGATACCTGCTCGATACATATTTTCAAATCAATCCAAGCAATTTTTCCAAATATTTAAAGGCTCGTATTTAAGTTTTGTCAGTTTACAGCTGCATTTCTTACATCTATACTATATTGCAATAATAATCTATACAAATTAACAAGAGGTAAAGTTAGTATGTTCGTAAGTTTGGATAGGGGTGTTAATCTTCGGAACTACTAATCCGTTTCTGAAAATTATTCGACTACTGGGAAATTGTGTAATCGACTACTGGGAACTGTGGGCCAAAATAGCAGGTAACTGGTGCCCTGACACAGTGAGGCGGGCTCGTGGCAGGCCACGAAGGAGATGGCGGGACGAACTGGATAAGTTCCGTCCGAACTGGAAGGAGGATGCGCGGGTTCGCGAGAGACGGAAGGAGTGGAGGGAGGCCTTTGCCCGGTAGTGGGCAGGAAATTGCATAATCTCGAGTATCATAGGCTATTTAAAGCATTCCCATGGGGTGATTTCCAACCAAAACTCGAGCGAAGCCGTTGCCATAAATAAGCTTTTGTATAAAAATCAAAAGAACAACACGTTATAGGAACGTAAATACATTTATTGCGATATAAAAAACCGGAATATAAATCCAAATATTGTTGTTAGTCCTTTGTTCCTGTAATTCATAAATACTTATTACGTTCTGAACAATGAACCGCACAGACGTGTGGCAGAGCTCTACAGAGCTCTGCGACTCGGATCCGAATGTCGCTCGACAATATGATTGGCAATTTACATTTTATTATCTTTTCAGGCAAACCGTAATTGGCTTTCTACCCTTTTACCGTAATTAAAGCTATATGATGCTTGCCGGTGTTTGCATTTAAACAAACAACGTATTACATATCAAATAACGAATTAGAATACTGTTTATGAGGTTCTTTAAGGCTTGTTAATGACTTCATTTCCTTTTTGTCGTGTATTTTAAACGTAAAAATAACCCTTATACTTCCTATAAGGGTTATTTTTACGTTTCAATGTCAAACTCGTATAGTAATTATACGTTATTCCCGTCTAACCCCACCGGTCTGTCCTCACTAGTGGCAGATGACACTTAAATTACAACAAAACAAAAATATCAAGTATTTCAACTAACAAATTAGAAGGATGACCTTTGACCTTAGTTTACAATATTATCTTATTGCGTCTATGTTTCAAATCATCATCATCTGCCTAGCCTTTTCCCAGCTATGTTAAGGTCGGCTTCCAGTCTGACCGGTTGCAGCTGAATACCAGTATTTTACTTGGAGCGACTGCCTATCTGACCTCCACAACCCAGTTAGTACTGGGTAATACGATACCCCTTGGTCAGACTAGTTGTCAGACTTTTTGTGCCACTGACAACCTCATCATCATCATCATCATCATCAGCCTTATAATGTTCCCACTGCTGGGACATAGGCCTCCTCTCTTATGAGCGGAAATGGGCTATAATCCACCACGCGGGCCCAGTGCGGATTGGTAGATGTCACATGTCTTCGAATTTTTGGTTCTAGAACATGCCGGTTTCCTAACGATGTTTTCCTTCACCGTTTTTGAGAGCAGTGGTCATGAAATAAATTACATAAAGTAATGCGCCTGCCTGGGTTCGAACCCTCGGCTTACTGTTCGTAAGTCGGGGTCGCTACCACTGGGCCACTGCTCTCTAACTACCTACGGACTGTCAAAGATGTACAGATGCGTCTCTGTTTCAAATATACTGTTGTTAATTGTTGTAATTTACTAGTGGCTGTCCACAACTACGTTCGCATATAAATGCCTCGTTTGACCCGCTCTGGGATTGAGTTTTCCCTCTTAGTGCAACTCTATACAAATTAACATTTTACAAAGTAATTAGTTCTGAATACTTTTTTTACGAGTGACTCTTCTTTTATCTTCAGCGTTTTTTTCGTGTACCTAAGTATAGGTACTTTCAGGAAACTAATACCTACATAGTTATACTGTCTGTTACAGTTAGTCATTCACGGTACTGTTGAAAAGTAGGTTCTAATCTAAACAATTAACAACTTACCACAATCGACTTATCACAATAATTTCATGAATTTAAAATATTCCTCAAAAATAAGCCCTATTTTTATTTTCCTCACAAACGCAATTGATCACAATTATATTGAGGAATGACTTCGGCGGCAGGCGTCGAACCAAGACGTTTGAATGACACTTCAATGCTCCTGCTTATGTCGGGAGTTATTCAAAGCTTGAGGTGTTTTCTTTTAATTACTTGCAATGACGTAGCTGTTCAAGTATCTGATTTTATAATTGAAAAGTAGCTACAATTGTTCAATCAATAAAGTGTTTATTTGTTTGGTTAATTGAATGTTGTAGGACAGTTATCTAATTAAAAATGCTTAGAAGTGAGAAGTGTGTTCGATTGCAATGTTCCCCAAATCTAGTTGAGTTTTGTCTTCTTTTCCGTAAGCATTTTGTGAAGACGCTCCAAATTAAAGTACCTAAGTGTAATTTGAAAAAAGATAAGCCTCAGTTCAAACGAATTTCTTGAGATTTCAGACTCGCTGAATCGGCTGGAAAGGCGAACCGATATTGGACCAAGGCAACATAATTAAAAAAGTTTGACTCTGCGCAAAAGTTTTCACTCCCAAGTTATCATTTGCTGGTTTTCATACTAACTCGAAATTGCATTCTTGGTTAGTTCTAAACGTATGAAAAAGCCGTATTCTAATATCTACTTAAGATGTACGCCAGGCGAAGCGTATTGAAAAATTCAAAGTTAACTTTCTAATGTTGGTCGGAGAATTTTAATAAAATATTATAACTTTTCCCACTTCAACTTTACGTAGAGCGGAGAAAATAGCAGATTTTATTTATGTTGGCGTTAACTTTGATAGACCTAATTAAATTAAATATTTAACTAAAGAGCGGGAATATTATGATCTATCTTTATACCTTTACACTTATACATATATTATGTAAACGATAATCCTCTCAATATGTATTTGTATTTGGGTGTCGTTTACAGAGACACGGACCACGACATGTGTCCGTTACATTGACGTGGGGACAAACTAGGAAAATGTACTAATCTCCGAGGGTAGATCTGATTTTTGTTTGATCGTACAAGACTTTGATTTTTGTGAGGCCAAAAGGCCTTGACAGAACAGCTTTATTTAAATAAGTCGTCTAGTTGGTATACCAACGCTGTTCAATATAAAAGCTTTGAATTTAAACATGGCAATATTTTACTGAACACACAAGCTTGTTAGCGTCGCTGTATATCCGACACGCAGTTTCCTGGAAAACGGCTTTTGTTTAGTTCCCGCTTTTAGTAAGAGTAAAATAAAATACAAGCAAAAGCGGTTGAGTGATTTTCTAACAAAACCATACATTTTACAGATTTCAGTGAAAAGCGTGTTAAAATCGAGTTATTCATTGTTTATAATTGAATTTAATTTACAAGCATTTTTAACAGAGTGACTTTTAAGCTCAATTAAGTTAAATATTGACCTTTTGTTTGATTTTAAAATACATCAAAGCCGTTTTGTACTCACAGAAAACTCGGTCACTGTGCAAAATCCATTTCTTGTATTAAGTTCACTGGCGATTTCTATGTAACTTCATCTGGTTATAAATTGAATTTCTCTCTTCTTAAAAGCTCTTAATACCAATTCAGAATGAGATTTCTGAATAAAAAAGAACAAATTGCTTTCTAGGTATAAATCTAAAAAAAATTTTGCTGCTTAATTTTGGCTGTTTAAAACCATGAAAAGGGTGTAAGTTTCTAGAAAAACCGCTTTTAAGTAACATAACATAACCCCTCGTTCGTCGAGTGGTCGCAAGCGCGATTGCTGAGCATGAGGTCTTGGGTTCGATTCCCAGGTCGGGCAAAGTGCTATTGGGTTTTTCTATCAGGAATTTCTCAGTAGCAGCCACGGAGTCTAAATTTGTGCCCGGTTGATGGCAATAGGCGAGCCTATTGCCCCCTATTATATGGGACTTAAACATAACTGGCGAAATGTGGGTGTACTATTATTAGGTACACCTCTGCCTAACCATACAGGGATTACAAGCGTGATGTTATGTACAGCGCTTCCGCAATGCTTTTAAGTATTTAATTATTTTAATATAAACCTTTGACAATCTAACACGTTTCAAAGTAACAAACTTCGTAGTTATGTTACCAAGCCAGTAATAATTAACAGCCAATTATATCATTGTTTCCATAAAACATATTCGAAGTAAAGTTAATCCCTCACGTAAGATTTCATAAAGTAACATATTACAAAGTTTGCCAATCTAATTCGTAAGTTAGGGAGTTGCTCAAGAATATTATATCAACCTCTTTTTGGGAATAAATTCTTGTTCATTTTGGGCTTGTGTGAGTTTTCCGGGAGATAACATGTGTAGTTCCATGGGAACTCCGTAGTGGCTTGAGCTCATTGGCAGAGGAAACCCAATTCGAGATAGCGAAAGGGTATAAAAGTTATAAAGGCTTTTATGCGTAGATCGTACTTATGATACTATGAAATTAAATGTATTTGGAAATCGTATTATGCCGTAATATTCGTGCTAACCTGTTTATATTTTCATGTATGAAACATGCTGGATTTTGATATTATTACAAGCGGTTACAAGGATTATAAAAACATTAGGAAATATCAATACCACCCTAGAAGTATGAGGCTACTTATTTCATGAGAAGTTTTTGTTAATATCTTAATATCCTTTGCAGCAACATAAACAAAAACAAACTTAGCTGGAGGGTGAACAGGCAAAAAGCATACAAATTGCAAGGAACAAAAAAAAAAACATGTCTTGATTCGATTTGCCGACAGAACTTCCACCGAACAAGTCTCTTGCAATACTAAACTTTTTAAATTCGTGCTTAACATTCAGATCGTTCCATTAGCATTCAGCTGCACTCAAATAATAAGAGATAAAATAGTACAAATGTTGTTTCAGCGTCTGTATTTGCCTTTAATTCTCCTAATGCACGGCTGAAATACGAAAATTGCAGTATTATGACCAGTTGAGTATACTTTTGGATACAGTATTTGTTTTTACTACTGTGCAACTAGAGTGGCTACTTCATTTGTCTGTTCCCTCAGTTGCGTCTGCTTTCCTGGTCCTTCGTAAATCCTGGGCCTAGAATATTTAAGGTTTATGACAAATTTTACCCTCCAGCTATGGTTTTATTTTGTAAACACTGCAGTATTCTGTAAATAATACCTGTTCCCGATGTACAAATGAATTTTTAATTTTTAATTCTATGAACCTCTAAGGACAAAACTCTCCCGCCATACATTGTCATCCTAATACAGCGACAATCACGTAAAATAAATTCGCTCCTAAAATGTAAATAGCTGATTTCAAACTATTGGTACCAAATAAAACTGAAGTTATCAGGTTTTTTTTTCAGCTCCATATTCCAAGGTCTGTAAAATACACTGCCACAGCGAGGTGGCACGGATCGTGGTGCGCGTAGGCGGCCGGGCTTCCCGCGCCGGGGGCGGGAGCGACCCGGGCCGGCTCTAGTTCCGCGCCGGCCGCCGCTGCGAACGCCGCCTCTAGTCTCCGCCACTCTCAACTTTCCCGTACTTTTCCACGCACGCTAGTGATGTGAAAATATCCGCGATCCGCATAATGCACCGTATTGTTGTGACGCTACCGTGTTGTGAATGAGTGACAACCTTTATGTGCCGCTTTTATTACTGTTCGTGAATTTTATTGGCGAATAAATACGTTTAGTGAGTAATAAATTACTTTTTAACGTTGTTTTGTTTTTGAATATTGGAATTGGTATTGCTTGTATATTTTTTCTGTTATTTACATTTTCGAGGTGATGATAAAGGGTTTATTTTGAAAGATAAATGTTTCTCCTAGTTTTTCTTCATATGTACAGGTTTTATACAATTTTGCATGTGTGTCTCCATAATCTTTTTGAAAAAATGAAATGAAGATTTGTAGGTCTATATTTTAAAGTATTAATAAGACCGTTACCGAAGTTATAGTCCGTTAATCTACTAAATTAATGCCACAAAAGATAAAGGAGCCACATTAAGTAAAAAGGTCTTTAGATCAACACATGCCATCTAACTACTCTGCTCGTAAGTGTACCGCATCAACCCTAAAAGGACTCATAAGAGAAGAAAAGGAGTGAGAATAATTTAACAAAATATAATGAACCACTCTGTCAACACTCAGGCGACGTCTCGCACACACCCACACACCCACACAGGCATTACTTAGCGCTGAATGAAATTGAAGACACCTCATTACCACTACTCTTTGCTATCACTTTTGCCAACACCCTTTATAACATCCCGCATCGCCGTCACTTCGGTTCAGAAACCCGTGTCGAGATCCCGTGGTACAGAATCCCGCGAACGCAGTGCGAACGCCGACACTCCGTAAGCGGTAATATCCCGCTGAAATTTTTAGCATGTTTCAGCGTGTGTTCAAATAAATTTTTATCGCGTAACTCGGCTAATATTAACGCACAATTAGGAGGAATGTTTAATTCACTCGCGCTTAAAAGGTGTCTCTCTGTGTATTAAGAAAAGTGGGTGCTTTACGTACTTATTAAGGTAACATTTATTATTTAAGAAGCGAGATGTCAAAGGGTTTGAAAACCACCTTTTGCTGTACTTGGTATAGTGTTGTGTCTGGATACAACAGAATGTCGGTTTTTCTAACTAGATAAATAAAATAAATAGTTACACCGAATTTCCGATATTGCTACAAACTGCCCAATTTATTGCCTTGCGGATCTGGCAGCCCTAGATATATATAGGTACCTACATGTATATAAATGTATATGTATAAGGCACATACATTTCACTCGTCCAACTACAAAAGTAGGTGAGTAAACAAATTTAACGTGTAAAACTAAATCTGTCTGCGATAAATATTTCAACAAATTGATTGTCTAAAGCACTGGATGCTCTCAATTAGAAGGCCGTAGATATGTGTCTGTTAAATTAATATAAATAGACGTTGGTTTGATAATAAATATAATTTTATTTTGATAACTACGTCAGCATTAGCATTTCCATTTTTATGCCCTATTTCTATAGGATCACCGTGAAAAAATTGTTATAAACATTTTATGAAATTCGCGAACACAAGTCTTGAAAAAATAATATAGTTCAACTGCGGTGATATTAAGAGCTCTGCTAACGCAATATCACAGTTCTATAAATGTCAGAAATTTTATAGTGAAATTAATTTGTACAATTAAGTAAACCTCTCCAATTGTTTGAATCGAGAAATCTTACAAAGGCATCGTAATACTATTACGCTTGGTTACAGAGGGGCTAAGTTTATTCGGTTATTTGATTATGTCTGTTTTAATTATGTCATAATTTCTCTCGTTATGCGCCTCCTTTGCGTCATATTAAGTTACTCAGTTCATATTTGGATTAAATACTACTCATATTTTTGAAGCATTCTATGTTATTTAAATAGGACATTTTTTTTAACAGCTTACTAAGAGCATTATATTCTAGAGATCACTCAGATAATATAAACTCGTCAATCACGGGTTAGAAAACAATAGACACCGGAATCCCATAAACGTTGAACCAAAATGAAAGTTTCGGCTTTCAATAACCATTTGTTTTAATCGTAGCCAATAAATTCAAATAACTGTACAGCTGCTATACAGTTAACGGACATCTCTAGCCAACAATAAACAAGCGGCGTTAACCCCAACGCTACTGCCGTAATTACTTCTCAACTTATTCGCAAGTTATCTGTAGGCCGTACTATGAATTGTTCAACTTCATTTATTAAAACCGCGAGCCCAATATTGCGAAGCTTTCAAACAAAATTTTGCTATGAATCATTCCATTAAATGCGACGGTGAAAAGCCAGCGTTCGTTGCTACGGAAGGTCTTGTGTTCAATCTGACAGTTTTTGGCGGGTAATAAATTGGCGCGAATAATTATTTTTTATTTATTTTTTGTCTCTGGTATAATTTTTTTAAGCCAAGATTTTTGTCGCTGATTGTCTGAACCTTGTCCGTGTCTTGTTACGAATTGTGGTTTTTAAATAGCGCTTCAGGCAGTCTATTAGTTATTTTGTGCTAAATTGAATATTTATTAGAAATATTTTAATAATTTACAGCTAACCAGGGAAATGCTGTAACAGTCATATTTTGAACATAAAACCCAATTGAATACAGAGCCGAATTGAAAATTGGGAACAGGTTATTTAGATTTTAGTATATCTGATAAAACTTAAAATGGTTTTCATAACATTTTTTCCGAAAGTAAGGTAGAAATCTTGTTTACCTTTGTAAAATATTATTATTTTACCCTTTCAGGCAGTTCAGGCATTTTTTAACTTACTTTCAGGCATTTCGATTTTCGGGTACTGCCATGAAAAAACTCTACATCAAAATATTCTCATATTCGTTCACTCTGAATGTCACTTGGCATATCTTTCACCCTATCTATCACTATAGATAAGGTGAAAGTCATTTTTGGAATCAGAAAAAGGGCACCCACTTCTTCTGATTTTCAGAAGAAACAATATTTTCCTTATTTGTATTCATATGCCTATATGCTTTTATTTGTTGGAAAACAACGTATGTATAACATCATACCTATCTTTATTTCCCAAAGGGTTAGGCAGGGGTCGATAATTGCCAAAGACTATAACAATTTTTCCATTTCCGAGCACCATAAGGCAATGGCTAATTTTAGAAGTCCCGTCTGCAGCTGAAATTGTCCTACAGAAAAACTCAATAACACTTTGCTTGACCCGCGCGAACCCTCGGGAGCTCTTGTACATAACATCCGCGATTTCGACCACAATACCAACGGCATACTCGATTAATATTTTTCCTTATCCACATACTGATATTATGACATCAAAGATTAGTTTTCTTCCTCCCTCTTATTTGCAGTTTTCTCGCTCTATTAACCGAGCTTAGCGGCAAAGCTAGCGCTCATTAGGGAGATGACTATAGTTTATTTACCTTGCGTGTAAGACGGTCATCTGACCTCTCATTCGTCGAGAGATCATGGAGGTAATGGGTATGTTTCCGTAACATGCATCCACCTTAAATAATCCTCTAATCGCTTCTTATGAGTCCCTAGAGAAGAGATCGGGTCAAAACAAGAGACGGTAGGTAATAAAGTTATTAAGCTACTTTAACATAATTTGGTATGCTTAGTTACCATAGTCGACAGAACCTGTTGGTACAATTTCTATAAATCATGCAGGCAATTATGATCAGACAATTTTGGGCATTATTCCGGGTCATTAATGAACGCACGAAAAGTTGTCGTGCCTAAATGATAAATAACTAGTTCATTCCTCGGAGGGGTTAGCAAAAAAGTCACAGGCACGTGCGAATCCTATTACAGCGTGACCAACCCCTGATTTAAATATACTATTAAAGTTATTTACTGCCCGCATTTAGAAAACAGCCTCTTCGCTCCCGGAATTTTGGCAACAGATGGGAGGCTAGGAATTTCTAATACCTTCATAAATTCAAGCGTCAATAGCTTAGGCGCTGAGTGACGTGCAAAAGGTCATAAGTTCAAGTTTTGTCATATTAATCAACCGTGTTCAGGACGTTGAGGACTAAGAGGCATATCAATCATGCTTGCTCAGGTATTTTATTTAATAACTTTTTTAAACACGCGTACTGTCACTTATTACTTTAATGATTGTGCACCGTAGGTATATGTTAGTATTGCTTAGAAAACAATTGTTAGCGTTTCCAATCCCGCATCAAACAAAGTGAAGTTTCAATCCCAGCTCCAGAATGTTGTAACAAAGAATTCCGATTAAACTTTTCTGTGACCCAAAGAACTCCACACTCGAAAGGGTGAAGTAGTTTCAACCGGTATACCGGACTCCGACAGAATCAATTGATTTTAAACACACGACTAGAGCTATTTACTTCTCACACAATAGCCACTTGGTTTGGGAAGTCATTCCGGATTCCGATACATAAATCTAATATTGAAATGCGATCAGAGCAGATTGGGAAACTGCAGTTCGTAAACAAAGTGACACTGCACTGTTCAGAGTTAAGTGTAAATATGAGCTAGTGCGGTCTGATATGGACTTTGAATGTTTGGAATACATTATTGGTGTTTGATGGTAACTTTTGTCTGGAAATTTGTTTGTGCTTGGTGTCGTTTTACTAGGCAAACAAAACAGCGGTGGGTTGTTTCGAGTAAAATTCTTTGTACACATAATGTAAAAGGAACATATCTTGAGGTTACTTACAGTTTGTTCTATTAAGTTTGTTTTCACAAAGAAATTACGTACGTATGTAATTTGTCACCAACGGATGAGAAATGTTTTACAATTATTTTCATTGATTAGTCACGTCGTCGGCGCGTTCTTATGTTTTTTTCGCTCTATTTGCTCACAATACAACATAGCTTTTATGCTAACGACGTATGACCTCGAATCCTACAATTTATATGTAGAATAGGTAGGTATGCGCCGTCGAGCCAACACGTTCGTTGAGCCTTTGTCAAAAGTGACACAGGTAAAAATTACATTCTTTTGAATTTGCCTAATTGCCTTGAATTAAATCCTTGTCTAATTTAAATCCTTTGTCAAGTTTATACGAACGTTCCGTAATCTGATTCATCTCGTTCGGCTGTGTTTTTATTCGTGGATATTGTAATGGGCCTGCGGACATGATCCCAAAAAGCCATCCCGGCCTACCATACGGTACAATTAGAGGGACCCTCGAGCCAATTTTCATTGTCGGAACCAACTAACGTGATTTTCGAACACCGAAAAGCGGAAACTGTTGATTTAAATCCTGAATAATTCATTGAGGTTTTATTACTTACTGCATGAGGTATTTGGGACATACAGCAACTAGTATAATTAAAATCGTATTCAGCAACAGATAGCATATATATTAAACTCAAAGCATTTATTTCAATTAGATCACTACAGGCACTTTTGAATATAAAAAAAAAAAAACAAAAAAGAGTGAAGTATCAGTCACAGTACCAAAGCACAATAACTTGTGAAAGTACTGTAGTTGCCCATTCCAAAGTGTCTCTCTGTGTTCTCTGGAGAAGAATAGGCAAGTAACTCCATCGATACTTTTTTAATTCAAAATAGTGTTACAAAATCTTGCTTACATGATTCATGTTGAGATTATACATACATTATTCGATTCCTTATTTCAGAAACGAACTTCGTATACACAATATGGCCCGAAGGACAAGAAGATGATTTATTCTGTGATTCATCTCGTATATATTTCATGGCTAAATCATCGTAAGCACAAATAATCCTACAAAAATCTCAGGTGACGGGATCCTGGGGTTGGTTTATATAAACGACAAAATGGCGGTAATAAATATCTGTTATTGCTGCGTCACCGCCACGCACAAAGATCGGGAAAGTGTGAATGATATCATATAATGTAGTTGCTATAACGCTGTAGGTTCTGTACACGTTTATTTTTATGTGGCTCTTGGCCAAGTTATTGACAATAGGCGTTTACATTTTCTCGTGGTTTCCAATATTTATTTACTTGATACATAACATAATATCGCGCATGTAATCCCCGAAAGCTTAGGCAGAGGTTTACCTAATAGAACACCCACATTTTGCCAGTTATGTTTAAGTCCCATGTGATAGGGGGCGAGCCTATTGTCATCAAACGGGCACAAATCCAGACTGCGTGACTACTGAGAAATTACCGATGGAAAAACCTAATAACACTTTTTATTTACTTTTAATATTTATTTCATCACTGCGGAAGAAAATAAAAGCTGCTATTACTTTTGAATATGTTCTTTATAATAGAATAACTAAGAATCGTATTTGAATGCCGAAGCACGAGCAGTTGCGATAGCGACTTGAATATTTTAACAACTAACGAGAGTTAGCTATTAGCTGTTCTTAACTTTTAAATGCAAATCCCTAAACTTTAGTCTGAAATACTTACTACAACTTTGGCCGTTTCTTACTTACAGCAATCTCGATTCATTACATAGGATTTTATTAAGTTCTTTCGATTAAACGCAAAAATATGCGAAAATTTATTTTTATTTTCCTTATTAGGTATATCTTAAAATAATATGGTAGGCCAACATGAAAGCAAATTGATTTTATTAATAGCGGAGCCTGAGGGCGAAATGTCCGCCCACGTTACTCGGGCATGTAGATACGTGTGACAATCTGAACTCACAATTAAGTGATTAAATTCCTTCCGCTATGACATGGTGTGCCGTAAACGGAAAAACGAGACAAATTGCTTGTGTTAATGTAAACAAAAGGGTTGAGGTGTACGAAGAATTTGTGCAATTTTTGTCCTTTAATGTCTGGGACCGTCCAAAGAGCGCTCCTGTTTTCCTTGTTTTAGATTTTGGCCTTTCACATGGCAACAGTATTTCTAAGAAGGTTGGTAGTATGTTGGAGATAAACGAATACTTTATACAGCTTAGAAACTACGCACTTGACTGTTTGAGTGTTCTTATCTTGGGAAAAAAGGGCTGGCCTCTTGCAAACGAAATCGTATCCAGCTTCGTAAATATGCAACAGAAGAAAGGGTTGCGTAAAACTGTAAGCCTGTCGTGCAAATGGCAAAAAACAAAATTGATGGCGGCCGAAGTTTACAAGAATTAGAAATTATTTTTTATTTATTGATTTATTTATCAACTACATCTACCATTACAGCTCTATATTGTTGGTATATTTTAGTGGAATTTTCTGTGGTTTCATATTTCAAAATAATCTGATGAGGAAATATTTATGTTATATCAAGTAGCAGATTCCACACAAAGGACCCATGGGTCCGTGGGCAATGCGGTGGTAAAGCTTCTACGTAAATACCCTTATATTAAATTTACAGCAAGAAGAAAAGTTAGAAATCTTCCATAGTGATGCGCTATTCAGATTTCCCTCGGGTTCTGTAATCCTCTTACCCGGTTTCAATTTAAAATTTATTCTCAATTCCAACACGTTTCAAATCATGGATATCATGACACGTTTGAACTTAACATTTTTCTCCTCAGAAATGAAATATAGTATTAGCATAAGCGCTCATCTTGTGGAGATTTACTTTATTCCGACGTTTGCTATTTGAGAGTTTGACCCTCTGGGAGAAATTGGTTTTAAAACCTCTTCTTTAAAGGTAGAAGTTTTTTTTATGGTCCCATAGGATAGTTATTTTTAGCACCTATAAAAACGTTTCATTGAGTTAAATTTTACAGCTTCCGCCCTACCTAAACCAAAAATGTCTGTATTCAATTGTAGTCGATTTCGATAGTTTTTCACGTAAACGTAAAATTACTACCTTCTATACAATTTTTGGAACGGTTTTATTGCAATCGGAGCTGTAAGGAATTCGCAAGAGAGATGCACTTCATAAAATCAATGAACATCGCAATTAACTCGTGGAATACAACGATTTTCGAGTATTAAGATGGGACGCTGCCTTATATTGTTCTAATTAATATTACATACCCATTCTAAATAGTTACTAAGAAAAAATATTTCATTGGTATCGGTTTTTTCTGACTTCCTTTTTTCATTTTAAATATTTCTATATAAAATCTTTGATAGACAAAACCATCATTCTCCTGCCCTTATCCCAATTTATTTGAGGTCGGCGCAGCATGTCCTGCCTTCTACTTCCATACTCCTCTATTACTTTTCATATCAGCTGTCACCTCCAAAAATAACTACAACTTTGGAGCTTTATTAAATGATGATTTCTAAAGTAGACCTGAAGACTCACTTGAAACGATAAATTCGTATGAGGTGAATTTTGATTGGTTATTAACAATGTATCCGGCATAATACTACATACTAAGATATTCCTTATATCTCAATTTCATTCGTAAGCACACAGGCAATTTCCTCAAATGCCTAAGCCGAGGCAAAAGAAACAAACTAAATAGAGAACGACACGTTAGTTCCCAAAAAAAAGGGCAAAAATATTCAATGAAAGTGGAAATAAAAGAAAGGGCACAGTCATACGTATATTAGTGAAGGTTTCGGCGTATGCCGTGGGGTTGAGATAACGTCGGCGCCCTTAAGAGCCTATAAAAATGCTAATGGGATGAAGGTGATGTGTTTGAAAAGAAAAGGAACATTGGAATTGTACGCACTTCTTTGATTCGTAACTCATACATTTGGACGGCGATCTTGACATCTCGATTGAAAAAGGTTTTCTACTAAGATTGAAAAGGCATACATATAAACTGATATCTTTGATAAGTTTTCAGCAAAGGTTTTTCAAATATTGGAATTTATTACCAAAAATCTACCTAAATCGTTAGAACCTTTCACGTCAGAAAATTAAATTTTAAAACATTTGTTCCGTGGACATTTGAAAAATTCTCACTCACTCATATTGAAAACCTTGCGGTTCCATTCAGGATGTGCAAAATTCTCGGTATTATATTATATATAACACTTTTCAAGCGAGCTAAGTACCGTGACGCGCGAGAAGTACAGTACAGTCAAACCAGAAAAAGTACGCGCTTCGGTAGTCTTCTTGTTTCCGAATTGGCGCGAACGTCACGCCACAGACTAGGTAACCACAGAATCATCTTACGATTGATATCTTTGTTAATCTTTACCTGTGTAAGAATTTTGCTTTCGGAACTCCTTCACATTAGGTAGAACTTTCAAGGTTGTCTGGTTGATAGGTATGTAGCTTTTAGTGCGATAAGACAACCCATAGCTTTGTACAACTTTGGAAATACGTCCTTAATTTTTATTGAATGTGTGTAAAATCAATTTTTTTACATTTAATTTGTTTTAATTGTTAATTATAGTTACTTACATTATTTACAAGCTACAAATCTATAATGGTAATAAAAATATGTGTATATACCACCATTATTACCATTATAGATTTGTAGCTGTATCAAAAGGGTTACAGGGCGTCAAAAATTCGTCCACATCGCTGTCAACAGGAAAAGTGCCCAGAAGGCTGGCAGCATTGCCACGTTGGATGGCAATGCTGATTCGTTGCTCCCAAAAACCAAAATTACGAGTGTTTTGCCATAGCCGTCGTTGTTGGAGCACTATTTGCGACCTATCTGTTGGTTGTATAGGTACGTTAGTACGTACGTAAAACTTCTACAAACACTAAATAATATATGCCCAAAATAATTATATATGAAGAAAACCTGTAGGTAGGAGTTTATAATTAAATCTTCATTTCGAGGGAAATTCTTTGTCTTTATTCAAAAATGAAGAAAGAAGGTAAATAATATAATCATACTTGGAAATAATTTTCGGAATACTGTTCTACCGACGCAAACAGACCATGTTAAATATTCCTGAACATTATTTTTCCTATTATTTTTTAATTAGCGAAGTGACCTTTTTGCAGGTTTACTGATACTGGCATCTAATCAAATTAATTTTCTCTTTTGCGAAAATTATCCTTAATTTTTTTTCGGGTGGGAGTTATTGTTTTCTCTGAGGGGATTGGGTCATTAATAAAAGGGATTTTTCAACCCCTTTGGGACGTAGGCACACATACTGGTAGCGGTTCTATGGGGTCTTTAGGCAATAGTGTGAGCGTACTGCGGAAACCGCACATCGCTTTTTGTTACCGTACTTACCTTTAAGCGCTCCCTCACCGGGAGCATTCGCCTGTAACGTAACAGCTCAGATTTGAGCATTACATCATTGAGTGAGGAGAACCGAGCATTACAGTGCGCAATCTGTAATGATACAACTTATAACAATCGCTTGTTTTTGTACAAAATTGAAACTTGGATTGTTACATTACAGGCGAGTGAGCGGGAGCGTCTGTTTGTAACATAATGCTGAAAATCAAATCTTGCGTTTTTACACTTTATGCTGGAATTTGAACTACAAATGCTTCCATTGACGGAGCCATTTTGATTTTATATCCATCTTATACTTTTAAACGAGCAATTCTTGTATATATGTATTTTATATATATATTTTTTTTTTAATCTCGGAAACGGCTCCAACGATTGTCATGAAATTTTGTATGCAGGGGATTCCGGGGGCGATAAATCGATCTAGCTAGGTTTTATTTTTAGAAAACGCCAAAAGCTAGGTCATCCAGGTACTTTATTATTAAAACAGCGCCAAAAACAAAAGCAGAATGACGCTGCACCCTGTATTTTGGAAGTATTTAGAAGTCTATACATAACTGGACAATCACTAGAGTCCACGGATTATGATCCATGACCTACAGCACTCCTACTGCTTTTCTTCTTTGTCGTGCTTGAAAATATATTGCCGTAATAACCAGACTTGTCAAGCTAATCGCTGATTTTACCCAAGGGAATGCTGTTACCTATCTTATTGCTATCAAATATAACTTTCTATCCCCGTCTTTGATGGACGCGGACCCTAGGGATCTTTCCAACGCAAGTAACCTAAGTTTACTTTGGCGGTAATTTTAGTTGAGGCACGTAATTGGTAAGTAGTTCCAGTACGTGACTATGTGGAATTGTTCAAGTAATCTATACATATAATAAAATTGTAATAGGCTGATGTCTGTACATTGAAGATATTGATAAAAAAATATATGGGGGGTCGTTATTACCACAGAAGCCAAAACAACAGTTTTTAGAATTTCTGTCTGTTTGTCTTTCTGCCTGTATGTTTTTACGCGCATCACGCAAAAACTACTGCATGGATTTGAACGCAGTTTTCACCGGTCTACTGCTAGATGCTTAACTTAAAATATAGGCTACACTTTATCACAAAAAATATATGTAGATACTAGATTCAAAGTACCACGCGTAAGAAGTCGCGGGCAAAAGCTAGTATATTTGTAAAATGTGTGTTTTATTGGACTTTGCGTTTACCTAGCCTTCTTTCAGCGCTGTCTTAGAGAAGATTGTGGTCTCACTTATTTGCGTGGGATATCTTAATAGGTATGTCTGCTACACCTGTTCATTCACGAAGGGTTAGGCAGAATACTCTTCTGCCTATAGTGCACCTACATTTCAGCAATAACTTTGTCATGAAATAGGGGGCGAGTCCACTAAGAAATTCCTAATTAGATGGAAAATCCCTTTCATATTTTACACTGGTAATCGAACACAGGACTGAGTACTTGCGACCAACGAAGCAGTCCAAATAAATTAAAAAAAAAAAAAAAAAATTTTTGATTGTGTCTGAGAACTAACATCTAGGCCCAGTAATCGTAATCGAATAGGTAACTAGCGAACTAACTCACAGACGGAGGCTTTCACTAAAGTAGACAAATTCCGATGTAATTCCACATGAATTGATATTGCAGCCCACACAACTTATATTATCTCTCTGATGTAGCCTAATGTCAAGCGAAGCCCACATGTTTCTACAATAATGTCAGCTATTTTTAAACTTAGGTATAGTCTGTGGACGTTAAAATATAAACTAAGCACTCGAAATGTCAGCCTCGTTGTTCTAGTGGTTCTTATTCAAGCGCTTCTGCTGATGATGACGTCCTGGGTTCGATTCCAGGTCAAACAAAGTGATTTTGGGTTTTTCCATCAGAAGTATCTCAGTAATAGCCATGAAGTCTGGATTAGTACCCAGTTGATAACAATAAGCTGAGGAGCTCGTGGCGAAATAATGGCCGCTCGGTAGCCATAGGTACTTGAAATGAAAAATATGTAAAAATGAGGAAAAGAAAACATAACTAAAGTAATTTCATAGCAAACATCCACTTTCAATACCGTGATAACGAACTTTTTACTTGATTAAAACAACATCCATCATCATCATCTGCCTAGCCTTTTCCCAACTATGTTGGGGTCGGCTTCCAGTCTAACCGGCTGCAGCTGGATACCAGTATTTTACATGGAGCGACTGCCTATCTGACCTCCACAACCCAGTTACTACTGGGAAATACGATACCCCTTGGTAAGACTGGTTGTCACACTTTTTGGGCCACTGACTACTTTAACGACTGTCAAAGATCTTCAAATGACAGCCGGGACCAACCGCTTAACGTGCTTTCCGAGGCACGGAGGAAACTCGGTATGTAATGGGTGGTCACCCATCCACAGACCAACCTAGGCAAGCACGGCTTAACCTAAAGATCGACCCGAGCGGCTGTTATTTTTTAGCCACGAGCTCCAAATAGCTCAATAAAATAAATGGGTGACGTCGTTTAACAAATTCATTCCGTGAGCAAATTCGGTTTACGTAGTCATCCAGAAATGTCTGATAAGGTAATACTTACACACATTTGTCAAACAGATACCTATATTATTTTCGTGTTTTTATTTCTGTTTGTTTGTTTGCAGAGATACAAGGATAGTAAATTGTTGACACAGTTGGATAAGTTCCGTTGTTTTTTTGGAATAAAACAAAGCTCATCATAAACTTGGTTTTTATATCGGTGCAGTACAGAAATCAGCGTCCACGATCCAAATATTTTACAAATAAGTCAGAAAATGTAAATTTGGGAACTTATATTACGTCTTACCAAGGGGTATCGTATTACCCAGCGCTAAACTGGGTTTTGGAGGTCAGATATACAGTCGCTCCATGTAAAATACTGGTATTAAGCTGCATCCGGGTAGACTGAAAGCCAACCCATAGTTGGGAAAAGGCTAGGCGGATAATGATGGCTATGCATTCATGCAAACTAGCCTTTCCTTATCAGTCCAACAGTTAGAAGTAAGATCCTTTACGTAGGAGCCCTTGTAATTTATCTATAATATGTATGTATTTAGAAATATATAAGTATGTTTATCAGTTGTCTGGTTGCCATAGTACAGGCTCTGCCTAGTTTGGGATCAGATGGCAGTGTGTTGGTTGTCCCAAGATATTATTATTATTATTATATCTTCTTTCGACACGTATGCATTATAATACAGGGCTGTAGTCCTACAACTCTACACATATATGAAACCATACGAACAATGCATGCTCCTTTACGCGTATGGTTATCCTTCCTTTCACGCTCTGGTAAACGTTTAGCCCCAGATTAGTCTTCAACTCAAGTGAATAGATAGCCGTTGTCGTGTCCTACATTATATAAACTTATGCTTCCTTCTTGGAATAGAATATAATCTAAATATGTATAATTTAGCTGAAAAGTTAGTTGGTTTTTGAATGCGATAATCTCTGAACTACCAGCTGTATTGGATAGCCCAACTCTTGAGGAATGTTATAGACTATTTTACATCACCAGAAACGGCGGCGGGTGACACTGCGGGGCACAACTATAAGTACTACTAACTGCTGGCCAAATCAAAGTTTAGTCATAACCATAGGACCGTAGTAGGTAGATTGAATTGGGGTCATTGGTCTGAATGTATGTATTAATTTGGACATTCCCCCGGATTTTTTGAATTGGTTGATTATTAAAAAAAACCGGAACTTAGGTAGGAATTGTATTAAAATGAGCAATATTATATTTTTCATATGTTTTTCCGTTACCCAGTCACGATTTGACACAACCCAACGACCAATCAGAGCAAACGATCAAGGGTGGTGCACTAACCGGTGGTACCTTCCTTTAAATGAATTGAGTAATAATAATATCACTACCAACCATAACAATACAAGTACCAAAAATCAATCTACCTACTCCAATCACTGGTAATCATCTAGATACACTTATTTACGCAAAAAAGTCGTTTCATTAGGCAGTCGAACACTCAATTTAAAATAAATCCCCAAATCACGTTTACGCTAGTCGATTAACCAGCGTAACGCGGTATAAACGAAAAAGCCACGATGAATATTTATGAGACTATACTACAGAACTTTTATCTAACCTTCTCTTCCGATATTAAACATCGTGCACACCTGTTGAACTAAAGTTTACTAATCTAATTGTTATCAACCTAATCCAAGTGAGGTCATCTCCCTTTACATACTTCCTTACTAACAATATTATAAATGCGTTAGTAGGTTTGTTTGTTACCTTTCATGCCTAAACCACTAAACCGATCATCCTGATATTTTATATATACCTACCTACGTTGTCAGGTGTACAGAAACGGACATAAAAGTACTGTTCTAGAGGAAAGCAACCATACCGTTAATATGATAATAGATGGTGCTGCGTGTCTTTCGAATCATGATTGAATTATATTACAAGCAGAGTACAACCCGAATTGATTGTTCACCATCATCATCAGCCTATAATGTTCCCACGGCTGAATTGATTGTTAAATTCTAAATTAACGCCAGCGAAGCCGCGAGCAAAAGCTAGTTCTTAATAAAAACACAAAACTTTTATCAGTGTCCGTGACCCGTCGAGATCTAAGCTTAAAACTCAAGAAGATTTTATTTTCTGCCATCTACTTAAATAAGTGTCAAGCAGAAACTGGGTATAACATAAAAATGTTTAAATGTTTGTGACGAGAAATAAAAGAGGAATGATAATAATCTCTGAAGGCACGTATCCATTTAGCCGGCAGCACTGCTGCGAGACTGACACGTAAAAGTAAATCTGCCGTAAGTGTTCACTCACACGTCCTTCCTTTATTATCTTTCAGTTTATTTTCACTCCTAAGCTAACGAATGACTATGACGAGAGTGTCTGTCTATGGTACCCTTTGTCTCAGCAGTCAAATACCAACGGACGCCTGCAGACAATGACTCGGCTAGGCCTCACTTCGAGGTTACATCGTACATCAATCGTACGGAAAGCCAGCGTTCGACACTTTGAATTCAAATAAATGGACCACAACTTTTATTTGTGCCAATAAACTTTTTATTGGCCCAAAATTACTGATATCATTCCCATGAAGTGAACCGTTAAGTTTTCTTTTTATTTTTACGCAGATATCGTAACTTTATGTATCCCAATGCGGAGATTAAATATGAGCTTAAAACGTAATGCTTCGATAAGAACATGAAACACCTTCGAAATGTTAAGAAATAATTGATGCGGAACATTCAGACCGTGCGCTTACGCCATCGCATCGAGCGCGCGATATACTTGGCACGTAGGTACTTATCTCTAAGCAATTACTTCTCTTTTTTATTTCCACAGTCGAGGCGTTTAACACAAATGATGTTCGCAACACAGATTGTGTTTTAAGCCCACAACTAAGTTTGCGACGAGTGTAGCACAATTTGTTCCAAGAAGAGTTTGGAACAAAGATGGAAAGGAAACGAAATTCCGCACAAACACAATAAAGACCTTTCACGAACTTTCACTTGCAAGTCGCAGGAACTTGAAGTTTCTTATCTGTATGCATTGGAATATCCGATACAAAACTAATCTAGTTTCACTTCATTTCATTAGGACTATGAAAATGGTCAGCGTTGATTTAATTGGGCGTTGAAAATGTTTGTTAAGTCTTTGATTTCCAAGCAGAGAGAGAGAGCAAAGAAAAACTCCTTTAAAAATCGATATCACCTAATGATGTTAATATTCTCCTTCATCGATAAAAACAAAATATAACAAGCAAAATAAGCTTACGACATCAAATATAAAAACAAAAAGGAATTTTTCATCCCACTCAGGTATCGACAAGAACGTGCACAAAGTAACTTGTTACATTATGCCCTATTCACAGACAGTATAGTACCCATTTAGAGCACAATGTTCTCAGTGGATGCGGAAATCCACTCACGATATGACTGCCGGCAAAACGAAATGTAGGCAGCAACTAGGCATCTATTGTGTGACTTCTGCCGACCACCGCCAGGAGACGTAGTATATGTATGTGCTGTTACAAAGCTACGAGATGCTTTTATTATGTTGCGCACTGTCCTATTTTAACGTCATTAGCATAATCATTTGCTACGGCGTAGGTAACCTGCCGCTACGGCGAAGCGTAGCGTAGACGGGTGCGATTTTTTTTTTGTTTTTTTTTTCGTCTAGGTTCGTCAATGATTTATATATTTACATCAGATATTAGAAATAGAAAACGTATTTTCGATAGCGTCAATGTATTTTAATTAATATTTTATCCTTCGAAATATTTGCTTTTAAGTTGATGGGAAGTACACATAATTCGACTTCATAACCTAGAAGCAAACTAGTCAAATATTATTTTAATAAACATACCACACTTACAATATTAACTTCGATCGTAAATTCGTAGCCGTTTATGTATCGTTTATGTTCATTTATTGTTACGTAGTAATTAATAGTCGGGAAGCCAATAGAAACTGTAGTAGACGGGTGTAAATTATGACTGGTAATAATAATAACATATAGCGGTACACTCCATGAGGACTGGCTAGCAATCGATATGATTAGTGTTGTTTTACGAGGCAATAGTTATGACCGGGTTTAATGGTCGTAATGAGTATGAGTGGTTTTTCAATAAAAGGTTCGATTTAGGTACTGTAAGGTTGTCTACCTTACTTAAAACGGGTTGTGGAGGTCAGATAGGCAGTCGCTCCATGTAAAATACTGGTATTCAGCTGCATCCAGTTAGACTGGATGTCGACCCCAGCATAGTTGGGAAAAGGCTAGGCAGATGATGATTAAGGTTGTCCTTGTTAACCTTCCAAGCAACCTCAAATGATGTAGGCTCTTTATAGTATAGGACTGGCCACATTCGGCAGCTCGAAATATTTCAATTTGAAATTGAATTAAAAGAAAGTGTCGTTTTTAGTTTAGATATTAGTCCGAGTGAAGTAACCAAGTGAAGCTTATCTGCAAATCTTTTTTTTAAATAGCGTTAAAGTATGAGCTGACAAACTGCAGTTACGTTACAGTATCGTAACGCTAGCATCATCATTTTCATCTTAGATGAAAGATGTACACTGGTCATTAGACACTAAGCATAACAAAAACTGGCCAAGTGCGAGTCGGACTGGCGCACGAAGGGTTCCGTACCATAAACCGAACAAAAACACGTTTCTTTTATGGGAGCCGCCTTTAATTATTAAATTATTTATATTTTTATTATTTGTTGTTATAGCGGCAACAGAAATACATCATCTATGAAAATTTTAACTGTCTAGCTATCACGGTTCATGAGATACAGCCTGGTGACAGACGGACAGACGGACAGCGGAGTCTTAGTAATAGGGTCCCGTTTTACCCTTTGGGTACGGAACCCCAAAGAGGAGGGCCTGCCAGACCTAACCTGCAGGATATAAAAGATGCTCATGTTATCAAAACTACTAAACGGACTTCTCTTTTTCATTACAACCTCGTAAACGTTCCCTTCTAATCTTTGTGCTTAATGTGGGCCCAGTAATGACCTCGACATTAAAAATCGATCAAACGGGATTTCTAATAACCACATTTGGGAGATAGATTGCTGATCGCAGTTTATTTTTGTTGCCAGACGCTGTCCCTAATTACCTTTAATCATATTTTTAAGGTTTAAATAAATTCTGTGTTATTTTGTTATTTATGCGAAACTGAATGGTCATCTGAGTATATGGGAAAAGTAAATTCATTATTAATTCCAAGTTTTGAATATTAACGTTAAAGGATTGCTTTGATTAGCCTCTAGTGTTAATTTATGCATTGACTTACAACCCCTGTCACATAGACCCCTTCTTAATAATTCAAAATCTAAATGAAATCGAAAGTCGATACCCATAGTCTTATACCCAAAACTTCATGTGACCAAAACTGTTAAGGTTCCTACCTTCATAAGCTATTTATTTACATCTGTCGTCGTTCAACCCTATCGTAACTACCTCAAGGGACCTTGCGTCACAATGATCAATCATACCCGGAGGCATCCCCGCTTTGTGCTCGAGTGGCAACCCTTATGAATAATCAGTAGCAGAGAACTGATAGGTTCTACAGAAGGTCGGCTACTTGCAACCACCAAAAACTGGCGATCTTACCATGGACTTTGACGCGGACGGACGGCGGCGCTAACAAATGTACGTACGAGTGCGCTTGCACTCGTACGTGACTTTTCGAGCTTTTGACGCTTCCCTGGTGATCGCCATTGTTGGCGATTCTGGCTTTCAGAAGTTGCAGTGTTTGGAAAAGGTGTGGCGAGCTTTTCCGAAGAAACGAAGAGAGCGCTTTCACTCATAATGGGTGTAAAAGTATTCTTAATAGAGCCAAAAGGCACTTATTCTTCCTGTCATTGCGATATTTTTTTTGTTCTAGACTATACCTGAGAACTTTCTAGTTACGGAGATATTGGGGGTCAAAGTTGCAGCTTTTCACAAGTTTTTTTTAAATACAAGTTTTGCATGTTTTTACTTTAAATACCTCCACGACCCCCGTAATATTCAATGCACCCATCAGCACATTTTTTTGAGTGCGGTACATTGAGTCATACCGTAATACGTGATTTTTCACCCCAGAAAAAAGTCGTTTCCCAGCAATAATTTTTGCGTAGAGTTCCTTAGTTTGATGTACAGAATGCTTGGTTGACGTCCGTTTACACCTTGTATAAAACTGACCTTATGGAGGTACGTTTCTGTTTTGTGTCAAGAGTAAGTCTCTTTATGACAATATTACAGGGACACTTTAGTCACGTCATTATCATTGTATTAAGTATAATGTTTGTGTGAAAACCAACCAACCAAATAATGTTTTCACCAAGCCCGTTTTTGTTTCCAAATATTAGTTTCACAAAATAATGTTAGCTGTTTATTAGTCTGTTGTATAAAACTGTAGAAAGGGACTAACCCTTTCTACAGTTTTATTGGGTGGAAACGGGACAGTTAATGTTAGTAGTACGAGGTCCGTTATTAATCTTACATAGGTAATTACATCGGAATTGGTAATTTACAATTATAATTTTCCTGAGTCATTTAGGAAAGGCACTTTGAGATGTACAAGGTGTAAACAGACCCTGCACGGAGGCGTCAAACAAGCATTCTGTACATCAAACTAAATAATTCTACGCATTCAAAACATTGTGCTGATGGATGGATTGAATAGTACTAGGGTCGTGAAGGTGTCTTAAGTAAAAAAAGTACATTAAAAACATGTATTTCAAAAAAAAAACTTGTGAAAAAGTTGGAATTTTGACCCCTAATATCTCCATAACTAGAAGATTCCCAGGCATGGTTTAGAACAAAGAAATTATCACAATGACGGGGAGAACAAGTGCCTTTCGGTTTCGTTAAGAGTCTTTTTACAACCTTTAGATGAGCTGATAGCATTCGATTTCATCGTAAAGTACAATTTCTAGACAGATAGTACCTATGAAATATGTACGTGTATCATTCATCATGATACGTCTGTCTAGGCATAAGATGCGATGACTGCAATAGTTATTAATCTTGTGTCTGCACATCTGCTTCAGTTGATATGACGCATGCCAAAAATAGATGGCTGGTCTATTAAACACTGGCATGTGGCTTGTTCTATTATTTTGGGAACAATTAACATGAGTTACAATATTTATTTCGGGGATATATGAATGACATAGTGAAGGTCAGGTAGGCAGTTGCTCTATGTAAAATACTCGTACTCAGCTGCATCCGGTTAGACTGAAAGCCTACCACAACATAGTTGGGAAAAGGCTAAGCAGATGCTGATGATATTTGAATGACAGAAGATTCTGTTATAATAACTTTCCTATTAACGTAAAAACATACAGTCGAATTGATAACCTCCTCCTTTTGGAAGTCGATTAAAAACACACGAAGATACAAAGAAGAGAACCAATGACGTGTCATCTAAGTACCACTTTGACGACCTCCCTCATAAGAATAAGCACTTAAACGGATGCCTAAAGAAGCTTTTGTATGATGAGGCCTTGAAACTGGCGGCTATGAGAACTTGGCTCCAAACTGCACTCCCAGATGATACCGTGCACTTAAAGAGAGGCTAACCTAATTTTCTTTCGTGAAAATCTGAAGTATCATATAAAGAAGTTTAGGGCTAGAGTTTTATTGGAACTACTGACAAAGGACAAAGAACAGAACACACATTTAACTTCATTTTATTTTTATTTTTTCTGCCGCTGAACATTTCAAATAACGTCTATAGCTATCAAACGACAAACCTCTGCAAAGGAAATAACATTAAAGAGGAGGGGGCGCAGGAAACAAGCCGTGTAACCAAGAATTAAATCTGATAAGTCGTCGTATAAATCTCGTGAGCGCGCACGATGCAAAATTGTAGACATCTCCCTTACTGATTCCATAATAAATCTCTCTGATAATGCATCAAAGGCTGACAAAAGAGAAACAAGAAGGGAGAGAAGTAATGGTTTCCCCAATTTTCCAGCATTGATGTTGGAAAATTTCTGCAATGCACCCTGCGAACGGAAAATGTTGCATTACCTGTTCTCTGCGAACGAAATGTAGTGGAACGAGGGAATACGTCGTCGTTCATAAATAAATAATTTCACACCCATGCACCCGTGCAGTTTTATAGACTGTGTGCGATGTGCGAGTACTGCTGAGAGGGACCGTCGCAACGCGAGCATTTGTGGAATTTAACTGCGCTAGGGAGGACACGTATTTTGGTACCAACATCATAAACGTTAAACAGTAAACGTTACTACAATTCATTTAACGTCCAGGATATTTAAAAAATATTGTGATAGTTATTCAGAAAGTTAACTATGGTATCCCATAGATAACTTTGTTTTCTTTTTTCAAACATTTTCGCAAATATCAATTTTGTAATTGATATTTGCGAAAAAGTTTGAAAAAAAAACAAATCTCAAACGGAATATTCATAAACCGTCTGTGACCTAGATTGTATTGCATACAACAGTTGTACCATTAAATTCACACAATCCACCAGTATATCCAGCAGTCGAGATAATCCCTAATGTGTGCTGGAACATAAACAAGTCATTTCGATATCCGATATAGATTTCCGTGCTGCAGAGAACTTAACTTACTCGTAGATATAATATACATTTCGCTCGGTTCATTTGTGCTTTATTAAGTGGAAGCGCAGTTCGATGGTACGGCATCGAGCATCAGGATCAGAGATTCTATCTCACCATTTATGAAGTGAAAGATTACGCCGAACGGTTCGAGACGCCGACAGCCCGACATTTCCAAATGTCCGATGATATTGGTCGGCTATTTCACTCTTCACCTGCTCCGCGAGGTCAAACGTCCCGTCAGCGTCCTTTACCTTTCAGTAACGCCCTTTCCCACCCAAGGACACTTCGAAAAGGAGAAAAACATTTAGGGAAATCGTTATCATTTCCACAAAATTCTAATTTCCTTATCCCTCAATGCTATAAAAGTCTATCCTATGGAAAATAGGATTGCCGGCCAAAGACTGGGGCGTTCCAAGATGGAGAAGAAACGCGACAAAATGAGATGTATTGCGAACAGAATAAACAGTAAATACTCTTCGGACAGACTACTTTATAGGCACGTTGTAGACGCGATAAAATTGTGATTATATAGTCCAAGAGATTGGAACAGTGCCCGCGTGCGAAATAACAGGTCGCAGCATTGTGTGCGACCTCAAGCGGTCTGTGAAACTCACACAATAAGCACTTGTCACTGTCAATACGTGAGTTTGGAAGTAATTAGTCAGTCAATACCCCATGACCATAAATTCTGGGACGCCATTAATTATATCGAGTACAATCGCACCGTAAAATTTATGTCAGTGACATAACGTTGTGTTGATCGAGTTTACACGTTCGGAATAGTACCTAGAAGTACATACGTATGTAGGTTTTCGAAGGTTCTGTTTGATTTGTTTTTTAGGTACTTGTCCCGATAGTCACTGTCTAAATAAACATTATGCTATTCTTAGAAAAAAATATTACATCTTTTCTTAAAAATACACGTTTTGGGGACGTTATACCTACCTATGTTCTTTTTTGTGTCGAAAAGGTAAGCAGAAGGTAACTTTGACTTTGATCACGGTAATGATTTAATGAATTCGAAGGCACATGATTCATAGGTGTTCGGTTTCGGCTTTTATAAAACCACTATTATTTTCGTAAACGTAAATTGTTCTGGATGTATTAAAATTTTAGTATAACCACAGGTATTATTGTGGTTAAATAATTACTTTACATCATTATTTAAAACAACTTCTCAGCGAACCGGATGATGTTTACATTTACCAAAAATATTTTTTTTTTAGGTTTTATACGCTTTATTAAAAACAGATGAAAGTAAGACCTCTTTGTTATCTACCTTTAGACGGAAGTACAGATACATATTTACTTTAGTAAACAGATGCCGAAAAGTTTTGCGTTTGTAACCGTCGCTGATTACAATCGTTCCCTCGGGAAATTCAACCTCGAACCAGTTGCTTGATTAGATATTCCACAAGTAAAATAACTAAAAACTTTCCCACACTTATTTACACCGGAACTTGTATCAAATTCAGCCGGTTTTCACTTACTGTAAGTTACAAACTTTCGTCCAAAGCCTGCTTTTTCACGAAGTTTGGTTCATTTTTTATGGTATGTTTTGGTAATTTTCTGGATGGTCGGCTGAGCGGCGATTTCCCCTTGTTGCGTATCAGAAGGGATGTTAGCAAACAGCCTTGTAAGGGAAAAATGTTTTGTAAAATTAGGGCTGTTTGTTGCAGATTCTTTCATACAAAAAAGGGATTATCGTGAATTAGCTGGTATTTCTGAACAATATTTCATCCGCAAAGCGTATTAACTTTCTGTTTAATGACTTTAGTCATAGAAATAACTTTATTTAAGCACAGCAGACCGAAAAGATAATCAACCTTAAAAAAAAGGACATTAAAAACCCATTTCAAATTAAAATAACATTTATCATCCGACCATTTCAAGATAGTATCAAATATCAAAAGGATGTTCTGAATGGGAACACGGACACGCACATATCGTATATATCTAGGAGATACATATATGTATTCCGTGTCCATGACACATACATCCGTACGTCCGACCTCAGCATCCGATGTTGATACAGATTGTGGGCTATAACTGACGTCACGTTACATATCGAACGGCAAACAAGGATTGGTAAGGCTTGTGTCTGTGCCTACAAGATGTTACCTTAAGATAAGAACAAGATATTTTTGTTAAAGATGTTGAAAGGGCAATATGAAATATTATTTGAACTTCCTTTAACATGCAAGGCCCGCCAGACATGATGAAGTGTCTCATCGTTTGCAGAGCAGCAACACATTGGCACAGTTTGTCTTTGTTATTGTCGTCAAAACATAATATTTCTTTCAAACATTGTTTTGAAAGAAATATTTATGAAAAGGGTAGCAATTGGTTTATAAGCAGTTTTCCTTTCAATTTATTTTTTGATTGAAAGCTCAATTGAAGACATGATTTTCCCATTAAGAAAAGCTTACCTTAAAAAGGAAGTTTTTCTTGGTTTTCTCTGAGAAAATCTGACATTGCAACGGAATTAGGAAACTAGTAACAATGTTGTGTGCGGAAAAACCTCACACTTAACTTTTATGTGCACTTTTTAAAACCCAATTTAGAAGTAGGAAGTTACTGCCAACTGTATCACCTTTAAAAGTTTTGTTTGAACCAACCATCCTAACATGTTGTGTACACAAACTAAGTAATATATTTTAATCTAATGTTTATACTTTTTGTTCGGGAACGCGACAAAACTTTTTACATGGCAACATTTCGTTTCGGATCAGTATTCTACAGCCGATGAAACTGGATCCTAAAATTTTGCGCCTCAAAAATGAAGCTCGATAACTGAGTTTAATTTTTGAAAATAGAATTTTTAGGCTGAATCGTTAGGCTGTAATTTGCCTTGTTGCGAAAAAAAAACATGGATAACGGGTTCGTGATCTGAATCATTAATTAAATGTTGTAGGTTTTTAGATTTAGGGTACAGTGTAACGTTTTAATTAAAAAAGGAAAATCTGGACATTTGATTCTGACTTTTTACTATATTTTACGTATCGTTGTTAAGTGAAATATAAAAAAATAAAATACGCGCAGAGCGATATATACGAAGAGTTGCGGACACAAGCCCGATATTTCTAAATAATAAAATACAATACAATATTAAATAAAACCTGTAAATGTAGAGGGAAACTAAATCGAAGTGATCAATAAACTATTACCACAATGGCGATCGTCACCCATCACGTGACGCCGTAGGGCCCTGGGGCGCAAACGACGTGACGCGATGACGGGGATATATCGGGGCCACAGCAATCCGGGGTGGATATATAATGACTGACAAATGATTTAACAACGTGGTGGAACTTGGTTTAAAGTATTATTTGGGAAAATATGAAGACTTAAAGAAACGAAATTAGTTCACATTAAGAAAATTACATAAAAATCGAATAACACTTACATACCCCTTGGTAAGACTGGAGGGTGGAGTCGTAAACTATGGAGACTTTTTATTAGAAATTTGCAAAATGAAAGAATTTTTGATCGACACAACATTTAACAACCTGATCCCAGTGAAAATGTATTATTTAAAACTATAAGGATTTATTCGAAGCGAAAAAAGATTGCTCAACAAGCACGAAAGAGTGAATTTGGTCCATTTTTTCTAAACAAATTTTGTTAAAGTTGACAGCGCTGAAATGATCCAATCTATCGAGGTTCGAATAGGTGCTAAGTTAAAAAGAGTAAAATACGGAGTAGGAGCCGGTGTTCATGCCTGGTTGATCCTGATATAATTCAGGTGTATTTCTACGAAGTGGAAATTACTGCTTTTTGACCACGTAAGGACACCTGGATGCAGTGTCAATTTATCATATCATTCATGATCATCTACTCCTTTCAACCTATTTTTAACGTTGAAGTAAGAGTTTCAATACAGATCTTTAAATCCCACCATTTTAAACCGGAAAACGAGCATAAAGATAAGTAAGAGCCATCTTTCTAAACTGTCTCTAAGAGCCCGATGTATCGAGCATTGTAAAGGGGTTTATTTTGATGCATCAGTGAATCTTTACAATGTTAAACGAGCTCAGAAAACAACTGGATACGCTCCAACGGTACCCGAAACGGACGAATAATGTATTAGGTAGTATTGGAGAATTGTGTAAAAACGGTGATAGCGCAATTGTTCGCGGTGCCGTCGAACCTTTTACATGAGCACAACAAGTGTGTGCAGAAAAAAACTACAAACGCTCGCATATCTGTTTAAACTTTTAGAAAAACTGTAGAATTGCTCCCAAGACAATATTCGGAGAAAATATAGTTTTAAATAAACTTCTACTCCATTAAAAACTCAGTGCTGGATTAATATTCCAGGAATATGCTATTTCGTTGCCGCCTCGGGATTATTAGAATACACTGTATGTTTCTATTTATATAATAACGTTGTCGCTAATTCCTTGCGGGACGGGTGGCGTTCGGCGCGGTCCGCATTTGGATCAATTGCGCCATGTTGCCCCGATCCGTCACACTGTCACCTCGGCGTCACGTCGGAACACCGCATTCATCCCGGAACATGTTCAACAATCAAACTAACACAGCTGACTATATTACATTTATTCTTCAGCTCATACTGACGATATGCATCCGCACGTAAACAAACAGAATTTAACGCAATGTGTTGTGTGAAATACGCGCAGCTATCGTTAAAGTTGACGTAGTCCACGAACAGCACCCGTCCGAATAGCACCGGCGCGAATAGCACCGAGCCTAGTCCACGAACAGCACCTATCAATATTTTTGGCAGGTGCTATTCGTGGATACAAATCTATTTTATTATTTGTGTCCACGAACAGCACCTACGGCTCGGCAGCCTAGTGCTGGGATGCATTTGTTTAACAGGACATTATTAAATGAAACATATCGATAAAAATCACTAGAACGTTTATTAAGAAATATGTCTAGGCGACATTTAAATATAAGAAAAAACAATAAAAAGCCTTATGATAATAATTATTAATCTTACAAAATAATAAATCTGTAACACTTTCTTAATTTTTAATGTATCACAATCAGTCTTTTCAGATCACCTCACCTTTATTGCAAAATTAGACTTAGTTTAATCTTACTAAATAATATCACTTTCTTATTTTATAATATATCACAATCAGTCTCCACATATCACATTTATTGAAAAATCAGCAAATACAAATATTTCGGTCTAGGCGACATTTAAATATAAGTAAAAGCAATAAAAAGCCTTATGATAATAATTATTAATCTTACAAAATAATAAATCTGTAACACTTTCTTAATTTTTAATGTATCACAATCAGTCTTTTCAGATCACCTCACCTTTATTGCAAAATTAGACTTAGTTTAATCTTACTAAATAATATCACTTTCTTATTTTATAATATATCACAATCAGTCTCCACATATCACATTTATTGAAAAATCAGCAAATACAAATATTTCGGTCTAGGCGACATTTAAATATAAGAAAAAACAATAAAAAGTCTTATGATAATAATTACTAATCTTACAAAATTATAAATCTGTAACACTTTCTTAATTTTTAATGTATCACAATCAGTCTATTCACATCAAAGGTGATGAGAGTAGCGATACTGTGTAACGTGCAAAGACACGTGACACAGTATCGCTACTCTACAATTCTTATAGGGTGCAGCTTGTCGTACCCTTGCGCATTGCGAGCAAGCAATTTTCGACCGATTCCACCCATCGGACGCCATACATTGGACCTTTGGCTGATAGTGCGTTAAGACTGTTTATCGTGTAGCCGTGATTTCTTGTCACTGTTCTAGCGACGCGACAATGCGCCGGAGCACACGAAAGTATGACGAATTTAACCGAACGCTTCCGGAGCTTGTTTACGTAAAATTGCAAATAATATTATTAGTTCGGATAGCTCGGCAGGGCACAAAGGGACGTCACAAGAATAGTTTATAATAGTTTGTATCTGTATGTTCCGTGCTAACAAAAGGTGTAGTAGATTTATTAGTGAGTATCTATAAAACACAATAATGGAGCCTGTTGCCGGTAGAAGTGATAAAAATAGTAACATTAGCTACATTTCCAGTAGAAAAGGAGCGCCATTACTAATACATAGTGATAGACAGTACAGAAAATTCAAAACATATAAAAATAATGCTAATGTGTTATGGCGGTGCATAAAAATATCGTGTAGAGGGTTCCTGACGCTTGATGGCAATGAAGATGTAATAAAAATTACAGAACACACCTGTGAACCCATGAGCAGTGCCCAGACAGAAATAAAGAAAAGTATGGATGAACTTCGACAAGAAGCTGCAGCCACCGATGGTCCTATTCCTACGTTATACAAGAGCAAAATAAATAAACTACTCGATGAAGGTCTCAACTTAGTAGCCGATTGCCCAAATTATAAAAACATTAAGTCTAGTCTTTATAACATAAGAAATAGGGCTTGTGGAGTTAGCCGACTAAATGCAAAAACCGCGGGCGAGGTACAAGTAAGTAATCTTCTAGCCGCCATCCTATTAATATTATTATATTATATTATTATTCTTTTATTTTTTTATTCACAATATAAAAAATTGCAATTTGAAATATATAAATTTAATCAGTAGGTAGTAGTTCACATAGACTATGAAGTAAAAAAATTAAAACAACTATTTTTTTATTTTGCTAAAACTGTACGTTGAAAGTTAGTGTTTTAATTTTTTTCTAGATCCGTGATTTTGTTACACACAATGATATATCTACCTAATTTGTCTATTTATGAACACCTTTTCTAGGTACTTTCCCCATATTATTAAATATTTTTTTTAAATATTATTTGTTTTTTATAATTATATTTATTAAAAATGTAATTTTATGATATTGCTTATGGATTATAGGAGTATAATAGTAATAATGTTTGGACATCTATATACAGCACCATTTAATCCTAAACTAAGCTAATCTATTTATTTTAAGGTACCCAAACAATATTTGGACTTCTTGTTAGCTGATTACTACGATGGGAAAAATCGAATTCTACTATTCGCCACGTCAAGAAGCAAAGAAGAACTTGCCAAAACACGTCATCTGTATTGTGATGGAACTTTTAAATCTGCGCCGAAACCTTTTCTGCAGATTTATAGTATCCATGGTGATATCGATGGTGTCGTTAAGCCGTTAGCATATGCTATGCTTCTAAATAAAAAAATGTCTACATATAAAACATTATTTCAATTATTAAAATCTTCGATACCAGCAATGACTGTAGATTTTTTCACGAGTGACTTTGAAGAAGCCGCAGTGAGAGGAATACTGTCTGTATTTCCCAACGTAGCAGTAAAGGGATGTTACTTTCACTTTAAGAAGGCGTTAAAAAAAAAACAGAAGGAGCTAGGTCTTAACGACAATAGTATATATAGAAAGCACGTTGCTCTATGTACAGTGCTCCCTTATTTGCCACCGAATGATTTAGATGACGCTTGGCTTTACATTATGAGTGAGAGTCCTCAAGATAGTAATATAACAAAATTTAACGACTACATGATCACACAATGGATTGACCACAAATTTTGGTCAAACAAATGGTGTTGTTATGGCCAGACTCACAAAACGAACAATTATACTGAGACTCATTATTCGGTCATTAACAAATCAATTAATAAAAATAATAAGAACTTACTTAATGTTTTAAGAGTCTTACAGGAAAATTGTAAGAATTTCACTGACATACGAAAAAAATTTGCTACTTCTAATTCACAAAAAAATGCCGCAAAAAGAAACCAACTAATAGACAATATTATAAAAGAATATAAAAGTGGATTTATTTCTCTTGGCCACTGCATGGAAAAGCTGCGATTTTAAGGCTTTCTATTTTTAAATTTAAATTAGAATAATGTAACACCTGCGCAATCGACGGATAGTGAAGGACAATATACAAAATGTTCACGGAGCGCTGTTATTAGTACATCAATAAGGATCTAAGGCTGATTTTGCTGATTTTTCAATAAATGTGATATGTGGAGACTGATTGTGATACATTAAAAATTAAGAAAGTGTTACAGATTTATAATTTTGTAAGATTAGTAATTATTATCATAAGACTTTTTATTGTTTTTTCTTATATTTAAATGTCGCCTAGACCGAAATATTTGTATTTGCTGATTTTTCAATAAATGTGATATGTGGAGACTGATTGTGATACATTAAAAATTAAGAAAGTGTTACAGATTTATAATTTTGTAAGATTAGTAATTATTATCATAAGACTTTTTATTGTTTTTTCTTATATTTAAATGTCGCCTAGACCGAAATATTTGTATTTGCTGATTTTTCAATAAATGTGATATGTGGAGACTGATTGTGATATATTATAAAATAAGAAAGTGATATTATTTAGTAAGATTAAACTAAGTCTAATTTTGCAATAAAGGTGAGGTGATCTGAAAAGACTGATTGTGATACATTAAAAATTAAGAAAGTGTTACAGATTTATTATTTTGTAAGATTAATAATTATTATCATAAGGCTTTTTATTGCTTTTACTTATATTTAAATGTCGCCTAGACCGAAATATTTGTATTTGCTGATTTTTCAATAAATGTGATATGTGGAGACTGATTGTGATATATTATAAAATAAGAAAGTGATATTATTTAGTAAGATTAAACTAAGTCTAATTTTGCAATAAAGGTGAGGTGATCTGAAAAGACTGATTGTGATACATTAAAAATTAAGAAAGTGTTACAGATTTATTATTTTGTAAGATTAATAATTATTATCATAAGGCTTTTTATTGTTTTTTCTTATATTTAAATGTCGCCTAGACATATTTCTTAATAAACGTTCTAGTGATTTTTATCGATATGTTTCATTTAATAATGTCCTGTTAAACAAATGCATCCCAGCACTAGGCTGCCGAGCCGTAGGTGCTGTTCGTGGACACAAATAATAAAATAGATTTGTATCCACGAATAGCACCTGCCAAAAATATTGATAGGTGCTGTTCGTGGACTAGGCTCGGTGCTATTCGCGTCGGTGCTATTCGGACGGGTGCTGTTCGTGGACTACGTCTTAAAGTGACGCTCCTGACCAACAAGCATTTGGGTACAAATGAACCAGTGTGATTGTTACGGTTGATACGCAAATTCCGCTTTTGTGATCCCATTTCAGCAGATTCTTGTCATAATTGCAAAATTCCAAGAATTCTCGTACAAAAATATGAGCTTGTTTATTTCTTCTCTAATTAGGCGAATCTAAATATAATGAGCCCCGGTTCATTATACAAACTCTCAAGGGACAGTTTGTGGAAATATTTTATTTCAAATATAAATTCTGTAGTCAACATAAACGAAACTAATTAAAATGCAGTGAGACAAGCGTAAATTGAATAGACATTCTGTGCTCACGGTGACGAGGCGAGAAGTTAGCTGGAAAGGTACTCGCATTCGGAGTTAAATGAGAACTTTACGTGTGTGTTGCGGCCGGCATTAGCAGTGTAGTGTATACAGGGTGTAAACAGACTTCACGAAGCCGTCAACCAAGCATTATGTACATCAAATTAAGTACCTTTACGCAAAAATTAGGGCTGGGAAACGACTTTTTTTTTGGGCTGAAAAATCACGTTTTACAGTAGGACTCAATGTAACGCACTCAAAACGTTGTGCTGATGGATGGATTGAATAGTAATGGGGTCCTGGAGGTGTTTAAAGTAAAAATATTACATTAAGAACATGTATTAAAATAAAAACTTGTGAAAAAGTTGGAACTTTGACCCCCAATATCTCCGTAACTAGAAGGTTCCCAGGTATGTTCTAGAACAAAAAAATGATTGCAGTGACGGGGAGAACAAGTGCCTTTCGGCTTCGTTAAGAGTCTGTTTACACCCTTTATGTACAGATAACCTTCCATAAGACTATGGAATATTATATTACTTATTATATGGAACTGTGTACGTAAATGAAAATGAGGTGGGATATGAAGGTATTTATCGCCGCGCGTGACAGTGTCGTCGCGCAGTCGTTACGTGCCCGGCGCGTGTCTCTTGTTTATGTTAGTGCACTCAAATATGCGGGCGACTCATTCCACCGGTACATTTGTGTAACGTGAATGTGCAAGACATTATATAAATTTTTCATATTTATTGGTTCATATTCACTTTTTAGTGCTCATTTTGCCATTCGTAAATTCTTGCTTTCTTTTTTGGTCAGAATTCCTGAGGGCTTATCTCTGAAAAATCTGTTGTTTTTAAATAACACAGGTAATTTTTAAAGTTATACTTTTTTGGCGCGTTAGGTAATAATTATGAGAGTAAGTTTTTACGATGCGCGCGCACACCATCACTAAAAACCGACACCCTGAAGTTAGTCAACATACACCCTGAAGTTAGCTAGTTTCACTTACGGTTTGGCTAATATAATGTAAGTAGATTTTTATCATACGTTCTCTCCAGGTAACTGAGTCGTCATTGCCTGGAGGTTAAGCATTCCTAGACCTTGTAATTTGTATTATTAAGGTTTTTCTATTGATTCTTGTGTTCTCCCAATGTATGTTTACTTTCGTAGTGTCAGATATTGATAAGCCTAGGTTATTATTTTTAATCTACTGCTGGAGCTACGAGGTTAGGTTGTATAGGTAATTGATATTAGACCTTGTTATAAACTACTTTACTAAAGAAGTATAACTTCTAACGCGTGTACATAAGTATACACACACTTTTTTTTCATACTTTATCAGTTATGCCAATTAAGATGATAATGATATAAGTATGATATTTAAATGAACAGCTGACAGCCTAAAAGCCACCCTATGGATTAAATTCATTTCGATAAATTATATAATTACCATCAATATTCAAAGCGTTGCGCGAACCAATCAATGATTCCCTGAGCCCTCATTCAGAATGTAGATTGTGCGTTGAAATCCCTCTAATCTGCCAAACCCATAGCCGTTAGTTATGGTCCTTATCCGGACTAATGTACATAATTAATTGCACAATGGTATAATCATGTTGACATGTCCTTTGACATACCTCTCCAGATCAATATTTAACTGAAGGTGTGTGGTAATTGCTCCGAATTTCCTTTTTACATAATTATTTTATTTACAGCTAACTATGTCTTTGACATTAAAGTGTTAATCGTCGCGACTCTGTGTATGGGTACAGATAATTATCAGTTCCAATCATTCCAAATGTCAGCCAAAAAACAGGGTCTTCGAAACAATACGTGTAATTCCCATCGCGCCTTTTTTCACGTCTCCGTAATCATCTCCTGTCATCGTGATAATTACTGGCCATCGCGCAGATGAGTGTGCAAACACGCAATAATGAGGAAAAACATCAAATGCTTTCATAATAATTAATCTCTTCGCTAACGCCCGATTAACTTAATTAAATATAAAAGTTACGTAGTTTAAGCAACAAAAAACTGTTACTAGATAGTTATACCTAGGAGCTTTTTGTTAATTAACACGTTCAAAGAACTCTAAGTCAGAAGATACTTAAGTGCAATTTGGGTTACCTGCTCGATTTGACTTAGCATGCAGGGCTGCTACGATGCTCATTTGAATGTAAATTAAGCAGAAAATTGTAAACTTCCACAAGTCCATTAGCAGCAGGCCTTAACTTTCAGTGGACGTTAAGACGTTCTTACAAATTTATGAATGGTAGGCTTCCGCGCTAGGTCGCGGTTTACAAACAACGATTAGCTTTAAATAGCTTCAGTTACTTTGTTTTCAACCGTGGTTAAGAACCGTTAAATTATTTAACTTCAAAGCAGTCTTAAGTCAACTTAACTTGATGAGTCTTTGTTTATAGCATTACTTTTTAGACGAATTTTATGTTCAGTAAAATATTATTTTTCAGCTTTGATGTCAAATAAATAAATGTAAACAACTTCGTGGCATCCCTAATAACACAAAGGGACATAATGGTGAAAGTGTCTTTTGATCATAATTTCCCAAAGACTAATGAAGCCCGTAGAAATAACGAGTTAATGAAGTTTCAGTGCATTAGCGACTAAGTTTAATAAACGCGAACACCTCGCCTCACCTCCCACCGTCACCGCAAACCGCCCGTCTCGTAAACTTTAGATTATCAATATAACCTCTGAACAGTTTTCATTTAAATCATTAGAAAGTTAAATAAGCATTTTATGTATAGATGAATGAAATTGGTTTCCAAGAAAGTGTTCAATTGATTTTCCTTTCCAGCAAATTGATTTTGGGAAGTTCGTTTTGAAGTAAATTGTGAAAACTGATGAAAAGAGAAATGATTCGCTTCAATTAGCGAATCATTTCTCTTTTCATCAGTTTTTGGAGTGAAGCGGAAGTTTGGTTTAAAGTTGTTGATAAATGTGTTATTCTTTAAAGTCTGATTAACATAAGTGGGTAAGGTACGGTTTATTAGCTTAACCATTCGTTAATATATGTCAAAGAAAATCAGTTAATGTGGTATTTATAACTTTTAGGTAATATAAAATCTTTAACCATCATAATCGTCAGTATCCTGCCCTTATCCTAATTAATTTGAGGTTGGCGCAGCATGTCTTATTCTTCCAGATTCTCTATTACTCGTCATATCAGCAGTCATCTCCTTTCAAGCTTCATTCATCGTTTTACCATGTTTCACGTTTACAGTTGCAAAAAAAACCGGTTTAAAACAATTTATTTGCGACGATATAGTTCCAAAAAAAGTTTTAAACCGGTTTGAAACGGTTTTTTTGGAACTATATTCACGTTATTATCACGTTGTTACATTTGTAAACACCAAAATTCGGTATATGCTCACTTATTAAACGAAGACAACACTAACCTTTCCCAAATATAATGTAAAGCAATAAAATTAGTTTAGGTATTATATTAAAAAGACACGCAGGCTAGACACACGAGAACAATACGGTTTTGTTCTATTTTACTTAGTAAGAGAGTGAATAAAAAAATAAACGACTTCCTTCGTAGCTCTAACCTCACTTTGAGGATTCGTGTGTGTTATATAAACATACAAAAAATATACAGGGATGAGGTCCTTTATTATCTGGGGCTGTCGTATGTTGTGATGTAATCTCGGGATTCCACACTTCTTCGTGGCACCTTAAATCCTCTTCTTGGGTTATTGTAAGTTATCAGGTTATCACTGTTGGTGTTCACTTTTACAAAAGAGTATTAACAATTGATAAATATAGCATTTGTCCCTCTGCCGCTGAAGAAGCTAGCTATCGACTATTTTCTCGCTCAAGAAACGTTAAAAAGATTTTAGGTTCCAAAAAACATACATTTACGAGTAGATGATTACTGAGTCCACTTTAGCGGAATCATAATTAACTTAAGATAATAATATAAATCACGTTACAATTTGTAAAATGGTCGCAGACGCAGTTATTAGTATGAGTTGTCACTTTGTGAATTTTACGAATTGTAACGTGATTCATATTATTATGCCATTATGCTTCTACTTAAGCTGCCTTTTTAGACCCCCTGATCTCAGTCAAATAAACAACTCGTGTTTCGTTGCTAGCTCTACACACTTACCGCTGTTTCCATAGACAACCAAACTCCTTTCGCTTTTATTGCTGCTGGCTTTATTTTGTATCAACTTACTTTTTATTCGAATTTGAAATTGGAAGCCAAAGTTAGTTTTGGAAACAATCAAATTAAAACTTTCTTTGTGAAACTGAAAGTGGCAATTAGTTGAGTAAGTTTTAAACATTCCAGTCTGAGCGTAATTGAAACCACTAAGAAAGGTTATGGTAATTAAAATAAACTTTAGAGAGTTATGTCTAGTTAAACTACAGTCAGAACCTAATTGAATTGGAAGTATTTGAGTAACATTCCAGTTATAAAATCTTTTCTTAAACTTAAAGGTTAAATGTACTGATTCTGGGTGGATAAACACGGATGCGTAGGAGTCACCGACGGTGAGATATTGTCTTCCGGAGGCGTGGTCAGCCCCGCCCGCCATTCAAATAACACCCATTGTGCACTTTTATAGGAGCAATCTTCGGCTTGTTATTTTGAGAGCTTCCTACGTGTGTCGCTGTATGAAATGCTTCGAATACATTGCTTGACAGAATAAGGAGAACACAAATAGGGTGGTTGAGGTTTAAAGACCGGTTCATTTTAGATCATCCAAATATTTTGGTCCAAGACTTACCGCATGATTTTTTGAGATGTGCATTTATTTTCCCAAATTATTATAAACCTTAACAGAACAAGTTTCTTAAAGAGTTTTTTATTTTATTTTTTCCTTTTTCATCTAACATTATCCTATTGCGCACACAACTGTATTCTACAATTATTTGCAAATTACGTCCACGTTTTATGCCACAAATTAAACCCAGATCAGCATAAAATACATTAAAAAACTAGTGCTACAATATTAAACTAGCATAAAATCCGGTACTATAATGTAGCCGAGCATAAATTATGGCGGAAAACCTAACCTAACAGTCTGTGAACGCCATATGCCAAAATAAAATACGCTTATTTATTTTTAACATGAAACTGCAGATCAACTTGCAAATTACCGAATATTTCGGAATCGACATCGTAATTTTCACTGGACGGTGCATGAAGTTTGAGTCTTAAAGAACACACTGTGCTATTTCCTTCCGTTACATGTGCAGTTGTTACGTATACAAAAGTTATCGTCATCTGCACATTTATTTCAACTAAGATGAAAGATAACAGGAACACAGACTAAAATTAAAATAAATTCTAAAACAGAACATATTTTACAAAACAGAGACTTGGTTGTATGAACAAAACCGCACACGCATGCGAACAACGTATTCGCCACAATCAGGTTCAAGTCAATCCCAAAGCATTGACAATCGTTAAATTCTCTCGTAACATTACATAGTTTATATTCATAGCAAAGGGTTAAATGGTTCAATAAACTAAGAATACATTAGCATCTAATTCTGAAGCGAGAAAATTACTTGAAAGCGCACCTTTGTACTGCGAAGGGCTTTAAACCGTGAGTAATATAAGAGAAGTGGTTGCAACACAGGCAGGGTTACCATCCGTCCGGACATGTCCCGCTCTTTGGCCCCCGTCCGGACTTTAACCAGTATAATTAATTATCCAGACTTTTCATACAGGGCGTTATTGTATAAAAAGGAAGATCAAAAACTAAAATACCCGGAGTTTTTTTTGAAAATTATCGGTTTTATGTTTGTGGATACCTTATAACCTAACCGCGAGAATCAGCCAACTGAAAGTGTTCTAGTAAACTTTAGTTTTAACTACTGTACCAACAAACTTGGCTAACGTGAGTGCTCATAATTGTGTTTAGGAAGTTCGCGGAAACTCATAAACTTTGAACTGTTTCGGACAGTTTCCAGATATCCATGTGTGCCTGCTTGTACTAAAAATAGGCTTTTACGAATAATGTTTTTAGTTTTATGAATGAACAAAGAAAGCGCGCGCGCTTTTGCGAATGTTTGTAGGGCAATTTACTTTTTTCATGTTTATTTCTCTTTACCAAAGTAATCGGGAAAGGAAAGTAGAATTCTAGCCCTTTTCCAATACCTACGCTTTCCCACTTGCCATAGTTGCGTTCATGAGGACTAATATGTTAGTATTATGAGGGTATACATACACTTATCAAAATTTAAAATCGATTTTCGAGCCAAGACCTATTTCATAATGAGGGGTTACAAAATACTAGGTTTGCAAAAGCATGAAATTACCTGCACTCAATAAAGTAGTAGAAAGTGGCGCCTGATACTGAAAAATTTAAAAGAAATCTTCTATCTTGGTATGGATATGTAATGAGAAGGGATGAAACGCATGTTACTAATAAAGTGATGTATATTAATGATGATGGATTGAGAGGGAGAGGAAGGCCAAAGAAAAGATGGATGGATTGTGTGTGGACTGATTTGAAAGAGAAAGTAGTATGTGATGCCGTGACGTCTGACAGGGGAGAATGGAAGAAGAAAACGGGTTGCGCCGACCCCAAGTACTACTCTACTACTTCTCTAGTAGTATCAAGATGGGACAAGGGCAAGAGAAAACCCCTTGTAAAAGTAGCCACGTTTATAATATTAGGGCTAGTACTACGCACTACAACAACTTCAAAGACAGAAACCTAAAACTTACAGGAGAAAAACCCATTTGGGAACACTATTTACATATTTTTGGCTACCGCGCTAAAACAAACTCGTAAACTCACAATCAAAAGGGCATAAAGTCACATGAAATTCAGGGATATTCAGTATTATTGAAGTGAATAACTGACGAAGTTGGGACAATCGTGTATGTTGTAGCTATGTGCGTAACATAAACGCTTGATAGTGCCACATATAAACTTACTTTATTGCCCTAATTCTGTTTTTAGCTGTTGTTGACAGTGCGTTATTTAGGGAGAAAGAGACTTCTCGGCTCATGGAGGCTTTGACGAATATATTATAGTTTGATGACGAAAAAAAACGTTACTTATTAAGTAACGTTTTTATATGTATATGCTTATACAATTTCGTAAAGAGAGGCCTTTTCGATCCTATTTGCAGGGAATAACCCCCCTTTTACGCCATAGACGCCATGAAATAGGGTCCAATTTTTGAAGTGAAAACTTCTGTAGCGGCGTTGTACACTTTTTGGGATGGGTAAAAACTGTTAAACTCGCATCAGATCAAATCGGCGGCGCAAGGCACTTGCGCGAGTATGCGTGTAGTTTAAACTAGACGGCGTTGTTTCAATTTTTTTTTCTACGCCAGGATATCTTTCGTTCTTGCAAAAAGCTATGAAATTCCTAATATTTAAGCTAGATGGTGTTGTTTCAAATTTTCACTTCTGCCGGCACTCCCGGAGTGCAACCCGTCTTTTTTTTTGACAACCCAACGCCATAGACCATTCCGAAATAGAGTCCGATTATTTTTCGGACAACCCCGTTACCCCGCCACACTATTTCCAAACCACTGCTTTTCCTGAATGCCAAAATCAACAGTGGCGAACACCAGAAAAGTCACAGAGAAACAATTGAAATGTCTTGGATACTGTAATGAAATTAAATCTAATTAATCAGAAAAGAAAAATGGAGGAGTAGGAAAAACATAATTTCTACTTCCCCCCACATCAGCAGGATACAGAACAAAACAAAGCCAATAAGCACAAAGGGATTTACATCTGGGATAAGCCCAGTTGCCTAGCACCACGGATAAGTATAAAATCCGTCTTGCCTTTGGTCTCTAAAAAATACGTCAATCTACAAGAATACATGCGAATGTAGCACGTAATCCATAATCACGTTAATTACAAACACACCCAAAAACAATGACCCTGTTGATCACAATAAAAGTCGGCCATATACGATTTAATCAGCTCTAACGACGGTGAAAAGCCACATCGTTTCCCAGCTTAACCTCAAACCATGGATTATAGTGTTATATCCTCTCAATTTCAGTCTAACAATGTGGACGTATTTAGAGGTCCGTTGGACCAATAGAATAGATGCTAAACTAGTCTAAATCATGGGCAGGATTTAGGAACTTCTGCATAAGGACGGCTATTCATAGTAGATTTTTAATTTAGCTAAATATTTTGTTGGTACGCCTGATAATCTGTTTTAAATATTCTTCACATAGTTATGTAGGTAAGTATCAAAGGGGTTGAACAAACAAACTATGAGGCGTTTAACCCCTCCAATAACCAAGCTGCTCTAAAGCTAACGAGGAAAACGAATACGACGAAATAGAGGAATACGTTCAACATCAATCATTAGGCTCCAAAAAGTCTATAAAAGACCTCGAACTCGTCATTCCAAGAAATAAAACAAAAGCATTACGATCGCCCTAATTTAGACGTACAACCTAGAGCGGCTTTTTCGGAGCTCCCCCAAATGATCCGTACTGAGCCAACCCTTTATCGCCAGAATAAAATTCTTACATACACTTACATATGAAATAAAAAGCTAACCTCTTTTGGCTTCATCGTAATCCAACAACAAAGATAAACGGGGCATAAATGACGTCATAATGTCTACCCGCGTTATGCTAATTTCTGGATTACATTGTCATTTTCCTCGAGATGGCTTTCTGGTGCGGAACTGCAATTTAACTTATACGTAAAACTGTTTTCGTACTAGATGAGTTACATACATTCATTAATACAATACAGAATATAGTACAGCGACTTATTGTCAGGCCTACTGTCTCCCCAAACTTGAACTAATGCTATAAGCCGAAAAACTGGAAGCCGATCCCAATGGGAAAAGGTTAGGCAGATGATGATGAGATAAGTACCTATGTAGTTTCAAATGAGTTTTCAACACACGCGACACGAAAAAATAAATGAGGTATCAAATAAAATTAAATAATTAAATATATGAGGTATATAAGTAGGTATGTATGAGTACAATGTAGGCCAAAGTCTCTATAATCCTAACTATCCTATATTAATTTAATATTATAAACGCGAAAGTAAGTTTGTTTGTTTGTTACCTTTTCACGCCAACCATTTAAACTATTTTAATTTAAACCATTGAACCGATCATCCTGAAGTTTTGCATATTCGTTATCAGGTGTACAGAAACGGACATAGTACCTTTCATCTCGAAAAAAGTACTGTTACGAGGAAAAGCACAATAACGTTGAACTATGATACTAGACGGCACCACGTGTCTTTTGAATTTTGATTAAATTACCTATATTGATTGTCAAATTCTAAATTAACGCAAGCGAAACCGCGGACAAAAGCTAGTGTATTATAATTATATTTATTTATGAGAATAGTTATAAAGTTATCGGTCGGTAATTCCACACTAAACCCACTATCCCTATCGTTTACAGCGTCTGTAGTCCTTAATAATCATAAATCCTGGTCATAACGCGCAATATTAGATTTCTAAGCGATTCCATACGATCATTACGGGGTGCGCAAACGCACGGGACGTTATTACTGAACTTTATCGGTGTTATGTCAGGAAATGACTGTATTTATGTCGCATTAAACATCTACATTATGAAATAATTCCTAGGACACAGAACCACTAAAATTATTCTTAGCTGTTCCTTGAGTTCCTTGAAGTCATTCGAATTTCAGGACAGTTAGCGCTTCAAAACCAGACTCCAAGTGGCACTCATTATAAAGGCTATACAAACTATGATAGTGGAAAAAAAAGTAATCATAAATTGCTGCATTAAATGTGTTGGTTTAGTCGGAATCTATGCAAATAATTCACAATTGATAAATATTTCAGATACTGTTCGTGATAAAACAAATTGCTCATGCAAAAACATTAAACATTATTAAAATTTAACGCTTTTCTGAAATTTACAGAATATTGAATTGTTTGATCAAAGGGTTTTTAGAAAAATTGGATAACTCGTTTATCCGTGAACTGAGCTATCGCACTAACAAACATAGTTTGTCAATACAAACTACACTTTGTAAGGCTAACAGGGTAAAAATGAAAACATCACGGTTCCAACATCTAATAAGTTTGTTAAGAACTTGCTAACCCAATGTTGTACCCGCGTCTCCAAGTTTTTAACGAAACTCTTTTCATGGTGCAGAAAAACTTTTCGCAAGACGAGCGTTTGGGGAGAAATCCTCGAGCAAAAAGTGTCCACGTACAGCGGCAGAAGTGTCCCAGTTTTGTCATAAAAAGCATACTTCATCAAGACAGTTGACAACTGGAATACCTCTTGTTCTTATTAATCTGTGGTCCCATTAGGGAACGTTTTTCTCGCGGACGGAATGGCGTCCACAAATCATAGAAACTATTAAGGTTAACGAGGCAAGCATTTGAATGAAGCATAGTGGCCAATTATTAAAAGGTCTACGGAAAAAGCTACGTGTACACTGGCATGCGTGACGTCACCGCGGCGCCGCCGTCCCCGCCGTGAATAATGGCTTCAATAAATTAATCTTGTGTCCAGATGTCTTGGAAGGACCTGCAGGCTACAGATTAATAGTTTACAATGTTGTATGACAAGCTCATAGCTGATTAATAAATCTGTGTGCTTTTTATTTGAACTCTGTCAACACAATTATATATATATATATTAAATATCACTGTGACTCATTCTTTAATCAGAACCTATTATAAAATATTTGCAGAAACTTGCACCGATGCACTCATCGCGTTAATTACTAAACAATGTCGCCCGCAATAAATGTCTGAAATTGTAGGTAAAATATTTAAACAGAGAATTAACTTGTTATGTACCGTTAAACAACAACAAAATGTAAACGTCATTGATAATTATTCCTTTTAGAACGAATTCCGCAGCTGTAGAATATTTAAATAAGTAAAGAATGCTTCCGCGCACTGAGTGTATTCATAGAATACGGAATGAATGAAATTGCTTTACATTAGTGCTTTGCATACAGAGGCATCTGTTGCTAACTACCTATAGTTACTTACTCATTTTCTTTATATTACAAACGATCCTATTTCATCTTTCTCACAACATCTTATATTTCCCCTTGGATGCACTCGTGCGCTTTCATTCCTCTGAGAAGACAGTTCTTGCTCTAAAAACATCACGTGCCTTTTTTTTTTTTACGGGTGGAAAATCATCAAATTACTTCTCCCGCTCTGGGCAGAGCGGAAGGGAGTGTCAGACTTGTACTGACTAAAACCCATCCATGTTCCTTCCTTACCCTTTGTGTTCCAGGACCGCGGTATCTCTTTCAAACAGTCCCGCAGCCCTGGAAACATCGTGTGCCTTCGGTATTAAAAGGGCGTAGCTATGCGTATTTTTACCGATGTTTACAACTTATCAACATAAGCATTTTGCCCATATATTAATAAAAATAACTTAATTTCCCCTAAAATTTTTTGAAGGATCTTATAAAAGTCAGAAATCTAAGCATACAGTTTGAATACATTTTATGAACTATTGGGCAAGGCAGAACGGTTGCAGCCGGTGGAAATGTATTCATGAATCGGTCGGCAGAGTTTAGCATTGCGATGAGCTGCAACCCCGATATACCTACCTCCTAAAAACGACAGCGCGCAGCGGCTGGGAAGTGAGCAATATTGAAATAACTAATGCATTATGCTCATATTTTATGCAATATTGATGTTAAAACTATAAAGGTAGCTTATACGTTTTTCTTGACGTTGATTTCGTAAGTTTCTTATATTATCCTAATAACTGTTTCATGATGGTAAATAAAGTAGTAACGTTTAAAAGGATATTAGACAGCCTTTAGTTATTATACATTTGTGTAGGCAGCAGTTGATTACTAGCCAATTTCCGTGTCGCTAACCCAACTACTAGATACTATAGTGGCTCTCTGTGCGGTTACGATCAAACTCTATCGCCTCGCGGGCCACATTCAATGCAAATTATACTTCAACCAACAACCGAAGCCTGCTCCGCCCCGGCACGTAGAACCATCACACATTACATTCAAATTTTAGACGCACACGTAATAAAATAAACGCCTCATCTAATAAATACTACACGTAATATACTCGTAGATCTCAACATTCTCCGATTCCGCGGCAAAGCAACTGTGAATAACTCATACGTTAAAGAACATTCTGAATAATAAAATACCCCTTTTTCTGCTTCATAAAGTGTTAGACGGCAAACAGGTTCTCCTTACGATTTCATTTTAATCTAAAAGGCAAAACCCACTGACTCATTCATCATGGTATCTCACGATCCGTATGGAATTTTGCACAGGCGCTCTCTTTTGGGACGCAAGGGATAAAATGGGATTTCACAAAATTCAACAGCGATCAAAGATCTTGGGGAAAGGCTACGGCAAAGGCCGAGCCTATTCTGAACCCATTTATGTTTATCTTTCTAACCAAATGCACAGTTCCCCCATATCTAAAGAGAATAAAGCATGACCAGCATTATTATATCTCAAGTATGATATAACAAAACAAAGGTTTATGATACAGTATAATAATCCAAGTGCTTTTCTTTCTTTTACAGATATGGTGGAGGCAGCCGTGTCATCTGATAATCATCTCTAAACAAAACCACAGAGGATGCCGAAAATCGAGCGGACGCTTTAAAATGTGTGTGTGAATGTGTTTGTTAAACCGCCACTGAACAATAAGATCGTGAAAAAGTATGCCAAAAACAAAAACTTGTAGTGTGGGACGGTAGAGTGCACAGTGAGCGTCGTACTTGGTGTGGACAGAGCATGCAACAGTCGAGCGCTTGAATAAAGCGGCTGAGAGGGATGCGGAGGCGTGGCGTGTGACGCGCGGGCAGCTAGCGGCTCCGCGGCGGATGCGGCGTGCCAGCGTGTACAGTGTGAGCGAGGGCCTGGAGCGGTGCGCCTGTGCTAGGTACGGATTACGATAGAATTCGTTCACAAACATATACCCTAGGGGTGCAATTTTGCAAAATCCTGTCTGCAGCATAGTTGCTGCCAGTGCCATGTGCGTGCCTTGAGGGCATTTTGCTCTCGCAGATCATAAAATAAAAATATAGATACATATATGAAAAGTAGAAAGGGTTGCGTAAATTCACATGAAGCTAAAACCGCCTTAGTACACCCACACATCAGTCTGTGATGAATGGTTTACACTGTAGCTTGTCTGACAGTTAACCGGTCAGCTTTATTTGTTTGTGAACCCCCACCACCTACGCAAAACCACATTTACCACATTCCGCGGTGCTTCAGGATTTAAAACATATCTAGTTTAAAAATTGTCCTATATTTTAGTTGACGTTAAAGAGAACACCGAAATTCCCAGCAAAACCAGGGAGAACCCAGAACACTGTAGTAACAGTGGATTGCCAAGAAAATCTATTGTTACAGATACTCATAACATTGAGATTACGAATTCTGGGTCAGCGAATCAATTTTAATCTATCACGCCATTCGCTTTAAGGATGCCAAATTTCCGTAGATTGTTTTCGCCAAAAATATACATATTCCACGATACACATTTTCACTTTCCGACGTTGTCACAATACACGAATAATTTCGGTAGATCTGACAACAATCCCGCATTTGCATCTGAAGCGAGCGGTATTTATTTTAATGTACCTTTCGTAATACACCGCAGCATACGCATTTAAACACATTACAATTAAATGTACTGCCATTAAATGCTCTTCATTGTAAGATAACGAATTGACTTCTCGTTTTATCGCTTCAGGTCACACCGTTGAAAGTTCAACGAACTTTTAGTAAAGGCGCGTTTACGTTAGGTCGAGTAAATAATCGAGTACTTACTTCAGTACTGAAAATGTACTAGCCTAATAATTTACATCGGAGGTGTAAGTAGTCTATATGAGAGAGCTGGGTTAACCTATTTCCATTACCCCAGAATTATTGAGCTAGTAACTAACACAGTGTAATCACGTCCTAAAGGTGCTTTAGGTTTGTAGCTAGCCATTATTAAGTCATACACCGCCACACATAAGGTCTTATCTCGCTTGCTTCATTGGCAAACTGCACGCTGTTATCCGTATCTTAATTGTCAGGTTATCCGGGATACCTGGAGAACGCTCTAATTATCCGGTTCGGACGTGTTTTCAAAATTATTTAACGTTTAATCTCGCTTCAGTTGGTAACGATTCATTAAAATAAGAGCACGTTCTATCAATGGCGTCTGGCGATGTTGAAACTACCGTCAATACACGTTAAATGGAAGTGGTGGCCATTTAAAAGGTTTTTGTAAACGTTCGGGTAAAATATTTAAAGGCTATAAATATCATGGTTTATTGGGGTGTATCGTTTGTTTTTATTTATGTTATATTAATAGTTATTTGTATCAATATCGATAAAGATTAATTGAAGATACAGGAGTCAGCGTTTATTGTTCTAGGTATCTATTCTTCATGTTTTAGGATAGCCAATAGATATTTTATTTTTGCGTCTCACTGTTCTAATCTTTTAACATTACATGGGTAATACCCACCTTAATAAAGAGAAGAGGGAAACAAAAGAGTCATCTAGCATATTCTTTGTTATAGTGTCTCGTGCATTATTGTCAAAGCATGCACTTGTATTTGCTGTTCAAAATTGGTTTAATTAGACAACGTGCTTACATTTCCATTGACTGAATCCCAAATAGCTTCAAAATGTTTGCGCACACAACGACAGCTCGGAACTCCAAGACTGGTTTGCGAAAATAATGGCATAACTCGAAAAATAAGAAATACAGGACAGCCTTTTTTAAGTTAGACTAAAAATATTTTCTATGGAAAAATTTTGCCAATGTTATATTGCCAATATTTTTTGCATAGAAACCTTTTATCATAAGATGGAAGGTTTGTTTTACTCATTTCGTTACTTAATTAAATACTTACTTTCGTATACTAATATAACCACAAACAACATCAAAAAATGTAATTTTTGAGTTATGGCATCCTTGTCACAAACGAATGACATGTAGTTTTGAAAATAATCATTTCCAAAACTAAATTTTAGAACATTACAGTAAACGAGTAAATCACAGTAAGGTGTGGTTTTAAATATCCTGATGACAACTGAAAATAAACCAATAAATAAATGAGCGACAGTCCATAATTTAATTTCGTCATTTCGAGTGATGGATTCTTGTTGATTCTCATTTCGACGCGTCATCATCCTCTCTATCTGAGTAGATATAGCCGACGCCATTTCCTATATAGCCTGTTTTTATTTCCGTCCATGAGTGATGTTGGCGTAAATTTCTGAAAATATTATTATGGATAAAGTCAGCGTGTGACGTTTCCTGCGGCCGCATGTATGTGAGGAAAATCCTCAAGTTTCCCCGGTTCTGGTACGTGCGTGGCAAACTTTATACTGTGTATGAGCGTACAGGCGGTTTCGCGTGTGACCTCTTATTTATTTATTTCTCTAAGCCTGTGTCTAAGCTCTTCGACTAGGTATAATATGAATATTGTATTAAATAAACTTTTGTACGTGGTTAATTTATTTATTTAAACTTCTTGCACAATGGTGGTACATAGGCGAATTTAATGATACATTGCATAATGTACATGAATGCGTGGGTTAACGTACAGGCGCCAGCACATCAAGCTACCCGAAACTGTATTTCCCAATCAACCTTGGACCTATAATGCTTTAGCGATAAAGTTGATAATCTTTTAAATAAATTTGACACATTGTACTTTCTTGAAGTGCTGCCGCACATAGACCCGCCCCCTTTTAAACACAACTTTTGAAATAATGATGGCTGTAAGAAGGTCCGTTTAGGTTACCTCAGTCGTCGAAGACAACGGTCGTGATATTATGTAATATTAAAACTCTATCTAAATAAACAAAAACACATTTTGAATTGAATCAAAACCGTCTCTGAAGAATCTCATAATCGAATAAGCAGTGAAACGTAAACAAGAACAACTTGTGGCCAACTTTATTCAGCCACAATTCTGACTTATTGTTATTCATGTAACATTGATTAAAGATTATAATGTTATTATAAAGATTACAAAGGTAACTTAATGCAAATTGCGAATTCAAATTAATTTCATTAACATTCCAAACATGGCGCCCAACGAGATAAATTAAGGCCAGAACCAAGAAAACAGAGCTTCCTGATTCATTTGGAGAGATTGTAACTACGTTATTCGAGTTTTATTTTATACTGACTTCTCGCGTGGAAGTCAGTGGGAAATTATGCCATGGAAACGTGGTGCTGGCATAAAAAAATATTTACATATTTAATATCCTAACTCGGGTCATAGTCTATCCGTACGACAAATTTTGTCGAAATCCGTCCCGCCATTTCAGTGTGAAAGAATAACAGACATACAGACACTCATACAAACTTTTGCATTTATAATTAAAACTATTGTATTCACAAATCAGTGCCAACTCACGATGCAGCGATCATTAAAATAACAAAGTGTCGCACTTGAAAGCTTTGATTGGTCAAGTACGTTTTCGATAGATTTTTTGTCAAACTGTTAGTATGAAGCAATCGTTAGAATGTAGTCCCCAATTAAGTAAATGAAGAACACTCAATTGTAATTGGATTCGTTAATCGTCTTTCTTACCACGCCTACCGTCTAATCACTTGGCCACCAAATGCACGTTCGACACGTATGTTGCGACATCGAATAGAAGAAAACAATTGAAAAAATCGAACGCTCTGACAGGTGGCTTGTTTATATCGTCGAGACTAGCGAGTCGCATAGCAAGTAGCGAAGTGAAACGAACGTTCTATGATTTTCGGAACCGGCCGCACTGCGCGCGTGCGTTCGTAACCTTAGAATCTAAGGTTACTATAGTGTGGTTGGATCTAAGGCTTGGAGTGGGCTTGACGCAAGTTGCGTCTAAGTCGCAACGCCTGAGGTTCTGAACTGGACGTAACGTCAATAGTGAAGATAAAATGTTTCACAGATTCTTAATAATAGCACTATTTAGGTAGTGTGGTTCTTTATTTGATGAACATCACAAGTTAACCTCTCTGTGACCAACGTTTGTCTGTTCAGTAGGTATGTTTAATCTACGACTCCAAACTCCAAGTATCTACCCTTCCTCGGGGTGAAAAGCTGTTTGTACACGACTGCTACGTTTCGTGGTAACCGAACAACGGTATCAAGTTTCATGACGTGTAGGTCTGTAAAGTTAGTTTGCTAACCGCGTGAGGGTAGGTACAGTTACATCTTCATGTTTCATGCTTTGTGGTAAGAAGTGAAGTTACTTCCACGTCTCAACATCTTCTAAATGTAAGATTGTTATGGGTTCTTGAAGGTTATGGGTAGTGGATATCATGGAACAAGTCTAATTATGGATAGGGTGATTGTAACTCATTTACGCAAAAACTACGGAACAAATTTAGTTGAAAATTTGATAGTTTATAACCTAGATACACATATGATACTTTTCATAACTGCCCGTTAGTCGAGTGCACGCGCGTACAAGCGCGACTGCTGGCCATGAGGTCCTATGTTCGATTTCCGGATCGGGCAAAGTATTATTGGGTTTTTCCATCAAGGACTTCTCAGCAGCGTCCACGGAGTCAGGATCTGTGCCCGGTCGATGGCAATAGGTTCGCCTCCTATTACATGAGACTTAAAACAAAAACGGTGAAATGTGGGTGTACTATTAGTTACGTACTACCGGGATAAAAAAAAAGCCGTATTCCCGTGGAAAAATCGGGCGAAGCCGCGGGTATAAACTAGTTTATCAATTGTTCTTATTTATGAATAAAATACTCCACTCCACTCCATTTCACTTGTGTTCCACTCACATCTTCTTTGTTTATCTTCTCCTAAATTAATTTTGTCGTCAACTCTCCTAGTCTAAGATTGTGCACCGTAACGCGATCGCCTCGAATCGGGATCAGTAAGTAAAACCGAGGTCATGCTGATCTGGTGCAGTGCTAGTGTGCTAAGAGATAACGGTTGGTGGCTTGGTTAACGGCTACGTGAAGGGTCGATTACAAAAATTGTAGCCCACCGGTATCGGGAACAGGGTCCAAGCTAGCGGCAGTCAGGGCTCCAGAGAGAGGAACCTCCTAACAATATGAGACGTGTCCAGGAGTACCGCTTTCTGAATCAAGCCCTTGATCCAGCTGCCTTACGAGAGCCTCCTCAGGTGTATGTCGAGGCTCTTAGCAATGATTGCTGAGTCCACATCCCACATGTCGACAACCTCGCGAGCCAAGTCAAGGTACTTGATTTGCTTATCTTTCTCGGCTTTCACGAGGTTCTCGTGATGCGGGACCGTTATGTCAACAATCATTCCGCGCCGCTCTGATCGATCCACCACCATTATATCAGGGTTATTACACCAGTTACATGTATTTTTTTCTTCGCAGGTAGCGCGGGCGCGGGTGCGGGTGCGGGTGCGGGTACCATGGCCGGCTGATGGAGCCGGGCTGGTGGTCGCCCTCGCCGTCGGCCTCGCCGCCGCCGCCGCCCCGCGCCCCGCCGCCGCGCTGCCATTGCCGACAACCCTTTTCTACTAGCTACACCTGCTTGCCGCACTATGGTATGTATTAGCAGTTGCTTACCATCATTTGCAACAGCCCTTGGTTTGGCAGATCAGCGGGACTCCAACACACAATCTACATTCTGAATGAGGGCTCACGGGTTCATTGATTGGTTCGCGCTACGCTTTGAATATTTATGATAATAAATGTATCGTAATGAATTTAATCCGTAGGGTGGCTCCTACGGATTAAATTTAGGCTGAGTCTAATAAATACTTATTCTTTCTTTCAACGGTTCATTTTGAATGTCATAAATTGGTATCATCTTAAAAGACAAATATCTCTACAAATAATGTAAAAAGTAGGTACCTGTGTGTGTGTTATTTAATAACAAATTAAAAAGAAAGCAAGAATTTACGATGCAAACTGAGCACTAAAAAGTGAATAAGAACCTACAAATATGAGAAATGTATATAATTTCGTGCACATTCACGTTACACAAATGTACCGGTGGAGTGACTCGGCCGCATATCTGAGTGCACTAACATAAACAAAAGACACGCGCCGGGCACGTATTACGACTGCACGGCGGCATTTCCACACGCGTGGACAAATTAGCCCGGTGGAAATTGACGCTAAAAAAGGTTAAAATTGCAAAGCATGATGTAGTTTTGCATTTTTGATATGTTGTATAGATCAGTTAGGTTGATGTGAATCCAAATTTGAAACTAAGAAAGACTTGTGCTCGCTGCGCACCACGCGATAAACTTTGGGTCTTTTTTCACTTTTTGAAAATCAAAAACTATGCATTTTCCACAGTCAATATTCCATATTTATATAAGGACACATAAAATTCAATAGTTTAAGGACGAGCGATTTGCCAATATTTTACTTCGGACGGGAGCAAAACTTAAAATTGTAAAATTTCGAGAAAAACTGACCATCTTTGTAGGACCATCTCGGTCTCTATAAGGTTTATAGAGCAGATTATCGCGTGGTGCACAGCGAGCACAAGTTTTTTGAAGTTACAAATATGGATATACACCACCCTAACTGATCTATACAACATATCAAAAATGCAGAACTACATCATGCTTTACTAATTTAATGTTAAATTCCACTGGGCTCCTTCCTCCCCTGACCTTCATATCCCACCTCATTAAATTTACGAACACAATTCTCCTAATATTCCAAAGTCTTATACCTGAGCTTATCACTGTTGATCATCATCTGCCTAGCCTTTTCACCATTACGTTGGTGTCGACTTCCTGTGTAACCGGATGGAGTGGACCAGTAATTTACATGGAGCGTTTGCCTATTAGACTTCAACAATCCAGTTACCAGTGGGCAACACGGTACCCCTCGGTAAGATGGGTTGTCAGCTTTTCGAACTTCAGACTACCCGAAACTACGTGAAGTTACTAACCAAGTAAGTTGATTTGATAAGTGTCAATCGTGACTTCATCCGCAAATATTTCAGACAACTATTCGGTACCTACTAATTCGAACGCAGGAGCTGAGACGTGACCACATTCCAACCATTTGTTCGTCCAAGAGTTCGGTTTAGTGAGTTAATGAATTTAGCATTCAAACCCTCAAATAACGACTGCCAGGGCTGCAGGACTGTTCGAATGAGATACCGTTAGCACGCACAATGGTCCACTTTTAAGGACTAAGTGCGGAAACCAAACCCTTATAGATAGAAGAGATACCGTGGCCCTGGAACACAAAGGGCAAGGAAGGAACACGGATGGGTTTTAGTCAGTACTAATCTGACACTCCCTTCCACTCCGCCAAGAGCGGGAGAAGTCATGTAATGATATCCCATTCGAAAAAAAAAGCCCTCAAATAACGGGTAGGCAGGTACCATTGTCATAACGGTGACAGGAACCTCGAGTGTCCCATCACTACGTCCCCCGGGACCGAGGGCCCTCGCGAGCTATCACGGGCAGGTGATATTAACCTTTGAACTCCTGATATGTTGTCCGATTTCCCATGCCCTATTCCACCCCATTAAATACCTTTATGTTTATAAGAACATATATTAAACTTGCTGGCCTGAAAACGTCTTTCCCATTTCTTTCGCGCTAATAAATCTTGAATCTCTTTGTAAAGATTCACAATCTCCGCGCTCAAAGCCCGGCAAGAAAAACACATGGCGACGGCTACACGTTGAAAAAATTCTTCGCGAATTCATTTCTCGACAACAACGGTCAACACAATTTTATTCTAACGAATGTATGGTTCGCCCTCCACCGGATGCGAAGCACTTAGCCGCTCGGCTGCCTCCATGCGATCCTTACATTTAAGAGATTCTTTTCGAGTTGATTGTCTCCCAAAAAGATTTATGTTGAATAAAAATATAGCTGAATCGACACAGCTAAACGTATCTAGTATTTACAGTAGGTACTCCTTTGCACATACGTTTGGCGTACAACCAGTTTAGCGATTCTGACCATACAATCTAATTCCTCAGGGTAACGTTAATTGAATAACTGTTGTCTGCCAATCATTGAAGCTCTATCTTTTGTGAGATTCTGCGCTAATTCAAAGAGAAATAATAAAACAAAAGAACAATTTGTAGATGTTGTCTAAAGTTTATTCCGTTAGAACGGTTCTTTTATCGAATTATTTTCTTTTCTTCTTACTTTTTTTAAGATCTGAGAAACAGCACCTTTTCTGATAAGAGGGTGTCAAATGGCTTGTTTTGAGTCGTAAAATAGGTAGGTATAAAAGACTGTTCAACAATATCAGTATTATCGAATATCGCTTTTATGTTTAATATTAGGCAAACAATTGGTTACACTCACCCATACTAACCTCCGGCAATTTGTATCGAGTTCACGTAAACTGAAATTGTTATTAAGAGGTACATTGCGAAATAAAAATACGGAAATGACTTACATGTAGTGTTACGTATTGTTTTATTTCTTTTTTATGTGAACTTTTATTAAGTCTTGGGTTCTTTCTCAATAAATCGGCAGAAATGCTTAATCATGCTTGATGCTACGGAACCAGGCTTCTTGACGTCATACCCAAAAGCTATATCACAAATCACTATAAAGTAGAGAACGCTATTGCGAATAAGCTAAAAATTGCAAAAAAAGAAAGAAATGAAATTGTGTTTATTTATACAAAATAAATAAACAAACAAAACTAATGATGCCTAAAGGGCCCCAGCTTAGCATAATGCCAGATAGCAACACAAAAGTGTACCACCTGACGCTGATTTTCAGCTACAGCCCACGAATGTCATACCCTCGAAAACAACAAACGCTTTATCAAATGTTGATGACAATGAATATATTGTACCTATTCAGATGGATGGCCAGACGGCGAGGAAGAGTCGTCGGGCGGTGCTTTACGGGAGCGAGAGCTGCGGTCCCTGCACCGCACTGTACCCGCACTGCGTCGCCGAGAACTCGACACACGCGCTATCAAGCACCACTTCTACCCTGAGGGAGGATGGGGGTGAGTAGAACATCAAACGTCCATTAATAACAATATTCAAACTTGGTACCATCAAAATATCAATACAACTGTTAGTATCTGCACCAGTTCAAGGTTATGCCGGTGGTATTAAGACCTTCTAGTCTTTAAGCATTTGTATGGTTAAAGTATTTATCTAAAGATATATTATGTTTGTAAGTTTGGATGTAGCTGTAATCTTCGGAACTACTGATTAAATTCCGAAAATACTATCAGTAATGGGAAGCTACATTATCCCCAAATGTAAATTGTATATTGGCTATATTTAAAACGTTCTCGTGGGATAATGTTCGACCATAACAGGATAGTAGGGGGGAGCCGTAGAAGGAATTTTGGGAGTTACTCGAGCTCGTCAGATTAATATAAGGGAGAATACATTATATATTGACTAGTACCTCCAGCCAGTATGAGCCCTTAATATAGAGGGGTTCGCTCAGAAGGGACCCGTCAGATTAGAAAAAAAAACGATCATCGGATTTACACGAGCGCGTCAGGTTAAGATAAGGGGGGTAATTACTAACTAACAAGTGTCAATTTTGCTAATCTGACGATTTGAGCGTAACCTAAGGGCGTGGGAGAGTTGCAAAGTTGCAAAAAAAAAATCGATATCTGGATTTAATCGAGCGCAGTCGTTTTTTTATTTTATTTTAGAGCTAATCATACCAGAATAACAGAAAAAATATAATCTGACGATTTCCGCTAGCCGAAAGTTATAAAAAACGTTAATTAAGATCAGAACTATAAGTAAAATTCATCGAATTATATTTTTTTTTATATCAAATCCATAATAAATGATAAATCGTCAGTTTAACGATACCCCTCAAAATAATCGTCAGATTTTTAGTCAGTGTGCCTAGGACATCATGATAAACCTTTAGTATGCTAATCTGATGCACATTTTTTACATTTTCATAAATTCGCTGCGTGCTTAGGTACCTCAATTCCAAATCGTCAGATTAAGGAATTGGAGCATCGGTTCACTGAATAACCCCTATGAAAATCAGACGCGCTCAAGTACATTTTTTTTTTGGGTTTTTACCCCTCTCGCATGGCCACCCCCACCAAGCAAATCGTCAGAGTAGGTATTCCGATTAATATTTATTTATTACTAGCTGATGCCCGCGGCTTCGCCTGCGTGGATATCGGTTATCGCGACCAAAAGTAATCATGATGATCCCATTCCCTCAACTCATGGGAACCTAGTTTGCCCATTTTCAAAGTATTAAAATGGATATAGTATATTATCCTTAAGAGATAGACATAAGCCATAGTGGATTTTTCTGTAGACCTATATAAGATATACAATTCTACCATTCATCATTTTGTTATATCTTAAAGGGCAGCGTTTTCGTTGAAAGCTCCCCCAGACGGCTTATTTTTTTCCAACACCTCCAACAAATATCATTATATTTTAGCCAATCTTTACAAAAACTTGAGAAATTATATACTAAAAAATTCCTCGAGAACCACTCTATCTATTTAAGAAAACAACATGAAAATCAGTGCAGTAATTTTTGAATTTATCGTGAACAGACAGATAGACGCGGCGGAGAACATTGTGTTATAATATGTAGTGCTATTGGGTTCGGCTTCCAGTACATCCGGATGCAGCTGAATACCAGTATTTTACATGGAACGACTGTCTATCTGCCCTCCACAACCCAGTTAGTTATGGGTAATACGATATCCTTTGGTAGAAATACAGTGAAATAAGTGATAGCTTTAATTTCCACATCTGGTGTTCCAGATCTTCAATTTTTATTCGTCAACAGAGAGTGCTCATCAGGCTGAACAACTTTTGCTAAGACGTCATTCCTATATATATTATAGTGTAACTGGGCTCTTGGAGCTCCACGACAGGTGTTCCACATCTTCAATTTTTATACGTCAACAGAGAGTGCTTATCAGTCTGAACAACTCTTGCTAAGACGTCATTCCTATATATGTTATAGTGTGACTGGGCTCTTGGAGTTCCACATCAGCTGTTCTAGATCTTCAAATTTATTATCTTAGCAGAAAATGCTCATTACGTGGAACAATTTTTGCTATGGTACCATTTTTGTATCTCTTATAGTTTAGCTGGTCTGTTGCGGTTCTGCATCAGGTGTTCAAGTTTCCAAGATAAATTATAGCCTATGTTTTGCCCAGATTTAATACCTATACAACAAAAAAAAATCATTCAAATCCGTCGAGTAGTTCCGAAGATTAGCGTGTACAGACAAACAGACAAACAGACAGATTTTTTTTTTGGATTCGTGCTCTATTGCTGTTTCTAAACACCCTCCATTTTTTTTTTTTAATATATTCAATGTACAGACACAGTTTTTTTATATGTATAGATTCTGTTTATTCATGTATATACATATTTTTTAACATTTTTAAATAATTTTTAAAACAAACATAAAATCTGGCTTTTACTTTGGCCAGAGGCTAAGTGTTGCCATACAACGTGGCAACGCCGCCAGTCTCTTGGGCACATTACCATCTGACAGCGTTGAGGATGAGTTTTTCGATGCCCTTTTATAGTTTGTTGTTAGTTTATTTATTTTAGTTTAATAGTTTTTAATTATCAGTGTATATAGTTAGTTTAACCTAATAAAAAAATTAAACAAACCATATAAAAACATTTAAAAATATTAAAAAAATAGCGGTCCGCCGGTGTCGGGAACAGGGTCCAAGCTACCGGTGGTTAGGGCTCCAGAGACAGGAACCTCCTCACAATGCGAGCCGTATCGAGGAGTACTGCCTTCTGAATCAGGCTCTTGATCCAACCGCCTAAGGCGAGCTTCGAGAGATGGTCGTCGAGGCTCTTAGCCATAAAGCCATTGGCCGTCACGACAATCGGCACAATGATAGCCGAGTTCACATTCCACATGTCGACAACCTCGAGTGCCAAGTCGAGATATTTTATTTGTTTCCCTTTCTCAGCTTTCACGAGGTTCTCGTCATGCGGGATGGTGACATCGATTATCATTACGCGGCGCGCTGATCGGTCTATCATCACTATGTCAGGCTTATTGGCTACAATAGTCCTGTCAGTTACTAAGTAAATACGAAAATGTTGAATTTCTCCCACAAACACGCTCGGGTAAATATCAGATACAAATTCCTCAACAATTAACCGTAGCTATTTACCCGGTAAGCAGCTTATTAGCAGCATATACACTGAAACAGCTGAAAGTTAGCGTTGATTATGCTCCCGAGCAGTCTCCATTGGCTGTAGTTAGGTTAGAGAAAAGTTAGACTGTTCAGCTAGTGGTCAACTTCATTAACTTCAGTTTGAGTAACTCTGCACCCAATAGAATATCCGGTCAATTATAAGGCAGGAAGTCTGCCATATCATAACATGAGGTAGCATAATTAGCCTATAACTTTCCCGCTGCTGGGACACAGGCATCGTCTCTGTAAGAGGAAATTGACCGCATTCTACCACGCAGGTGCACTACAGGCCAATTAACAGCAGGTATTATCCTTACTTAGAAATGCGGAAATATAAATGAACAAATTAATAAAAAAAAATAAAAAAAACTCATTTTTATTAAATAATATTATAAATACGAAAGTAAGTTTGATTGTTTGTTACCTTCTCACGCCTAAACTACTGAACCGATAATCCTGAAATTAGCATATACGTTGTCGGGTGTACAGAAACGGATATAGAGTACCTTTCATCCCGAAAAAAAGTACTGTTGCAGAGGAAAAGAACAATAACGTTCTTATGCTCATAGAAGGCGCTACGTGTCTTTCGAATCATGATTGAATTACAAGCAGAGGGTAACCCGAATTGATTGTCAAATTCTAAATTAACGCGAGCGAAGCCGCGGGCAAAAGCTAGCCTTTGACATCCAGGCTCATGACAACAATCTTAGGTACTACACATTTTGGGTTGCGCAACAGGAGCATAAAAACAGAACATACGCGAGCAAAATCTAGTTCTAAATCAGAAAATTGTTCGAAAAACTCGCGGTACAAAACGAAAGTCGAAAGCTCACTGCTATAAAATTCTACGACTGGCGGTAATCATGTCGATCAAACAAACTTTTGAAATATCAAGAATAAGTGCCTATCTACTTTTTTATTACTTTTTTCAGCTCCCCTATAAAGTGCTTCGATCAATATTACTTATCACATTCGAAACGAAATAAATTGTGCAGTCAAACGAGTAACTGAATAAGAAAAACGGAAATAATCATGCAACAGGATTGGTTTATTTTGGTGTACGTTTTATTATACAGAACTTACCCTGAAGCTATGGCACGCAATTTCTTTAGCAACCTGTATACATATTTGTATACTTGTCTGTTTACTTGTGGTTACAGGTAACATAACGAATAAGTATTATCAGCACATGAAACGGAATATATGTTTGACCTACTTTTTTTGAGTGTCCGATTTTTCAGCATTGCAAACAAATGCTAATTAACTGAATTATATAACGGAGTCATCGTCATCAGCCTTATCTAATAAGAGCCCATGACTGGGCATTATGCTAATAATAAAAGTGTGAGGTTATGTTATACAGGGTGTAAAAGGTCCCATCACAAAGCCGTCAAACAAGCATTCTGTACATCAAGTAACTACGAAACTTTTGATACTGGGAAACAACATTTTTTTTTTGTGTGAAATATCATGGTTTACGATAGCGCTCAATGTAACACAATGTGCTGATGGATGCATTGAATCATACAGGGGTCATGGATACATTTAAAAATGAAAAATGATTGTGAAAATTTCGGACTTAGTAGGCCTAAGGCCATAATAAGTGCCTCGCGGATTCATTAAGTGTGTTTTTACCCATATTGTATGCATAAATAAATACCTGAAGCATTATTAAAATAATCTATCTACATTATAGCATTTACCCACCGGGTGGCTATGCAGCAATAAGATATCCAGAGCTAGGATTAAGTTAAACCCGTTGGGATTACGCAAGCACTTCCAATATCACACATTAAGGATTCTCAACTATTTATATCTGTGTATTGTATTTGTTGTAACTGTTTCCCTCCACAATACAATACATAAGCATACTCCTGTTTTGACGAATCATGAATTTGTTGAATGAATTATTCATGTAATCTAATCATTCTTATTCATGTATCTAGGCTATTGTTTTACCTCATCCCTATAATAACGCCGGATCTTGTTCTCATACAAAACGTATTACGTTCAAGATTTGATGACTAGATACGACGCGACACGTCATAAGCCGTCTTCGGTCGCAGATAAATGTTCTGACAAGCCATGAGGCACAATGAACACGAATCTCGAATTTCCCCCGAGTTCGTGTCGAGACACAAGATGAAGACATATAATATCATCATCAGTCGTGAAGCAACTTTATTCCGGCTACGAGATAAATTCGATGCGAACACGAGGTACAGGCAGCAGGGAATTCTCGGATCTGATACGGACATAATGCGACGGTCTCATTGGACTATAAACGAATTTATATTTCGGATATTGACTGCGTGCCGCGGCTATTAATGCCCAGGCTTCTGCCGGTGACAGTACCGCTTCTCCTCATAAAGATTTTATTTTAAAATTGGCATTCAAGAGTATAATGTTTTTAACAGTTGGTTTGAACAGCTGAAATAAATGAATTGGGAAACCAATTTGTTATTACGATTGTCTGTAATTCGATAATCCGTACCGAAACTGTTACCTTTAGGTATAAAATATTCATAAATGGTTCGAATATAAATCGCAACCTTTTATTACGCTCGCCGCTCTTTTGACGGATTTTCACAGGATGACGCTTTCAGGACATCCAAAGGCATGAAAAAAAACGATCGTCGTACGAGGAAATTGAATGCTGAAATTTTTTGCACGAACGTTACTTTGAATTTTTTTTTGCCCCGTCTTCTCGTCTATCTGGGTGTTATTGAATGAGTCTTTAAAACTGACTGTCTCACATTGAATGTAATAAGAATTTCATAAAATTATGTTCCAGGTATTTTGCTAAGAAATATGTTCATAATTTATGAACTTTGTTTGCGTGCTTTACATAATATATGTGAAGTAAATAAGGTAGGCCACTTTGTGTCCCCAGAGCGTCCCACCTTCCACGCACCAACGAGTGTATTAATAATTCACACTACTAATTGCTGTAATAGAGGTAAGCCTTAAAATACGGATTAGTGCGTAACTTCCTGCCGAGTTACCGGAGCCTCGCCGCGAGAATTATACTGCGGCGAAATAATCGCTGCGATTTAATTACGTCGCGGGCTTCGCACGCCGCGTCACGGATGTGGGATACGGCGGAATTAAGACGTGATTTACATGCACGGCAGTACAATCTGGGTACATCAGCAATATGTCGGGTGTGAGTTAGGATTCGTAATTTAATAGAAGATGACCGTTATGAACAAAGTAAAAGGAGTTTATGAGGACCGTAAAAGGTTCTGCCTATCCTCATGGACACAAGTTTTGAGCTAATGTATGTATGTATGGGAAATGTAACTGTATGGGAAATCATCAAATGACTTCTCCCGCTCCGGGCAGAGTGAAAGGGAGTGTCAGACTTGTACTGACTAACACCCATCCATGTTCCTTGCTTGCCCTTTGTGTTCCAGGGCCGCGGTATCTCTTTCGAACAGTCCCGCAGCCCTGGCAGGTATGACCGTTGCCTAAGTTCCGATTTGTTCGCAGATGGATCGTTTGCGGAGCGGCATTCCTGGCACATCTCCTGTCCACTGGGCTGCAGCTAGCCTATGGAGCACTCCATGTGTACGCCTTGAGACACCTCGGACCCTCTGCGGATCATGCTGGTAAGCTTTACACATTTTTTTACACACAGCATCTGGAAAAATAAAGATCATCTCGTTTTATCTAATGTATGAACAAAGTTTCTGTTATTTACGTTGTTATTGTCTATACGCCGGCGTCCTATAAAATCCACTCAAGCGTAAAATAAGAAGAAATTTTGACTGTATATTATTATTAGACATGACTAATAATAAATAAAGGAAATAATAAAGTAAGGACGAGGAAACGACAATAGCTCTTATATATGTTATAACTGAATGTAAGATTGAGGAAGAAAATAATTTTGAATGCGTAGCGGAGGCCGACGAGGGCCTCAGAGTAGATAAGTAATCTATCAACGGCAACGTCGGCAACCCTCCGGATATAATACTTAAATAAACAGACAACGACGAAAAAATATTCACGACGCAAAATGAAAGCGTATCAGCGTTACAGTCAAAATAAACGAGTTCACCTTCACAACTTTTAATTACTATCATTTTGTTAACTTTCAATTTAATAAAGAGGCTCATCTTCTCACTTGTTACAACTTTGTTCGCCTGTTAGCATTTATTACGTTTTTCGTGACATCTCTATTTAGGCCCAATTTACGTGAACAAAGCCAAGAGATTGTGTTTTGACAACTACAATTTAATATTGGTTATTAAGTAAATGAACTTTCCGAGTCACCGGTATTTGTGGACCTGCTTGATTTATTGAATTAATTTTCCAAGATTCACGACTGGGGTTGAATATTAAGAGGCAGAAGTAATTTCGGTTATGAGCGCGGTCTTTGTTGTCAGTGGTGGGAGGGGGGGCTGGCTGGGGTGGACCTGTGGGGGGGGGGCATAACTCTGTCAGGTTCACCATTTGCGCCGCTTTCAAATTGGAATTTAGCGATGTTAACGAGTTGAGGTACACTTGGCGAACGGACAAGACGGTATCGAAAACTGCATTTATTGCTTTATTTATTAATGCACAATGTACACAACCAATTTTACACGCTAGGCTTAAAACTAGTAAGAACATAACCTTTTTAGGGCGCAGCAAGATATCTTGAAACTAATAATATTGCAGTGTCAGTGTTATCTATTATCTAATATCACATAGATCATTAGGAATTTTCACATTAAAAATATTATATTAATTAAACTGTTAACTAACATGCTGTACGTACCTTATTATACTAAATAGCCCCCCCCCCCCGCAAAACAGGATCCCAACTAAATTAAAAATGTTAATTAACTTTAATCCAGTCTTACAGTGCCAATAATTAAAATGCAATAAAGGGCAAAAGCAAGCCAAGTTATTATAACTCTTAAGCTGCAAGATAAAATCGACACAATTTTATTATCCTTTATATCCTTTAAGGCTAATTTCATTACATCGGCTTTAACTTCGGCATAGGATTTCTTTGTACTCGAAACTGACAAATTTTCCCAATCAACCTTGACCCTAATGCTTCAGCAATAAAGTTGAAAATCTATTAAAGATTTTCTACAGATTATAGTAGTTTGGTGTGCTGGCGTATGTACATTCTGAAGGGAACGATAATGCGTACGACAATATTTATAACGGGGAACGGCCATTCGGTTGGGCTAATCGTGTTAAGTGAAATCTCGGAAAGATGGCGGTATTTCCCAAATTACCACTATCTCAGATCCTACTAATGTGTTTTACGTCGGCCGCACGTACGTATCTTAGCAGGACCAATTAAGGCTAAAATAAGAATTGATCTGCAATTTCGTTCCCACCGAACATGACATTGTGTGGAATACAATGCCACTTTTGTTTGTTATCATAATGCGTATCTGATGACGTAATGACGTGTATGTTATCTAAGGATCAGTGATCGGATAATCGGATGCATATTTAACTAAAGTGTGTGTGTGTTGGCTATTATGGAATGCACTTTTGTATCAAAAAAATCCCGGGAATTCGGAATCGACAAATTTAATTTATTTACTATAGAATCAAATCGGGTGTTGGAATATTTACTTAGTTTAAGGTGTTGGCTAATATTATGGAATGCACTTTTGTATCGAAAAAATCCCGGGATTTCGGAATCATCGAATTTACTGTTTTTATTATAGAATCAATTTGGGTGTAAGTACAGTTACTTATTTTAACATTTATATTAAAAAAAAAACTTCAGAAATAATAACTTCTTCTTAATTTTTCTTCAATTTTCAAAACATTTATCTCAAACGAATAATAATTAAAAATTACAAAGAAAAACCATTCAACCTCTTAATGATTATTAACGTACATCAACATCACTTCATTCCCGATTTTTCTGGAATCCCAGGATTTATACTTTAAAAAATATGTTTTAAGAAGCCGCTTCCATAATTTCCTAACCAAAAATGAACTTTAGGTAAAAATGCATCCGATTATCCGATCACTGCTAATGATCCATTGCAGTCGGTAGTGTTTACATTTCATCATCGTGTTTTCTTAATTTTCAATTGTTTATTTATTTATTTAACACTTCAAGCACAAAGTACAGAGGCGGACTTAATGCCATAGGCATTTTCTACCAGTCAACCTCTATTGTTTGTTTAATTGTTCTGGGCCTAAACTTATATTGTAACTTACGGGATATGTTCCGTTATATATATTTATTTTGAGCTCCCGATATTTCGACGCTGTTGCAAGCGCTATGATCGCGGGTTGACTGGAGAATGCGGGTTGATGGAAATAACTTGTTAGGAGCAGAAAAATCTGTCTACTTTCTTTGTCTTTTTCCACGCGCACTACTGGAACTCGACACTACGTCACGGCAAAACACACTCACAGTATCTCACGGTTTTGTGGAGTCCTTATCACCCCGCCAACCCGCGATCATAGCGCTTGCAACAGCGTCAAAATATCGGGAGCTCAAAATTAATAATTATCGTAAGTGACAATATAATTTTAGGCCCAGAACAATTGCAAGTTAAGATAACACGATGACCAAATGTAACCATTACCAACTGCAATGGATACATAAAAAGTGAATCAAAAACCAAATAATTTTATCTAGACACGCGGTAGCGTGTCAAGCCAAGTTCAAGCTAACAGAACTGGCGAGCAGCACCGTGTGTAATATTACACGAACCATTTAGAGCCACTTTTGACCCCCTCATAACTCGAAAACTATTTCACATAAACATGTCAAAATTCGCTCATATATTGAAACTTTCGAGATACGTATGTATTCCAAATTTCATAAACACATCTCAATCGGTTATTTAGATATTAACGTCCAAAAATCGTCATTTTTATCACTGACTGACCTATAGATCAAAACTCTAACCCAGTTCCAGATGACCTATCGATGACAATTACCTATCTGGAGTTTTCATATACGAATTATAGCCTTCGCAAGTTCTAAAACTGTAAGTTCTTATTTTATTCTTCCGAAAATATGGCTTGCTTATGAAACTAGCCATCGAACATAGAGCTCTTCCTTGACTGTTTTAGTAGGAACTTAATAATAATTCGTATATGAGAACTAGCCAAGTCAGACCTAAAGCTTCAATATATTATCCTAAGTTATAAGAAGAAATGATATTATAAGTTGTTTTATAATATTGTATGTTGTTATAAATACATTCCAGGACTGACCATAGAACTTGGCACCAATTTAGATCTCACTTCTTTTGTCGTTGAACTTGGCTCTAATTTCACATTTATGTTTTTGATGGGATTTTAATTTAATTCATTCATAAAGTCCTTTTATTTATCCCCGGTCCCTACAGTACCCACTTCTGGCATGTTTGTCTTTAAGTTGCACAATAGATAAACAACAAGGTGGATCCCTATAGTCGGCCTTTTGGGTTACATTTTCTTTGTTTTCCTCCTATTAACAATAATCTAAATGTGTTTTTGTTGACATGATACTCAAAGGTAAAGAGTTTTCTCGTGACACTGACGGGATTTTATCGCTCAGATTTTATTGTACGTCCGTCCATCTATGTCCGGGATAGGACGGTCATGTCCCTAAGGAGGATACACAAAATGTAGAACAATTTCACTCTAATAAAATAGAGGAAAATTCAAAAATAACCCTTTAAAAGGCCTCACTACTTGTCTAAAAGATTCAAAGTTGCATAATCGTGCAAAAGTTATGCTAAATTACAATAGTGAACAGATTTTTGTAACAAAGTCTGTTCAACTAAATACAGAGTTTTGAAACGTATTTTCATTTTCAACTTTATAAAAAACGAATGTTTCATACCATAACGTCATGTCATCTGAAATGTACAGTTATTTTGCGAAATATTCTGACTGAAACACAGCTTTCAATTACCAAAAATTCAGCCTGAAAGATACGTTACGGTCTCAATTTCGCGCAAAAAATGCTGTCAACACAATTTGTGCCGATTAGATCCCTCGTGGGAGCATCAGGATTTCGGGACGATCCTCTGAGCCGTTAATTCTCCTGTTGAAAAGTGATTCGACACCTTGTTTGATAAAATTGATCAAAACGTTTTTGAGTTGGACGATAAACAAAGGTACTGAGGGCCGTGCACAAAGTCGAACGCTTTACCAAAATAACAGTGCTTAAACTTCTAGAATCAACACTCCACATGTGTATTTCTCTGTTAAAACCAGGCAACACGGAATACGTGAGATTAATCTATTCCTGAAAGTTCTATAATTCTCTCACAAGGCAAGCATGGCCCGCAAAACTTTAATCCAGCGAATTTGAATTGAAACGTGAGTCCCTCGTCAACCAGCGCTGAAAGCTCGCTAAACTACGTAAAGGTCAACAGGAAATGTAAAGAGTTAAATAAAACACGCCATATTAGACTGCGCCGTACATGCTTGTTTAAAAAAACTGAAACCCGACTACTGAAAAATCATGCTCTAAATAGTATGAAATAAGAAAATATTCTCGTCTGTAATTAATTAATTATCGGCTGATGCAAGTAAACTCGCAAGCAACAGCTAACAATATATACATTTTTAAATGTCTTTCTTAAGCCCTTTCATTTGATACCCAACATTAATTAAATATTATTTTTATTTCATGATTTTATGTTTTCTAGACGGCACCATATCTAATTTAATTTGACGTTACATAGCATATAACCAGCAGACGATCAACTCGCTTCCAACGATACCTCATTTGTCAAATTATTGGAAGTAGTTCAGTAGTTATGAGGGAACAGATGAATGTCCACACATACACACATGCATACCGGTCAAAATCTTGACCGGGTTATGGTTTTCGCTGTAGTCGGGTAAAAATGAGAAAACAGTAAGTTAGTAGTTACAGCCGGGTAGGGTATTTACGACAGTATTTAAATGCGCAATATGTCATAGCATACAGAGAATTTAAAATGAACTGTTCAAAGAAACAAAGCATGAACGCTGGATGTTCTTGCACTTATGTAACTATTCTGTCCAGGTGGTCTAGTGTTGCCCCTTGCTTGCCTCTAAAGAAGGAAACAAGCAGATACTCGTTAGTGGTTACAGTACTCGGCACATGACGAGGGTTTGTCAGACCCAAGATTTAATGGAGTTCTCGTTGTAATAGTGTTATTAAAAGTGTTTGGGTGTAATATTAGGGGTAACGTTTTAGAAATATTAGAAATCAACCATGTTATTACTTATTTCTCTAATTTTTTAATCAGAGGCAACTTTTTAAATAACATACATGTCACTCAGTGTGGGCCGGCGCGATATGCGTGGGAGTATCTCGCGCCGCGGGTGCGTTCGCAGCGACGCGCAGGAAGTCTCCGCGCCTCGTGGCACTTCTCGGGGGTCTGCTGCTGCCGCTCGCTTGCCTCTTCACTTCGTTCGCCACGCAGCTTCATCAGACATTACTTAGCTACGGTAAGTACGGATAATTACTCTCTAGTATTCAATAAAGGAAGACCGAAGTATAATGCATGGACTATGAAAGATGTTATGTCTAGAAATGATCTCCAATGAGTGCCAGCCCCAAAAAATAAGTAATACTGGCAGGAGAATTTTAAATAATTAAAACAACCAAAGAGGTTATACTAAAGAGTGACTTTACCGCACTTACCTAACTGAAGTCTAAACTCGAAATTAGCTACTTCTAAAAACGTTTGACGATAGAATGTAATCAACATTAAGCTTTTGAAAGCGCAATGTTACGAGACCGTTACTTTAACCGATACCATTACCCAAGCCATAAACGAACCGGACAGAAAACTCTTCGCGTTCGAATTCAGCTGCAGTAAATTCCTCCTGTTATCTTACTAAAACAAAGGTGCAAAGCTAAGTTCTATATAAAACGCGTGTTCAGTTCAATAAGTTATCCTCTCCACACAGTGCGGGTTTGCGGGATATTGAATCAAGCTCGCCTGTTAGTTTTGCTTACCATTCGAGAATGCTTGCTAAGCGTGATATCGTTTGCTTGTGACGGTTGGAAACGAGGGTTAAATATATTTTTTACCAAAAACATTATTTGCAAGGACTTGTGTATTCAGTGAGAGACAAAAATAGGCGAGACGTTTTCTGTGAACTTTTTTTACATATTCTCTCTGTATTAATAAGAGCTCTGAAGATTCTAAAGGTTTCTTTAGGTTTCCTAAAAAAAACATAGAAGATACCCGTTCCCTGGTACCTTACGGAGCAAAGTAGCCTGGTAATTACGGCTATTACTAGTTACAGCGTTAGATAAGCAAAGGAAAAATGCACAAGAATTTTCTAGTGAAAAACGAGTAAAGAATTATTATTTTGTTCCTTTGATATTCTGGTTGTTCGATTCACGTACCTATTGGGCACTATTAATGGGACGCAAAAGGAAATGCTCAGAAGCAGACCAGAGGACGTTGGAATTGTGCCACATTGCCGATAGGGCTCATTGCCGTCACTGGCGACATTGTGGGCTTAAGAGTGTAATTTGCTAAAAACGTCAGTAAAAATTCAGGTTTGATGTGAATCAGTTTTGTGTTGAATAAAATGATTTAATACAAATATCCAGCAGTGGACGTCTTTCGGCTGAAATGATGATGATGAATACAAATTTTAATTCACGTATTTCGAAAGGATTAATAAACATTTTTCGTGCCTTTCCAATATTGTTGCATTTGGTTACAATGTTTGTACAATATTACAGTTTCCACTATCATACACTGCGCAAAAAGAGTAATCAAGGATTTTTTTAACATATACGAATTCCACGCCCGACTACCAGCACAAGCTATGTCCACGTGACTTAAGTAATCCTGATGTCTCCAACCCAGGCGTGGTGTTGGGTGTGGGATGTGGGTTCGTGCGTGAATCCGCTGGCTTGGTGCTGGGCGCCTACTTCAGGAGACGCAGACAGTTCGTCGAGCTGGTGGCGCATGCTGGTGGTGGAGTGGGCATCGCACTCTTCAGCGTCGCCTATAAGGAAGCCGTGGGGTATGACTTGAAATAAATATTGAATGGACTAGGACCGAAACAGTTTGTGTTTTATTAAGGGAATGACACACAATTTACCAGAATTGATTCTGGTAAATTGAAAGCCTTTCTTGACTTTTAAGAATATGGGGAGACATGAAAATGAATTGAAAAATTGCTCCTCATTCTACATATTTGGTACGACTTGGTACATTACAAAAACAATTATTTTATTAAATGCTTGTATTTTTGTATCAGGAAATTAGGTTGGCGTTTGGGCTTACAGGCAGTGACTGGTGTGCTGGTCCTAGCTTTCTTCCTTAGCTCCGTATACCGCAGTGCATCCCTCTATCACCCCCAACGTCGCGCCATACTTCACCTCAAGAACCAACGGCGAAAGGTAAGACCGGTAAGACTGAAACTTTATACATTATTCGATCAACTCACCGATTTAAATCTAAGACAAATTATTTTCCCACAATTTGTGCCCAAAGGAACCTGACAATAAGTAATTTATGTATACGGATCATTTCATTTAGAGTTAGATCCTTTTCTCAACTTAGTGAAGCAAAGTTTCACGTAAATTAATATTTGCCAATAAAATTGGAGATGTTACGACCAAGTTTAATTGATTGATTATAATTAAATGAACTCGTTTTTATTTGCGTTAGGTAAAAGAAAAGAAAGGCCTAAAGAGAGGAGGACCAATCTTTGATTTAAGCCCTCTCCAATCTCGGCCGGCGAAAGTTTTGTTGCTGGCCGCCGGATTAGCTGCTTTCGGACTTTACACTCCCGTCTTTTTTTTGGTAAGTCTAATTGGTAAAGTTTGCAAAATAAAAAAGATTTCGTGATTAATATGAATATTTATTTTTAATAGGCTTTGCAAGGTTTTCAAGAAGGGTTAGAGGAGAGTGCTCTAGTGTTGTTACAAACGTTTCTGGGGTTCGCCGCGGTGCTTGGGTGTGCCGGCTTCGGGCTCGTGCTGGTGCGCCCGTCGGCGCAATGCCTCGTCTCCAAGCAATATCTCTGCCAAACGGCTATGGTGGGAATAGGTACAAAATTAAATATTTTCTTACGTTCACTTCCATGAAAATGTAATACATTTCAGAAGTAATAAGGAAGAATGTTTGCAGGTATTTCAATGCTCGCGCTAAGCAATGTGGAAGGCTATCACGGGTACGTGCTGTTTGCCTGGATGTACGGCCTTTGTTTGGGAGGATTTTTATATTCTATAAAGATGCTCACAATGGAACGTGTTCGGGGACGACATTTTACTAGAGTTTGGGGTATGAATATTTAATGCACTAGTCTTTTTATAGGATTTGCTTATAAAGAGCATCGTTAAGAGATTTTTGATTGTACAGGTTTCGTGCAAGGTGCTGAAGCTATCCCAGTCATAGTGGGTGTACCGGTGACAGGGTACATCAACCAACAAGTGCCAAGAGCAGGGTTTTACTTCTCGTCGGCGGCGACGCTGGCGGGTGCTATGCTGTTGTTTTTCGTTGGGTTTTCTAAACGGGAGCCGGAGCCCCCGCCACCCGCGCCAGCTCCCACGCTGGTGGAGACGTGTCCGTGTGCCACGCCGCCACCACGCTGCGAGCCCGCGTGGTGCGCCTGTAGTGCGGGCGGGGCCACGGCCTACTGCGCCTGGCCGGGCCCTACCTGCGGCACGCGTCTGCCTAAGTCGCTCTCGTACGCGGCACCACTCGACCGCGCGTGCTGCTCGGCCGCGCACTGTCCAGACTGCTACCGCCGCGCGCCCGCGCCGCTGCTGCGCTCATCGCGCTCCGTGCCCGAGGGGCTGGCCACGCGCGGCGCCACATGGACGCGCGGTGGCTCGTGCCGGCCCCCATGTCGCCGCCGTGAGCATCACCTCATCGAGCAGATCACCACTTCCGTATGATAGTGAGCGGAGTTCACTTGATGAAGAGTGCGCAAAGCATATTGTTTTATTAGTGACTATGAACACATTGTGTAAATAATTGTTTCTGTAGAAAATTATGTATCTACTAATTGAAGTGAAATTTGAAGTGATAGATTTATTGAGAAGCAATAAACTGAAACAACATTTGATCGTTCTATTACCTTCACAAACCAGTGGACCGAATGTTTTCCTTTGTCTTTTTATTCATATCGCGTACAATATAAACGTTGCTCTTATTTACCAAACGGTATAATAAACGATAGCCGCCCAACATTGGGTCATAACCATGTTTGCTTGTTAACTAACAATCCAAATAAACCTTCAACATCATGCTGAAAAGTAGATTGTTAACTGTAAAATAAATAGCTAATTTTTCCTACTTCTTAAAGTACTCGTGGGACCTTTGTCGTAGTTAAATATTCATATTTTATAATGTAGAGCCAACACTTTTGAATCATAAATTCTTCAATCTTTGTGTCATATTAACCTATCTTGTCTGGGACTATATAAAATATTGAATTCGTCTTTGTGTTATTCTCAATAAATGATGAATTTAAAACAGAAATTTAGTACTGTGAAGAATACTGAAACATGTATGTATGTATAAATCAATAGTCTGTTTGATAAAAACAAAGTCAATTTTAGCGAACATTATATAACTGTTTTAAGGAGATGAGTCGGATAGTTTTGTTCTATGATTGTTACGACTATTGTTTAGAGGTAATATTATATTTTGTCGTTACAAGATTTGTTGTTTTTGTACCAAAGTGTGATTACAGTTTTGGTGATAAATTTTAAAATTAAGAGTTTAGAATACATGCTGTCTTTTATTACGTATTCCGTACTCGTATGTATCTTCCCTTATCCCTTAATTAGGCAAAGGGCAATTGCTTACCACCTCACCACTTACCACCTTTTTGACCTTAGAGAAATAAACAAAAAACGTATAAATAATAACACAAAACCTGGTTTTTCAATAATTTTTATCTCCGCCCTATTAAGGGTTATAATTATATTTAGGTTAAACGGGAAGAAAGGTGCCCGTGTTTCAAACATTTACATATTTGCCACCAAAAAGTTGTATTGAACTCAAAAATAAAATTCAAATAAACAGCTCCAGGGAAAATTAACAGATATCATTGGGGTTGCCTTTGCACAACCGTTTATTGAATAAACCGGATTGTTCGATATTCTCAGTGGGTCTTGCCCGCGGTTTCGCCCATTCTCACGCCGAATGTAATACACAGGGAATTAAAAATATAAATTTCAACTTCTGCTTTAACCTTGCACGGTTTAAAATAAACTTATACTGTCACTTACAGGATAATAACCGGGGAAGATATCCCGTAAGTGACAGTATAAGTTTATGTAGTTTTTTTCACTTTTAAATACATTCCCGTTGAAGGTGGCCTACCTATGTGGCCTTACAAAGTGAAAAGGAAACAGAGCTACTTACGAACTCAGACCAAAAAAAAAAGGAAGACGGCGCGCCGCGAACATCAAAATTGAAGCCACCTTTTTATCTATGTGTATTTCGAAGGGTTGCCATTTGTTAAAGTTTTTCCCTATAATTGGGGAATAATATTGTACGGGTACGATAAAATTGTACAAGTAAGTTATTATTTATATTAAAAATTGAAATCAGAATACATGTAAAGAAATAGTGCTTACTATTTCCATACCACTATGTTTAATAGAATGGGGAAATTTGAAATCATATTATGGCAACCCTGGCACTTAATGTCACTGCTGTTGTTCGTTGAGGTTTTGTGTTCCAAGTTACAAAAAAAACAAAACAAAATTCATAGTTGATCAATTAAAAAACGATGTTATTTCAAGTACTTACAAGTGAAAAATGAATCCATGACACTTTTATTACATTTGCTATTGTTTTTACAAGTTTTCACTACACAGGAAGGCATGATTCAATTTTTTTTATAATATTGACTAGACGACGTCTCGTGACGTACTAGGAGCGATGAGCATGGTTTTAGTGTAGGTGTGTGTTTACTTGCAGGAGCACGGTTTTGTGGCTTCACTTTCGATGTTCGCGGCGCGCCGTCTTCCTTTTTTTGTTGGTCTGAGCTTACGAATTTATAATATTTCAGTATGGATGCGACTATGACTATGTTGGAAAAATGTTCCACTATACCCAAATTAATCTTTTAACTGGCTTAGTAACCGATACGGATTTACAAGACTCAATATCAATCTGAACTGTGCTTGATAGGATTATGCACAATTGAATCGCAGACAGTTAATGCCTACACAAGCGCTTGGCTCGGCCCGTAGCCCTGATTGACCTGTCGGTAGCAATACGGAAATTCCGACGGTAAGCTTCAAGAGGCCAGAAAATGGCCGTCGGCGATATATCGATATCTTGACCTCTCCTGTGGTGTGATTGGGCTGAAATAGCTCTAGACAGAGAAAAATGGAAAAAAGGAAGGGAGGCCTTTGCCCTGCAGTGGGACACAACAGGCTCATAATAATAATAATAAATTACCTCTCCTGTAGTATCTACATAGTTTAGACAATGGTATCGCAGAATTGTCTCCCACATATATGTTGATACTATCTAATATCTATTTATACCTAGTCTACGCCTGTTTGTCATATTTTTAAATGCAAATGGGGCAGAATGATATATTTTCACTTTTGAAAATATTATATACGTATATTCATCCCAAGTTGTAGATCATTTCGGACCTCACTGTACAATTTGTTTAACTTTTTACCAAACCGTGATGGTATGTATGGTAACAAGAATTTGTGTGGTATACTACAACTAAAAAACTACTGAAAAAATATGCTCTAATTAAATACTGGGTTTACAAGGTAAAATCGACTCCTCTTATTCTTGAAATCGATTTAAATGTAGCCTATGTTACCCGGGCCATAATAACAAATCAATAGACACCTTATTCATCAAAATTGGATAAAAAGTTTAGGCACTACGGAGGAATATACGTAAATAAAGACATACATACATACATAGACTGCTAAAATCATAACCCTTCCTTTTGGCTTCGCTATAGTCGGGTAAAAAGGTATTACCGTTATTACTGATTAAGTCAGTTCCACTAATCAGATCATACAATATCATCAAACAAATCCCGTTTAAAACGACCGATTCCATTCCCACTTCGGATCAAGATGAAACCCGAAAATAAGCTCCCAATTTTATTCAGTAATTCATCTGAATTTTCAAATAACGACACCGTATCGTAATCTCATTGCATACGTCATAGAGAGCAGACTTTATGTGCGACGGCCACAGCTGCAGAAATTTTAAAATCCATTTATATAGTAACCTGTGCCATGTTTGAAATTTTAAACCCTCAATGCATTTTGTAGAAACTCAACATTTTATGTTTCTTTCCGATATATCCAAAGAATTAAAGGTCTTTGAAAGCTTTGCTGCAATTTTTCTTTCAAGTTAACGGCAGCCATAGTAAATGTTTTAAACAATGGACTCGACTTAAAATAGGGTGGTATTTAATACTTTAACTGTAAATCCCCTTTTTTCAATCAAAATATTCGAAATGACTACCAAAAATACTGAATTGCACACTAAATTTGCTCATCAAATAAATCAATTATACTATACTGTTAGATCTTTAAAGCTTAACTGTTTTGCTGAATGACTATCTGTTAACTAAAAGTAAATCTAAAACTAACCACCAGATTTAGTAAATGATCACCAAAAATACTAAATGATCACCAAAATTAAATCTCTATTTTAGTGTGGAAACTCGACGAAGCCCCTGACCCTACCTGACTAACCTAACCTCGGGGTGCCCTAAGTTCCCTATCATCGCAGATCGTTCAACACCACGACTTCGACTTGCAGTCCGAAACTCGACAAAAATTTGGTGACCAATTCAGTTGTAATATTGAATAATTTTTTGTGCAAATCAGTATTTTTGTTTTACGCAGTAGGTTATTAGTGGAGAAATTTTCCCCTTTAAAATATAGCTCACGTGTTCCGTGACTTTTACGATATTGTGTGTATTGTCGGGTGAATCACGTTTCGTAAACAAAGAACGCCCACTAGTGACGGCGACATAAATACTTGCGGAAATAAAACCAAAAGAAATGAAAATGTTAGAGAATAACGTGAGGACCTGCTTGGCTTTTGCATTGCATTATGAGATTTCACTCAAATTATGTAAAAATATGCATGGGTGCTTTAACGAAAACTTGTGAATAAGTTATAATAAGTCGTAGGTACATTTTTTGTGTGAAGCATTGAAACTCGATTTTCCTGTAAAAAATAAACTTCAAACCGATATGTTCAACGAACCACACGGTGGCCATACTCAGAGCAAAGGGGTTACACATTATGTAAATTAAAAAAAAAAATCTTTCATCGATCATAAAATGGCTTCAGTAATTTTCGGATAATTATATATTTAGGTCTTCCAAAATACCACTACAATAACTGGCTTGTATTGCAGAAAATAAAATTGGTTAGGCTTTTAATAAAAAGAAAAAATACTTTGTTTTATTTTAATTATAATGGCATCTGTCAATTATTTTGAGATTTTCAGCCAAAAAAGAAGAAAAAGTTTTCATATTTGGGTCCCCAAAAATATGAACGCTTTCTTAAGGTCCAAAACATACATAAAAGTGCAATATTATGTCACGACAAAAGAGATTATCTGAGCTGTGGGCTAACATAAAGTCATAAACGTATGGAAGAATATACCTCACATAACTCTGGTTATGAGGTTGATAAGTACCTAAATATAATTATTATTCTTCTTCTTCATGAGAACGTTACTTGGAAATGATGGTACACAATTTCACTCACACGTTATTTTTCAAATTTTTCAGTCCAAATTAATTCAATAAATTATACGTACGTACGGGTATGTTAAGGATCACCTCCAAAATACTGAACCAAACCAGCCAACAGTCCATTTTCCTTTATCTAAATACAAATAAAAGCAGCATATCTGTTGCTGCTTTTATTTCCCTGGCAGGTGATCGGCTTTTGAATAATTTGATTCAGTATTCACGAAGCGCCGCCGTCCGTCACAGGAGCGCTCATAATTAAGACGAACAACGGACAACACCGCGTGCGTTGCATATATTTGTACGGGATTATGGTAATGGACTGGACTGGTGCTTTCCTTTTGCTATCTAGAGGCTATGTGTTTTGGAAAAAGAGGTAATAAAAATTTGCACCTGTGCTTGAATAAATTTTACTTTTTTTTGCGGTTTAATATTGGTATCGATGCGATGCTGCGTTTTAGCGTAATAGCGGTCATTGGCCTTTTTCTAATTTTGTTTGTACGAACTAAAACAAAGTACGTAACATTTTTCATTGATATTATTATAAAATGTTGAGGTTCAGAGCGTTATAAAGCTATACAGCTATACAAGACCCTTAACGAAACCGTCAAACCAAGCATTATGTACATCAAACTAAGTTTACTCAAAAATTATTGCTGGGAAGAGACTTGTTTTTTTGGGTCAAAAATCACGTTTTACGGTATAAATGTAACGCACTCAAAACATTGTTTCGCATGGATGGATTGAATAGTACGGAAGTCGTGGAGGTGTTTAAAGTAAAAAACTCACATTGAAAACCTGTATATAAAAAAAAAAAATGTTGGAACTTTGACCCCCAATATCTCCGTAACTAGAAGGTACCCACAGGTAGAACAAAAAATGATCGCAATGACGGGGAGAACAAGCGCCTTTCAGCTTCGTTAAGAGTCTTGTCACCCTTTATTTTCGTTTTTGAAAGAAGAACGTCAATAAATGTAAGTGGATCGATGCCCGCTATTGTAGTACCATACTTTTGTTTTTCTTGTGGTTTGCCTAACCTGGTGTCAAAGTTTTTATTGGCCTTTGACCTGGCTTTACGTGCTATCGAGAAATAACTTTCAGGCATGCTGGTTTTCTCACGATGGTTCCCTTCACTGAAGCAAGTGATAATTATACAATACGCTAAATAAGATGTCTTGGGTTCAAACTCGAGACTTATGACTTGGCACTCCTTACTAAAGCGCAACAACTATAATACAATATCCTCATTCTTCTTTTTCTGCTGTTGCCCAGGCAAACTAGGGTGTAGTTTACCTTCGTTCCCAATTATCTAACTATACCCTCCAACTAAGCTCTACTTGTAACTAAATAAGAGTTACTCGTGCAACGGGTGGGATCAAACTTGACTCGAAACTCAAGACCGCCAAAGTTGGACGGTTAATTGAAGGTAAACAAACATGCAACAATTTTGTAACTCTGCGTTTACACGGGCGAAACATTCACATAAACCATGTTGAAATCTGTATTCTTATCTTTCTCTTTCACTTCCTTAGTTGAATTTATTTTCTCCATCAGCTAGCATGCTTTTATTTGAACCTTTTGCCGGCGGACATGAGACTTACCACACTTATTCAATTTTATCTATAGAAAACACCAGTTTTGTATCGAAAAAAGCTGGATTGACTGAATAAATGTAGTTTCTCCTTTAGCCTCTTGCCCTTATCCCAATTTATTTGGGGTCGGCGCAGCATGTCTTCTACTTCCATACTTCTTTGTTACTCGTCATCTCATTAGACACCTCCTTTGTTGCCATATCATCTTTTACACAGTCCATCCATCGTTGACTTTGGTCTTCGTCTACTCTTAACCCATCCACATTCATACTCAAAACTTTCCTCACGACATTTTCCTCGTTCCTCCACACACAACACAACCGATTACTACAAAATTTTTAAGTCACCGGCCGCCATTTCATCTATCCAGTGTTAATTCTGGCTAAACATTACGATCTATTTCGTGATCGCTTTGCACGAGTGAACCGAGATACTTTCGAGCCCCATGATACAAGCGATGCTTATTTTGTGGTTCACTGATTATATGGCAACTGTTTTTTACTATTGACTAATAAACTTATTTTGATTTGATTTGATTCTTTAATCTGTAAAATTATTATTACCAAATTAGTGAAATTTTAACTTTCAAAAAAAAGGGACTGAAATCCATGAAAATACGATGAACTGAGTACATCCATCCAAGGAGAATTGAATGTACGATGACCACACTGACAGAAATGCCTAACACAGAGGGTGTTTGTGCACACAGTGTGTGATTGAGAACAAATTCTCAAAGCTAATACCGCTAATTCTCAATCACATACGTATTTGTTCAAATCAACTCGGATAGCTTCTAATTACAAAGCAATATATCGGAAAGCGGAGACATGGCTCCGTGGGAGATCAAACCGGTATTGATTCTGCGAATAGTGATACAACACAATTCAGGTCATTTATTCGTCAACGTTTTTCCGTGTTTTAATAAGCTTATCATATAATCAGATATTCCTGCAGCGTTTAACTATATTTTAATACGCATAACTTATGAATGAATGACATACATGTATGCAAAATTGCAAACCAGATATTTTTGTAAACCAGTTTCAGGCGGTTAGCCACCGTTCCAGTATTTTGTAATAATAACCAAGAGGTATTCCAGTTGAATCATTTAACAAAGCTCATTCGCGTTGGTAGAGTTTTATTAAGAATGTAGTAAGACTTAAACTTAAGTTTAAATGCCCGGAATTGGTATGCAAACATGCAGCTCTCTTAGTGAGAAACTTTCGTAGATCCTGAATTCCTTTCAGGTCTGGCAAAGTCTAACAAAGTTCTCCATTGAATAAAATTTAGCCTAGAGTTCAAAGTGTTTTCAAGATGTTCCTTCTTCTTATGTATTGGCAAACTATATTTATCCAAAAGCAAAGCTGCCATACGTATACTCTGAATTAAGAAAACATGCAAGTTCTAATTCAATTAAATGAAAATAAGTGCCTATCCCTATAATACATAGATTTCCAGTTATTTTATTTATTCAAATCCTAAAAGGGTAAGGCAGAGGTGTACATACATTTCGCCAGTTATATCTTAAGTTCCATGTAAAAGGGAGCGAGCCTATTGCCATTAATCGGGCTCAAATTATATCCACACTCCGTGGCTGCTACTGTGTTCCGGTAACCACGTCTGTAATTTGCTGTTTCCTACAAAAGTGCAAAATCTACACGGTCAATTTATGGAACAGCTATTTTGTCATTTTAACTACCGGTGAATCATTTCTATGTGGAGCTAGGTTTTTTTTTTAACTAAAAACGTGCTAACCGTTTGTGCGTCGATATCTTCCACTCCACCTTTAATTTGTCAAAGAAGTCCCTAACAGAATTTGAGACTACGGAAAGAAGAAATACTTCCTGTCGCACCCAAAATGGCTTCCTCCCTCATTATCCCTACAAAAGTACTTGTGTAGTCGAATTATTACGCCTATGATGGCTTTTATCATTCTTACATTGATTTCTGAAAGGAAAAGTCAATGTAACAGGAAATAAGTGAAAATAAAGCTGTTGTTGCGTTCTACGGAAGCAGTGGAAATCACTGGGGGAGCAGAGTTAGTGATGCTAATGGAGCATGACTGGCAGTTTGTGCACCGGCGTGTATTGGGGACCGCTGGTACTATTTATTTTGTGAGATAGTTTTTTTTTTCCTTTAAACACAGTTATATGTACAGTAATGTGCCACTAGGGACCGGTCAATGTGGCGACACTTGGGCGGGGCCTATGTCCAGCAGTGGACATCTTTCGGCTGAAATGATGAATGATGATATATACAGTCGCGAGCAATTAAATGTATCATCATCACATATGGGCCTCCCCCAAGTGTCGCCACATTGACCGGTCTCGTGCGACTCGAATGCAGTGGATCCCCGCAACCTAAAAAATAAAATATATAAAATAATTGTGTATAATTAAATGTTGTATACATTTAATTTAACAAAATGTAATAAAATATATAAAATACTTATGTATAATTAAATGTTGTATACATTTAATTATACACAATTATTTTATATATTTATTATACTTAGCAAAATTCAAAAGATTTTCTCCTACTGTATTGATAAATGTTTTCACGTACATATACATATTATTTTGGAATCCATACCAGACTGGTCTTAACTCAAAGTAGAAAACGTTGTTTCACGAAGAAATAGCTTTTGAATACATACTCGTACATACAGCTGTTCGTATCAAGATAATATGTAACATATACACCTTGCACTGTTTTTCTGTCCATAACCCAAAGGTTGACTGGTATAAAATGCCCATGGCATTAAGTCCACCTCTGTACTCTGTGCTTTAAGTGATAAATAAAGAAACCTATCACCTACAGAATGATGAATGATGATTCTGATTCTGAATATAATGAAACGAAGAAAAAAGAGTATATATGGGTTGAAACTGGTGACGTTCAGAAGTTTCTGCCTACCACAATGGGAAAAAGCGTGAATTTAGTAGTGTGCATGTAGAATCATTCAAGTACCGGCATTGTTTATTTGTGCTCTGGTCTCCTTTATCATGTAGTTACTTAGTGCCTATCCAAGCCAAGTGATAAAATATACAATAACTATATGAATCCCAAAAATCAGAGGTGCGTGCCTTGGGATCGAACTCGAGACCTATGACTTGGCAGTGCGACGGTCACACCTCTAGGCTAGGTCTGCTGTAAACTATAATTGCTGTGCTCTAGTCTAAAGTGAGTGACTATGGTCCCTGCCAGGGCTGCGGGTCTGTTCGAAAGAGATACCGCGGCCCTAGAACAAGGCAAGGAAGGAACGTGGATGGGTTTTAGTCAGTACAAGTCTGACACTCCCTAGAGCGGAAGAAGTCATTTGATGATTTCCCATCTGAAAGAAAAAGGGGCTCTGTGGAGGACGCTCAACGCCTAAGTTTTAATTAGAGTGGAGCCGAACTTCTATTTGCCATGCACTAACTGAAAGGTTAACCCCTAATCATAACTTATTTCATTCTCTGAAATACTTATACACTTCACTCAGTTACGCTAACGGAACAAGAAGGGATCTTACAACGATAAAAATAAAAAACAAAAAACTTCGTTAAAAATATTGTTTTCCTTCATGAAACAAAAAGCTTATTTCCGTGTAAGTGAAAGTTAATTTTCTGCTCTTTTACGTCTGAGTGATTATTTTACATTTTTACAAAAATTCTAACTGGATTTGGTTCGTTACATACAGTTCAACTAATCAACGTCTGTACGTTGTGTTATATACGTTTCTTTAGTAGATTTTTCTTTTAAATTCGGAAGAGTAATGATGCGAGAGGCTATTCAAATGAAGTAAGATATATTGTAAGGAATTAGGGCGACTCAGTGAATACGTAGATTCTTCTTCGTTGGCGTTTAGCTGAACTTTGCCGGGATTTTGTAAGCTATTATTTTAATTTTATGATGTAGTATATAACTGCTTAGCAGCCTTTATATAACACAATGAGTAATACATTGTGATTTATTTAAATTACTTTGGAATATGCAATTCAAAATTACTCTCTCCAACTTCATCTATGCTGTGCCCGACAGGGTCCATAACTGCGACTAGTATATTTATTTCTCTACCACCTTTATACATTATGGTAAGAAAAACAAAAAATAACCAAAAACAAAACAACAAGGGAACAAACAAAGCAATAAGGGTGGGCTTCCAATTCATTTCCTCTGACTTTGACACTTTCCTTAAAATTTTGTAAAATAAAATGAATTAACAAAACCTAGTTAATTGAAATTTAGAACTCCCTATCGAGGACTTCTCAAAATTCCTAGAAATTTTAACTAGGTAGAGAAATTCGGAATGTCGAATATTCCCGGGCAGGCACATCACTAGCTCGTACCTAACTTCGTTTAACTCCACGTTTATCTTTCAATCCCAAATCAACGTCTTGGACGGAATAACATTCCAAATACGTTGTTGGGAACAAAATCTATGTATTCTGAGAACACACAGACGCGTACATGACACACCTTCTTATGAGGGTAGAGGGAAGCTACAGGTTATTGGGGTGGTTCAGGTGTTTTTATTCATCTACAAATTAAATTATCCTTATCCATCAATAAGCGTGGGTTCCGGTTCGATTCCCCGGTGGAATAAATGCTATTGGGTTTTCCCACTATCAGCCCTTTGTCAGGAAGTTGCACACAGAGAGCCTTTGATTCTGCGCTTGATCTCTCCTAGTCGTGTTGGAATGCCACCCCATCGAAAATATGAGAGGCCTTTTTTTTTCGGATGGGAAATCATCAAATGACCTCTCCCGCTCCGGGCAGAGTGGTAGGAGTGTACTGACTAAAACCCATCCATGTTCCTTCCTTGCCCTTTGTGTTCCAGGGCCGCGGTATCTCTTTCGAACAGTCCCGCAGCCCAATATGAGAGGCCTTACTATGTTTTTTGATGGGGTTGCAGCTCTGACTATAAGGGCCTGTACAGACGATGGGCTTTTGTCCACGCGATAGAAATGACTGTTCCTGTTTTGGTTGGTGTGATATTTTTCGTCTATTATTTGACGTCCATTTGTCGTTGTAAATTGTTCGTGGATAAATTGTCCCTAGTCTATGCAGACCTTAACGTCTACTGAGCACATGGCTGGTCTCCATCGAGATCGGTTGCCGTAACCAAAAATCGATTGAATAAAATCTTATATAAAAAAATACACTTATATGGATCATACATAGCCCGCGAAATTCAAATTTACTTACGTTTACTCTTAGGTCATGTAACCCTATTCAATGAATATTTCATGAGAAGGAATTCAATGGGATTAAATGATCTTTTATGGTTGTATTGATGATTTTCATGATTGTAATAATGTAACAACTACACACTGGCGCGACTCATTTTTCATCAACATACAACCTGACACTGACCTGCAACTTGCAATAAACGTAAGAAAATTTGAATTTCGCGGGCTACCCGTACGCACCTTAAGTGTATTTTTATTACTTATTTAAGGAAATATTGTTACATTTAGGTATGTACTATAAACTTTCGGTCATATCGATTGTTCTGGCAATACGCAAAGAATACGACACAATGTTTTCGGTAATACCGCCTGAAGCCACACAGAGCAATAATGGACTCGATACAAAGCTTATAAGCATTATTATGGGTTTTTTCGTATTACATTATACTCGCAAACATGTAAATTGGTAAGTCTACATATTTGTTACAAGGATTCAGTATTGATTTAAAGACTGTTATAAGATTTTTTTTATTTTATTTTATAAGATTTAACGGTAATTGTTTAATTATAATTAATGACTAGCTTCTGCCCGTGACTTCGTTATCCATGGCTCTCGGTAATAGCTTGCGGTGTAGCATTCCATCAGTGAAAGAATTTTCGAAATCGTATAAGTAATTTCGGAGATTACCTGTTACATTGAAACTTACAAACTTTACCTATTTTTTATTATTATAGTAGGTACTAGGTTATGCTCGTGGTTTGTCCCCATAAAGTTCGGTATCCCACGTTCCCATTGTTCGGTAAAAAGTTTCTTATGTGTTAATCCAGGTTATAAACCTATAAATCTCTGTGCCAAATTTTATCCAAATCCGTTCCGTAGGTAGTTTTTGCGTAAAAGAATAATTCACAAACATCCATCAATCCTCAACAACTTTCGGTCGAATTCTATCAACTAACTGAACGTGATTAGCACATACAGGGTGTAAACAGACTCTTCACGAAGCCGCCAACCAAGCGTTCTGTACATTAAACTAAGTAACTTTACGCAAAAATTATTGCTGGGAAACGACTTTTTTATTTGGGGTGAAAAATCACGTTTTACGGTAGGACTCAGTGTAACGCAATCAAAACATATTGCTGATGGATGGATGGAATAGTACGGGGGTCGTGATGGTGTCTTAAGTAAAAAAGAATCATTAAAAAGATGTATTTAAAAAAAAGTTGTGACAAGTTGTGGACCTTTGACCCCCAATATCTCCGTAACTAAAAGGTTCCCAGGTATGGTCTAGAACAAAAAATGATCACAATGACGGGGAGAACAAATGCCTTTCGGCTTCGTTAAGGGTCTTTTTACACCCTTTACAACCGTTCAAGAGCTGTCACTGTAAACAATCATAGCAATGATGACACTTAAAGCTCTAGAACACAAATTAAAATAATGAGCTGATCACATTCATTTTCTTTGGTGAAATTCGCTCGTTTTACAGAAGATAGTTAAAAACATAAAATGTTTAGCCGTCTACTGTTAAACAACTTCTTCTTTTTCATCGAAAAAACATTGAGCGAACAGATGTAAAATAATATTGCCATTCCATTCCTAGTCCTTGCATTAAGACTTCTCCTTATAAGAGCGAAACCTCTTTGCGATTTCTATCTCTAGAAGTCGCGTGCTATTGTTTTACTTCACTGGTTCGCTGATACACGACGTATCCTTTAGTAGGACGCGTCATTTCATCACTTTGTGAACCAGTACCTGTTACCTACCCATAGGTGCGACATATTCTAGAAATTACCTTAAAATATCATACGTAGGTGGAATATCGGAATATTTTCAGTGGTGTTGCCACGTAATCGTCTTTGTTTTAATTTGTTATCATTTTGCCTAGAAATGGCGGCTGCTATGAGGAATATCGGTTTAGTTAGGATATGGTAATACTTACTTCTACAACAATCGTGACCTACTTGGCTTACCCTCTTCTCAGAATTAATCGAAATCGTGATCGTGTATTATATAAAAGAAGTTTTAAAATAAAACGTTTCATACTTTATTAGGTTAAACTAACTATATACATTGATAATTAAAAACTATTAAACTAAAATAGATAAACTAACAACAAACTATAAAAGGGCATCGAAAAACTCCTCCTCAACGCTGTCAGATGGTAATGTGCCCAAGAGACTGGCGGCGTTGCCACGTTGTATGGCAACACTTAGCCTCTGGCCAAAGTAAAAGCCAGCCCTTGGGTCACGGGAAGCGTCAACTAGGCCTAAATATAACTCAGATGAAATAATGACACAAATCTAAGGAAATCGTAGAATTATTTTTCTCTCGCTTGTAAAGATTCTGTATCAAAGAGAATAATATATTATAGTATTTTATTTGTTGTAGTTCGCATAGAATTCTCATAATCACATACACAAACACACTCACAGAGGAATTTTCGAATTGAATATTCGTCAACTTTTTAGACCTATGTAAGTTTCGTTAAGTAAGTTAAAAAACGATTTGAATGTTTGTATGAAATGCCGTCAGTCGTTAACGCTCTTAACTACAGTCATGCCAAACCTTTCAGAGATTGCAGATGTGATATTGTGTTTATATAAACACAGCACCTCAAAGACACTGTAATGAAATGTTATTATGACAGACAAATTGAAAGCAGCCATCTTGCAAACGGCAAACGCGATAGAATTATGAGAGTTCTTGTAGCATCAACTTGAAACCTCTCCAACATTGCGCTTTGGGGCGTTATCCGAAGCACCTTTATCAAAACAAACACAATTTTAATTGAATCAGGATCTTCAGAGTGGGTTTGAGTAAATTCAAAACAGTATTGAACTATACATACAATATATAACTATACCTACTTGTGTCAAATCCTGAAGTTAGATGGCCCAGTAACATTCTATCAGTAATATCGTGTGTCTGGAGCTGACATAAGCTTGTAAAAAGCATAAGTCACGCTTGTAATCCCCGAAGGGTTAGACAGAGGTGTATCTATTAGTACACCCACATTTTGCCAGTCTTGTTTTAGTTCCATGTAATAGGGGGCGAGCCTATTCCCATCAACCGGACACATATCCAGACTCCGTGGCTGCTACTAAAAAAATCATGATGGAAAAATCCAATATCACTTCTCGGAAATCGAACCCAGGACCTCATGGTCAGCAGCCACATTTGATACCACTAGACCAACGAGGCAGGCTGTTGAAGTAGTTGTAGAAATATGTCTATTGTTCGCTTGCTACTGGTCTGGACCCTCTGTACCTCTTTATGAACGCAAGCGTTAGCTAATTAGGTACTTCCTGACAGCCTAATAGCGCGTTTCAATAAATTCAAAGACTTGTAAATGGTATTGAATAGTGACAAGGCTTTCAATGCGATGTAGATGAAAACTACGATTCAAATATTATGTCGGGATGATTAAATTATTAAAATTGGGAATTGTAATAGAAATGATTTCGAGAGATTAATTATTGCCGATTGTAAAACCGAGCTTACAGCGATAAAATCGAACGATTTACGAACATATTAACATTTTGATTAATATTAATTACTCTGAAACCACATTTTCCGAACAGTAAATAAAGGGTCTCCATTTATATAGCTTTTATAAGAGGATTGTCGAGCAGTCACAATTAACAGTCAGTAGTACAAAGTGCATATTTTATGAACAACATCATTTAGTTGGGTTGTAATTAAAACGCTTTTCAATTACTTCGTCGGTGAAATAGCGTTGTTTCGTACTTATAGAACACACAACACACATATACGTACAGTCAAGGACAAAAATATGTTTCATACCTATCCACACGAACAGTTATCCAAGGTGTAAGGGACAGCCCTCCACAAACTGAGAGGGTGCATTCAGCTCCTTATTTTGAATCATATCCCACCGGAGTTTTTCTCCGGATTTTTTTTTCGGTTACTATTCCTTTATTTCTATGTAAAATTACATTCCCTTTACGCAGTACTCGATTTATGTAAATAATATGGCTAAAATCTATTTTCTTTTAAGTTTATTGTTTTCATTGTTAATGTTCTGTATATTATTTTAATTTTGTTTTTTGTATGTATATTAACTCTTTAAGTACCTATTTAAAGCCGTTTTTATTCTTTTTGCATGTGGTGTTAACCTTTAATTAATTGTTGCACTTGTAAAGTTACCCTAGTAATTAAATTAAAAATGTATGTGTAAGCAATTGTTGGTAAATAAATAATAATAATAAATCAAAAGTCCAACAATGGATGTTGTTATACTCTAATGAATGACGCGTGAAATCAGCTGTTCACTTTCTGCCTAGCTACAGAGTTCATCAAACTTGTCGTCGCGCTTACCGCTAAAATCAAATTCATTGGATTCCCATAACATACCTACTTGCAATAATGTCTTGTACCGGACATCTTTTTATGATATACTGAATTCACCCCATCAGTTTGTGGAGGGCTGTCCCTTACAGCCTGTATATCGATGACAGAAAAATGTATGGTTTTAGCTGAAGTATTATTTTCTAATTTAAGATAAAATAAATTAGTCGCCTCCAATACCATTTTTTTTCTTAACTTTTGTGGAAGTTATAAGACAATATCGTCGATCACACAAAGTCTGTTATTAAAGATTAAAAAAAAAACACTTGAATTTTGCAAAATGTAAACATATTTTTGCTCTTGACTGTACTTGTCGTGTTGGAGTTTGTATGTCGACTGTCGTCAGCTGACAATCATGAGCTCGACGACACACGATGTCACGACATTCGAAACATTGTTTTTCTTAATTTGAATATGTACTTTATTGAATTGCGGAATTTAGTCCTTTTGCACATCGTAGTATGAGTGTTTATTCACTAGCTTAGTAACTGGGTGAATAGTGGCGGTGAAAAGTACCGACACATACACGCTATGGATACTTATTTTTTTATCAAAGACTTGAGCGCTCAGTGTACGCACTGCGTAAAGTTTTAACCCGATATATGAAAAAGAATACCACAGCACATGAATGGCGCCTGCCAGGGCTGCGGGACTGTTCGAAAGAGATACCGCGGCCCTGGAACACAAAGGGCAAGGAAGGAACATGGATGGGTTTTAGTCAGTACAAGTCTGACACTCCCTTCCGCTCTACCCAGAGCGGGAGAGCTGCAATCACGACTATAACTTTCTCTCTCCGAAGTCTAGATTTCAACATAGTTAGCGCTTGAACCTGTTGACTGTTACAATCTACTCCATATCCCTCATCGTAAAACAAAAAAAAATAATCAAATACTTCGGCAAAACAGAAAGGGGTTACTAGAAGAACATCATTACGTTCAAGTCCCATTAATACTAATATTATAAACGTGAAAGAAATTATCTCTGCCTGTTACCTCTTCACACCTAAACGGCTGAACGAATTTCGATGGGCACATAGGATGACCATGACCCTTTTTTAGAACAAAGGATACGTTTTATCGCGGTAGTACCTAAGATCTATTGGGGCTATTTTCAACCTCCAAAACTCATCATCATCTGCTCAGCTTTTTCCCAACTATATTGGGTCGACTTCCAGTCTAACCAGATGCAGCTGAATACCAGTTTTTTACTTGGAGCGACTGCCTATCTGACCTCCACAACACAGCTAGTACTGGGTATTACGATACCCCTTAATATTCTGGTTGCCAGACTATCAAGCCACTGACCACCTGTAACGACTGTCAAAGACCAACGAATGTCACCCGGCTCAACGTCCTTTCCGAGGCAGAAAGGAAACTCGGTATGTAATGAGTGGCCACCGCCATCCATGGACCAATCTAGGACAACGCGACCCAACCTGAAGATCGCTCCGAGCGGCAAAAGCTAATATCTCTTAATTAAATATACCGAAATTATTACAAAAATGTCTTGTTACATGCCAAAACAAATAAAGCAATAAGTTCTGATTTATCACTCAACATTTTTCTCCAAATGAATTCAGCATTCGTAGAGATAAATAGCTATCACAATATGTGTTCTTCCTTATTTCCACGCTGAGAAAAGTAAATAAATCTCTACGTACATATATTTCACCATACCGATTTAATTCCACCATGAACTTAGGTGCGGACAGTAATAGAATCAGATAAGAATACGGTCTCAAATAATATCAGACGATCGCATAATTAGTAGCCAATAATATCACCGTAATACTGTCCGTAGCTCTGCCAATATTAATATACATATTAATACTTAATAAGAGCTTGGGACCTCTAACTGTGGAAGTTCTGGGACTTAAAGTGTTGTTACTTTTGTAAGACAAAGATTTTCTACTACTTACCCTGTATTTGGCATGTGTTACTAATGGTTAGAAAATATTTTCATTTGCTAATAATCTATTAGACAATGGCGCTTTTTCCACATAGACAAAACCTTCGGTAAATCTATCAAAATCTAATCACGACACAAAGCACGCCCCTGCGTCGTATTAGCAATACTCAAAATGTAGAACGTTGCCAAAATCATTAAGTGCCATTTAAAATCTGCCAGCGAAGTATCCCGCTAGTAATTCAGATATATATATATATTTATTGGTATACCATTTGTAAGAAAATCACGTAGTACTTATAAACGTAGACACACTATAAAGGCCAACACCGCATGATCAGATTGCTCACGCGCGCAGGAAAATCGTTCCGAACATTCACAGTTCAGTTAGCACCGATTAGGCAACGACAATAATACACACGTGTAAGAATAGTCGACACAAACACGTCACAACTACCCAAATAGATGCGAATAATTTAGCGAATATCGTCTAGACATTAATGGCCCTGGAATTGGATTAAATGAATATAATTCGATAACAGAAGTATTTATATTTAGCGACATTCAAATAAACTGCGAAATTAATGAAACATCTGCTACGAACATGAACTAAATACTGAATAATAAATAGGACAGACATTGAGGAAATATCAAGGATCAAGTGCCGATTTATGCCGTGTTTTATCGCTTCAAACAAACTTCGAGTGCCGATTAAGAGAGAATAGCGCGAGCGAGTTTAAACAAAGTTAAAGGCTAGTTTATGACCGTTTACTTACTGAAGCTTGCTACCTAAGTATTCCATTGAACTTTATTACATTATTTACTAGTTCATAAAAACGGAGAAGGGAACTACTTAAATGATTTGTTGAAAACTTAAAACAGAGCAAAAACATTTCATTCTAGAAAAGCTACTCGAGTTCGAAGAGAAAAGAAAATCAAGAGAAAAGCTAAAAGCCGACGAAATAGGAAAACATTTTTTCTTTTAAAAGTTTTACCATGCTGTAGGTACTAGGTAGGACCACTGCTAAAAGTTACTGTTGCCACTAAAACTAGCAGTGAAATCATTTATTTTGTTTGTAGTTAAATTTAATAAAACCACCTCATACATTCTGTACCCATCTAAGCGTAAAAAACTAGGTTAACAGGGAGCACAACTATACGGTATCTCAGCATGAATTACAGTGAACTAGTGACTTCCCTATAGGTCTGGTTCCGGCGGACGGGCGACGGATGCGCAGGGCCATAAACTCGGACCTTTGTCCACTGATACCGCCTCAAATGTTTTACTACCCTCCTGCTTGCATTAGCGTCAAATTTATGATAAGCGCTCTCGTAACGCACAGACATCAATACTCTACGACTCAATCATAAAACTGCACCGTTCACTTCAAAGAAATGAATAAAAGGAATTCTTGTACTCGGGTACAGCTCCACTTCATTTATGTGAATGTGTACGTAATGTTCTTCGCGTAAAACTTTATTGTGCTCTTTGTGTAACGGCTCTGTTGAATTCACAAGAAAATGTAATTATTTGGCCGTTTGTTTCGGACATTACGCAGCCACTTGTCTTATCTGCCGGCGATGGTCTTGACCTAGCGGTCTTTATAACTTTTATTTTTCTTATTTCTTAAGCTGTACTTAGATACGAAACCTATCCAGAGGACTAACCTACTTTAACTAGGAACTACGACCTCATCTCGAGAGGAATACTTCCAATTTGTTTGGTACCCTCCACGTGTTACGTATATAATGACTACAAGAACGTACGACTACGTATTTACAAGAACTCATAAATTCTTCATAAGTTATCAACTCGTGTTATTACGTAATTTTACTATTATTACTCTATTCGGGATAAAGTAAAACATTTCTAGAAATATTAGGTAATACTTATGTTGACGTATCGGGAGTTCGAGATTGGCTCAATAATATAAACGATTTTGAACATCAAAGAGCAGATAGGTGTTAGGGGAGGAAAAATAAAATAGATGGTTGTATGAACGAGTCCAACGGGCCAGGTGAACGAGCTCTGATCCCCGGGCGCCGCTCTAATCGAGGCCTTCCAGTATAACTTACTTTTATATAGGCTATGTAAACACTGGTATTCAATAAAAATAAATGTTATTGACTCTGTGCCGTACGATTCTCTAACTTGTTAAAACACTGTATTGGGGAAAGACACAGATGTTGATGTTGGAATAGGATCTGAGTACCTACATCGCCTGTGCATAATTCTACTAGAATAGCACGCGTTTCCATTAGAACAATTTGAAAGTATTCTAATATATCTGACATCAAAAGAACAATTCCATCTATAATGACGAGTATATTCCAGCCATAGTTTCGCAAATATTCATCTATGAAATGACGTCTACCGTCTTTTGTTCCAGTAATGAGCAAGAACTAGGTAAATACGAAAAGCTGGGGAAGACTGGCTGGCTATAAAAAGTAAAGAACGTCAACCAGCCTTGATAGTGCTGTGGTAGGAAACTTAATTTGATCGCGGCTTTCAGACGAAGAAAAACCAACATTGAAGCAATTAGTTAGAATACTAATCGTAATTACGCTGTCTTCCGTATGACTGGACATTTTTGCTTCCATAATTGTAATAACGGCCCCAGTTTATAACATGAAGGAAATGCGGTTTTCAGAATCCATATTCATGAGCCGTATATTTTAAGCATGTGCCAGTGACTAAATCATTTCACACTTCACGTCGTTCGTGTTAAAATTCATTAGTTAACTCAAACTATTAATATAATCTGTTTCTCAATTATGGTTCGCCTGAACGTGTAGTATGGTGATGATAGACACACAATGAATATTTATGTAAATCAATCTTCCGGCACTGGATCATTTCAAGGAGGCTAAACATTGTGTTCAATTACGTACGTTAATGTTGTGCCCAACATATAAGTAGGCATATAATATTCGTGGAACGGTATCGATTCCCGACCGTGATTGGCCGAGCCATAAAAACGGCCATTTCTTAGGTTATTCCGTTTTATGCGACCTTGCCTTATTACTTGTCTTATCTTTAACTGAATTGTTATCATGACAATTTATTCAAATCCACTGCATCTCAAAGACGGTTCCTTATGAGTAATAATAACTTTCAAAGATTTTTATGTCCCAAGTAAACAAAAAAATATTTCTGAAAACGTATGAACTCGACTATGAAAAAAATGATATTCGGCTCACGTATCTGTTGAGTCTGTATAAGTTGGGCTTCGGATCGGATATGACAGGGATAAGCCAATTGTCGGCGCATCTCTCCTAAATTGACAGCTCCACCGAATAGAGCCATATTTTGCGAGCTTTATTCAACTAATTACAGTTAGGTCTACCCTTATACTACCCACGTCGTATCCTACTTGAACGAACTAATGAAACTACCCCTATAACCAAGAAGTTAGACGAAATATTAGGGTATCAAATAAACTCGTTCGTTATTCGTAAAATGTTAGCTTTGGTAAGTCTCGGTACCGGAAAACTACTCACGGATGTTGGTTTAAATATTTGAAAAATCCCAGATTTGTAAGTCACGTACTTACTGCAACCACTCCGAGTAGAATATTTTATATTTGTAAGTACTTTGAACTAGGAACTGCAATTTTTGTTAAGATATTTAGTCTATGGATAACACTATGGTCTATGTCATGTAAAAACTTCATGAAAACGCCTCTTCCGTTCTAGAGTGTGTGAGCGCAATGATGTCGGGAATGAGAATTATTGAGTTCAGAATTATAATTATTTAGAAATAGATTTCTTTTCTTTTTTTTTCATTGGCCTATTCTGTCCCACTGCATGGGCAAAGGCCTCCCCCATTCTCTTCCAACTCTCCCGGTGTTTTGCCTCCTCTAGCCAATCAGTCAGGAACGAGTATAAATCACCACGCCAGCGTTTCTTGGGTCTGTCTCGGTGACGACGACCGTCTTCAGGCACCCACTGTGTGGCGATTTTGGCCCACCTGTCCTGACCTATCCTGGAAATGTGACCCGCCCAGTCCCATTTTAACCTCGCAGACTTATCGCCAACATCGGCGATGCCTGTCTTGGAGCGTATAAGTAGATTTCAAACTCTTTTATTCAAACACCAGTTCTAATAATTTTTACTTTTCAATTTGTGAATTTTCCGTCGTAAATAATCCCGAAGATTGACGAAATGGCACACACGGACCTAGTAGCAGGCTACATCAAAGATTTACATTTGTAGGTGAATGCATTTGAGAAATGGAGGTTTCCAAGTTGGGAGTGCTTCAAAACTCGTTCCATACAAATCATTCAACAAACTTGCTATATTTACGAGTGGTATTGGATTTTACAGCAAGGCCCTAATCTTGTGGGGAGATTTTCCTCAGAGGTGAGTGAAAAGTTTCCGAATGACATGCAATTTCCTATCCTGACGATACTATCTCGAATTTTAAATGGCATTCTTTAGATAACAACGCAATAAATGAGAACAGCAGAACATTCGAGTGCTTTTAATAATCATTGGTCGAGTGTTCGTCGCGTCAGATTCCGCGTTTCCATTTTGTTTCCAGTAACGCGTGTAATGGAAAGAATGACTAGACATAATGAGGGCGTTTCTTTAAGAAAAAATGCGTCTTTCTGTCCGTTATTTTTCTTTAAAAGTCTTTCTCTTTGTATCTTTAGAGGGAACATCAAGAAACATCGTACTTTGTGTTCCGGAGAATGATGATATAACTCAAGCAAACAGGGGAATAATTGTTGTTTGTCTGCTTTACTGGGTCATTTAACAGAGGGTGAATAACTATGATTTACTTTGTGCTCACAATAAGATCAATTGATATTAAAATCACAGTCAGGTCTACGGACAACTTCTAGTTGCATACACTTCACGTTTCAAACTTTTCTTCCCGCATTCTTATTCCGCAGAAACCAGAACATACAGCCAGCATTCTAATGAGATGCTATTTGAAAAGCGTGCAAAACTAAAGCCGTCCTTCCTCAGAATTAATTTAGCCGACTTCGATATCAATAAAGAAAAAAAATGCTTCATTAGAAGGTGGTGCGGCGTGCAGATCAGAAAATTATGCATCTAAAACAAAACACGTAGTCTTATTGGTATCCTTGTTCTACGTACGTGATGTGAATTTAGAAAAGTAAGCAAACAAAGGACAAAACTGTGTTTCGAGACTTTACGTGATGGTATTCCCTAATATTTGGTTTTGGAGCAAACCAATCGTAACCTACACAGTAATTTGGTAGAAGTAGCGGGTTCAGCATCAAACAATATTAACATCGGTACCAACTTAGAGAGAGCCATACGACGCGGATAATACGTTTCAAATAACGCTCCACGTCAGTCAGGGCTGTCCAAGTCTTAATACGGGAAGGTACCTCAGGGACTAATATACATAACGGACGAAATTGGTGTGGCGGAGCCGGGTTCGTTTTTAATTTTCCGGGATGAAAAGTGTCTGCTCCTTGTCCCTTTCCGGATAGTAAAGCTAAGAGTATCTATCCGAAAGTCATAAAAATGATCCGCTATTTTAGCTTTGAAAACGTGCTAAAGTTTTCACTACTACCTAATACATTTTCACGGCTAATTGTGCTGATTACGTACCTACCTTATCCGTCGACTAGCTCGCTTTGTGACGTCGTAATGAGGTTGTCATTACGAGCCCCGTGCGTTGGGTAGCCCTGCCCTGCCTAACTAGTAGCCATGCGAGTAACACAACTCCACTTCCTACACACGATAGTTATCTCCATATTACGTTGATTACAATAATTTTCTTGGATATTCTGCGTTAAATACCATATTATATAAGAGCCTTTTTAATTACGTGAAAATGGATACTTGCGATGTTCAACGATTTTAATTCATGCAATAAACTGTAACATTTTTATCAACCATCTTGACTTCAAATATTATTAACAAATAGCTCAAAACTACTCTCTGCATCATCCCTCAATAGACTATTTCATTATAAACTTAGGTGAAGGACGGGAATACTTACCTCCAGTTCGCCACCAAGCCACCTGTCAAGCAGTATAAATGCTTGGCATGTACTGATTACTCTTCGTATTTCTGTGTTCCTAATAGTCCAATCCCCACTCCTGGTATAGGCTCATTCTTAATTTACGTTTTCATTTTTAAAGGCAAGATCCCAAACATTCGCCTACGCCGATATTTTTTCCAATTACGTAAAGTGAAAAACTAAATTCGTAAAAAGATTGACATTGGACCAGTCCTCAGCGTTCCTTTTAAGATAATTTGTATGATTTCTTTTCACTTCAGCCTTCGGGCGCAAGTCGCTTAACGATTACGTACATATTGTAGGTAGGTAGGTAGGATTCGTTCTGCTGAAATGGAAAGCTTTTTAGAGTGACGTGGAATCATTTGTTATGGGATGCAACGTAGTATTAGATTTTCATGATAATGATGGCGTGACATTTTTTTTCTGGATATGGAATAAGATTGTCGTTGAAATATATTTTCAAAGATATAATAAAAAATAAAGTCAGCTAAAGAGATTTTTTAATAAATACAACGCAAACCAGATATAAAGGATTTTGTGTTACCTTTTTTCCCACACAAAGAAAACAACGCAAAAAAAAGAACAACTTTATAAATAATCTTGTTAAAAATAACGCGTTCTGAATGATCTTCCATTCAATTAAAGTTTACAATTTTCCTTCACGGGTACATATTTATTTCGCCTAAGTTTGTTGTAAATAGGCTACGTATATAAGGCTATCGATTATGTAGATAGAACGGTATCGTTAAGAGATTACATGTGAGAGCAGTTGAGGGTAGTCAGCTCGGTTTCTGCTGACGCCGCTCGTCCACTGCGACCCGGCGACTTGTCAAGTACCACTAGCTCTAGGGTTGTTACAAACCAGTTGGCGGTTCAAAAAGAAATCCCTTTATTACCTGGTGGAAGGGACACCGACGCGAAAACGTTTACCACGTATGCATTACATCATTCTGAGCACAAAAATTGTTCAGCGGTTCATCATCTGCCTAGCCTTTTTCCAACAATGTTGACGGTTCCAAAAAAAGATCAGCTGTTCAATACATTTCGACCGTATAGGTATTGCACTTTTGTAGGAAACAGCTGTTTTTTTTTTAATAATGGATCGTTTTTGCGCCGGAGTCCCTTCGACCCCCTATAAAATTGACCCTACAAATGTAAAGCGCGATAAAATCAGTGAATCGAAGATATTTTTCTTTACATGACGATGTTTTCATCAGGATAAAAGAATCGTCACGTTTTTACTGGACATATATAAATAATAGACAGCACCAGAGCAAAGATAATAACATAAAACACTTATCATCTGATAACTAACAGACTGCTATCACCAATCTTCTTCCTAAGCGTGGTGATTACTGCAGCTCGCCTTTTACTATCTATCGTCTTCTCCGTCGTGCCGATCCATTTATAAAAGACTAGTTTTTGTTCGCGGTTTCGCTCCTGTTATGTACGGTAATTAACCCATGGGAACTAAATAAATAAAACGAAATAATGTAACATGACGTTAATTAAAGAGTTTTCGGAATAGGATCAGTAGTTCATACAAACAAATTTTACCTCTTTATGATATTATAAGTATAGAAGTATAGATCAAAGGCCACGTATGAGGTTCGTTTTCAGAAATAATACAAAGTGAAATACATACTAATATAGCTTACCGGTTAGTTAACACCTCAAGCTTTGCAGACAAAATAATCTTTTTGAATTTTGTTACTCAAGTTTATATTTCTATATGTAATTCAAAACTATTTTCGTAACCAACAGAAACATTTCAAATAAGTGTGACTCAAAATATTCCAATTTACATTTCTATTGAAACGATGAACTATATTTTGAGGCGAAAAGCTTTTTTTATTAAAACTCACTGATGTTACGTGGCACGGCTAACGTCATATGCCGTGCGAGCATGTTATCTGATAAACCTCGCAATAACGCAGCAGCTTTTGTGAAAATAATCTGTCCGGCATGAATATTTTGTGTTTTGTTCCAAAATGAAATACTAACAGTAATGTGCATAGTAATATTTTAATTTAAAAAGGTTTGTGAAAGATTCTACCTAATTCTATTTCTTCGGATTTTCTTTTCATACCATTGATTTAAAAAAAAAAACGCTAATATAATGTCAAACTAATGTTACAGTCCTACTTTCGTTGCTTAAATGATAGGAACAGGAGAGCGTTCTATTGGCATAGCTGGGCACCATTAAACAAATAATTAACTTCGTTAATCGCTTATTCGTTACTAAAAAAGTTAACTTCGTTAAGCGCTAAAGTTTTACATTTCGGAAGATTTAACGCAAGTTATGGGATAAGCCTAAGGATTGCGTTTATGGTCTACTTATAAACTTACCAATAGACATAGTTGGGTAAAAAGTATTAAAAAAACAAAATGGCGGCTTTAGTAACAACTATAACCACTTATAAATAGAACCATGCAACACTACAACAGCTTTAAAACCTATGTGTCTTTCATGTTAGTCCTTTACATGGAATTATCTAGTATATTTTTTGGTCGTTTATAATAATAACCGTTTATAAGCAAACATCCCATCGCCTCCCAATACCCAGTATAAGTCAAGCCCCTGTCACGACTGACAGATGGAATGACGCGGTATGTTGCGGGGATCTTATGGTGAAACCAAAAAGGGGTTATGTCGAGAGAAAGCTTCTCCCACGCTGGATCGTATTTTTCTGACATAATCCCTCATTTATCATGAAATAGACAAATTGAGCGAAATGGGCAATTTAAGGTTCGGCCGAACCGATAAGAACAAACCGGACAAACCAACTCGGAAAGTTATAATAACATACTGAACTATAATGGGTGCAAAAATACCTTAGTTTTTCCTTCTAGCTACGGAGGTATTGGAGGTAAAGTTCCAACTTTTTCACAAGATTTATTTTTAAATACAATTTTTAATGTTATAACTATACTTACAATACCTCCGCGAACCCCGTACTATTCAATGCATCCATCAGTACAATTTTTGAATGCGTTACATTGAGTCCTACCGTTAAACGTTCACTACGACAAAAATCGTTTCCCAGCAATAATTTTTGCGTTGGATTAGTTAGTATGATATCAGATTGCTTGATGGTTGTCCTATTGTTGTGGTTGTAAATATGTAGGTACTTACTTTTAGTGTTCCCTTTTTTTAGCATTATTTTTGTTTTATATGTAGTCTGTGTATAATGTACAGACGCCAGCACATCAAGCTACCCGAAACTGTCAGATTTTTCCAATCAACCTTGAACCTAAATCTTTGACATTAAAGTCGAAAATCTATTGAAGAAATCTGACAGATTGTAGTAGCTTGATGTGCTGGCGTCTGTACATAAAATGTAATTGATATTAGTTAACTTTTTAATAAAATAGAATTGATCATTATATCAAATAAAATTCTAGATTATATCTTGTAAATATTAGAGATTTTGTAATTATATCATATATTTGATGGTTTCGAAAAGGGTTTACAACTTGTATGTAATTGTCCAGTGTCCTCAGCCAGTCCGGAATTTGTCCGTACCGGTATACTTTACAGAAACTGTTTATTATTTTGACAACCTTAACCAACTCTCCATTAGCTCTTCACTACTCATTGAGCGCTAGTTATATAATATCGAATATATTGCGCAAGTGCTAAGGCTGTCTCTAACTGTACCTACGTCAGAATACATTATATATATTTAATTACTTTGACGAAGGTATGTAGTCATATGGCAGTTGGCAAACAATTTGGACATTAAAAGTTAATTGATGGATTGGTTGGTAGACTTGTAGGCGTATGAGTGACAGTAAATCTTTTTCTATTGATAAATTAAACTTGTTAAATTTTGTTTTAAATTAAGTTACAAAGTCGCTTTATACAGGGTATAGATAGAGCAATGTTTACTGAAATTAATATTTAGGAAAGCAGTTGCGCAGTATAAATTATTTCAATATGTACCTACTACATCATATAATGCATATTTCCTTTGAACTTGGAAGAGGCCAAAGGAGTATGTAAGGATCTGTTACTAAGCCGACCCGTTTGTCTTTTTAAAAAAAAACAATTTTTCTACTGGAACCACTTTAATCACCACACACACAGAATTACGGGCACAAAGTTCTTAGGTACATATATCAATTTGGTAATGTCCCTCTTAATTGCTCCTTTTTTTGGGCAACTAGTTTACGCGGCAGCGTTCAGAATCTAACTGACTAAAATGAACATATAATTTATGTGCATTGGGTAAAACTGCAACATAAGCGATAAAGAAATGGAAAAATACATGATAAACAAGTAAAAGCTGAGTTAGGCTCTATTGCCTTGTAATAAGGGTTATAACAGCTCCCCCTTTTAAACGAAGCTTTATCTTATTAAGATGAAGCGAAGTGAGATTAAAGATGTAGCTATTAAGAGAGGCACTATACATTGAATATAAAGGTTACATAATATTGAAACAAAATTGACAAAATTATAATTAATAGTTACATTTAAAAGTTTAGATTTCTATTTGACATAAATTTCACTTTATTAATCTTACTGGTAGAATTATAATTTGGGTAATGAATAGGCAAAGATTGAACTGACTTATTGTCTTCTTCAGAGTTTGAAGATACTTCGGTCATCTCAATACTATTAGAAACTTTGGACTTGCGTTTAGTATTCCGATTGTAACATTGATTGAATATTTGCACGCAGCATCCAGCATTAGAATCATTTTTGTTCTTAAAGTATCGATATAATTTATAAGCTAAATATAAAACTAAACACACAATTAGTATATAAGTAAAAGTAGAATAGTAAGGGCCATATTTAATAAAATGGGATTCCTTTTCCAGATTATTTAGTTCTTGCTCTAAATTATCCATTTGATGAGTTGCATATTTAAGAGAATCTAAGTTAATTTTACTCAAGGAGATTGGCGACAAATGTGGTAAACTTTTATTAAATATGTCCTTTTTACAGCAGTCATCAGCTGTTATATCAAAGCTTATATCTAAAGGAGACTTAGTAACTATAGTATAAGAACTAGTCGGTATCAACTGAACCGTTTTTGAATACCCAATACAATTAGGTGCTAGTTTTACAATTCCTGTACCTGTAATTGAATGGTCATTAATGTTTTCATCACATTTAATAGTCAATTTATTTGTTTTTGATTGGACATAGATCCATTTATTGTTTCTTAATTTTTGCCAAATATCAATCTGACCATATAATATTTTAGCATTGCATTCTGTAGGTAATGACAATGTTATCTCAGTTAAGATTTTAGATTCACAATTAGGATTACTTATACATGAGTATACAGTATTTAATTCACATATAGAATAGTTATTATTTATTATTTTACATTTATCAAGAGTGTCCAACATAGCATAATGCATTCTGTCATCACTTAATGCAATATAAGAATTAGAAGGTTGAATTAAAGCAAATGTATTATGTGAGTCATCATGAGGTGTAGGTAATGGTATGTTTTTATAGCTCATGAACTTATCAGGAGTGATCAAAGGGATCTGTAATATAAAAATGACCTTATTATTATAATAATAAGAACTAAATTCAGAAACGTCAATAATTGAATGAATATTTTGAATGGTTAAAGGAACTGGAAAATCTAACCTTTTGCTTACTTGACTACTATGCTTAGTTAATTCTAAATAAAGATTTAAAGGACTTATAACACTAGGATGTAGTACATTAACCTTAGAAAATAAAATAGAATTAAGTGTAGTATCTAGTAAATTAGTTATAGCAAGTAAAGAGCCTTCGATAATGTTAAGAAGGTTATTTAATTTTGAAGTGTACAGTAATAGGTTATCGGTCTTTGTAATTTGGGAAAGTATTTCATTCATCTGATTAATTTGGGCGTTTAATTTCATCTCATTTTGATTAAGTTTGTAAATAGTAGTGTTAAAGTTATTTATAGTAGACTTGACAATGTGAATGTTATCTCTCATTAAATGAAATATTTCCGTTTCACTCTTTTTGCATGATTCAATTGCAGCATCATATTTTCGGGCATCATCTGCATCTAATGTGCCGAAAAAGAATTTTAAGATTTCACCTCAGAATTCTAAAGATCGTTTGACTTTATTTGTCAATTGGTTGGAGATGATATGCGATAATGATTGCAATTTGATAGAACTAGACTGTATTAAAACTTCGATAGGGCTAGACATGTCTTTGCATGTACTTAACTCTTGCGGTTGGATCTTGTTGCATAAGTTTAGAGTATCGTGTAACAATGATTCAATTTTATTAATATACGGTTCTAAAGAAACTAAATCTACGTGGGTGATCACTTTCCAGTGATCAGTATAAAAATTAATATTAGTAATAGGTTCAAAATAAATCCCGGGGCTATGGTAGATTGGGATGATGCTTGATTCGGTTCGGCTGAGGCATAAAATGCCAGAGCAGCACATTATTCTGAAAAGAAATATAGTACTTAGGTTAAGAAGTAGAAGGCTTAATTTCATTAGTATGGTATTTAATAGCCTTGTGACCTACTTGTAGGGTTACGTTATGTTTGTTATGAACTTTGATAATTTTATAAGGGCCTTTCCATATAGGCGATAAGGCTTTACGCAGCCTATGATGTTGTTTGAGATAAACCATATCTCCTACTTTGTAAGTAACGTCACGAGAGTTTGCATCATAATATTGTTTTGATCTTTCTTTACTATTTAAAATGTTTTGAATGGCTTTCTCGCGACTAAAGCGCATTCTATATTGTAAAGCTCGAATATATTCATTGTATGTATTACCAGAGCTTTCATATAACGAATTTGGAATGGATGGTTTATAACCATATAATAACTCGTGAGGAGTGAAGTTAGTAGTACTATGAGGTGTAGTATTATAAGCTAGAATCGCGGTAAATAAATAACAATGCCAGTCGTTCTGGTTTTCATTGACAAAAGATTTTAGGTATTCTTTTAAAGTAGCATGTGAGCGTTCAAGAGCTCCATTGGTTTGCGGATGATACGGAGTAGTAAAAAGGGCTTTGACCTTTAATATTTCGGTCAATTGTTTAAATAATTCAGATGTAAAACATGTACCTAAATCTGTGAGAATGGTTTTGGGAAAACCGAAAAGAGACATAAAATGAACAAGGCTTCTGGCTATTTCTTCACTAGTAGCCGTAACCATTGGGTAAGCGCTAGTAAATTTAGTTAGGTCATCTTGTAAAGTTAAGATGAATCTAAATTTTTGAAAACCTGCATCGGGTAAGGGACCTACGACGTCAAGAGCCAATCTTTCAAACGGCCTGGTAGATGTGGAAGTTATCTCCATCGGAGCTTTGTTTGATTTCCTTAAAGGTTTATTAATTTGGCAAAGCTTACATTTCTTCACGTATTGTTCAATGTCAGACCGCATGCCTTTCCAATAATAGGCAGCTTTAATACGGGAGTACATTCGTTGTGTCCCTGGGTGACCAGCTATAACAGAGTCATGGTTTTCTTTTAATATTTTAGGGACTTCTACAGGAGTAGGATAGATTAATTGATTTTTATATATGTGAACTTTTATATTAGTATCGTGAAAAATGTAGGAAATCATATTATAGATTTTAGAATATTTAAGTTTAGAAAACGGGTCTGTAAAATCTGATAATGCAAGGTTGGTAATATTTTGGCAATCAATTAGTAAATTTCGAAGTTTAATTAGTAAGATATAAACATCTCTATAGCTAGTTTCTTCATAGTGATGTACTTTTGTAAATAGAAAATAGTAAGTTTTATTTTTGTCCTTAACGCTTTGTATTGTAAGTGACTCGCGTTCGGAATTTAGTAAATCAGCAGAATTATCCAGCTGCGATAATATTTCTTCGCAATGTGGCATAGAGTAATCAAAGTCTAAAGAGACTGGACAAGCGATTATATTTAACTTAGATAAGTGTAGTCCTTGACTGCACTCTTCGATGATGGTATTTGGGACTGGTAGTTGGTTTGTAAATTGAGCCTTGAAATATTGTTCATAAGAGAGATTATTTAAATTATTTACGTCAATAGCATTAATAGGGCAACGGGATAGCGCATCGGCGTTAGAATTGAGACGACCTTGTTTATACACGATTTCGTAATCGTATTCCTCAAGTTTGAGACGCCAGCGAATGAGTCTGCTTCCCGGATCCTTTACATTAAATAGCCATACGAGGGGCCTATGATCTGTTATTATTTTAAATTTATTACCATATAAATATGGTCGGAAAGTTTTTACGGCGAATATAATAGCTAATAGCTCTTTCTCCGTAGTTGAGTAATTACCTTCAGGTTTATTTAAAGTTCGCGATGCGTAAGCGATCGGCTTATCTTTGCCGACGGGACCCTGAGACAATATTGCGCCAACGGCATAGTTACTTGCATCAGTGGTAACATTAAAAGGCTGTGAGAAGTCAGGGTACTGTAGAAGAGGAGCAGTAATTAATTTTTCTTTCAGGATATCGAATGCATGTTGTTGTTCCGTGTCCCAGTGGAACACAACATCTTTCTTTAATAGAGACGTAAGTGGTTTAGTTAACTTAGAAAAGTTTTCAATGAATCGGCGATAATAGCCTATTAGGCCTAGAAAGGACTTAATATTTTTAGGATTTTTCGGAACTGGAAATTGAGATACAGCGCTGACCTTTTCGGGATTCGGAGATACACCTTTATCGGTGATAATATGGCCAAGGTAAGTTACTTCATGTCTTAGGAACTCACACTTGTCCGGTTGGAGTTTTAAATTGTATTCACGACATTTGTCGAATACTAGTTTTAATTTTTGCATATGATCTTGTAGATTTTGACTATAAACTATACAATCGTCAAGATAGACATAGCAGTGAAGTCCTTGTAAGCCTGATAATACAGTGTTCATAAGACGCTGAAACGTGGCAGGGGCATTTTTCAGCCCGAAAGGCATTCGAGTAAATTCGTAGTGACCTGACATATCTGAATTTGTGCTAACTGTAAAACCTGTTTTAGGCGCGTCCTTAGAACTAGTTTTCAGTTGATGGAAACCACTTGTGAGGTCCAGCGTGCTGAAATATTTAGAGTGACCTAATTGGTATAAAATATCAGTGATAAGAGGTAGTGGATAAGATTCGGAAACAGTGACATCATTAAGACGGCGATAATCGATGACTATCCTCCACTTTTGTTTACCGGAAGCGTCCATTTTTTTCGGAACTACCCAAACTGGGGCGCTCCAAGGCGAAGTTGAAGGGCGAATAATATTTTGGTCTAGCATTTTACGAATTTGAGAATCGACTTCCTCCTTGTGACATTCAGGGAAGCGATATGATTTCACATTAATAGGTGGGGCATCACCTGTGTTAATAGTATGCTCAATAGCATTCGTGAAAGTTAAAGGTTCACCTTCGATATGAAAAATATCTGTATAGCAGGAACAACATTCTAAGAGAGCCTTTTTTTCTTCATCATTTATTATATAATATACAGTAACATCTTCATTAGCTAATTGTTTGCAGTGCTGCAAATCTGACAATAGATGTGTGGCGTGCTTTTTCTCCCCGAAAGTAGTCTTGAGGAAGGTCTTTAGCTCTGACCACAACGAAAATGACTTAAGGCTGCAAGCCACCTGTGCTTTGCCTTCTAGTTGAAAAATTACAAATTTACAAAGTATAGTTTGTTGGTCTGGAGAAGCCAAGGACATGGCATTCTCGCAATTAGTAAGGAATGCAGGGAGGGTTTCCCTGTCGCCATTATAAGGCTTAATAAATTTGGTCAAGAAAGACAGAGTGATTTTGTCGGACATTTCTTTAGGTTTAGTTATCTCTCGTTTTACAGACATAAAAGATTATGGTGTGTTGGACAGATTAAGTTTCACAGTTATGTAGTGTAAATATTAGAATAATAAGAAATAGAAATATACGAAATAATTAAAATCAGTGAAAATAGGAAAACAGCGTAATATAGAAAATAGAGACACGAATTCAGAGACACTTTAAATTAGAAAAATTTTGTTCACAAGAAACACTCACAGTAACACGATTCTTGACACCTGCATAATCGGGTGACGCGGTGGGAACTCGAAGTCCGGAGTCACGTTGCGCTGAGACGTATCGGAGTGGCCGGTGCTTTCACACGGTCGGTTGACTGTGGAATTTCTTGGAGCTGGTGGGTTGGTGAGTTAGACCTGATGCTGCTGGTGATGATGACGCCGTCTGGAGCGGGCTCACACTGTACAGTGGAGGCTATTTGTCGTCCAGGTGTCGATGTGGCTGGAGCGGGCTCAAGCTGCAGAGCTGAGGCTGACCGTCGTCCAATTGCTGATGTGGCTGGAGCGGGCTCAAACCGATGGGCTGAGGCTGACCGTCGTCCAAGTAGTGACGCAGGCTTGACCTTGGGACAAGTCTTACTGTCGGCCAATTGACGGGAGGCTGTAGGTTCAGGATACCAGTATCTGTCTGACTCAACGTCGTAAGATTTCGTCTCTGGTATCCCACTTCTGACACCAATTTGTTACTAAGCCGACCCCGTTTGTCTTTTTAAAAAAAAACAATTTTTCTACTGGAACCACTTTAATCACCACACACACAGAATTACGGGCACAAAGTTCTTAGGTACATATATCAATTTGGTAATGTCCCTCTTAATTGCTCCTTTTTTTGGGCAACTAGTTTACGCGGCAGCGTTCAGAATCTAACTGACTAAAATGAACATATATTATAATTTATGTGCATTGGGTAAAAATGCAACATAAGCGATAAAGAAATGGAAAAAACATGATAAACAAGTAAAAGCTGAGTTAGGCTCTATTGCCTTGTAATAAGGGTTATAACAGATCGTAACAGGTGGCGTTCTGTGGTTTCTGCCTACTCCCATGGGAAAAAGGCGTGAGTTTATGTACATGTACATTTCCTTTGTTCATAATTTCTCTTATCTATTACGTATTTAAATATTTTTAAAACAAAAGTATACGAAACATTTAAAAATATTAAAAAGAGACCCATCAGCATCACGAACAAGGTCCAGGCTGCCGGTAATAATAAACATTTATTGTTAAATAGTTAATTACCTTACGCCAAACAATACATCCTGGAATAAAGTATAAATAGAGTGCATACTTAAAAGTAACTCATTAGGATCTAAGCTAACGAGTTACTCTAGTATGAACATACTATGGTTGTTTGTTTAATTCATAAGAACGACTAAGTGCTTATTAATTCCACAATTTATTAAATGGAGTCTTATATTAAACATAAACGAGTCACTAAGTTCGCTTTACTTCCTCTAAGGTAAAGAAGTCCTCACCGTTTGCAAACGCTTGAGGCGAATAAACATTGTAAAAGAGAACTTCTTATAACTTGTTAGCGCCTACTAACCTATTTCTCTTACTAAGCTACTCGCCTTAATAACTGACGCGGGGAAGACACACTTTATCTTCTTCATTTTTCAAAGAAGCATGAAAATTGTCCTACTGTGAAAGATATTAGAATATTTTTCATATTTATCTACAGGTTGACTGCCTCGTTGGTCTAGTGGTCGCAAGCGCGACTGCTGAGCATGAGGTCCTGGGTTCGATTCCCAGGTCGGGCAAAGTGTTATTGGGGTTTTCCTTAAAGAATTTTCTCAGTAGCAGCCACTTGGCAATAGGCTCGTAGGCTCGCCCCCTATTATATGTAACTTAAACATAACTGGCGAAACGTTGGTGTACTATTAGGTACACCTCTGCCTAACCCTTCGGGGATTACAGGAGTAATATTATGTTATTATGTTATCTACACGTAAAATTATGTGCGCATTCACGTGCAAGCTAAACAAATTAGTGTTGTTCTTGTTCAAGCGTATTGCGGCATAAATATGTCACTCCACCAACCCTTAATACAGTGGTAAACCCAAACCTGACGGATGTGTACCTAATTTAACTTTGTTAACCTTCGTAATTTATTCGTCTTCACTCAGATGGCGGTATGGGCCAGGGATGTTATGGAGCTCCGTAACCGTAACCGAAACTATCGGATATCCGAAATAAAAATATAACCGTAACCGTATCCGTTTCACAAGTTTCGGATAAATTCGGATAGTTTCGTATAAGGGCGGAGTCTAAATAGAACGACATGTTTCGACAGGTTTTTGTTTCACCGCTCGTGCGCCACGTGAATCTTGCAGTTTTTTTGTTATTTCTAGTCATAACATAACATCTTTCATAACTAGTTAATTTTTTTATTATATCCGTAACCAATACTATCCAAAACTAACAGATAATCCGAAATAATTACATATCCGAAACAATATCCGATATAATATTATTCCTATATCCATATCCGTATCCGAAATATCATATCCATAAGATCTCTGGTATGAGCCCTAACGACTCCTTTAATAAAGCAAATAAATCTGTCACGACAGCCGAAGAGAACTAAGAAGGAACAGTAAATATTTCGGTTTAAGATCAAATGATGTAACGTGGTAATCTTTCATCAGACACTGATTAAATTATATTGGTTATTCAAAACAGTGGTAATGCGACGGAAAACACCTTGTCAGTGTCAGAATGGAATTTAATTAAGTTTTTATTAAAAATAATTGGTATTGAATATAGAAAGAGGGGATAAAGCGGATTCCTTTATAAGATTTCAGTCGTGTTGTTCGTTAGCGTCACATTCCCGTGCGGCCGACACTTGCTCACGCCTCTCGACAGCCGGCCCTGAATTTATTCGCTTTGATCTCTCCTTCATATTGTTTTAAATTGCAGAACGGTTGGCGGTTTATACATAACATATTTTCTTTTTTTTGTAATAATCAATTTTTAGGGTTCCGTATCTGTAGTCTACAAGGAATCCTTATAGTTTCGTCATGTCCATCCGTTCGCGGTACGTAGCTTAGCTCAAAGACTCTTAGTACTAGACAGCTGTAATTTGGCATGAATATACAGATTACGCCGGTTCCGCCGACAAAGTGGTAAAATAAAATGTCGAAAAGTATTTTTTTTAGGGTAGTAAGTAACTACACGTAAAGTGGGGATTTTTTATTTCTCGCGTACCCCATAGTGTGGGATGTCATTGGATAGGTCTTTAAAAAATATTGTGAGTTTGTATAAATATTTTTTGATTAAGGGTTTTTTTTTGTGAAATATTAAGCTTTAAAGTGCAAACTTTGATTAGACTTAAGTGTCAAGAGAGGGGCGCCCTCTACCGGCTAAACGGTTGTTGTGTTTGGGTGTGTGAAAAAATTCACGGTAGTGGTATATATAACGAAGTTAAAAAGAAAACTATCAAAGCTAAGTAGGCTTTACAAGTTTACGAGTAATAGTCGACCAACTTATAAAATGTACTTGGATAACATATTTTCCTAAATAATGTATGGGAGCACAGTTTTTTTAACTGCAAATTTAAGTTTGTTTTTTTATTCTTACAATAAAAATCATCATTCTGTGGCAAATCGGGCCGTAGGAAGTGTCTGCATATTTTGATGGACAACATCAGAACCCTACATTGACTTGTCTGGTTTTTATTTTTGATATTGTTCGGAATAAAAATAAAAAAAAAAACATTTTAAAAATAAACAAATTCGAATCTTTTATTCAAAACAGACGATGTATTTCACTGTGTATGACGTATTTATTTCTCGAATAATTCAATATTATCGAGCTACGGACAGGTGTCCTCAAAGAAGAGATTTCAATTAAAAAAATATACTATCGAGAATGCGCAACGGCAATCTTAACTCTAACAAAATAAATTACGGATACCATGATATTCAACATCTCCAATTAATGAGGTTAATTACCTTACGTGATAATGCTACTTGCCTATAATTATAATTTTATAATGAATACTGCGAAAATTGAAATGGCGATGGGCAGGACACGTAGCCAGAGCGACAGATGGACGCTGGAATGAGAGGGTTCTCCATTAGTATCCTCGCGAAGCACCACGTACCCGAGGCAGACCCAGGCGTCGTTGGTGTGATGACATTGTGGCGGTGACCGGCCCCACCTGGATTAGAATAGCCCAAGACAGAGAGGAATGGTATAAGATGGAGGAGGCCTTCGCCCTTAGACGGGCACCCAATTATAGTACCTATTGAATGGATGATTATTATGTAGCAAATTTATTTTATTTTATTCTAATCTATGAAGTCAATCTATTTATTTTAAAATGTACTTTGTTTATTTAATTTTTGTTAAAATGCATGTTTAATTAATTAACTTTTTCTCTTTGAATGAATTTATTCGTTTTAAGAACCAAATGAATATTATGATTAAGACACGTGCAATGAATTTTAAATGTAATTTTTAGTTTGGAAATATAAGGTTTAAATAAATAAACGAATACTGCAAACTGCAAAGGCACAATGCACAGTAATCACCCATCTAATGACTATCTAAGGCGTGACACACACTGACACAAAGGCATCTCGTCTTACTCAACATCATATGGTACTAATTAAGCGTTCGCTATCAAATAATCCCTAGTGTGTACGTTACGCAAATGTTGCATTTCTCGAGTCTATGACTAACTGATGTAGATATTTGCACTGTGCTGTGTGTGTCTGCAGTCTGTGAGCATTGACATGTTTCGGGGAGAGTGTTTGACTAAATATCACTGTTGACGGGAAAACAAACAGAAAATTGCATTCTCTGCATTATATACTCCTGGTCACAATTTGGCGATCATACCTCTGATTTACCTTCATTTTTGTCAAGGTTTTATTTAAAAGGTTCTCAACGTTTGGTTGGTCTAAGGTTTTTTAGTTTGGTTTTGGTTGGGTTTTAACTTCACACGCAACTATGTAACAAAAACTTAGAAGTAAAATCAGACCCACATCACGGTTATCGATTGAGCAGAAATTATGCATTCATGTTTTTGGATTGGATTGGATGACAATGCATGGTTAGCTAAGTGATGTCATTCTACATCCAATTTGGCGGTCTAGTAAATTTTTTAGCATTCCCATGATATGGGTATCAAATCTAAAGGTGTGTTGAGAAGAACACAAGAAAGCGTATTTTTTATTAACTATAATATTTTATTGGGTATGATTACGGCTAAGATAAGATTATGACATGAGTTTGAACAGTTGTTTTCCTGTTTTCCATAACACACTTTTAGCACACATTTACAAGTAACGAAGTAGGCTATTATTTCTGCCCTAAGCCATTATAACACTCGGTTTTGTACTGAAAATAAATTCATAACCAACGTAACGTCCAATTCATAACGTAATGAATACTAAATCATCAAAAGTCATTCCTTAATTCCTCAACCAATATCCAGTGACACGGGTCATAACGTTTTATATAAAATCAATTATAGTAGGAAGCCTTCCACCGCCTCCGCTATGGGGTTTGATTAATGAACTTTTTATGGCAAGAGTCTGGCTTGTCGCCAGATCTATATTGACATTAACGATTTCAAAGGGACCAATAAGCCATAAAATGGCGTAATAACATTTTGTATACGATTATACCGTGTTATAAGTGACCGTACTGGCGTGAAATATTACCAAAATTACTAATAAATTATTTGCTGATCTGAATATGATTTTATAACACTAATAAAATATAGCAATAAACTAAGTATGTATGCATTTCAGTAAATTATTACGGAATTCTATTAAATGAATCGAAAACATACCAAGGTTGGATTCTAAGTTCCTAGTAACACCCAAGTACAGTCATGAGCACCAATATGTATAAATTTTCCTAAATAGCAAAGCAATTTTCGCGAGAAATAACGATTTTAACTTGGAGATAGGATATATCCAGTCTAACCGGATGCGGCTGAATACCAGTACTTTACATGGAGCGACTGCCTATCTGACCTCCACAACCTAGTTAGTATTGGGTAATACGATGCCCCTTGGTAAGACTGGTTGTCAGACTTTTGGGCCACTGACTACCTCACGATTGTCAAAGATCTTCAAATGACAGCCGGGACCAACGGCTTAACGTGCTTTCCGAGGCATGGAGGAAACTCGGTATGTAATGGGCGGTCACCCATCCACAGACCAACCTAGGCAAGCACGACTTATCCTAAAGATCGACCTGAGTGGCTGATATTATTTAGCCACGAGCTCCTCTATTCGTAAGAACATGAAATTTTAACCAGAACAGTAGGAGAAAAACACTTTTAAGAATTGTTAAGTGGTTACCATATTGATGCTCTTCGGAAATATCACACACTTTTGCTGTATTGCTATTTCTATTCTATAACATCTCAGTGCTGAACAAAGGCCTTTTTCATAGATTTGCAGCTTCAAACCAGTATTTTAAATGGAGCGACTGTCTATCTGAACTTTATATATTTTTTTATAAACTTTGCTCCCCACACTAGGATTTTCCCCTGTATCGTGGTTGCGTTCACAAACATTTAAACTCACATACACAAACAGCCTGACCCGGAACAACTATCTGTAGGCCATACAAATATTTGTTCCGTGCGGGGATCGAACCCGTGACACGCAGCGCACCAGTCAACCGCTCAGCAACCGCGCCAACCGCGCCGTCAAATAAATAATCAAAAATAATAAAAAATTGTGCGTGGAGTCCCTCCGCGCGGAAGAAGTGAAACTTCGTAATGTGACGCATTCACTCTCGCTCTGTCTCTTTCCCCCTCCCCAGGAGCGTTGAACGTTTAACGCAACAGTGCTTTCATAACCCCTCCATGGTAGCGTTAAGCGTTTAACGCAACCTTGTTGGAAGTCGCATTAGAAGTTTCACTTCAATAAATAATCCAGTTACTGTCTAACCCTTGGTTAGACTGGTTTTCAGCTAATTCCAAGAACATAGGTACAAGTTACTCTCCCACTTAAATTTTACAAGTTTAGTTATGAATATCGTATAAACGTAAACCTCTGCTTAAAAGGCCGTTGCGGTGCACATTAGGCTGAAGCTGAAAGGTCTGCTAGTAATTACAAGTAGCCATTGAGTTCAACAACAGACCTTGGTAGTTTGGCACACAAAGGTAGGCCTTAGCCTAAGTTATTTTTCGACTTTATCTGGAAACTTGACTGCCTCGTTGGTCTAGTGGACACAAGTGCGACTGCTGAGCGTGAGATACCGTATCGCTGGGTTCGACTCCCAGGTCGGGCAAAGTGTTATTGGGTTTTTCATAAGTTATTTTCCAGTAGCAGCCACAGACTTGTGCCCGGTTAGTGGTAATAGGCTCGCCACCTGGGATATAAAATAACACACAACACACATAATGTATTATGGCACTGAAACATAACTGGAGAAATGTGGGTGTACTATTAGGTACACCTCTGCGTAACCCTTCTGTGATTACAGGCGTGATGTTATGTTATGTCTATTATGAAACTTAGAGTTACACAACGGAGAAGACTAGACAGGTGGCGCTGGTGGAGTTACACGACGGACACGGTCCTCAATTGAACAAAAAAAATGTTATTTCAATTACAAAATTCTAACAAACAAGAATTGGAGATCACCTTTAAAGCAATAAGACGCTTGTGTTAGGTGACTCCGCCCTTCCACTTAACAATAAAGTGTATGCAAATGAAAACAAAACTAAAAAAAAAAATATAAAAATTAAAGTTAAAGATTGAAACTAAAATTAAATTAAAGAGGAGCGCATTTATGTGATGAAAGTGAGTGGTTTATTGTACGAGTGTGTGTGTGTGTGTGTGTGAGTGAATGCTTTGCTTAGTATATTATGAGTAATGTACGTTCAATCATTAATGTATTATCAAAATTTATACATTAATGATTGATTTGACTAATGATGATTAAATCTTTATTTGTGACAATGTTATCTAGGTATTTACCCGACAATGTTATCTAGGTATTTACCCGACAATTATGATGAAAAATAAATGAGATGTGTCAAAATATCTAACTATTATTCATTCTATCAAATAGGTAAACTTCCGCTAAGAATACCTCAAATACTGAGCTAAAGAGAATTATTATTTTTATCGCAGGTTTTTGGTCAAATATTTTGAGTTACGAAAATAAACGGAATATCCAAGATACGTTTCGGATCCAAACAAACAAAAGGCATCTTCTTCACAAAAGGGACATCAATCACATCTGTTATGTAACATCGTTAAGTTAATGAGATTGGTCGAACCTATGAGATAATGTCATTGATAGCAGATGAATACGAATGTTAGCAATGCAATAAATAAATTGAATATATTCTATTGACATCCGTGTAAATAACAATCTAACATAGTGTTTAAACTAGGATTTTAATTTGGGTAAAATATGTAATATCGGAGAGGAAAACATCGTGAGGAAACCGGCATGTCCTAGAACCAAAAATTCAAAGACATGTGACATCTACCAATCCGCACTGGGCCCTGTGGTATTTATATTTAATTATACTCTCATAGAGAAGACGCCTGAAGAGGCCTGCGTCCCAGGAGTGGGACCATTACTGGCTCATTATGCTTATCTAGCTACTATTGAAACCCGTGTAAATAACAAACTAGCAGTGTATCTTAATTTGGATAAAATATGTAAAATCCCACTGTGGGTTAATATTAAATCCACCATTTGAACAAACGTATTCTCGTTACTTTTCATAGAAAATAATAAAAAATAAATCACATCAAAATAATGATGATACCTACACATGAAACCAAATTGAAACAGAACGATCCTAAGCTCTTCGCAATTTGTACGAAATCTTAGCCGAAAAAGAAAGGAAACAATTCCAGTGTTCCAGATTCCCACAGTTTTAATTAGCAATGAAAAAATCTCTGGTAGGCACGCCCAGCAAACAAAACTAAGCTTTACTTTACTTTCACTTCCCTTCTGTGCCAAGATAATGTAACGAATTAGTATTCGGAAGACGTTCGCCAAGTAAAGGGAAGTTATCCATACCCTTCTTTAAGTTCTCCGTCCACAGTTATCGATGATCCCGTGGGAGGCACACTGACACTCACTATATACGAGTACGTACTCAAAGGGCAAAGGAACTGTCAAAAGGTCACTTATAACTTTGTATGTTTAGGGCTAATTAAATCCAACAAGCAAAACTCGTGTGACATTATCATTGTCACGCAGCTCGGCGAGAATCCGTAGAAGCGTGTAAGTTGGTGGCCATGGGACGAGTGTGGAGAGTGTCGAGCCCACAGATGAGGGCGCAGAACGCCTAACCAAATTGAACAGATTACTCCCAGAGGTACCCTGACGCGTCTCTTAAATACCGCGTTATTTAAATTAAAATAGCTATGTAATGAAGTCAATTTTGGCAGAATTTAAAACGACCTCTTGACGTTACTCGTTACGATTCTTCAACGTTACTCATTTAAATTTATGCATAGCCATAAAACCTCAACCACGGAGTGATTAGGTGTACAAAGTGAAATAAGTTAAATATTTACCTACTCAGAGTCTCTGCTAATATTGTGCCAACACTTTTGGCAATAAAAACTAACTTTACTGTGGCTTTTGCCATAAAGGTATTTATTGATTAGTCGTTCTCTAAACGCGTCCAACCGCACTTGGTAATGTTGGACTAGTGATATGTGTAAAACATAAGTCATGCCTGTAGAAGTATTATTTCAAACAGTAAATGGTTTGAAATACTATCTCAAGTTGCATTAGCCAGCGATTATACATTTTCTGCAAACAAACAGCGCTCAATTAACTAAGATAATTGCAAAGAACTTCTGGTAGTTCTCTGTCAACAGTTCTACCCAGCTTTAATTTAGTTCAGCCAATCTTTACCTTTGTGAACGAGCTTTTATCCCCAGCGACGCTCTTTTGCGCGACGAATTAGCATAAATTCGTAATTAAAATTTTCATAATTATCAACTTGTTCAAGTTAGCTCCACCCGAAGTTCATCTTAGTGACGGTCATTATTCAACGCATTATTACCAAAATCGAAAAGTAATGAAACATTTAACGACTTCTCCCGAAAATTCTTCATCGTTGATAGCTGTAAAATGATCTCAAAAACAAGCAACTGAGAGAAATCTGGCAGTTAATAATAATTTACAATGACCTAGATTGCTGCCGTTCTTCCTCAGGAAGGAAATTTAATCACTATGAAAAATTGCTTTGACGTTATAATAAACTAACACGGAGGAAATTTCGCAGAAAATAATGAATAGGTATAAAGAGATAGGTACCTACATGCAGAAAAATTGCGCTACAACAATATAGAATAACTACAAAATACTACAAAGAGACCTTAAACGCCCAAAACGTTAAACCTGAGCTGAACACCACACAAGCTAAATGTAACAACAATTAAACACAGTGGAATGCGGCTAAAATTTTTAAGGGTCGGTGTGACCGTGTAGTAATGAAGTTGTTATACGCACAATCAACCCAGTGCGGTAGGCCCCCGAACTCTGTCGACCCACAAAGTCCCTTAAACAATTACACGGCTAGATATCGCTTTGATCTCGTCAACTAAATTATTTACTTTCTGATTGACGACATTTTGTTCGGAAAATTCAAAAGAGGACAATCCCGTTACGTTGAATTGGATTTAACGGAATTTGACTTTCATTTACTCGGAATTTTGTCCGATACCCAATTAAATTAAATTACATAGTTTTGTACGTTTCTACAATATTGTTCGTTAGTTGGAATTTAACGTTTGTAGGAAAAGTCGTACAAAGAGATTGTGACTAGCCATTTCCACCCTTTTAAAAGAGCAAAGCATTCAAGCGATACCGAGAGGACGCCGGCCCGCCAGGGCAAAGCCACAAGTAGAAACATGCTGCATTTAAACCTCCATGCCGGCAATTTGCTGGTATCCACGACCAAACTACATTTAAAAAAAGAAGCTTTGAAATCCTCCCGTTAAAGTTTCAGCGCTAAACTGGCGGGGATAGTTATATTTTTTTGCAATATCTGATATATTTTTTTGCAATTCAATCGTGACTCAATGAAACAAAAGTTGGTCCTGGCAGAATGATTCCTAATCCAAGTATATTTACTCTTCAGAAAAATATAAGAGAGATTTGAACCCTTTCTGTTCTTGAAAACGTCAAATGCTTTAAAAATCATACAATAATGATAACTGCATACCTACTGCTGTAGCTGTCCCAATATTGAGAGAAGATATGAATAAGCTTAAGATTTGATAGAAGATAACTGTCGTTGACTAGCAATAGTTTATTTCTAATAAAACATTTTGGTCTGCCTGACTGCTTACCATGGCATTTTGCTGAGCTAAGACTCTTTTGCTAGGGCTGCGGGCTGTTCGAAAGGGGCTGCGGGCTGTTCGAAAGAGATACCGCGGCCCTGGAACACAAAGGGCAAGGAAGGAACATGGATGGGTTTTAGTCAGTACAAGTCTGACACTCCCTTCCGCTCTGCCCAGAGCGGGAGTCATTTGATGATTTCCCATCCGTAAAAAAAAGGCTCTGTTGCTATTATTAGTTTTGTTTGTTTATTTTTTTAGGTGATTTTGTTTTTAATAATACCAAATAAACAGAATTTTGTTTCTCTCTTTCATGGTACATACAAAATGTTACTGATGCTCACTACTCACTCAGATATGGCCCCGTCACTACCGATACTACAAATCACCATATCTAGCCTGTTCCTAGCCCAGATACACTGTAACTGAGCTGGCTGAGCAATATACATACGTTAGACTAAAGTCTAACTGGCCATAAACATGTCTACGCAAGTAAAAAAATCAATACCTCTCCGAGAGGTACCGAGTTCGGACCGCATATATTATTATAATAACACAAAAATATTAGAAAGAAGAAAACAAACGATACACTGTTTTTACCTGGACGTATCCAATCAAATGAACAATCTGAAATTACCTTTACAAGTATGTAACTTTACCGAAGGTTTTCCACAGTATCCATGTTTAAAATTCATCTAATTAAAGATCATCATCATTCTCCTGCCTTTCATCATCATCATTTCAGCCGAAAGACGTCCACTGCTGGACCTAGGCCAAGTGTCGCCACATTGACCGGTCCCGTGTGAAACGCATCCAGAGGATTCCTGCCCTTATTTCAATGTATTTGGGGTCGGCGCAGCATGTGATTTTCCATACATCTCTATTACTCGTCATCTCATCAGATACCTCCTATCTTGCAATATTATCCTTCACACAGTTCATCCATCATTTCTTTCATCAAACAAAACTTATTACAAATACCGACTACGTGCTTGGCAGTATGTACTTCATAACCATTTAATACACGAACCACTTTACAAAACATTTATTGGCTCACGACATCTAGCGAACCAACTAAAAAGTGGGAGCAAAGCTAAAATGTGAAAATCATAATTCCGTGAATGTCCATTAAATAAACAAGCAAAAACACTATCAAGAAAAGCTTTCCAAAATTCCTGTCACAACTACTTTTGGGACGTATCCCGCTCCGGGTATTCTTAAAAACTAAAAGGATATTTCGAATCCCTGTAGTATCAGGAATCGGGATAGACCGTACGAATAAATTCTGCTAAATGCAATCGATTCCACGTCATGAAATATGGCCCGTTTATTTCAATAATGGTGTCAGAGTGGATTGAAACTTAGGTCCTTGGGTTATGTTAGCTTTCTGAGAATTGAATTTAGGATTAACCTTTACTGGGTTGACTTAATATATAAAATCCGTGCTATTATTATAAATACGACAATAACTCTGCCTAATACCTTTTCACGCCTTGAGGTTAAACAACTTTCGATTAAAGTTGGCACACAAATAGACTATAACCTGGCTTAGGCCATAGGACGCTTTATATTCCGGTGGTACGTTCCTTGGGGATAATCACCGAAGCCGAAGACGAAGCCCCGAGCAAAACTTTGTATAAAATAAATTATTTACTAAAACTATCCCGCATTTTATTGCTAGTGTACGAATATTTCAACTCAACAGCTCGAATATTTCCAACCTACTTAAAACAAACTAACCATTAGCAATAATAATGCGTAACTTTCAACTAAAACATACCTATTGCACATTCACCCTTCTATTGATTGCTAAAGCCTTCACGCTCTTATTATATTATCAATTCAGGTGGTGCCATACCATTTATTTCTGTGAGGGCCGAATCGTCTCCAAATTGTAGCTATTAACTAAATTAGCAATTTAGCTTCGAGGTGCCGTCTAATTGATTACACTGAAAAATATAGGTACGTGCCTATTGGAAAACTCTCTGGACTAGTATCTACGAGTACCTACCTAGAGGTACTCGTATCTACGCCAGCGATAATTATTTCATGAAGGAGATTTATCTTCGGCAGGTGTTACTCCGTAAATTATTTTTCGTAGGCTATTAGGTTTTAGTATATTACACGCAGCGTCGCTATTAGGGTTACGTGTTACCTTAACATACCTCCTAAAATAGTTTATGTACGAATTATGGAGGGTCTATATATTTTATTTTGTTCCCACCATTACTTCTACGGTATGCGAGACAAACACACGAGATAAAATTTAAAAATAAAAGGTAAAGCCTTTTTCACGCTCAAATTGAGAATTAAGTGCGATACTAAATCAAAAGTGCTCCGAACAGCTGAATACTGGATCCGTAGTGATAAAAAATATATAAATTACGCATCTAGTACGTGATAAGGTTCGCTGTGAGTACATTCCAAGATTTACTGTCTGTTCGCAAAGATAATAGAGGGAAACGAAGCTTGAGAATGGCATTACCTCGTTGAGCTCGTAAAATGTGCGAATCTGCCAGCCTAAGATCTCAGGTCGCGCACATTTGGACTCGCCGGGTAGTACAGCCGGGTCGTAAAGCTACGCACTTACTGCTCTCTCCTAGCTCCTCAAAACTTCTTAAAGTTAAGACCATTGCGCACGTTTTTCGATTTCATCGTTGACCAAGATTGAAAAAGCGCGTGACGGAATAAACCTGCTTGCATTGTATGCCTAAATCGACAAAATACTAACTTGACAAAGATACACTATGAAAATATTATGTTACAAACGATAGAACTTCAACAAGTAACTACACAATTACCTTAATTGCACTTTACCAATTTAAAGTCAAGTCAAGTTTCAGTATTAAGAGAACGAAACCATTAATTTATATTTCGCTCCCACAACAAAATAAATACCAGACCGATCAAACCAAAACTTATAATTGAATAAATTTTTCTTCAATTAATTATTTATCAGAGTATTACGGAAATATGGAAACTGTCGACCCCAATTAAATTCAATTAGTATTCCGTTAAAACTACGTTGTCATGCAATAAGTAAATTAGTGAAATCAGTTGTTCCCCAACATACAAATGGTTAATTAATAAGGTTTTCGGGACAAAGTGGTCGACACAAACGAAGCGACGAAGCAGCTGGCATTTCTACCGGCTATAACTTAACGAATACAATCATTATTTTCAGAAATGACAGTAAACAAAGAACAATGGGTAAGGAAATTACCGAGACGTATACTGACAAATTTTATTAAGTAGTTACGGGATACGGAACCTTTGTAGTCTCGACACAAAAGAACTTTGCGCAGATTTTACTTTATGACAGTATCGTATTTCATGGTGATGCCCTTGATCTTTAATGAAATAAAATGAGCTTCGGTTTTGTGATTGGCCTTTGTCAGTTCAATAATTTTGCGACTCAATTTTAAAGGCTGCCTTAAAACCTTATACTTGTGTCCGAATTATTTCTAAAGACTGCCTCGTGGGACTAGTGGTCCCTAACGCTACTGTTAAGTATAAGGTTGCACAAAGTGTTATTGGGTTTTTGCATCAGGAATTTCTTACTAGCAGCCAAGACGTGGCAATAAAATCGCCCCGCTATTAAATTAAACTTAAACATAACTGGCCAATTGTGGGTGTACTACTAGGTACTCCTCTGTCTAACCCTTCGGGGATTACAGACAAGATATGTTATTATTTCTAAACCAAGAGAGACAAAGATACTGTGAAGAGAAGAGCTCTCTAGCAAGTAATAAGACGTGTCACTAAAAGATCATCGTTCACACCCAACTGTTTCTACTCCACGAAGTAACTCCTCATGTCACGGTTGTTTACACGCCACCCTCCCTATAATTAACAGTTAATACGTTGTTCATTAACCACATGAGATGTAAAATTACCGCTGAATTTCAGCTAATAAAGCCTTGGATACGCAACACTTCCATCCATGCGTTTATATGAACTCTATTTGTCTATAAAGATCTACCATATGGGACATCCAGCCGCAAATATATTGCAGTAGATTCATATTTTATCACAGTAATGATTACAGAATAAACCTACATTAAAACTTCTTTATTACTGAAATCCTTGAAAATTATAATAAATCCACTTTCTTTATTCCGTATGCTCTTGCTTTCGTCATCTACTAATAAAATAAACCTAATCGTTATCTGAATTTAATCCTGTTTGCTTGCTAAAAAAAAATATGTACTTGACATTTTGATTAGACAGTACATTTTCCATTCTTTTTATATTACCTTCGAGTACCTTAATCTTAAAATAATAATATGTACAGTACTTACAAAGCTTCGGCAAACCACACCATCATCTATTTCTTCATAAAATAATGTACTACCTTGCAGGCCCGAAGTTACCTAAGAACCCGATTTCTACGGCTACCCTTTGGGAACAACCACTGTATGTAGTGTCTACAGCAGTCAAATATGTAATGTACATACACATCTGTGGATGTACATTACATATTTTACACATCACAGTACCAACGTTTAATACATCATAGGATTGAAACCACAACCAACCAACTCAATAATAACAGCCGCTCGGGTCGATCTTTAGGTTAAGCCGTGCTTGCCTAGGTTGGTCTGTGGATGGGACCACCCTTACATACCGAGTTCCGTACCTCGGAAAGCACGTTAAACCGTTGGTCACGGCTGACATTTGTAGATCTTTGACAGTCGTTACAGGCAGTCAGTGGCCCAAAAAGTCTGACAACCAGTCTTACCAAGGGATATCGTATTACCCAGTACTAACTGGGTTGTGGAGGTCAGACAGGCAGTCGTCCACGTAAAATACTGTTATTCAGCTGCATCCGGTAAAAAAAAACATGTCATTTTTATTCTTTTCGAGGTTACTGATAACGAAACTCAGGGCATTGACGAAATGTATAACGAAAAACCGTGTTCCAACCGGGTGTCCCTCAATACATTTCTCAATTTTACTTCGCCTTCCCGTTAGACACTTCGCCACTGATATCTTGTACACAATTTCCTGTTTTATGAATAAGAGAAGACAGCCAAGTCTATAGGTATGAGTCAGCCAGACACAGTGATTACATCGACAACGACGGCTCGCCGCACAATGCATGCGGTAAGTACGCACTGCCTGCTATGTAGGTAATTGAATGTCGTATACAGCTTGCAGACGAGCTCATCTGTATTTCTAGTGAATACATTTTGCTAGTATATTTCGAAGATATTTTTTGAATGAATGAATAAGTATAAAAAATGTATTCAATTCTAAATAAATAAACAATAATTATGATCGACAATTTTTTCTTTTCCAAAACCTAGCATTTTGTTTTCTTAATTGGAAAAACATATTTTATTGGGTTATTGCAAAATGTAGCTGTACAGACTGTTATACGGCAGTAAAATAAATATTTGAGATACAGCTCTTTTTTTCACCAAATAACCATGTTTTTACTAGATCACGTTTCCAATTTATTTTACCCGAAAAAAGCGAATTTTATGAACTTTACATAAAATAAAATACGTAGTTATTAAGCATATAACCAATATTATGTTGTACTAAAAATTTAACGATTTATTAATAACTTTAATCAAAAAAGCATTGTAAACCAGCGCGAATATTTCGATATTCTTGGACTGGGCCTTAAAAATAACGGTAATATAATTGAGGCACAATTTATCTTTTGTAACAATACTCTCAAGTCTCAAGAGTCACACTTGTAGATAAATTCGACTCAAATCAATTCAGTAGTCAAACTAATTTCAGCACCTCAGCTTCCCCTGTGACACGAGCTATATCTACACGGCATCGATATCACCGGGTCGCTGCACTCGCGTCGCGTCTACAAGTGCACGCATCGGCTGCCATGTAGGTAATTGAATGTCGCATACAAATCACACTGATCCATCTACCAAGCATTCACTTTTTGGCTCACCTATCTTCACTAACTGTTGAGAGAACTGGAAATTATGGGTTTCCTACACCTCCACTATACTTTTCTGATTAATTTCGTTGCGGGATACAAGACAGTTAAATTTTTGGGAATAGTGTAGGGGGCTTGTCCAAATAAAAAAAAACTGTTGAGCTTAAACTTTCTCTGATGAAGGGTTACTTAGGGTATTTCCATAATCACTACATACACTAAATTAATGTTTTAGCATTAAATTATTTATAATTGAACACAAACGAATTAGCGTTTGAACCTCTAATTAATATTCAAATAACCACAACACCCACACAAAAATATTATCTAAACTACCCAGTTAGGTGCAGTACATACATACATACATGCTCTATGTGTGTCAGTTTTTACTCCGATACAGATTTATGGTTATATCCGACATGCGCTCGACGTGGGTGGCTTTTAACCCTAGCTGGATTACATGCAAATACTGCTTTTTTCCTCGCATTCTTCTACGTCGTAGTGCCTACGCCGTAGTGCCTACGCCGTAGAATCTTTCGCCGCAACGAGCGCTAAGAAGTTACACGTGCCTGCTTTACCAATGCTGCTTTTGATGTTTTATTTTTAGAAAGCGTAAAAATATAAGGAACGACGAGTAAGTTTATACTAACAGCTTAACATAATAACCAAGTTTCGTGCAACAAGTGAAAATTCCCAAAAAAAAAATACAAGAAATAGCCAGCCGGCTTAGTTAAATGAAACACGAAGAAACTAATTTGTTATGAGCTCATTTTGTTATTTTTTCGTTACCTGCACATCGGTCACAACGACACAATCCGTCTTCGTTAACTGCGGCTCGACCATTCTCCCCGAGAACAGCCGAAATTCATCAAGGGAACTGTTTCTATAGCTTCAGTTTCACACCTGCTCCGACTCCATGAGAAATGGTATAAATTAATGACTGTATATTGAGATGAGAAACCTTGTTTGTGATAATGCCTTAGAATTGCCTTGCTTTGCGTTGTCTAGTTTCATCACTAGGAATGTAAATTATACGCACTCTCTGGGTCTTCTAAGATCGTCGAAACAGTCGATTGATTTATCGTGTAAACATCAGTCAATAACTATATATTTTCCGGATAAACATGGCTATTGTGTAAGTGCAAATAGCCATTGAAACTATCAATTATTTTATGTCGTTGATCTAAATATTGTAGTGTCCGGGTCGTGTTATGTGTGTTTTGTGTATAAATAAAAGGCGTTTAGGATGAAAAAAATCAGATAATTATAATAAAGAATCATATTTTCACATGTTTCCACTCTGACGGATACCTAGCTCCGCCTACTAAACTTTTTGTAACCTAATTACGAAGTTTTGTATATCTCTTTCTTATTTATAATTTGTCTGATATTCATCTCAAATGACTATTAAGATTGCGTCTGTACAACTCACTCATAATAATTACAACTAGATAATTATTCATCTCAAGTGACCATGGAATCATGGTAACTTCATTAAGCCCACAATTTTAAAATCATAAATCAAAGTAATTTCATTAGAGGCAGGTCCTCACAAATGTCATAAACTTGACATTGTGACCGCCGACGTCATTTTGAAGGTTTTATGACAAAACTTTCCCCATATACATAACTGTATAAGTACATAATACTGTATATTTTACAATCAATTAGTTTTCACAGCCACAGACGTCCATCCCAGCTATTTCTCGGCAGGATGTCCAAAATCTCGAGGGCTATAATTGGATCAGGCATAATTGACACTAGTCCGAAGCCCCGACCCTCGCCTACATACTTTTATGTCGCAGCCTCAAAATCTGCATTTCATTCCAAATCTGGCACATGGGAATAATTAATTTAATAAAAACAACGTTTCCGTTAAAAACGTGTTCAACACAGAATGGGTTTTTTACAAAAAACATCGACATTGCTTAAAATGAAATTGTGTATTTAATATCATTTTTCCCTCTCCTGAAATAATATTCACCTGGTGAAGGTTGCAAGGATCCGCTGAATGCGAGACGCATGGGACCGGTCAATGTAGCGACACTTGGAGGAGGCCTATGTCCAGTAGTAGACGTCTTTCGACTGAAATGATGATGATGATGATGAAATTTTTTTTACCACTCAGTTTCTTTAATTGTTTGCTAGCAAAATAGGACAAAGAAAAAGTTCATAAAACCAAGTATGTTAAAATAAAATACAAGATAAATTATTAAAATTTGAAAAAATAGACTAACAATCTGTACAATCAACAAAAACAAAAAAAGAAAAACTTCTCCAATACCTATAAAATGAACCAAAAATGGTGCTTCGATTCTCTTTATTATCCAGCAAATTGAAAGAGTGAAGTGAAGGAAATAAGTTCCTGCTAACAAACTTTTCACCTTGTTACAGGCGATGTTGGCACAGCTTAGCCGGATCCGAGTTGTTTCCAATCTTTTGAGGAAAGCCCCGAAGATATAATAAAACAGGTTTCTCAAATAAAAATAGGAAATTAATACTGTAAATTCTTCTCACGTAGGCACATGTTGTATGAAAATAGATCAAGGAGGTAAAGAATCATTGTAATATTTGTACAGGAATTGTACACACAGAAGGCTTCCACGCTATCATACGAAAAAACGCGACCTCCTTACTACAGCGCCTGCATGGTAGTGACAACAGCATTTTGAAGCCATGATTGCTGCCAGACGGGACCGCCTCTTCCAGAGGAACTGGGTGAGACATAGGCCTAAATAAATGATTCAGTTGTAAACACTAACAATACTAACCTGATAACTTAAGCAACATTGCTACTAACACTAAAACACTAACAAAGGTATGGACTGCAGTCTGAAAATAAAGTTTAATTTAATTTATTTAGTTGTAGCAACACCATCTGTGTAATAGAAAGTTTGACAGAAGATAGTTATTTAATGAAATATATAACTAATTGACTTGATAACAGCAAGATTATATTCACCGAAACGAGTTGATACTTTGGTATCGAAAATAGTTTCGAGAAGGTAAACGAAACTTGGCTATCGAAAATCATTGACCTAACGTGTCGTAGAATCCTATTTTCGCACTAGATTTCCTTGTTTGATAAAACTCACAAATTGGCAGAATGTATTATTATGTAAATTACACCGACTGAGCGGCAAACAACGTCAGTGTTGTTGGAGAACACACATCTTCAAATTGTGCCTAGCGACAATGTACTCTTGCTTACAGTGTAGCTCTCAACTTTAAACATTATAAGCAAGAGATAATATTATAATTATATCGAGTTTAAGAAGACGAATGTATAATAGTACATTATGGTACAAGTGTGTAATGTTGGTGATTACCGCTGAGGCGCCATGGAGACCCGAGCCGTTAGGTTAGGCTCAAGAGAGCCGAGGACGGTAATCATCAATACACACGTGTATCATACGACGATTTCAACACACTTGTGAAGAAAATAATACTAAAAAATCATTTTATTTAGAAGATAAAAAGTTTATTTAGAGAAACAATTAGTAAATGTGCAGTTAGTAAAATTATAATAGTGCAAGTTTTACATAAAAATAAAACTTGTATTATTTAGCAGAGACGATGCACAGCATCGGTGAGAGGGCGCTGTATACTTCCCGTTAGTTGTCAGCCAATCACAGCTCACGAAGTCACGTGGCTCCGGTAGTCACGTGGTCCCAGGTGGCGTGTTCGCTAGTGGCGGACTTTTACCTCATAGAAGTCTCTCACCAGGAGACCTTGAATGGATGCTGTGCATCGTCTCTGCTAAATAATACAAGTTTTATTTTTATGTAAAACTTGCACTATTATTCGGCATGTGACGATGCACAGCATCGGTGAGAGACGTGTTTATAACTCCTGGTGACCACAACGACGCTATGTGAGAGTATGATAATATTTTTTTTTGTTATTTTTTTCATTAGCCTGTTCTGTCCCACTGTTGGGCAAAGGCCTCCCCCATTCTCTTCCAACTCTCCCGGTGTTTTGCCTCCTCTGGCCAATCAGTCAGGAACGAGTCTAAATCGTCACGCCAGCGTTTCTTGGGCCTGCCTCGGTGACGACGACCGTCTTCAGGCACCCACTGTGTGGCGATTTTGGCGATAATAAATACTGAAAAATAAAACCATAATTACATAGCAACATCTATTTACTGTATAGATCAGAAAATTATACCCTAGCATTACAAATCAATTTAGGTACCTAGAAATGATCTTATTTCTAATACATCTAATATAGTTTAGAGTATTAAATAATCTAGAAAACAACGATATAGAGACCATCGATTTTATCTTATATTGGATCAAAATTATTCGAGAGATAACTCGGACTTAGTGAAGTGATAGCTTTACCTATAATCTGTTTACAATAATATTTAGCAAAAGTATTTGGTCTACGCCAATTACCACGAGAGAGGATATCTTCAATTGGAACATTTTCGTACCAATTCAAAGAAGCTACGGCTGAACGCATACTTAGTGGTGATGCAGATATACCTGCATCTTTCAGAAGGCTTTTAATCCAATTACCTATCACGGTTCGAGATGCACTTTGTGTGGGACCCCGAATTGACACAAACAATGAATGATTACATTCGCTTGTACGTCTTACTCTTCCCAATTCCAAAACTTTCATAAACCAATTAACTGGACATATATTTTCGTTAGCGTGACAAGATAGTTTCCAGCCTGATTGTCTGTATGCAGCAGTGTCAGTCTTAGACCCAAACACGGGATACAGAATGATATGATCACCGTTATCAATATGGTGATTTGACGAGACCCTGAGTAGAGTAAGGTCATGAACACGAGTCTTCCTGACGCTAACAACAACAGACAAGCCAATCGTCGTGACGCTTTGAATAAAGTGATGTTATTAGAGGCTTCTCTGCTCTAGGATACCGGAGGGCGATAGCTTTAAGAATATGTTGTACTAAGAAGTCAGAATTCAAATTTTGGTTACAGGCCGGTCGTCCAAAGGTCAAAACTACAGATTTATGTAAGTAGACTACGACTCGCATGCCTTTGGATCGTAAAAGTTGGGCCAACCAGTTGGTCAACGCTGAGAAATTTTTTGGTGCGCAGGATAGGCCGAACGGCAGGCAGGTCATCTGCTGAATTTTTTGACCATAAATTAGTCTGAGGAACCGACGGTGGTTTCTCAAGATGCTTACGTGAAAATATGCTGGGAAGAGGTCCAGCTTCACCATCCAGTCTTCCTTTTGTAAAAAATGGGATATCTGAAATGAGAGACTAGTTTGAATGGTTTCGGAACTATGTGCTGATTCAGGCGCTTTAGGTTGAATATGGGCCGCTTGGACCCGTCGCTCTTGTTTGTAAGAAACATTGTCGAGAAAAAAAACTCAGGCCGGCATCGCGATGATCCACAACTTCTAGAACGCCTTGGTCTTATAATTGTTCTATCTGGATTGACATCTCTAGCGATTGTGCGGTCTTGAATCGGCGCATGCTTCATACCGTTCCGTCGCTTTACCTCAGAACCTGAAGAATCAGATTGCGAAGAGCTCGAATCGCTTCTTGGTAGCCGGCGTTTACGGCTCGATGAAGACATCAAGTCGTCGCCTACCTGCACTTCTTGATCCGAATCACAATTATTCACAATTGCACTATTTATACGATTTTCACTCATTTTATAATTAATTTATAACACTTAGCACTCCGTACGTAAAATACGCGTCAGGCGTGGAGTTGTTCAAAACTTAGCACTTTATAATAAAATAAGATTCAAAATATATTTAAAAGGTAGCTGCAAACTCTAATTGAGATGTTGCTTGCTCGAGAAGTAACGACGCTATGAGGTAAAAGTCCGCCACTAGCGAACACGCCACCTGGGACCACGTGACTACCGGAGCCACGTGACTTCGTGAGCTGTGGTTGGCTGACAACTAACGGGAAGTATACAGCGCCCTTTCACCGATGCTGTGCATCGTCACATGCCGAATAATTAACTGTTTTTGATAGCCATGGTTCTCTATGTCTTTTACAGTTATATATTTGTTAGTTTCTGTATCCTAAATGCACCAATTACACCAAATATTAAAGCAACCTGAAAAAAAGAAACAACAATTAAGTTCAACACACAACACAGGCTGAAGTCGCGTAGATATTTAAAATTAATGTAACTAACCTTAGCAGCCAGATGAAAATATAAAACCTTTGATTTCTTGCTTCTAAATCCATCGGATAATCTCTTTAGATAAGCTGATAAATTAGAGTATGTTTTTAAGTCCACTCCATTCTTTGTTCGGATTGTACTTTTTAATATTGAGTATAAATAAACACCACAAAGAGCTAGGTTTGCACTTAGAAGATAATTCTTTAAAGTACGCCATGATAAAAAAGACAAAAAAAGACTGCGTATTCTTGTTGTTTTGTTATTGTATGAAATTTTGGTACGCTAATAGATATTTGTCCTTGGAGTTTTCAGGTAGTAAACTTTCCATAACGTTAGGGGCTTCACATCTTTTATCGGGCGGTGTACAACATAAATCATTTTCTTCATAACTAGTACTTGTAGACATTTGAATTAATAAATAACTATAATTTCAACAATGAAAACGAGGTGTGAAAATGTTTCGCAATGGCGGGAAAAATTAATCAGTTTTCCTATGCGCGCGCATCCAAAAATGGCGACCGGCCATAGACTAAAAGAGGAAAAGAGGTTTCTTTTTATGGCTTTTCGCGGATAGCGTTTTAGCCACGTACAAAATGGGGTACAAAATTCAAACTTTTCTTTATTACAGAGAAAACAAAAGTTATATTTGAGTGAAAGTTTTATATATTAAGAACGTACAAGTTAAAATTATCTAATTAAATACGAAGTAGCATGAAATGAGCAAGCAATAGGTACAATAATTTATTTGTACTATTGAACATGACCTTTTTTGTATCGAAACTGTTTTAAGAACAAAGCAACTCTACCAATAAAATAAAAAAAAATCCCTATAACACACTTGTGAATAATAGCAATGAAAAAGTCACAGTTTGATTACAGGTGTTATTATGTGCCTAATTGCGGTGAAATTAGAGCCATTTTATGAGCAAGTGTGTTGAAAAACATTGTACTTATTGAACCATTAGGTTACTATATTGTTCTTTTCTTTTTAAAAAGTTTGCACCACACTAGCAATTTCTTATGTATGTGTTAACAAACATTTAACTCACATACACAAACAGCTAGACCCGGAACAACTACTGTAGGTCATACAAATATTTGTTCCGTGCGGGGATCGAACCCGCGACATGCAGCGCAGCAGCCAATCGCTTAGATGCAATTCACAAGCAATATAATGGAAAAACCAAATAACAGTTTGCCCGATCAGTGTGTGGAACTCAGGATAATGCTCAGTTTGCGCTTGCGAACACTTGACCAACCAGCCAGTCCGTATATCGATTATGTTTTTACGTATTCTGTGAAGGCGGGAAAAGATACAACTAAAAGATAAAGGCAAATACAGCACACCAAATAGAAGTCTAACAAGTCTTCAAACTCGTGAAACGCTATATTGCCAACAAGGAAGAGCTAGGTCACTATGACGGGCGTTTCTTAGTGGAAATTCAATGTTTCCCAGGTGCGCTAACTTTCAGTCCAATCTGTTTCTCGAATTAGTTCTGATGTTTCTTGAAACTGTGCTTTAAGGTAGCAATAGTCGCGGGCTCGAACTCACTGGTGGGTGTGGCCAAAAAGCACGCTGTCTCACCTGGCATCGTGCCCGATAGTGAGATGCACGATAATTCATAGTACAGGCGGGCGAAAAAAAATACGAAAAGGCCTTTGGTTTGCTTGCTTTGCTTTGCTTTGTCGGTACCGACTTTGTTTTCGAAATTTGACACTTCTTTTTATTACTAATTTACGCCCAAAGTTGCGTTAAAATTGGCAATAAAAACGAATCTTTGGTAGCTCGTAACTTTTAAATGGCTTTTTATTTTAGTATTCTGTTTCCGCACAGACAAAATTAATAATGAGACAAAACAATATCATGTTTAACTTTGGATGTACAGTGTCAATCAGTGGAGTAATACGCTCCCGAAATTTGTATGGAAAAAATGTCGACTAGTGTCACCTTAACTTAGTGATTTTGTTTTCCAATTCTCCTTTTTAACTTTATTTGAGTGAGAGTTTTAGTGTTTCACTTAAAGTAGACATACGGGGTAGAAGGGACACCGACGCGAAAACGGTTACCACATATTCAGTACATCATTCTGAGCCCCCCGTATAGAAATTTTTGGTCGGTTATTTAACATTTATTTAATGTATTAGTATGTACCCGTTTAACACGTTCGCTGCCACCCCCGCACCGGTGCGGGGAGGGGTGTCCATGCGAGAGGCCGACCACGCACCGGTGCGGTCTCGCGCCTTAGTAGATTCATACACTCAGTTTGGCGCCGGCACTGGGCCAAGAACGTTGTGTTTGAAGCGGCACTGCGCTTGAAATTTTAAATTTTCGTAACGTGTTTTTGGTTTTTTCGTATGTTTGACGGTTGAGTGTCGATCAAACAAAAAAATATATTTGGCCTCCCGGTGACCTTCAATTTTTGCAAGTGGCAGTCAACCTGTAAGTGTATCACTACAAGTTTGCAAAATGGTAATTTCCTTATTTATTGTTTTTTTACTCTACCACAATGCTGTCCTATTTGACCCAAAGGTTGACTGGTAGAGAATGCCTTGTGGCATTAAGTCCGCCTATGTACCACTTTTGTACATGAAGTTTAAATAAATAAATATTTTTTACCACATAAACATTTAAACAATCGGTTCAGTCGTTTATAAACATTTTGAGGTTCAACTGTTTCACTTTTGTAGCAGACAGCTGTTTTTTTTGTAATAATTCGCATGCATTAAAGGGTAGATAGACTAAGCAGGTCTTTGATCATTAAATCGGCTGACAAATCAACTTTTGCTAGAAAATTAGTTGACGTTAGATTCGACAAAAGCGATTAAATTGTGGAAATAGGCTTTTAAAAACCCCCATGGGGACCATAGGGGTTCTTAAGCACCACATAAAAGGTGACGCATTCAATACATAATCATAATTATATTGCAGACTTGTACCATAACTCCTATTTGTTAAAATAAAACAATTTATTGAGAATAAAAACTTAATGTAATGAATTTTCGAGACATTGATTACATATTTATTACTCGTAAGTACAATTTAAGGTCATTGCTCTGAAATGCCCTATTGTTTTTAAACAATTAACGTGATGATTATCCTATAATTTGTTACTAAAAAAGACAAAAGAATAAAGATCTAGGCTTAACGATCAATTATTTTCTGGAACTGCAGCAATATGATGAGGTAGGTGACGAGGAGGCCGACAAACTTGAACGGTAGCGAGATGTCGATGTCCAGCATGCGCAGCAGGGAGAACGACAGGTCGCGCGTCTCCGTCCACGCCAGCAGCGCACGCGCCATGACGCGACTCGCCTTATCTGCAAAGTTACATCATAATCCTCGAAGGCGTTATGTTTAAGTCTCTGAGACTGTACAAGCCTATAACCATTGACAAGTGTCATGAAAAACTTGAATAACTCACAATTCCAACACCCGGAACTAAATAAGAATAAGAATTATTTATTTAAAGAAAGTATTCAAGCAAAAAGTGTACATTTAGGCGCAGTAGTATTATTAATATACAATCGTATAATTATCTAGTACTTATAAATAAACTAGAACTAAAATATATTAAATATATTCCACATTAGCGATAATCTTCAATAAATGTTTGGTAGCGACCTGCCCGATCTAGGTTTATTTAAACCTGTGTTTCAGGCTATCACTTTACAAAGAACAATTAAATTAGGACATTAAAATAATAAAATAAAATTAATCTATTAACTTTAAAATTAAATTGATACAAAATACACTAAAACTAGATTAATTAAATATGTACAGGGGATAACAGTCAAACCACAAATTCTAGAAGTTTTTCTGTGTCCGTGTAATTAAGCATCGCTAAATAATCCGACGTGACAAAACTACATTTTCTATAACTTAAACTATAGAAGTTTAATATCTTGTTTAGTCTATTATACAGAAAAGGTCCTAAAAACACATAAAATCTATTCGCAAATGCATGTCTAGTTTGCGGCTTTGTGCACACCAAGTCCTTCCTTCTCCTATCGGAAGGAACTGGGTCATAGGGAAGTGTAGAGTGCTGGTGTAGAGTTATGTGAAGAATAAATAATTGCCGTACGGTGAGTACATGACATGCTTTGTAGAGTTGTTCTGTAGGGAACCTAAAAGGACGGAAGGTAGCAACTTTTAGAATTGCTCTTTGAGCACGTTCTAGCGGCAGAAGAATTGTATTTCCCGCGCCACCCCAGGATATTATACAATATGTTAGAATAGACTGACACAAAGCTAGATAAATCTGTTTTATTAAATTATAGTCGGCTACATTACGTAAATACTTAATAACATATATTAGTTTACGCACTCTAGTACACAGTAACTCGATATGTTTACGGAAATTTAGATTGGAGTCAATAGTGACACCTAGATATTTCAAGTGGTCAGCTTTATCTAAAGTAGGGCAAGTACATGTAGTGTCAGCGTACATTCTACAGTTATGCGCGTAAATGGTTTTGTTAGTAAGTAGTGTGTTAGTATTTCTCATTGTAAATAAAATGTACTTTGTTTTATCAGCATTTAGTGTTAGAACATTATTTTTGAGCCAATTAGAAACAATGTTGAAGCCATTTTGAGCATGTTCATAGGCTTCAGCTCTTGATTTAGCTGCAAACAACAAAGCAGTGTCATCCGCATAAGACATTATAACACCATTTTGGAGTGGGAGGCAGCATAGGTCATTTATATAGATTAAAAATAATGTAGGACCTAAAACACTGCCTTGTGGAATTCCAAAACAAGTATTAGAAAGGTCAGAACTTGTATGCGGACCAATTTTAAATGAAGCCGAAGTAACGTTACTTTGCGGAAATCCATGACTTTAAATGTCATTCAATATAATTAGTTTTAATTCCGCAAATAGATTGCCACACGGGTCTTAGTCGTCCAGTCAACATCTCCTGAGGATGCTCATATCATTTCAGCCGAAAGACGTCCACTACTGGACATAGGCCTCCCCGACCAGCGGATGCTTACATGATCATATGACATACGCTGGTCGCTGTCACCAGAAGTATGCCCGAGAATAATTGAGACCGCTCGTCGGACCGCGTACCGGTATGATACGCTATGGCGACACCTCCACAAGTCATTTGTCATTTCTTTATTAAACATACCCATTTCATTCTCAAAAATTCTTTTACTTCGTAGTGAACTTGATCGCGAGCACGCAAGGCGAAAACCAAGGAAATGTCAAGCCTCCAGAGACTAGCAGGAAGTTAAGAATAAAAAACACTGTCACCTGCGGACAAACATTTCGGAGGATAAAAATCGCTCTTGTTGACTGGCAGACACTTGCTCGCAAAGAATCACAACATAACCTAATGGGAATACTAGTCAATAATATAATTCATATTTTAGTAAACTTACATCCTCTTGTATGACATACAGTAAAAGTCTATAGATACCCATTAAAATGATTAAACGTAGATATTAGAGTGACACCAACTAAAAAATAATAAAATTATTTAAATTTACCACACGTTTTGAAATCAATCAAGCATCACATCACATGTCACCCAATTATTTTTACTACCTGCCATTTAACTGCTCAACCAAAAAATTATGTGCTCTTATCATTTTGTGGTACAGATTCATCATCTTATCCATTTCGCAAAGAGTCTTGTTGCTGTCAGTTTTCAAGTATGCAAACTGTTCTAGATTCAGGGTTTTCGTTATTTTACTGTTTGTCAACGACAGCTCCATGTAGTAGTTTATTAAACGGACCCGTGATATGAGAAGACTCAGTAAATGGCCGTAGTAATGTACTTCGAGAATAATACTTAATACAAAAGGAATTAAGCTTAAAAACAGTTTTAGAGAGACGCCCGCAATCGCAGGTAAAACAATTATAGTCGTCGTGATTAGCAACATAACAACGGTTACAACCAAATTCCATATCGAACCTCTTCCAGTTTTCGGTCAGCAGCCAACTTCTTTATCAAACTCATTCAACTCACTATAATATCACTTCAATCTCCTGATTGAAACTAAATTAAATATTATAATGAAAAGCCACTGGGTAAAATGAGTACCAATAACTAGTCTCAAATGGGGAACATTTAAGATAAGATGAAAAATGAGTAATGACACACGTAGAGAAAGGTGAACAAAAGTGAAAATATCAAGAACACAATATGAATGTTTCCAATAAGAGGAAGTCTATCGATACACCAAAAAACAATACACCGATAATGAAAATCTTAGATACACAATCTATTGAGGACTTTACATTTTCTTTAACATAAGTGTTGAAGGAGGAGGAGCAGCATGAAGGAGGCGTCATGGGGACAAAATACGCCTTCCCAAATGACCTTTCATCATCTTACCCAACATTTACAATATGCTAATGGTCAGGCAAGTCTATGGTAGACGATAGTAGTCTGAAGACATTAGGATAATTATATGTACATAAATATATCGTTACATTTGATAACATGTCAAAAACATCATACAAATAATTACGAAATGTCATTCATCGAGTGATGAACATACTCGTATTTATTGGTTGTCTGTTTTATAGACACAAGTTTTATAGAATTTCGTTTAATATTTTTTTTTCTGATTTCATCATTTTATAGAATAATCAATATGGGTGGGGGAAGACGGGAATAAAGGTGCATAACCTTACTTACTTACTTCGAAAAAATTTAAATCTTAGATTTTTGTTACATATAAAATTTAATATTTCGATATTCGTATCATAGAATAACAAATCAAATATTCTATGTATAAACTCATATTGTTTAGTCAATATGAAACTTATTACCAAGAAAAACATTTTATCGAGTGACTGTTTCTAAATGTTTCAAGTCTAAGGTCTCCTATAAAATTACAACACCGCGTTCACAAAAACAACGCGGGAATCTTATTATTCTCATTAATAGTGACTTCATATATACGTACCTACGTACTGTGTTTATTTTGCGGTTTATAATGGAGAGCCCTAATTTTATTACGCTGCTCAAGTAAATAGTCGTTAAAACAATAATATTCGAAATTAAAAATACAAGAACCAAATAATATATGAAATATTTTCGGCGAAACGGAATTCTACGAAATTTCTGTCTACGAAACAAGGGAGCAACATATTTATTGCATATTTTTTGTTACACTTTTTAGTAATAATAGTAAATACCTATCTTCTCTACATACTTCTGTACATCGAGGCTTTATCTAAACCTCAGTATTGTATTACATCTTGTGTCTTTAATTATTATTATCAGCGAAAAGGCAAAAAAACTATGGGGAAAAAAGTGTTTAGAGACAAATTCTTCTTTCATTGAAACACCCTGCTTGCGGTTTTCCCAAGCAAGTATAAGCGAGGATAGAAATACATCGCATGCCAGACAATGGTCTCAGGCACTCTCCCAATTGTGTAGCAATAAATTTCTTTGCGGAATGTTCGCATCCGTCATTGTAAAAAACGAAAAAAAAGGGAAATTGTTTAATGTGTTCTCCAGAATATAAAGGTTAGCGTGACCTTAGCGTTCTTCCCGATAACAATAGAAACCTCTTCTCTCTGTAAAAAATATCCTTTGTTACTAAATCTTCGCAAAAAATTGCTAAATTGCTGTTCATCATCATCATCATCATTTCAGCTGAAAGGCGTTCACTGCTGGACATAGGCCTCCCCCAAGTATCGCCACGTTGACCGGTCCCGTGCGACTCTCATCCAGCGGATCCCCGCAACCTCCACCGGTCATCGGTCCACCTTTTGCGAGGCCTTCCAACGCAACGTCTTCCGGTTCGCGGTCGCCACTCCAAAACTTTTCAGAAGTCGCTGTTATGGACAGTGTTTAGTGAACTTTTAATCCATAGTTTTTATTTTTTAATAGTTTACATAATGTTATATCATTAGAATTTACTTACACACTCATTTAAGTAAATGAATTTTTATGATGCATACGAAGCTATCCTAGAACTATTCAAAATCCTAGATTTACCGGGATTTATCACTAATACGCAGAACTAGTGATATTCTGAATTTTATCCTGCTCACCAGTACAAAATGTAATGTTGTAGTAGGTACTTCTTATACCTTATTTGAATGCTAATGATCTGCCGTACCTACTGCAGAAAATATTATACAACGGAGGGAAATTGAAGCTTACTGGAATAGCTTATCCGTAAACATAAGAGCAAAACTTTGTTAAATCAAATCATTTATTAAACAGATCCTAAAAACCAATTTGTTACTAATACACATCTTAAACACTATTATTAATACATATATTTAAAAAAAAATGGTAATAATCACTAATAATGTCAAAATCATTAACAATAACGTCATAATCATGATTAATCATGTCTAAATCATTATTAATTTAATATCGTGTGTTGTTTTTGCTGGTGACACTAACGTAATAATTGGAGCGCATGATTTAAAAGAATTATCGACAAAAGTAAATAAAAGTCTAGATAATCTTTCTGAATGGTTTACAGCTAATAATTTACTAATTAATACAAATAAAACAAATATCATGTTATTTAAGACTACATCTCGTAACACCGAGACTATAGATGTGACATTGAAAGGAGACAAGATAGGATTGGTAAATGAGGTAAAATTCTTAGGTATATACATTGATTCGAATCTAAACTGGAAACAGGAGCTGACTGCTATTGATTCCTCTATATCCTCTGCATGTTATGCACATAGGAGCCTCAGGGATGAAATAGATTTAAAGCAACTTAAAGCATCTTATCATGCTTTGGTTGAATCTAGGTTAAGGTACAGTATCATGTTTTGGGGGAATAGCTATAACTACAACTGCCAAAGAGCATTCATCCTCCAGAAGCGTGCAATTAGAACTATTGTCAAAATTTCACAGCGTGATTCATGCAAAGAATACTTTAAGAAATTAGGCATTCTTACAGTTCCAAGTTTGTATATTCTAGTTCTGCTAAGCAAATTCGCAAAATATATACATCAATATGAATCACAAAAAGAAAGGGAGCTGAGAGAGAGCACACAAAGGAAAGTTATTAAAAATATAATGGTGCCTAAATTAAACATAGCAAAGCATTGTTCACGTTACCAAGCAGTAGAGTTATACAATAAGTTACCTACTGATTTAAAAACTTTGGTATATAACAAACTTATTTAAGACAAAACTGAAAGCTTTCATACTAGAAAAATGTTTATATTCTGTATCCGATTTGATGTTGAATGATTTCAGATAAATTGTGTATGAATTATTTGATATGGTATTGACATTTAATTTAATTGACATTTAATTTATTTGACATTTAATTTATTTGACATTTAATTTATTTGAAATTTAATTTATTTGACATTTAATTTATTTAACATTCAATTTATTTGACATTTCTTTTAGATAATTATGTAAATGCATTAATGTAATTAATTTGGCATTTAATGTTCTTTTAATTAAATTTAGTGCACATTGAATTCTCATTAAGTTTTACCTAGCATTGAATGGACATGGTTGTTGTTTGTTAATATATTAAACTTAATTATAGTTTTAGATATTTTAATACGTACCCCCGATCACTTTGTGACTGGTTTAGAACGTTTATTATAAAATGATATTTAGGGTAAACGTGATTTTGCCAAAAGAAGCCAAATATTAAACGAAACATTTATAAATGATTTGTTATCATGTGAAACATTTTTATAGCGAAACGTTTGCCAAATGAGTGCTTGTAAAGTGAGTGTTTTTAAAGTAAAACATTTGCGGAATAAATGGTTTGGGAAATAAATAGTATACGAAACGTTGGTTATGAACTAAAAAATTGACAAAGGAGTTTTGGTGAAACATTAGTGAACCGGTGAAATGTGCCTAACCTTTCGGGTATTACAGGCGTGATGTTATTTTATTCAACAAACACCTCCTATTCAACAAAATCTTGTACCTGCCCCAATCTAGACGGACATTTCCAAAGTGTGTCAACGAAAACCTTAAAATTCTTTTTTCATATTTCATCCGCACCGTAAAGTTTATTCGGAAATTAATTAACAAGCTTCAAACTTTTATAACAATCGTTGTCGCTGTCCGCCATTATTAAATAATAAAAGGAGACTTTGAAACTAACTCGTAAACTGAGATTTATCGGCAATTTCATTATAAACAATCTTCTTTGTTTACCTTTTGGGCGATTTGTTAATTGCTTTTTGAAAAATTAGTACTTTTAATAGATGAAATAAAATGCCTTGAAAAAAAATCTAAGTGGTATTTGTTAAGAACGCCTTAATTAATACCAAATAAAAGTGTATTTCATTTTTATTCTTATTCTTTATTGCACTAATTAAAAATATACATACAAATTGCAATGGTATAACTTATGTACAATAGCGAGCTTAACCCAGAATTGGGTTTTCTTACAGCAAACCTAATTACTTTACACTACATTTTTTCATGACATAACATTTCAATATTTTTTTAATTACTACTCCGATATACGTAAACTATTTATTAATCATTATAAAATTTAAATATTTAAAATACACTTGTATGTCAGAAAATTTTGTGCTAAAACGAAATAGTTTGATATTGGTTTCAGAATATCTTGGCAAACAAGAAAAAATAATGCAATATGTCTTATAAATAATTATGCAAACTTGTAATTGACAAAACAGTAATTCAGTCAATACATAAAAAATAGAAACAACAATACAAAGCTAAACCAAACAATACATTTACATTAAATCCGAAACCACAGTAGCGGTGTCCTAGTTGCATTGCAGTTAAGTAAATATTTATACTTCACTCTGAAAACGTGCAACTTTCATGAAAAAATATTACAAGTCACTTGTAATAAAAATATTGCAACCAGAAATCGCATTTGCTGAACTGACTTAATAAACATAACAGAAATGAAACCTAAATAGTTTACAATCATACACTATGGTTTTTTGTCATAGTTTAAGGGTTAATGACTTTCTGGAACTGTAGCAATATGATGAGGTAGGTGACGAGGAGGCCAACGAACTTGAACGGCAGCGAGATGTCGATGTCCAGCATGCGCAGCAGGGAGAATGACAGGTCGCGCGTCTCCGTCCACGCCAGCAGCGCACGCGCCATACCGCGACTTGGCTTATCTGAGGAGTTGCCATCGTCATTAGTAGAAACTCCATTCGACTAGACTTAAGTCTTGACTTCAGTTTGACTTCTAGACTGTCTGACCTTTTTCAGGCAGTAATCACTACATATTATAAAACAAGTCCTCGCTGCGTCTGTCTGTCTGTTCGTGATTTACTCAAAAACTTCTGCACTGATTTTTATGCTGTTTTCACCAATGGATAGAGTGGTTCTCGAGAAAGGTTATAGTTTCATTTGTCAAGTTTTTGTTGCGGTAACGGGAACAATATTTCATGATTACTTTTGGTAGCGATAACCGATATCTACGCGGGCAAAACCGCGGGCATCAGCTAGTAATATTATAAAACTGAAGAGTTTGTTTGGTTGATCGCGCTAATCTCAGAAACTACTGTTCCGAATTGAAAAACTCTTTTTATTTTTTAATTATGTTTAAACAGCTATATACATTAATAATTAAAAAGTATTAAATAAACTAAAATAAAGAAACTAACAACAAGAAAGAGTTTTTCGATGCCCTTATATAGTTATATAAGGGCATCGAAAAACTCTTCCTTGAAACGCTGTCAGCTGGTAATGTGCCCAAGAGACTGGCGGTGTTGCCACGTTGTATGGCAACACTTGGCCCTTGGCCAACGTAAAAGCCAGCCCTTGGGTCACGGGAAGCGTCAACAAGGCGTTTCCAAATTTTCTTGAATATGCTATGAGCACTCGGACCCCACGGCCCCAGAGTTTCAAACCAAAACGGCTCGAAAATATAGTTACCACAAAAGTTTCTATATTTACGCTGCTTGAGGTTCTCTGCAGCCACAGCGGCAGCACCAGCACACCACGATGAGCTCAGAAGATGGTATGGCACAAGATTATCGACGCATGTTACGTACCACACTAAAGGCCTACCCATCTTCCAAGCATTGGGTTCTAAAACAGCTGGAACGCTGACGGTGACAAGAGCTCGTAGGATGATGTCGTTTATGTTCACGTGCCATGCAAACGGCCACTTCGTGTGTTTAATATTCATTATCATTACTTTTGGATCACGCCTCGTATAACATCAAGCTAAGACCAATAGGAGCAAGCAGAGCATCAATGAAAAGTGTTGCAAATACGGAGAAATTGTATTTTTAAATAATTTCACGTGGACGAACGTCGCGGGCTACAGCTATTAAGTATGGTTGAACAAAACGGCGGAATCTGGTTTCTTGCAACTACTCGGCGTTTTAGCTTTTTTTACTTATTAAGAGGTTTCGTGGTCGCAAACGCGACTGCTGAGCGTGCGATCCTGGGTTCAGATCCCGGGTCGGGAAAAATGTCATTGGATTTTTTCTTTAGGAAGTAGCAGTCCGAAGTTGGGAAGTTGGTGGTATGATACCCCCGTGCCGTTAGGCCGGCGCCTGATCTCAGGCCGGTCGTGTCGGACTGCCGTCCCATCGGACTATGAGAGTGAGGGAAGTGGGAGTACACCTGTGCCTGCGCACACTTGTGCACGTTAATATCTCCTGCGCCGATGTGACAGATATCGTCGGGTGAACTATTATTATTAACCCATTCACTGCCCAGTACTTCACGAACACTCACTTCACGTACTTCGTTCGTGTGCCCACAACCCGTATCCGAGTCGTCGTTATAATTAACTATAGATGACTTGTATTCATGCCCAAAACCCGACTAGCGAGTCCATAGCTACGGATACGGGTTGAGCGAACGAACGAAATATTTTTCGACTCATATGCTGGGTGCTGGTCACTGAATGGGTTAAGAGGTTAGATAATTGTTATTTACAAAATACATAATAAAATTTTAAAAAAATGTTGTTTCGGCTCAAGTTGTACAACAACAGATAATCCTGGTATAAAAGCCAATCAGTAAAATCAATAAGCAAGTAGTACGCGAACGCGAAACACCCTGGCCCAAGGAAGTGCCGTAGCGGAGGGAGGTAGCGTGAGAAGGTACTCCTCAGTCGAGGGTAGTCAAAGAAAATCGAGTGAGTGATGTAGGCAGTAAGAGTCTGACAGAGCCCTGCGTCTACCCCAGGGCGGCGGACACTCAGGAGGATATCCACACGCACAAAAAAGGTGGTTAAATGAACATACCCAGTCGATTCTCATACAGCCTTGAAGCAAGCAACTCCCTAAGTCTTCGAACTTCGTTGTGGACTTGGTCTCCCAGAATGCAGGGTGAGAACAGCGGTAACATGATGCCTGCCAGCAGGCCAACGTATGTCACCATGAATGATAATGGCACCTAAAACAACAAACATTTTGCTAGACTTTGTGGTAATATCTTGCAATTCAATTTAAAAGTATACTGTAGTGTGAGAAAGAGATAAAGCTATACGTCCCATATAGCTCCGTCTCTTTCCTATACTGCGGTTACTTCTGTAAAAAGAAATGGTGATAGGTCCCCCGTTCACTTGTTTCTGTATCCGGTGTCGCTGTCACACACGCATTGACAAGTATTAGCATACCAAATAAGGCACATTCTTGTTTGTGTATGAGCTAGATATTATTAAACTTACATCATCCTTGATAATAGTCAAAGACACTCTGTAGCAGCAAGATAAAATGTTAAGGAACGAGGAGACGATAGTGACCAGCAACTGGAAATAAAAACAAGTTTTAGTTCAAGAAATACATATAATATAGTTGAAATGAACTACTTAGATCCTTTACCAAAAAATCTCTTACCTGCCATTTAACCGATTCAATCAAATAGTTGTACGATTTGATCATGTTGTGGTACAGATCCATCACCTTTTCCATTTTACAAAGAGTCTTATTACTGTCAGCTTTCGTGTACCCAAACTGTTCTATATTCAAAGTTTTTGTTATTTTACTGTTTGACAACGACAGCCCCATGTAGTAATTTATTAAACGCAGTCGCGGTAGGAGAAGACTCAGTAAATGGCCACAAAAATTTACTTCCAGAATATGAATTATTGGGAATGGTATCATTTCTAAATACAAGTCCTCCAGGCTAACGAAGATATGAGGCAGAGCAAACACAAACATGACATACATAATTATGAAAATTGTCATCATCAAGTTATTTATCGATGCTTTGCTAATCCTTGGTCTGCAGCCCACTTCTTTATCAAACACATTTAACTCATTATAATATCTTTGCATTCTCCTGATAGATACTACATTGAATACCATGAAGAAGATGCATTGGAAATAGAATATGTAAGCGATGATAGACAAGAGATCCACATCTCGAAGCTTGTACAGGACAGCTGCGTACAACAGCGCCAACACAAGTGAGTATATGGCAGACAATATTATAAAACCGATGTGGACATCGCCGAGGAGTGGCAGCCGAATAATACCAAAAGCTTGTTTACTGATAATGAAGATCTTTGATATAGGATCGATGTAGGGTTTATCACTAGCGGTCAGATAGGTGTTCACGAGAACCGATGGAGGCGTCATTTTGACAACTATTCGCGTTTTCAAATGAACATTTAGCAGCTTTATGACAATACTTTATAGAACATCGTGGTGACAGGTAATAACCTAATTCAAATGACAATATTATTTTGTAACTCATATCAGACGGAATAAACCATTAAAATAATTAGACAGCCTGTTTGTTGCCCTATATAACTTGACACACGCCAACTTAATAAATTAATATGCATTACGAAATAATAGGAAAATACCATTAGTTTGTCCTTGTCACAGCCTAAAAATAAGACAAATAGACAATAAGGACACAACCATGATGCGTGGTATAAAAAAACGATTTATTTACACTTTTTTGTATTTGAATTTAGAATACTTAGCGAATATAATCAAGCTGTTCGCAATTCGCAACATTCGTATCACGCTAATCGTACAAATTACAAATGCGCATTGCTTTTCTCTTTCCTTTGTACTCAATTGATAATGTTAAATCTTTTGAACCCAAAAATATCAAGATCGTATGATTGCGATACCTCACGCTCTTACCCGTGTTTAGGTTCCACGTAGCTTGCTCTGCCCACATATTCGTAAGTTATATCCCATAATGATAGTGGGCGGCCTATGTGGGCATAATCGATAGTACACTAATTTTGAACTAATTTGGTTGTAATTGATAGCTAATTGGAGACAGTCAATCTATAATTTCTTTGTTCTTTGGTGTAAGATTTTGAAAAAAATGCCTTTGTATTTAAAAATAGCTTTAATACATGATAGGTACACAAAAAGATCAAACTACTTTTATCTGTTTCAAAAGTTCAAAACCACAACTGTGTTTACATTTTCAGTCCACTCGAAACACGTGCAATCTTAACATTGCTATAGAACACGTCCGTTGTAATAGCTAGTAAAATAGCCTTTATTGAATGTTAAAGTTTAAGGGTTAATGACTTTCTGGAACTGCAGCAATATGATGAGGTAGGTGACGAGGAGACCGACGAACTTGAACGGCAACGAGATGTCAATGTCCAGCATACGCAGCAGGGAGAACGACAGGTCGCGTGTCTCTGTCCACGCCAGCAGCGCACGCGCCATGCCGCGACTCGCCTTATCTGAGGATTTACTATCGGCATTAGTTGACACGTTACACCAAACACATAAGGCGAATTTCATCACTGGAACCGAACGGAATCAGCACATACAAACTGCGTTCAAGACCGGTCAGTGTCATAATTGAACACCGTTTAGAGGTCCTGACTGAAACCAGTGTCTTTGGTGAAACCCGCTCATAGACTTTTTTCAAAAACGCTTGCTTAGACAATTGTTGAAAACACACACACTCACGGCTGAGTGTAACTCAAAACTACTGCAAACTATATCGGAACCTATAAAAAAATATTATTGCAAGGCAGGTCAAGTTGAAAGTAATAAATAGTTACTCTAAACCTAAAATTACTTGCCACCCAGAACAACCCTGCCCTGTATACAGAATGGGCCCGTGGGTTTCGGACCTTACCGACCACCCGTAATAATTGTCAAAAGACATAATTATTCGTCACTCATCGGGGGCATTTTACGATGAGTGTCGTGACTATTGATTAAATCGTCGTCGTTTGAAAAATGTGTCTGTAATCTATAGCGTAGATCTACCTAATTGTGTACTTGTGGAAATTAAATGCAAATCCTTCCATGAGACATAATTATGTACATTCTATTATTCAGTCCAATTACAGGCAACACTGTACAGAATTTGATGAATCTGTCCCTACAAGTAGATAGTCAAAGATCTTGTGACTAACATCTGCACTTTCTGCACGTTAACTCGGTAATAATAAGTTCCAGTTTAGTTGAACCCGCAAGAGAGCAGACACGTTAGACGCAACTAATTGCACTGAGACTACTTGTTTGATTATGAGACTGATATGCATGCAAAGGCGTGCCATATGATCACGACTGGGATTTGTAGCATCCCAGTTCCAATTTTCCATAATTGCTTCTTTGAATGTCTATTAAAACTAAAAGGTCATCATCTGCCTAGCCTTTTCCCAACTATGTTGGGGTCGGCTTCCAGTCTAACCGGATGCAGCTGAATACCAGTATTTTACATGGAGCGACTGCCTATCTGACCTCCACAACCCAGTTACTACTGGGAAATACGATACCCCTTGGTAAGACTGGTTGTCAGACTTTTTGGGCCACTGACTACTTTAACGACTGTCAAAGATCTTCAAATGACAGCCGGGACCAACGGCTTAACGTGCTTTCCGAGGCACGGAGGAAACTCGGTATGTAATGGGTGGTCACCCATCCACAGACCAACCTAGGCAAGCACGGCTTAACCTAAAGATCGACCCGAGCGGCTGTTATTGTTTAGCCACGAGCTCCTCTTATTAAAACTAAAAGGTACCAACCAATATTGTTTTGCCGTCAGTTTTTAGTTAGAAACTCTATAATGTTTATGATATTTTATTATTACATACATTTTGTTCTGAACAATGCAAAAACTTTACAAGCACGTAGGCCAAAACTATTCTACGAAAGGTTCTCTTACTAGGTCGTTATTTTTGGAGGAAAACCACTAGAACACAGGTATACCAAGCAATAATAAGTGCCTTATTGTAAATTAATTTTTTTTTTTTTAAAACATGTATTTTAAAAAAAACTTGTGAAAAAGTTAGAACTTTAACCCCCAATATCTCCGTAACCAGAAGAGGACATGTCATAGTTAAAAGTATGATAGCGATATCATTGAAGGCCACAGCGTGGCCAGTAAATACAGATATACTAAAGTGAACTTACCCAGTTGATTCTCGTAAAGTCTTGAAGCAAGCAGCTCCCTAAGTCTTCGAACCTCATTATGAACTTGGTCTCCCAGCATGCAAGGTGAGAATAGCGGTAACATAATACCTGCCAGAAGACCCACATACGAGATCATAAAAGTCAGCGGTACCTGAAAGTTAACTATATTTAGGGCTCGTTCAAACAGGCGGGATTGGTGCAAAATCGGGCAGTTTGCGGTTTGTTGTACTTGACGAACGCGGATAGCGTCAGATTGAAAATTGAAGTTGACAAAGAAAAACTATGGTAACTGTTGGCCATAAAAAGAGAAAAGACAAAAGTAGCATTAGATGCAACGAGTGATGATGATGGTGATGATGATATCTAGCCAATATCGGCCACAGCGACTGCATACCATGGCATTCGAGGGTGGTTGTCGAGAGCTTTGGTGTGCTGCCTTTTCATGTGCTCTCAATTGGCTAGAGAAAAACTGCGAGCACAAAGTAGACATGTCAGAACACTATTGACGATATTGTAGGGTATTGCTGCAGGTGGTCTAGCTTTAAGGTCATCCCGTTTATATCTAACTGCGACCTTCTTCTCTCTTCAAAGGCTTTGACCTGCCGAGTATCGTATATTAAATGTCCGACTCGTGCATAGCCATGTCGTGACGTTCTATCGCAAATTAACGTTTGAAAGAAAACATACGGATCGCACGGGCGGTGCACAATTCTATTTTCTAGCTGTTGAGTGGCGGTAACAGCGTCGTTTTACTAACTGCGTGGGTTTCCCGGCGATTCACTTTTTAAGTAATACCGAATTGAGGTCCATATTCCAAAGTGTTATTAAACTTACATCTTCCTTGATAATAGTCAGAGACACTCTGTAGCAGCACGACAAAATGTTAAGAAACGCGGAAACAATAGTGACCAACAACTGAAAAAAAAACAAATTTTAGTTTAAGCATTAACTGGTTGTAATTAATAAAATTCTTGAAATACTGTAGATGGACCAGACAGATAGATGAACGACCTACTGAAGATTGCGAGGAAGATCTGGATGAGACTCACTCAGGAGGAGAGAGACTGTCGAAAAAGGGTGCTGATCATGATGAAAACATAACATAACATCACGACAGTAAACCCCGAAGAGTTAGGCAAAGGTGTACTGAATAGTACACCCACATTTCGCCACTTATGTTTTAAATATCATGTTATAGAGGTTGAGCTTATTGCCATCAACCGGGCACAAATCCAGGCTTTGAGGCTGCTACTGAGAAATTCCTGATGGGAAAAACACTTTACCCGACCCGGGAATCGAGCCCAAGACCTCATGCTCAGCAGTCGCGCTTTCAACTACTCGACCAACGAGGCAGTCAAATGATGATCATGATGATGATAATAAATAAAGTCGTTGACTAATCCAATTTCACTCTTACCTGCCATTTAATTGATTCAATCAAATAGTTGTACGATTTGATCATGTTGTGGTACAAATTCATCACCTTTTCCATTTTACAAAGAGTCTTGTTACTGTCAGCTTTCGAGTACCCAAACTTTTCTATATTCAATGTTTTAGTTATTTTACTGTTTGACAACGACAGCTCCATGTAGTAGTTTATTAAACGTAGTCGCGGTAGGAGAAGACTGAGTAAATGGCCACAGAAGTGTACTTCCAGAATATGAATTATTGGGAATGGTACCATCCCCAAATACAGGTTCTCAAGGGTTACAAAGATATGAGGCAGTGCAAACAGAATGACAACATATAGCATCATAACAATTGTTGACATCAAGTTCCTTATGGAGGCTTTTCCAATCCTTGGTCTGCAGCCAACTTCTTTGTCAAACACGTTCAACTCGTTGTAGTAACGCTGCATTCTTCTGATTGACGCCAAATTGAATGTCATGAAGAAGATACACTGGATACAGAATATGCAAATCACGACATTCAAGGGATATGAATCTATGTTTACATGCACCACGTACCCATAGACAGTTGCCAGTAGAAGTGAGTACAGTGCTGACACTACTAAGTAACCAATATGAACGTCCCCAATTAGTGGAAGACGAATGGCACCAAAAGCCAGTTGACTCATAATGAAGACTTTTGATATAGGATCGATATACGGCTTGTCGTTGCCGCTAAAATAAGTGTTCACGAGAACGGACGGAGGCGTCATGTTGACAACCAGACGTGTTTAGAAATGAGGTTTGTACACCTCACACAACATAACGACAGGTAATAAAGTAATAATCTAATTCAAACGGCAATATTATCAGTACCTCACATCAGGCGAACAGAAACCATTAAATTAACTAGATGGCTTGTTGTTCTACACAACTTGACACACGTCGAAGTAATAATTTATGTTTTTTTTTATTATAAAAGCACCTGACAATTAGATACCTATCGATTTTTCTGCTCTTGATTTAAAAAATCATCGTCGGTTCCTGAAAATTATTTCCAAAAGCTTTGCAACATTCGAAATTATGTTATTGTTTTTACTTTGTTTTCACAGACATTCTTACTTTCAGACGAAACTTTGGAGTCAAATGTACCGAATTATTGAGCGTGTTATGTCTAGATATTTTTTTTTTTGCGATTGAGAACATTTATTCCAGTAGTCAATTAGTATCCTACGTTACCTTTTAAAGTGAAAAGAACCTTACACCTTTTAGAAATAAACTTCTTTCTGGACCTACAAAATGTATTACTTTAATCCTTTCTTCCTGTTTTGCTATTTATTTCCCCGCTCGTATTATTTGTCACAGTTGTATCTCATAATGTTCTCTCACTTTACAAATATGATTATACTCTTCCTCTTGCGTCAGAAAATATGATGTTGTGTCCTCCGCTTTTATAATAATTAGGAATAAAGAGTGTCCTCCTCAACCCAGCTCTTTGTTCCGTACTTCAAATTAACTACAAAAAAGTTATAAAAGCCTTTGTTTGTGCATGGGGCGAATCCACCCGTCGTCACCGTAAACTTATTATGTCGCTTGCTACAATAATGGAAGGGAAAATTGTTTATCTACTCGAATTAAGTACCCTTTTGATTCACCGATGAGATAAAGTAACATTCTTTAGAAAAAAAACAAATTTTCCGCTTCCGTTTTCCTTAACTCTTGACTCTTGTGATGATTACATTAAATTAGCTTTTATGTGCACTTTTGCTACAGTTTTTCGATTATTCTTTTGAACTATTTTGTCCTATATTAAGTATCTTTTGCCCGCGGTTTCGCTAGTGTTAATTCAGAATTTGACAATTAAGCTCTTAACACACTACTAAAGTTTCTATAATAATATAATTCACCTAGCTGATGACCGCGGCTTCGCCCGCGTGGATGTCGGTTATCGCGACCAAAAGCATTCCGCGAGAACCACTCTATCCATTGGTGAAAATAGCATAAAAATCGGTGCAGTAGTTTTTGAGTTTGTTTTTTTTTTCGCGGCGGAGGACTTTGTTTTATAATATGTAGTGATCATGATTCGAAAGACACGTGGTGCCATCTATTTTCATAAGAACGTTATTGTTGTTTTCTTCGGGAAAAGTACTTTTTTCGGGATATAAAAGTACCCTATGTCTGTTTCTGTACACTTGACAACGTATATGCAAAGTTTCAGGATGATCGGTTCTGTGGTTTAGGCGTGAAAAGGCAACAAACAAACAAACTTACTTTCGCATTTCTAATATAAATATTAAGTTAAGATCCCTGTCTAGACTCCAGTCACCTGAAAACATGACCCTTTTCATTTTGAAGAAAGTTTTTTTCATCTAATAGACTTTTATACAAACTGAAAGTTTATATCTACTTACTTTATATAAATTTCAAACCCATATTTCTGAACATAAAAGCACTTCACGAGAGTGCAACAAATAGCACTTGAATATGGGAATATAAAGACCTATATTGTTACTTTGAAACTGGTCTGTTTGTTCTGTAAGTAAGTTACAGTGAACCGAGCGGATACAGCATAGTTTTAAATTAAATATGAGCCGCACTAAGAGCTCTCCACGGCTCAATACATACAGATGAGCTCTATTTATAAGCGTTACATGCAAATCTAGAACTATGCGATCGAATATACAGGGTGTAAACAGACTCTTCACGAAGCCGTCAACCAAGCATTAGGTACATCAAACTAAGTAACTTAACGCAAAAATTAGTGCTGGGAAACGACTTTTTTTTTTGGTCTGAAACGTTTTACAGTAGAACTCAATGTAACGCACTCAAAACATTGTGCTGATGGATCGATTGAATAGTAAGTGGGTCCTGGAGGTGTTTAAAGTAAAAGTCTTACATTAAAAACATGTATTAAAAAAAAAACTTGTGAAAAAGTTGGAACTTTGACCACCAATATCTCCGTAACTAGAAGGTTCCCAGGTATGGTCTAGAACAAAAAAATGATCTCAATGACGGGCAGAACAAGTGCGTTTCGGCTTCGTTAAGAGTCTGTTTACACCCTTTAGATGTTGCGAGAGAAAGGTCAGAATAGTGCTATTGTATTGTCATCCCTATACTGATAGTGTTTTGTCAAGTGTTAGATGTACAGATGTGTGGTTCAGTATACACTGCCGGCTTCGATTGTGCTAGCGGGATTTTTGTATAACGTTTTGTTTTTTTTTTATTGCGATTTGTTTTTATATCTTGAATTGGTTACTATGTGACCTACTTACTAATCTATAGTTCGAATTATTTTAGCAGCGTTATACAACACATCACAGGATTATATATCACAGATTTTGTAAGCGTGGTACAGACCCCAGCACATCAAGCTTCTACAATCTGTCAAGCTTCTTTTATAGATTTTCTACTTTATCGCTAGAGCATTGGGTTCAAGGTTGATTGGGAAAATTTAACAGTTTTGGGTAGCTTAGTGTGCTCGCAGCTTAAAATACATTTTTAAGCTGCGAGTGACATATTATATTCAAGGATCAGCACGTGCCTGACTCAGCCAGTCCCTCCCTCAGATTATTATATGAAACACAACTGTTGTTCACCAATACAAAATTCATATTTATTATTTACCTCCAGGCATACCTCGAATTTTCAACAGAACCTTATATTTAACTTATACATAAATCTAAAACAGACGCCGAGAATAATATTATGAATCATGTGAATTGAGTTACATCATACAAACATACAATATGTATGAGTTTGCCATATAACAGACGGGGAAATATGTTGCAATGATTTTGTAGGATGACAAAACATCAACGGAAAGATAAATTGAAAGAAAATATAAACTGGCTTAGTAGAAACAGGTCGCACTATTCGGAATTGAATTATAAAGATACCATCTACTCTTTAGGTCATCATCATCATCATATCAGCCCGTTGCTGTCCACTGCTGAACATAGGCCTCCCCAATCGATTTCCAACGTGTCCGGTCCAATGCCACCTGCATCCAACGACTCCCTGCAATTTTTACAATGTCGTCGGTCCATCTGGCAGGTGGCCGTCCCACGCTGCGCTTTCCAATGCGTGGTCTCCACTCCAGTATCTGTTTGCCCCATCGGCCGTCCGATCTTCGCGCTATGTGGCCTGCCCATTGCCACTTCAGCTTGCTTATCCGCTTTAGGTATTATTTAATTAATAATTAATGACTGCCGCGTTGGTCTAGTGATCGCAATAAGCGCGACTGCTGAGCAAGAGGTCCAGGGTTCGAATCCCAGGTCGGGCAAAGAATTATTGGGTTTTTCCATTAGGAATTTCTCAGTAGCAGCCGCGGTGTTTGAATAGCAATAGCCCCCTATTACACGGAACTTAAACATAGCTGGCGAAATGTGGGTGTACTATTAGGTACACCTCTGCCTATTCTTCGGGGATTACAGGCGTGATGTTATGTTATGTGTTAATTAATAAGTTTTGACTTTACATATTTCTATGTCAATAGTAATAGAATAGTAGGAAGGTGACTTATTACTCGTGACTGACATATCAAAGGCAAGTGAAAAAAACGAATGATGCGTGTACCTATAAATAAAAAAACGAGTGTGCTTTATACCACACGACTGAAGTAAAACTTTAACAAATGCCGAACAATCGTCTGTCAAATCCAAAAACGTAACTCTGTCTCTTTCTATCTTCACTAACTTATATCCCTCTCAACTTCCGTTTGCCTCGTAACGTTACACATTCACCAGCTTAGTCCCAAGTCAAGCAAGCGTAAAAAAGTTTTACTTCAGTAATTCTTATAAAGGGAGAAAAGGCTACATTTGTAGATATTAGAAACATAAGGATCTAAAAAACTTGTAAAACGGGACGAAAATAACATCAATAGAGGGCAGCCCCTCTCATTCAGTAATTTAATATTGAAATTATAAAGTTAGTTTCTTACATCAGAAAACTCCCACAGAACCACTCCACCACAATGTTCAGACAAAACAACAATCAAATCTACATCGAAAACCGATTACCAGAAACCAGGGATGTTATGGAGCTCCGTAACCGTAACCGAAACTATCGGATATCCGAAATAAAAATATATCCGTAACCGTAACCGTATCCGTTTCACAAGTTTCGAATAAGTTCGGATAGTTTCTCATAAGGGCGGCGTCTAAATAAAACGACATGTTTCGACAGGTTTTCGCGCCCCATCGGATTCTTGCAGTTTGTTTGTTATTTATAGTCATAACATAACCTCTTTCCTAACTAGTTAGTTTATTATTATATCCGTAACCGAAACTATCCGAAACTAACGGATAATCCGAAATTATTACATATCCGTAACCGTATCCGAAACCGATATAATTTTATTCCTATATCCATATCCAGATCCGAAATACCATATCCATAACATCTCTGCCAGAAACCCAATCACAGCCGAGGAGAGATAGTGGAGCAATATAAGTAACGAAATCAAGAGAAATATGATGATATACGATACGGCTAAACGCGGTAACAAAAAGACAGTTTCCTACCCTCTTGGCTAATACGGGAACCCGGGAACAAGGGCTTCTGGCCTCGGCCTAATCAATCATATGACGCCACGGAACACCCCTATGGATGTATTCTGAACATTATATAGCTTGTGTACATCTATCTATACTAATAATTATTATAAAGAGATATCTGTTTGTAAGGCAGTCGCTCCATGTAAAATACAGGAATTCAGCTGCATCCTTTTAGACTGGAAGCCGACCCCAACATAAGGGGCCGTTCAAGTATTACGTAACAAGATTTATTGCAATTATTAACCCCCCCCTCCCCCTCAGCAAAAGTAAGCAAACCTCTCACCCCCCCTCATGCTTACGTAAACATTTTATTTTGTGTACAGGTTTCGTGGTTGATTCATGAGCAGCAGAGTCTAGAATTAAGGAATAGGCTTGAAAGTAAGTTTGCCAACTCAAAGACACTGTGGACTGAAAATTAAAAGTCACTCAACTTTTAATGTTGTGGTCTTTATTGTCCTTGATTTTCTTCTTCAATTTACATAATGGAGATACAGTTAATTTCTTTTTTATCTATCTATATTTTCCATTTTAAAATCATGCAGTCCTGATGAATAAACAAAATTAAAATGTTAAATTAATTATGTCATATTTACTTTTGCTTAAAATCTCTAAAGTTAGTTTACGCATTACGAATATTCAGTAACGGTAACTGTCTTCTTAAATATGTAGATATGTATCGTAGTTAGAATGTTAGTTTGATTTTATAAGAATAACAATAAACCTCGTTGGTCGAGTGGCCGCAAGCACGATTGCTGAGCATCAGGTCCTGGGTTCGATTCACGAGTCGGGCAAAGTGTTATTGGGTTTTCTCATCAGAAATGTCTCAATAGCGGCCACAGAGCCTGGATTTGTGCCCGGTTGATGGCAATAGGCTCGCCCTCTATCACATGTAACTTAAAACATAAGTGGCGAAATGTTGGTGTACTATTAGGTACACCTGTACCTAACCCTTCAGGGATTCCAGGCGTGATGTTATGTATCAATAAGCTACCGGGTTCTAGGCCCCATTCTCAGGATGATAATTTGTTGATAATTTATACCAGTGACACTGACAAGTTACTGTTAAAACCATGGAAATGGTCAGCAATGGACTAACACTGTGAAGAATAGTATTGCCGTGGATTTGTTGATATTTATTACAAGTTGCTATTTTTCAACTATTCTAGTAATGATTCGTGTTGATGTTGTTGTTGTCATCGGTCTCAGTAAGACGTACGCCTATACTAGGTACAATAATACCTACCGAGTTCTGTAGATACCTATAAATTTATAGCTACATTTACCATAATCACTTTATCTACGTTGGCTTCGCGATTGATGCACATTTAGAGCGGATTTCCACTTCCGAATAGATATCGGAAATATATAAAACATTTCGGTTTGGCTGGATTTAATACTGAATCATGAATCGAGAATCAGAGGGAAACAGATACGGATTTAATTACTTCGCTATTATGACAAATGGCTATGTTATGTTTTGTTTTGAATCAGAGTTAAATAACAATGATGTTTAGAGAGTATTCTGGCCAGGCTCTTCTGCCAAAAATCCTAACTAATAACAATATTATAAATGCGAAAGTAATCTTTGTTTGTTTGTTACCTTTTCAAGCCCAAACCACTGAATCGATCATCCTGAAATTTTGCATCTACGTTTTCAGGTGAAGAGAAAGAGACAGGGTAACTTTCATCCCGGGAAAAAGTACTGTTCCCGAAGAAAATAACAATAACATTCTTATGATAATAGATGACGCCACGTATCTTTCGAATCATGATTGAACTGAATTATACATATTATTACTTATAGAAACTTTAGTACTGCGAATTGATCGTCAAATTTTAAATTAACGCGAGTGAAGCCGCGGGAAAAAACTAGTCTTTAATATATACTCTTCAGATAAGGGAGCTTAGGATAGTATCCAACGGGTTTATACCCAAGTATAAACCATGTCATAAAAACCTCGCGCTATATTACAAACACGCATTCAAAGTGAAAACGTTTGCTGCAGAAGAATACGCGTCTACTTCATTGTACCCTTTGTGTTGGTTTTGCGTTATGAAAAGAAGTCAGTATTACATTCAAAATCTCCAGTATTTAAACAGAAAGTCGCTTAAACATGTCCCTGACTTGTAAACAGATCGGAACCAGGTGAATGGAAAGTAACCCCATAAAACTTAGCTTTAATAAAAATCGAAGTTCAATTACGTAGGTTTTATATAAAATCGTGTTCTTACTGACGGCGACGCACCAAGGAAATTGGAACGGCAAACAAACATCACCAAAGTGTGGAAACCATAACATTTTTTTTTTATGTTGCCACTCTCCCATACCAAACGTAACACGGAGGTCGTACAAAATAAATATGTTTTCAGCAAACAGAGAGCGGCGACACGTGACACCATACATCTTTCAATCAACAACACTTTTGACTTTCGCTTATGGGGAGGAAAAGGATCATCCATTATCAGGAAGTACTTGGCCGGATGTTTCCCTCTTTCGAATCTACTTTCGAACAGTTTGTAGCGAAACAAAAGTTGTTTCAAACGATGGGCCCATCCGACGCGCGGAGTAAAAGTAACGTAAATTCGTGATAAGTGATTTTTAAACAGAAATTATTAGTTAAGTACATAATATTAACTTAGTTTAAAGACTGAATTTATATCTAAGGGTGTGTATTTATACTAAGTGTACAAGTTCCAATAATAAATACAACAAATATTTAAAATTACAAAAATGTGACCGAAAGAGATACCGCGGCCCTGGAACACAAAGGGCAAGGAAGGAACATAGATAGGTTTTAGTCAGTATAAGTCTGACACTCTCTTTCGCTTCGCCCAGAGCGGGAGGAGTCATTTGGTGATTACCCAACAGAAAAAAAAAGATGAATAAAGACAATTAGATACTATAAAATAGACATATTATAGGTCATCATCATCAATCTCCTGCCCTAATCCCAACTTGTTTGGGGTCGGCGCAGCTTGTCTTCTTCTTCCACACTTCTCTTTTACTCGTCATCTCAGCAGTCACCTGCTTTCATGCCATATCATCCTTCTGACAGTCCATCCATCATGACATTCACACTCACTACATTTTCCACATTATTTTAGGTAAAAACGTCATTCGAATTTACGTTTTCTTTCCTTCGAGCGTTCGTGGTAGGGCCTCGAAGGACCAAATTATAATGTATCATTAATTTCACATGGGACTTAAGCATTACTGGCAAAATGTGGAGGTCCCACTGTGACACCTCTACCCATCCCTTTCGGGATTACATGTGTGATGTTTTGTGTGTGTTCATTATTTTAAAGCTCTTCAAGATGTCAACCTGTGTATAGTGTACTTTAGAAATGGTTCTGAAATTGCAGCGTAATTAAATAGTAGGTTTTTTTTGTTCTTAGTTAGTCTTTTATCTGTCTGCTGAGCAAAAGCCTCCCTTTCTCCTTCCAAACCTCTCTATCCTATGCGATATCTGGTCATGTTCACCCCGATAAGATCAGATCGTCACATCACCTTCGCCGCGGTCTACCTCGATGGCGATTTCCTTCGTCAGGCGTTCAGTGAGTGACCATCTTTGCCCACCTCTCCGGGAGCATGCGCGCTCCGTGGCCAGCCCACTCTCACTTTAGCTTGGCAATTTTTTCTCCGATATCTGAAACCTGGGTTCTGGAACGCTAGGTTTTACAGAGTGTTAAAAAAATTGAGAAACATATTAATTATGTCCGTACATTGAAAAGTTAGCCATCGTAAAAAAAGAACAAAAATTCCGATTTAAGTAAAAAGCTTCGGTAACTTCGGACTTATATAATTTTAGATTAATCTGAAGTTTGCTATCTCGAGTCAAAGACATGAATATTCAATCAAAGTATCAATAAAAAATCTACTTAATAAAGTATTTTCATAATGATATTCGAATAGACAACAAACTTTCCACTCGGCGGTCTAAAAGAGAGTAAAAAGATTTGGTTTATTTTAGATCATATTTTACAACTTTCATGCATACTCCGTCATGAAAAGCCGTTTGTATATCTTACTAGCTAATGCTCGCGGCTTTGCCCGCGTGGACTTCGGTAATTGTCCCACTGGATCGTACTACCGGGAAAAAAGTATCCTATGTGTTAATCCAGGTTACTTATAAACTATCCGTGTGCCAGATTTTGTCCAAATCCGGTCAGCAATTTTTGCGTGAAAGAATAACAAATATCCAGAGATCCATAAATTCTCACAAACTTTCGCATTTATAATATTAAGTAGGATTTCATATCACTGCTCCCAATATGGTGATGATACCGCGTTTCGTAGAACCCAAAAATCAAAGATACCATACCATGTGACTTATACCAATCCCTACTGGGCCCATGTGGTGGATTACCCACTGCATCTAAGGAAGAGAAACCCTCTTGTCCCACTGGAAAAATTATAGGCGGTTTATGCCACGCTTACAAAGTCAATTTCCCACAATACCTATGCGAATTTTACCCGAGACCAACATATTATGCATACCACATGCAAAAGTTTGGAAACGAGTACATAAGTAAGCATTTCTTCCGCGTTGGTTGCCCCAGAAACGCGATCTGTTTACCAAAGAACGTGACAGTGGCGCGATGAACAAATGCCGCCGCCGCCGGCTAGAACTCGCGAAAGGATTTTTCCAAAATTTGGTACCCACAGAACGACGCATACACATAAGTAATACATTTCACAGAATCGTTTAGCGAGATAAAGTAAGCGTTGTTATTTATTTTTGTGCACATGAAATAAAATACAAGACTCTTGCTTGAAAATATGGAGTAAAAGCATATTTCTTACCCAAAACATACTACACTGTCACATGCTATGCGTATTTCTTTAAGATATACGGCTTCCGGTTACTGCAAAACTTCGAGAGAATAGTAAAAAACGAGAAATGCATGACTACATAGTCCTGATTATTAAAGAAAACCTATAATAAAACAAATACAAAACCAATGGCATCATCTACGATCAATAAATTAATGAGTTCCAAGAAACCGTAGCGGCGTAGCTGCTGCTACGGCGTAGCGGGCGTAGCTACTGCTACGGTGCAGCGGATTACCAACATCTTGCTGAAAAAAAAAACCATTTTATTTTATTAACCTCAAATTACGTATCTGTAGCTCGATAAATGAAAGTTGAAAACCGAAAAGCACATTAAAAACGAAAGTCAACTCTGATACAATGATAAGAATCTTCTATCTTGCTCCGTTTAAGTGCTTTCGATAGATCATTAATCTTGTAAGGCTTGTTGTACACGCGCCGTAAATAATAATGCAGCGTCCCAAATTCACGGACAATACCTAAGTGTCGCCGCTCAAGTTTGATTAATGAACACTCAATAACCCACACAAAGACCCCTTCGAGAATAATATACACAAGAACCAATATTAACGGAGACTTTTTAGAGAATATTTTATAATGGTGGAGAAAGGGGCTGTCGAGATCGAGAGTCTTTTACGATAATCGTCGGCCATTCATGCGAGTAAAACAGCAAGTAACTGTTAAATTGTGAAACGTCGGATACAATATGCGAAGTAAATATACTGGCAATATTCGTTAGGCAAGGGCCTGCTGGTTCTCAGGCGCGGTAAAGTCAAGTACCTTTTTCGGACCACAAATGGCGCACAAATGGATACATATTTGTTTTTCCACAATACATACTTCATATCCCTTCACAATACCTACATGTATGTACATAACTGGCAGCCATTTTCCAATTCATATAGCAACGAATCACCAATGTATTACCTTGACATTTGATGACACTATAATACATTTCCATTATCATGGACGTTACTTATTCAATACACTCACTTAAATAAAACAGATGAACGTCAATATTGCTGTTAACTATACGGTATGGTCCGGAGAACCCCTGAATTTGAATCAATGGAATTAAAGCACCTCCATACAGGCCATTGTCTCATGAAGATTCATGAAACTAGGCTGTGGCTGAAGACAAACCTATGGCATGTACGAAACATGTATAGGTATATATGATCACCCACATTCCACATGTATGTATAGTTAATGGGCCAACAATTGTGCACGGTCAGGTGGGGTACCCGGGTAGTGGGGTAGGCTGCCGGCTCTCGACCACCGCGGACCGGAACCGACGACGACTCTCAACGGAGGCCCTTTGGCCAGTTCCAAGATTTAATTGCAGACCTTCCCTAATTAAGTGACCTTTTAATGTGTGTGGGCAAATCAAGGGTTTAAACCCACTCGGAAATTCCGACTTTACCTTTATGAATACGCAGATATGTATGTATATGGAAATGGAAAAATCTAGGTCAGCTTCTTAAATTGGTTGTAGCTACCCCTGGGGATGGAAGCTGTACGGACTGCTAGTGTTACGTATCAACTCCGTAGGTACCTTTATCACTAAATAAACATCCACAATATTGTCGGTCGATAGAAATTGTAATTTAACTACTAAGCTTTCCCTTCTAATCTTTATTAAACGGTCTTCTGTTGCCTTAATTAAAAACAAAACTTTGTGTGTAGTAAAACAACGGGGATGTTACGTAATTTCCATTTTAACGGCACGGCTATAAAAAGAAGAATGCTAATTTATTTAAGAGTCCTCCACTGCACTTAGCGCAGCTCAAAAAATACTACATTTTAGCTTATTTCGTACGTACTTAATCAACACAATGACAACATTTTCGGCCCCACACCATCAACATGCTCCAAGAACTTCATTCAACATTTTTCATCAACAAACTTTTACCGACAGCTGTTACTGATTTTCATTTCATACCTATTTCCTGCCTTTCTTCCTATATCTTCTTTTATTAAGGAAAAAGAGTTTAAAACCTTGAAGAGAAACTTTTTTGCTTAACAGAAAATCATTTTAATTTTTATAAAAATAAGTATTCCTTGCAAATTGAAAATTTCGCCGCGACTCGTCGCACCTCGCGGTGGCCGGCGGCGGTAAGGTGGTGGGGCAGAGAGGCGGGGGGCAGGGGGGTGGCTGAAGTAGACCGCCACTGAAACGCGACACTTTTCTTTTCTCATCTCAAACGAGCGCCGTCCACGAGATACTTCTTCATATTTTCAAAGCCCCCGTAGATAACTTTGAATTATGACACTTGTTGTTGTTTGACGGCCCTACACAAGTATACGCAACAACTTCAATTCTAAAACTCTCAATTCAATTGTGCCTTCCTGCTGTTGCTCCACGAAATGTAAGTAATTCACACTCCTCTCCTCCCTTTTCGTTCCGGTTAACTTAATTAGCAAAACTTTTAAGTAATGTCACCAAATACAATTGAATTTTCCCGTGTTCGTCGAATTTGGTCGTGGTATTAGAATATACTAAATTTATATTTTGCCTGGCTGGGTCTCGGTGGTTTTCGAGAATTTAAGAAATATATTCTTGCATTTTCAGCATAAAATTAAATTCTGACTGCCTCGTTGGTTTAAAGGTCGCAAGCGGGACGGTTGGAGCGTGAGATCCTGGGTTCGATTCCCGGGTCGGGCAAAGTATTATTGGGGTATTCCAATCAGGATTTTCTCAGTAGCAGGAATCTGGATTTGTGCCCGGTTGCTGGCAATAAGCTCTCCCCTATTACATGGACATAAAAAAAATATAACTGGCGAAATGTAATATTAGGTAAACTATTGCCTAACCCTTCGGGGATTTCAGGCATCATGTTTTGTAATAAAATTCTGTAATATCATTCATTTAAAAGTACATTTTTCTCACTTTCTGCCGCAACTAGCGAGGGAATCCAGAAGGTTTTGAGCAAACAAGCTGGGCGAGTAGTTATTAGCTGAGTATGAATGTTACCTATATCCAAAACTTCCATTTCCTCAAAATCTAAAACCCAGCACCAAAAACCTTTCTTCACTACCAAATCAAAACGAAGCATTAATAAAGCGCAACTCGACCGTACTTAAGTTACAACAGAGCGAGGAGATCGCTAAAGTACAGATCAAATAAGAGAGTTGTTCCAACTTCAGCAGTCAGTTGGTCCGGAGACAAATCCCCAAAGCCTCGGATCGAATGTTACAACTTACTAGTGTAGAGCTTCGATTGACAGCTGCACCTGCATCTAGAGATTTATGTTCTAGCTGATAAAGTTGAGAATTACTTTGTACAAATGACTGTCAGCTGTAAAATCTTTAGTCGTTTTAACTAGGGTAGAGAAAATTCTCCACAAGGTAAGTACTGAATACGGATACTAATCAATCAATTATTCTGAACGGTACTTCTAAATAATATACACCCAGACCACTCATTCGTTTCTTTTCAGAAGAACTCAGATAGGATACATCAGCTTAATTGAATTACTTGGAAGATAATTTTATACAAATTCTGTTCCATTTTTGAATTTATTCGGTTAGTAATGGCTATTCGGACATCATGAAATAAGCCCTAAGATTTAGTTGTGACATTTACAACCAGTTAACTGAATGGAAATTGTTAGATAAGAACAATTATCTGATATCATCATAATCATTTCAGCCGAAAGACGTCCTGTTGGAGCGCCTGATCAACGCCGCATAGCAGCAAGCCGCTCAAATAGCTTTAATTACTCTAGTTTTCTTATACTTTTTTTTTGTTTCCTTTGTTCATACGAGACAAGGGCCACTTGCCGATTTTATCCCGTGCAGTTAACACCATTAAACTTCTTAATTGTTCCTGCAAGAGTATTATTCCAGAAAGTCCTTAAGAATCCCGTACATGGTCCATAACGAGCTGGATAACGTAATAATAAAGAAGATCAGCGAATATAATCAAGGAATTAAGGATTTATCATCCACGTGTCGTGAAGGTTATTTGCCAGTGGATTGGATTGATCTCAAGCAAGCTATTAGCGGTGTACTGCATTTATAATTAATCTAATATCTTCACCCAACACTCAGGTAGTATAAGTAAAGTAAATATTCATGAAAAGGTCAGTAAAATTTATTGTATTACCTATTGTATTGTGTTAGATGAAAATCATTAGGTACTTGTTGCATTGTGATTAGTATTTTTTTCATCAGCAAAACAGCTGTAACTAATTCACATATTAGCAGTGGTTGTTAATTGTTAGCAGGTATCAAAACATAATACATATTAATATAAGTTGAGAGTGTTTGATATTAGTGCAAGTCATTGTTTTTAAAATAGTAAAGTTATTAACACTTATCATTTAGAATCATTTATGTATTCATTCAATAAGAATTAGTCGTTAGTTGTGCCTAATTATCACAAAGTTAGCGTTAAAGTTTTACAAATACAAAAAGTATTGAACTTGAATGTATGTATAATTTCTAGACTTGGTAGTTACATTTTAAGTTTATGTTATTTGCAATAACATTCAGGAAGTGTATAATATATAGTTCCAGGCGTGTATTTAGATAATATTGTTCTTGTTATAACTGTATTCCTGTATCAATTTCAGGTTGACAACACTCATCTCCCAGTATGTCCGAGGAAAGGGATTTAATTAAAAAGCGAGGCAGCTTCAAGGGTCGTTTGACTGCGTTCCTCACCTTTCTGGACTCACTTAAGGACAAAGAGTTATCAAATTGTGATGTGTCTGAATTGCAGTTGCGCATGAGGAAAATGGAGTCGTTGTACGAGCAGTTTGATGAGGTACAGTTACGTCTGGAATGTATCGTAGATGATCAAAAATTACAAAACTTTGAGCGTAATGAATTCGAGTCTCGTTATTATGAATCCTTGTCCAGAGCACAAAATATTGTGAGTGAATTTAATAAAGACAATCAATCGATGGAAAGCTGTAAAAGTTCACGTTCTAACATGAAGCCAGTTAAATTGCCAACAATTCAGTTGCCAAAGTTTGGTGGATTATATTCTAATTGGCTAGAATTTCGCGACACCTTTACCAGTTTAATTCATTGTAACGATGACATTGACGAAATCAATAAGTTCCATTACCTGAGAGCATCTCTTGAGGGAACTGCTGCAGTAGTAATTAAGTCTATTGAGTTTTCTTCGAGCAATTACTCTGTGGCATGGGGATTGTTAAGCGATCGATTTGATAACAAAAGGTTATTGGTACAAAATCATGTATCCGCATTGTTTAATATTGAGCCCATCTCAAGAGAATCGTCAGTAGCAATAAAGGGTTTAATCGATCATTTAAATAAAGATTTGCGTGCATTGGAGTCGTTGGGGGAGCCCGTTAAAAACTGGGACACCCTCTTAATTGAATTTGTTACTCGCAAGCTTGATCATAAGACCTATCGTGAGTGGGAGGAGTGCAAAGGTAGGATGGACAAGGATAGCACGATCACATTGGACGCATTGATGCAATTCTTACGCAACCGAGCTACTCTAATCGAGACCTTAGAACTTAGTCGCAATAATTGTTCCCAAATAAGTAAATCAGGCCCTAAGATCAAGTCTATGGTAGCAACACAATCTCCTAACAGTTCTAGCAATGAATTAGCTCCTAAAGTATGTCCTAAATGTAATAACAATGATCACACTTTAAATAATTGTCCACAGTTTCTTGCACTAACCAATGAAGATCGTCTCAAATTACTACCTAGTTATAAAATCTGTTTCAACTGTTTTCGTTCAGGTCACTATGCTAACAAATGTAAAAAACCAGGTTGTAAACTATGCAAACGTAGGCATAACACACTAATTCACATAGATTCTAAAGAGACTATTGCGAATACACTTCGTGATAACAACAACTTGTCTGCATCGCCTTCTTTACCGTCTACTAGCACTGATACCAATACCGTAGCCTTGTCAGCTAACATTGCATCTCCCCGTGGTCATAAGCAGCAAGATGTGTTGTTGTCGACCGCCATGGTCAAACTGCGGGACCACACTGGTTGCGTGCATCTCGCTCGCGCGGTTCTTGATAGCGGTAGCACCTCGTCATTCATAACAGACAAGTTGTGTAAACAACTCGATTTAATAACTAGCCAAGTTAATAAATCTATTCTTGGCATCAACAATGTCACTTCGCACGTAGGCAAAACATGTCGTATTAAGATGACGTCATTAGATGATAGTTTTACTTTCGAACTTAATTGTTTTGTTCTGCCATACATTACAAGTAATGTACCGTGCCGTGAAATAAACTTAACTGATTACGAAATACCGTCGAATATTATTTTAGCAGATCCTACTTTTTATAAGCCCGCTGATGTTGATTTATTAATCGGCGCTGACCTCTTTTGGGAGTTGTTAGGATCGCAAAGATTAAAATTAGGTACCGGAAAACCAATATTATGTGAAACTCGTTTAGGATGGATAGTTTCTGGTCCAATTACTCAAAATTATATTTCACTGCTGTCGAATGACGTAAGGTGTAATTTTGTTAAAATGAGTTCCGATGGCGATAGTGACTGGGAAAGGCTTAGAACAGAATTGATAAAGTTCTGGCAATTAGAGGAGGTGAATGCGAAATCTTCCAATTCTTACATGCCAGAAGAAAGAATGTGTGAAGATCATTTCGTTAAAAATACGACACGATTGTCTGATGGTCGTTTTTGTGTTCGCATACCCCTTAAGAAAGATCCTTCAGTTCTAGGTAATTCCTTTAAGAAAGCTGCGCATTGTTTACAGTCTTTAGAGCGTCGATTAAAGGTTAAGCTAGATTTTAGTAAAATGTATAAAGACTTTTTGTTAGAATACGAGTCACTTGGTCATATGACAAAAATTAATAAACCTAATTTGTGTACTGGTTATTTTATTCCCCATCACGGAATATTACGTGAGTCGAGTAGCACGACTAAACTTCGTGTTGTCTTTAACGCAAGTTGTTCTACTTCGACGGGAGTGTCCTTTAATGACCTACAGATGGTCGGGCCTACTGTACAGGATGATCTGTTGTCTATACTTCTTCGTTTTAGGTTCCACAAGTATGTCTTATCAGCGGATGTGGAGAAGATGTATAGACAAATAGTCGTCCACCCGTCGGATAGGTATTTGCAACAGATTGTTTGGCGTGACAATGTTTGTGAGCCGATTAGTGTTTATGAATTAAACACCGTCACGTACGGTACGGCTAGTGCACCGTTCCTCGCGACTCGATGCCTTACGCAACTAGGACTCAATTGTAGGATCCCTAAAATATCTGATATTATCAGACACGACTTTTACGTCGACGACTTACTGACAGGGGGCAATGACTTAGACGAAGCAAAATTAATTCGCACTGAAGTGACAAAGGCGCTTGCGTCGGCATGTATGCCATTGAGAAAGTGGAAGTCGAATGAACCTCAACTAGTGTCGGATTGTGTCCCTGCGTCAGGCGACTTGTCAGCGTCATTAGACTTAAATATTGGACCTAATGAGCCTGACAGATTGCTTGGTCTTGGTTGGCATGTCAGTGCTGATGAGTTAGGGTTTCCTATTAGCGTAACGAAGTCCTCAACTGGACATACTAAGCGTGATTTGCTATCCGTGATTGCACGAATTTTCGACCCCTTAGGCCTTTTGGGTCCTATTGTTATCACTATGAAGGTATTATTACAGAAAGTATGGTTAGACAAATTATCATGGGATCAACCATTACCTAATGAGATTAGTAAGCTTTGGGATATGATAATTAAGTCTCTGCCTCTTTTGAATCATTTCCGTATTCCACGCATTGTAGTCTGCAATTTATATACGGAGCTAGAACTCCATATTTTCACAGATGCGTCTGAGACCGCATATGGTGCTTGCGTCTACATTCGCAGTGTTAATGACCAGGGTGAACATTTGGTTCGTTTATTGATGGCCAAGAGTCGAGTAGCTCCCATAAAGCCTACAACAATCCCGCGGCTAGAGTTGTGTGGTGCTGTAGTCGGTTCTCGTCTCTATGAGAAAGTGATGGGCTCACTCCGAGTGAAGATCAGTCGGGTCTATTGTTGGACTGATTCGACCATCGTATTGGGATGGTTACAGATGATGCCTACCAAACTTCAGCCATTTGTACGCAACCGCGTTGCTGAAGTCTTGGATAAGGCGGGTAACTGTACATGGCGGCACGTCCCAACCGATCAAAACCCAGCAGACCTCATATCTCGTGGGGTCGATATCAGTATTCTGCAGGGTTCGGAGCTATGGTGGCATGGACCAAAATTCTTAGGACTAGACCCGTCTGACTGGCCTTCACAAATTAAGTGTCCAGGACTGGAATCCTTACCAGAGACTCGACCCAATGTTGTATTAAATGCTGTAATTAATGATTCAAACGGTGCGGATTTCATTGATTTTAGTCGTTTTTCTAATTACTCACGGCTGATACGTTCTGTTGCTTATTTACTGCGATTTATTAGGTCATGCAGAAAACATTATCCAAAGGATAATCACTTGTCACATGATGAGATACATGATGCACTAAATGTTGTCATTATTCATAGTCAGTCTCAATCATTTCCTGAGTACGAATTACTTTTAAATAAAAGAAGTTTACCTAAAGGGAGCGCCCTTCTTAAATACAATGTTTTTTTGGACGACAAAAATATTATGCGAGTAGGAGGACGTCTCGATAATTCAAATTTTGCTTATAGTAAAAAGCACCCTATAATATTACAGTCCACTCACCAGTTAACAAAACTGTTATTTCATTACGAGCATAGAAGATTGTTGCATGCTGGCCCACAATTACTACTAGCATCTATTAGGGAATCTTACTGGCCAATAGGCGGTCGCAACTTGGCAAAGGTCTGTTATCACAAGTGTGTTCTGTGTCAACGCATGAAGGGTAAGGTCGTTACTCCATTAATGGGCAACTTACCACAAGAACGCCTTCGTGCAGGTTATCCCTTTGAGAGCACGGGCGTTGATTATGCCGGCCCTATTATGTGTGCTAGTCGTCAAGGTCGTGGATGCAGGCTGGTAAAGGTGTATGTCGCAATTTTCATTTGTTTTACAACCAAGGCCATCCATTTGGAGCTCGTTGGCGATTTAACTAGCAATAGTTACTTAATGGCTTTGTATCGATTTATTGCTCGAAGAGGTAAACCCGTTGATATCTTCTCAGACAACGGTACCTCGTTTGTCGGTGCGTACAACGACATTTCTAAATTTTTAAAATTAAACAGTTCGTCCTTGGGTGAAAGTGCAGCGAACGATGGAATAAGGTTCCACTTTATACCAGCATATACCCCACATTTCGGTGGGCTCTGGGAGGCGGGTGTCAAGTCAACAAAATACCACCTTCAAAGAGTGTTGGGAAATTGTAATTTGACCTTCGAGGAGCTTTACACCGCGCTAGCTAAGATTGAAGCCATTTTGAACTCACGTCCACTGACGCCGTTGTCTTCAGATCCTGCAGATTATACTCCGCTTACGCCAGGCCATTTTCTTATTGGGCGGTCACTTACTTCCCTGCCGCAACCTGACTACCAGGATTACTCTGCCAACCATCTGTCACGCTTTCAAAGAATTGAACAACTCCGCCAACATTTTTGGAGCAGATGGAGTAAGGAGTACGTGACAGAATTACAAGTACGGTCCAAATGGCGTTCCTGCAAGGATGGACTAAAATTGAACTCCTTAGTCGTGATTAAGGAGGATAACCTTCCTCCTCTGAAGTGGAGACTTGGACGAATTGTGGCTGTTCACCCGGGAACGGATGGCATCGCTCGTGTAGCTGATATCCAGACCTCCACTGGGATAATCCGCCGGGCGTTCAACAGAATTTGCCCATTGCCTGTGTCTTCGGAATCTGGTTGAAACCGTTGTTTCAACGCCCGGGGGCATGTTGGAGCGCCTGATCAACGCCGCATAGCAGCAAGCCGCTCAAATAGCTTTAATTACTCTAGTTTTCTTATACTTTTTTTTTGTTTCCTTTGTTCATACGAGACAAGGGCCACTTGCCGATTTTATCCCGTGCAGTTAACACCATTAAACTTTTTAATTGTTCCTGCAAGAGTATTATTCCAGAAAGTCCTTAAGAATCCCGTACACGTCCACTGCTGGACATAGGCCTCCCCCGAGTGTCGCCACATTATATATTCTACTCAATTCTTTTTAATTTTCAGTGATTTCCTACTCAATTCCTTTCCATTTTCAGTAAACCATTTGGAGCAAGTATTCAAAATAAAACATCTGAATATTTTCGTACTTACCTTACTATGACTATAATTTCAAAAGGCGCTGTTTAAAAGGAAAATGCAACATGGAAATCAACGAGAGCTTTTTGTGTTGTCAAAGGAGATTGTAAAACAAAAGCTGCAGTTCGTTATCTCGCTTCTTTGCCGACAACTGCTCTACTTGTGTCCTGACTTGTCTACCAAGCTCACTAAAGAACACTTGACACCACTATTAGTAACTTAGGAGCTTATATTAAGGAGCTCTTAATTTTTAGAATAGTACTGTTACGAGCTGGGTATGGGATAAATTAATTACCACCGATTATACAACAAATAACTTTAATTAACACAAAACACTTTAAACTCAATTACAATTACACTATTGATCACTAGTCACTTAAATATTGCACTTCCAGTTCACTTCGATTCGCTTCGTTGTGTAGCCAAAATCAGACTGTCCGCACCCGTTTTTTTTTTTTGTGAAGGGCATCTCGCAGTTCAACCTAGGGAGGTTGTCGACTGCTTAACCGGGCTTTTCTGTGGATGCCTCGAAATTAAGGCCTCCAGCCAGAGCAACTTACAAACTAAACTACAAACTAAGCGACTGCGCACTAAGGGCACCCCCTGTGGGGTACGGACCTCGGCTTAGGGCGTCGCTGGGGGAGGACAGCAAAGGGACAGGCTGGATCTGACTGATATTATTTAGGGGCTGATTTAAATCTACAGGCTCAGCTGCGCGGGCTGGCTCGAGCAAGGGTCGGGAAGGGCGTGGACCGGGGTTTCGCGACGGGCCTCGTCGGCGAGGACGGAATGGCCGATAACGGCGTCTGTGTTTTGTGAGCGTGCTGGTTTCCCTACTGCTCTCCTGGAGGAGGGTGATGTCGTCGTCGGGGTCAACGAGAGTGTGCCTCGGGCGGCGGATCTGACTAATACGCGAGGACTCGTATCGGGCGGCCGATGCGATCAGGGGGTTACGGTGTCTAACAGCAGAATCAAAGAAGCGCTTGGCGAGGCGCTTCATGAACTGCAGAATAGTGGGCAATCTAAGATCAATGTGCAGACGGTCATTGCGGACATAATAAGTGGCTCCCGTGACTTTTTGTAGGAATCGGTTTTGGAGAACTTGCATCTTATAAAGGAACCTGGGACTGGCGTGAGCGAATACGACGCACGCGTACGTCATGATGGGACGGATCACCGCGGTATAAAGGCGCAACTAAGAGATAGTTTAGAGAGAGCAGTGGTGGCCCAGTGGTAGCGACCCCGACTTACGAACAGTATGTCGTGGGTTCGAACCCAGGCAGGCGCATTACTTTGTGTCATTTATTTCATCACCACTGCTCTCAAAAACGGTGAAGGAAAACATCGTGAGGAAACCGGCATGTCCTAGAACCAAAAATTCGAAGACATGTGGCATCTACCAATCCGCACTGGGCCCGCGTGGTGGATTATAGCCCATTCCCTCTCAAAGAGAGGAGGCCTGTGTCCCAGCAGTGGGAACATTAATAGGCTGATGATGAAGAGATAGTTTACTTTTTGCCATGAGCAAAAAGTGGAGTCTACCCATCGCGAAGGAAGCGCCTGCCCGCTCCCGCGACCGATCCTTCTCGAACCTTCTCACAGTGGCACAATGGAACGTCATCCTTCGAGAAACTTCGACATCTTTCTCGAAAGTTCTAGACAGTTTCATAGTGAATACTGTCCTTCGAGAAGGTTCCACAACTCTCTCGAATCTTCTAGAAATTTCTATACTAGAACATTCTAGACTCGAGTCGTCTTAGACAGTTCAATAGTAGATCATTCGAGACTCGCATGTAATCTAGAATGTTCTCGTAAAGTAACCGACGTAACAGTACCTAAACATATGTGAGTAGGAAAGTTTAATTGATTTTGGAATTATGTAAGACTCTGTCGTCATGTTCCTAATTAAAACATCATTCCGTATGTAACTTCGCTGCATGAAAAAACCCCGCCTCGGCTTAAAAGTGATAAAAAGTCTAAAAGTCGCTTAACGCCATGGATACGTAAAGTAACATTTTACACAAACACCTATTTATTTCTTGGTATGTAACTAGCAATCTATTTCGGAACCAGCATTTTAACACTGGCCGAAAAGTCCTATTTTTAGCAAAGTAAACTGTAAAGTCATTGTATTTTGACATCACAGTGACAAATACTAATTTAGGATTTGAGTAATTTTAATTTTATTAATTAAATATTCCTTGTTCATTAGAATTCAAGCACAATGAGTACTAATCAACTTATCTCGAAGACGCTGCTAGTTTCGGAATCAAAACGTATGCTAAATTCTATGGAGCCTATAGCAGAAGGGTCGAGTGAAAGCCACTCCGAAGCAATAGACCCCATCGTCAAGAACAGCGCTTACGTCGTCGCCGACTTAAGCGATGATAGCTCATCGAAAATGATCTATGGCCGGAATGACACATACTCCAAGATCAACTTTTTAAGCAAATGTCTAAATAACTTGTCCGTAGATTACAGACAATCAGGTAACCATCTTATTTTTTTTGTGCTACTATGTCACAGAATGTTTGTCTTAGACTTTTAATAAAAAGGTTTTCAATTTTTGTACAAATGTAATTAACTTCACAGAAAGAGTATTCTATACTGCAAGTTTTGGGTAAGGCACAGCAAAAAGGCTTACTTGAATGTATCAGTTCTTATGTACTTATACTTACCCGTTTTAAAAGGGTTTCCTCTATCTGGCAGAATCTTGATGCTCTGAATTTCATTTGGCATAACACGCTTGGCATAATCTTCTTTAAACGAATATTTTTAAGGCATAACAATTATTAAAAATAATTGTTTTTGTGCCAAATGTTTATATGTCCAAATTTACAATGGCATACTCTACCCATTCACTGCCCAGTACTTCGCGAAAACTTCGCGAAATTCGTTCGCGTGCCCACAACCCGTATCCGAGTCGTCGTTATAATAAGCTATAGATGACGTGTATCCATACCCAGAACCCGACTAGCGTGTCCATAGCTACGGATACGGGTTGTGCGAAGGAACGAATTTATTGTTCGACCCGCGTGTCGGGTGCTGGGCACTGAAAGGGTTAAGATCGCAGAATTTTATTTGGCAAAATTACCTTTGGCAAAGTTAACATTTTGCATAATTTCGTTTAGCATACATAACATACACATAACATCACGCCTGTAATCCCCGTAGGGTTAGGCAGCGGTGTACCTAATAGTACACCCACATTACACCGGTTATGTTTTAAGCCCCATGTAATAGGCGGCGAGCCTATTGCCATCAACCGGACACAAATCCAGACTCCGTGGCTGCTACTGAGAAATTCCTGAGGGAAAAACCCAATAGCACTTTGCCCAACCTGGGAATCGAACCGAGGACCTCATGCTCAGCAGTCGCGCTTGCGACAACTCGACCAACGAGGCAGTTAGCATAATGTTCGTTTAGCATAATGTTTATTTAGTGCGATGGTTGTTTAATATAATTTCACTGGGCATACTTCTTCTTCTTAGCGTATCGATGGCAAAAAGTCTAAATAGTATGTTTAGCCCAAAATTCAGCCACGCGAACCCCGCTCACTTTGATGATTTATTTACTTGGCTTACTATGAAGATGGCAGAATTTCATTTGGAATAATTTTAATAATCATATTGACATTTCGATAAATAAGATTTTTTAACCTTAAATTAAAATATTGTCTTGAAAAGTCAATATGTTGTGCTACAAAAGTTAGTGACAGAAACGAATCGCTACAAAACCGACTCCACGTAGTCTTGTCTGCCCTACCTCCAAAGTGTAATTTAAGTCCACGTAGCCGTGACAGAAACCATGCTTGCTGCATGTTGCATGCTCGCTTACATGCACCATGCATGCTACATACTTGCTTGCGTACTGCATGCTTGTTGTATGCTGCAAGCTTGCTTGCATGCTGCAAGATTGCTTGCATGCTGCATGATTGCTTGCATGCGTCATGTTTGCTTACATGCTGCATACTTGCTTTTATGCTGCATGCTTGGTGCATGCATGGTGTATGCTTGTTGGCATATTTGCGTGCTTCTAACGGGGAAATAAAAAGCGCATATGTTCACTACCAACAGTTTTATTGCATGATAAATCAATAATACATGCAGAAAGATAATCAAATAATGAATTAAACAAAAAACATAGACAATTAATAAAAATATAATAAAAAATACTCTTAAATTGAGCTAATTTAACATTAGTTTAAGGCCTATTTACGTTAAACTACTCTTAAATTGAGCTAATTTATCATTAGTTTAAGGCCTATTACCTTTATAAAACCAGTTTCAGTGTAAAAAAAATGTCCAGTTAGTATTATTCTAACTATAAATTTTCTAAAATGTGTATGTAAATGGATATGAAATGAGATATGATAGTTCTGCCTATCGATATTCTATGCCAAAAGACGATACTGACTGTGAACTTTCTGAAAAATGATAGTTGTGCCTTTTAATGAGTATCGATATGAAAGTTATGCCAAAAGACGATTCTGACCGTGAAATTTCTGCAATATGTTGGTTCTACTTTTTAATTCTTATGCATATGAAATTTATGCCTAAAGATGATTCTGGCTTATAAAATGAGTTTTTAATGTATGATAAATGGGTGTCTACCAAACGATTTTCTGCGAAATGAAGTTGCTATCCGTTACTATGAAAAATTTTATGACAAAAAAAGTTCTGCTATAAGGGTAGACCCGTTTTAAAAGCGTGTGTCATAATAGCAACAAATATTTGTACAACTTTTATTAATGTTTTAGTTATAAATGGTCTGGCACGACGTTACACACCACCAATTATAGAAGCAGGTTCAGATGAAGAAACACAGAACAAAACGAGAGAACGTGACGAGGAGATACTGATAGAGGAGGTAACTGGGTTTATTTCGTATTTTAATGTTTTCTAATAAAAATGTAATAGTTATTTTCATAACATGGCTTTTATTAGACACTTTTTTCAAGTAAAATGTTACGTAGAATTTAAGTACAACATAAAATTCTGTGCCGTAATTAAATAGCAATTTATTTTTACAAGATGTTGTACAACTTATATTAAATTCCTTCTAACTTTAGCGACTACAAACTCGAAGTTATTCGTTAATTTTCGATGCAAATATTTATGATTCAACGTTAGGTATACGTGTACCATACATATTTTCCTCAGCAAGCGCTTGCAATGTTTTGGGCAGTTATTAAAGGTTTATGTACATACGTACATTACGTATAATGGGGTAGATGGAAGGTAAAAACTACAGGTGAACAAGGCTCTCACGACCGCACAATCTAATGAATGATGCTCCCCTGTAGAGGGGTCTCATTTCATCACACCTCTTTAGTAGATATTTTACCTCTATTTTATTTTCATTAGCGGTAAAAGTCACCGTGATTTTTGGACGGCATGCGATTTTTCATACGAAAATGCCACGTGGTGAAAGGTATGGATATATATTTGAAAATTAAATTTTCAGTTTCCTGTACACTCTACGAGTCTCATGAACGAAGATAATTACTGGGGGTGCTACTACAATTTTCCCGAGCTCTATGCAGATGTGTTTTCGCCAGTAATCCGTATTCGTAACTTGGAAGACGTGGCAGAGCTTGTGAACGGTGAACTTACCAGAGATATGGTCACCGCTTGTCTCACTTACCTCAGACGAGTACCAATCCTTGGAGACCTGGCTTATATCAAATTGGATCTTTCATCTAAGGTAGGTAAAAACGATAAGTATCACCATAGTAACATTAACACTAATAACGACGTTTTGAGTTCCCAATAGTTTGGCATTGTTGCAAGCGCCATTATCACGAATAAACTGTTAATAATTAATAATTTATCCGTGATCATGGCGCTTACAAGTGCCGAAGTACCTATCCGGAACTCATAACACAATAGTGAACATGAATAATACCCCATTTTTGTGTTAACTATAGTGTAGTAGTGAAGTGTAAAACTTATACAACATTAATTTTAGTATATGCGAAACCCGAAACACTTGTCTAGTATTTACTAGTGTCTAGTATTTTTTTGTAAAGAATCTATGTACAAAATTTCAAAACTGTATCATGAAAAATCACAAAGTTTTAAGCTTGATTTGTTACCTAGTTGTCTGTACAAAAACATGCTCACCTGACGCGGTGCCCGCGCGCCGCTCAGCCCGCGCCTCCAGCGTCGTCTTGCGCTCATTGAGCGCGCAGTGTCCAACTTGTAACCTTTTCCGTATCACGTCTAAGTACTACTAACGTTGTAAATACTAATATTATAATGTGGTAAAGTTTGTATGTTTGTAAGTTTGGATGTAACCTTCAGAACTACTGATCCGATTCCGAAAATTCTTTCCCTAAATTCTAACCGAAGCCACGAACTAAAGCTAGCTAGTTATTATAGTCCTCGACATTTTATTGTTCTAGCATCTGCAGAACATTGATGTGTTGGCGCACTACAAGTTCCTGGTGTATTTAGACCTGTCATCAAACTTACTGACGGAGCTGAAAGTTCTGTCAAATCTTCTGTACTTGCAATATCTGTCGGTGGCGTTCAATAGGCTTAGCACAGTTCTGGAATATGATACCCGTAAATATTTTTCACTATACCTATTGCTGTTGAGTTACTCAAGGTCAGATAAATCAACAGCCCCTGCTGATAAATGGTAGATATGTACGGTCTACGGACATCTGGAATACTAGAGAATACGCAGATGAATAGCCGTCATTGGGACAAGGTTAAAAGTCTCATGTATCTGTCTGCAATTCCAGCGGATCCCAGACCCTTCAACACGAAACACAGCATCGTGGCTTGGGGACGGGATATGACATTATTACTTGCTGGAATCGCATCTTCATATTCGTGTACATTTATTTGCTTTTCCACAATTTTTTTTACGAAAGATTTCAGACAACAGCTTTACAACAGACAACAACAACAGCTGCTATAAGAACAATCGTGGATCTTGTTAGGGCTTCTACGTAATAATTCACCGATCCGGATTTAAACTATGACGCGTTTGTGAGAGTTTGGCCAAAGAAAACGGAGTGGCAGGCTATGGGGGAGGTCTTTGCCTAGCAGTGGGACACTAGAGGCTAAGTAAAAAAAAAACGTTTTGATACAGTACGAATTCCCTTGCCACTCAATGAAACTCTAAGCAATGAAACAGTGTACATATATACAGATCAATGTTTACGTTTGTCATTCCACAGTCTGTTTCACATTCCACACAAACTTCAACAGTTTGCTCAAATGTACACGTAAACTCTTGGCACATGTTACCCTTTTCACTTTTCAGCTCAATGGTTCCTAACTGAAGTGCACTATAAATACAATTCTGTGAAGAGAATTAGAGATTTGACTTTACTTTGGTCGTTAACTGTATTGGATCTGTCGCATAATAATATCAAGAGTATTAGTGGTCTGGAGAATTTGAAGTAAGTATACTTTTTAGGGTTACCCGTACCTCAGTCGGCAAAAATGGAACCCTTAATTATAGGATCACTTTGTTGTCCGTCTGTCAAGACCCTTTTTCTCAGGAACGCGTGGAGGTATCAAGCTGAAATTAATATCAAATACTCAGGTCTGCTTGAGCAGTAAAAAATTACTTGTAAATCAACGCGATCAAAAGATTTGACCACTTATGTCGCATATTTTGTAATTTCACAAGGGAATCAAAACCGTTGACCTAGAATCATGAAATTTGGCAAAAAGCAATGTCTTAAAATAAATATGTAGTTTAATAACAAAATTTACTCTGGACGCTCTTATCGGGCACGTTTTTCTTTATCGTTCTCACGTATAATCTCAACATGAATGATGTAGCCAAGATCTTGTAACAATATTTTGATTGAAATGAGTGCCCACGGAGTTTCTTGCCCATTCTTCTCCAGAGATCTACACTTTTGGAATGGACAACTACAGTATTTTCACAAGTTATTATGCCTTGTGTCTGTGACCGTAGCTTAGCCTTCTTTGCTTTTGTGACATTTAAAAGTGCCTGTAATGGTCTAATTGTAATAAATGCTTTGAGTTTGGGTTTGAAATACTTACTAGTTTATAAGGAACCCGCGGTGCGCGGATCCAACTCGAAATTTACTGGTTTTTGTTACTTTTTTGTGTACAGTTTTAATCACGTGCGCCTAAGTTTTACTAAGATGTGTAAAAAAAACACCAAGTATTTTAACTACCTAGTATACCAGTATATTTGTCTAAGATTCAGTTTCCCCCAGGTTCCTTCGGCGTTTGGACTTGTCATTTAATCACATTCAGTGTCTCGAGAACTTGAACCACCTGCGTCTACTTTGGCTAGACGTCTCTTACAACAATATATCAAACTTCCAATTCAGCACCGATACCGGTCTCTGGACACTGCTGCACCTCGAATACCTGAACCTAAATGAAAACAATTTGACTTCCCTGAGAATGTTCTCGTACTGTACCAGGTGAGTGGTGCAAGTAGTGCCGGTACTAATGATTTCACCGCGTTCCCGCCACAATACCCAATCCGTGCTGATTCGACCGGCGCTAACGAATGAAACAAAGGCTGTACATTACGTTTCAATACTATAGAGCCGGAAAGATAGGTACAGCAATAAATTACGTTTTTGGCATGATTAATTAATTATTAGGTACGCTTAAAGTTGGTATTATTCAAAGGATTTAGAAATGAATGGTTTAGGTTTTGTTAGAATTCGATTTGCGTATCTGTGTATTACTTGTGTAGTAAGAATAAGTAACCAAAACTGGCTTCGGCATCGTCTGGTTTCCCTCTCGGCTTCCAGTCTAACCAAAAACCGCTGAACACCAATATTTGACATACGAACATTTTAAACCATAGAAGGCAAATCTAGTCACGGATCTCTAATATTGCCTGCAGACTGTATCCATTAAAACGAAATACAACTCAGTTTGGTGGTTCTAGTTCCAGCCACCAAGTTGTGTTTACTTTGGTTTTGAAACTGTAGGTATGTTACTAAGTACGTCTATTTAATACTGCTAAATAAAGAGACGTCTTTTACCCAGACTCCGCCAGCTTCACCTGCGCAATAATCGGCTGAGCGTGATGCTTGAGGTGCCCGTATACTTGTGTCTGATGCGGCGGCTGGTCGTGATCGACCTGCGCGCCAACCCCATCTGCTCAGGGCCTGCCTACAAGACTGTCATAATCAACACGTTCCCGATCCTACTTAATTTAGATGCGGCGGTTCTTGATCCGATTGAACAGGTAAATACACAAAACAGTACATCCATACAATTTCTACTACTGCCTGTATATTACCTTTTCACACCTTAACCGCTAAGCGAATTTTGATAAAATTTGACACATAGATAGACCATGTTAGCTAGGACATCGGATGCTTTTATACCGGAAGTACATTCCTGTAGAATAGTTTCTTGTAGAAATTCCAACCACCAGGCGAGCAAAAACTAGTTATATTATATCTTACAAATTGATTTCTGTTAATTTCCACCGAAAAAAAGTAGGTACTATTACCTACTTCCTTATAAAAAAAGGCACAAGTGAGGATTAGTGACCTCTAACTAGACCTCCCATGGTCGTTAGTACGTGATAACAGCCAACTCAGATTTCTTGTAACCTCTAATAATCCTGGATCCATAAAAATCTCTAATACTTCAACCCAAATTTCAGAAATTCAATTGAAGCCTAACATAATATAATAATGTTAGGGACCATGTCAGTTCAACCTTTTGACCGCCATAGTCATATATACGTGACAAGCAAACGCGTGTCCTGAACGCCAAACGACACAAATATGTGACAAAATGGTAGGTGAAATTGTGGCTTGGCGTGGAGGGCACGCGCGTACGTGGCGATTAAAAAGTTAAAAACTTATATTCTACTTATATATAAAAGTTATAACTGTTTAACATATTTTCTCAAATTCACACTTGAAGCGCACGCTATTGATGGATACGAAGCCAGACATAATTACGCACACCACTCGCAAGTTACTGCGGCTGATATACATCGAGCAACTCTCGAAGGCGAGGGTCTCACCTTTCGTGCCCCCAGCGGATACGACGGACGTACCTATAGTCGTGCTAGTGGGCCAGGAGGGCGTCGGGAAAGGTAAATAAGTATAAGTTTTAATTGCTTCTAAGAAGGTCGGCGACTTAGGAAGTATCAGAAATTTGACACTACTTTTATTACTAATTTACGCCCAAAATTGCGTTAAAATTGGCAATAGAAACGAATCTTTGGTAGCTCGTAACTTTGAAATGGCTTTTTATTTTACTATTCTGTTTCCGCACTGACAAAATTAATAATGAGACAAAATGATATCATGTTTAACTTTGGATATACAGTGTCAAACAGTGGAGTAATGCCCCCCCGAAATTTCTATGGAAAAAATGTCGACAAGTGTCGTCTTAAAAATAAACCACAAAATTGCGTCGAAAAACTCCTCCACAACGCTGTCAACTGTTAATGGCGGCACCATTCCCTTGTTTACAAACTAAACCAAATTTAAGTTCAGTGCATCTTTTTCTTTCTATTTGATTAAGAAAAGGACAGAAAATAAATTTTAGTTTAGTCCTGTCAAATTAACCAGCGCCTACGTTCGATAAATATTATTGATTCTTTTTGTTCTTCTTCTCAAAATCAAATCAAATCAAATCAAATAATTTATTCGCATAATATGGGTAGATAGATGGTATATAAATGTTACATTATATCATATAACAATAGGAAACCTCATATTAACCATTTCTGGTATACGAAACATAAAATAATAACTTACAACAACATGAACTGAAAAGGATAGTATAACTAAGTACTCTTTATTTTATAATAAGTTACCTAGCTGTTATTGCACTAGAATAGGAACATAGTCTTTAGTATTTTACAATAATTTTCTATTCTTATAACTAAGGTACTCCTGGGTCGTGTAGAAACATTTATTGACTAACCAGGCATACAATTTTTTTCGGAATAATGTAATGGACCGTAGTTCTTTCAGTTCATTAGGTAATTTATTAAATAATTTAATTGACATAGGGTAACAGTTTCTTCTATACAGATCAGTTTTTATGTTTGGCAAGGAAAAGCTATTTGGATAACGGGTATTAAAATTAGAACAGTCACCAAAGGATTTGTATAGGTAGTGATGTGTTTTGACGAAAATACAAGATTCAAATATATACATGGACGGTGCTGTTAGTAAATTTAGTTTTTGGAACAATGGTTTGCAGGAAGTTAATGAATCCACGTTACAAAGTGCGCGAATGCACTGTTTTTGAGCCAGGAATACTCTATTAAATTCTACTGAGCCACCCCATAAAAGAATACCATATCGTAGGTTGGAGGCTACATATCCATGATACGCTTGTAAAGCTGTTCTTAGGCTGGATATTCTTGTAAGACGCCAAAGAGCGTAAACATACCTGTTTATTTTGTTACAGATTTTATTAATGTGTAATTTCCATGAGATCTGACTATCTAATGACATCCCAAGGAAAACTATATTATCGGATTGTGCTATTTTATTGTTGTCGTATGAGATGGTTAATTTTGAATCATATGGTTTTCTATTGTAAAATTGAATTATTTTAGTTTTGTCTATATTAACTTTTAAATTATTGCACTCTAGCCATTTGATAATGCTTTGAACAGTTTCGTTAACTTCTTTATTGTAATCATCAAATGTAGTATTAGGTTTTTGTGGAATTACTAATGATATATCATCTGCAAAAAGGGTACAGTGATGATTTGTCACGTTAGGCAAATCATTTATATAGAGTAGGAATAAGAGTGGGCCTAATATACTACCTTGTGGGACTCCGACTCTGTTATGTGCGTATTTAGATTTATAGGTGAATTCTATATTCTCGTAATTAATATTATTGATTTCTACATATTGTTGCCTATCTGTGAGGTAACTTTGTAACCATTTATGTGCTATACCGCGAATACCGTATGCAAAGGCTTTTTGGAGCAAAATATCGTGATCAACAAAATCGAACGCTTTGCTCATGTCGAAGAACACTGCGCAGGTTTTAACACCTTTGTCAATATTTTCCGAGACTTTTTTTATTAGTTTGAAGGTGGCTAGTGTAGTAGACTTTCCTTTCTGAAAACCATGTTGTTCGGATTTGAGTATATTGAATTTATTTAGAAAAGATGTTAACCGTTTAAACATAACTTTTTCAATAACTTTTGCTAGTGTAGGTATGAGGGCAATAGGTCTATAGTTGTTACGTTCTGTTTTATCTCCTTTTTTATAAATCGGTTTTACAACTGATATTTTAAGTTTGTCTGGAAAAGTACCTTGTGATAATGATAGATTTATGAGATAACATAGTATTGGTGCTATTAAATGTGCAGTTTGTTTTAGAATTTCAGTGGGTAAGTTATCATAACCTACCGATTTTGTGTTTTTTAGAGACAATATAATTTGGTAGATTTCGTATGTTGTAACTGGACTTAAGAATATGCTGGCATTATTAGGTTCTATGGTTCTAGATAAAGGGTCTATATTTTTTTTATTATGAGACGATTGACTTTTTGTCAACCCAATGAAATAATTATTAAAGGTATTTGATATTAGTTCTGGATCAGTTATGGTTTTATTATTTACATTTATTTTGTTTATTTGTTGCATATTATGTTGATTGTTTTGTTGACTTTTAATTATTTTCCAGGAATCACGACCAATATTCTTAGATCTCATTAATAATCGATCATTGTTAAGCTTCTGTGCTAGGTTTATACTTTTTTTTAATATTTTGTTGTAAGTGCGATACTTGATTTTAGAAGACTGACATGTAGATTTACAATAGTATAGATACCTGAGCTTTCTTTTAGTATTGAAAGCCAATCTGAGGCCTTTGGTTATCCAAGGCTGATTCTTTATTTTCTTATTAACTTTGATTTTTTTTACTGGAAAACATAGATTGAAGAACAGTATGAGGGTATCGTGAAATAATTCAAAGGCCTTGTTTAGGTCAGGTTGATCATATGTCTCTGCCCAAGAGAGTTTATTGATGCATTCAATGAATTTAAATATATGGTCTGGCGAATAGTCGCGTTTGAGAACATACCATTGCAGTATAGGGGTTATTTTTTTGTTTACGTTGACGGACAGTGTTTGACATGTGTCATGGTCTGATAAGCCTGAGGGTATAACTTTGCCCATGGCAGTGGGCTCATTGGTGATTATTTGGTCTAAGCATGATTCTCCTCTTGTCGGTTCATTTATATGCATTTTGAAGTTGTAATTTTGCAGTAATCTCAGATAGTCTTCACGTACTGTAGAATGTTTAAGGATGTTAATGTTAAAATCGCCCACTATTATAACTTTCTTTTTTGTTTTAGATCGGGTTTTGTTTAATATAATCTCTAATTTTTCTAAAAATATACGAGGATTAGAATTTGGTATTCTATAGATACAAATTAATATGGATTTATACTGTGGAAATTCAATACCACAGCATTCAAAAGTAAGTTCAGACGCAATGTCTTTTGCGTATCGATGGACTCAAAAAATACCCGGCCAGTACAGAGACACCTGCTCTGTTCTTTCGTTAACTTCGTTTAAATCCTGGAAGGTGCTGGTGGTTGTGCAGGATGGTGTGACTGTTCCTAAAATACCCTAGGCTAATAGTTTGAAGGTGGTTATGGGAACGTTACGCTTGCGCTTAAGAAATTCATTATTTACAGTTACGTTAATTTATTTGATTCCAATGTACAGACGCCAGCAGGTCAACCTACCCGAAACTGTCAGATTTTTCCAAGCAACCTTCAACCTAATGCTTCAAAGATAAAGTTGAAAATCTATTAAAGAAATTTGACAGATTGTAGTAGCTTGATGTGCTGGCGTCTGTACTAGCTGCCGCTTCGCAAACGCAAACAATTCCATGTTGAAGCGTTTTACAACGTTAGTCGTACGTGTACTGTTAGACATCACTGCATAGGCCTACTGAGGGCACATGGTACGAACTCTAACAGGTCACGTTCCCTAAGCACTATCTACATGTCTTGCCCGATCCTAAGGCATTGGGTTGGGGCCAGCTGCCATTGAGGAGGACCAGTTTTCAGCATTTACACCTACATACGCGCGTACTCTTGTTATTAACACCCTTACGGCAGATTACCCCAATTACTATATTATAACACAAATTGCACAAGCGTACCATAGACTCAGTCTATAGCAAAACATATTGCGATTGTATTGGTGGACGCCGAAGTGGTTATTTTATCGTCAATTGCCCCATGTCGTGGTTGCGTGTCTCGCTAAATAGTGTCGATTCAGAATACGGCCTACAAGAACGGCCTGGGTTGATTTTAACGAGACAAAGTCCCTAGCGTTCGTTACAACGTAGCTAACCATTTTAATCAGAATACTTGGTGATGCCTACCCCCACTACCAGAAATGTGCGTCAACAATCTCTACGCAATGTTTATGAGCAAGACCTTTATGGGAAGCAGTATTCATCAACAGCGTTTGGTTGATTTGTACCACTAGTACAAATTAGCTTTATGATACTGGACAATATAATCTGGTTTAGCAATCCGTGGATATTACGGTGCTGCCTTCACCACTGACCAATATAAACTAACTGAAATTCGAATATTATGGTTCTGCTTTCCATATGTGGTCAGTCAGATAAAAGTCAACATTCGTCAATAGTCGGGTGTGTTAATGTGCAGTTTACATACATGTCGTATGCATGGAGTGTGTGTGTACAGAGTAGCGGAAGGCATTCCCCGTCTCCCTATAACCAAACGCAGATGACGGATATTTGCCAAGGTATAGGGCAGGAGGTGGACACATGACAGAGATAATAATACATATTATACATTATAATATACATTATGATATAAAGCGGCTGCTCCGTCATGCTGAAACAAATATAATTATAACCGCAGCTCCTCTGCGCTACCGTCAAACTGCTGCTTGTGCTAGGAGTTAATGATACATAGTTAACACTTGCCACGTGTTTATTGAAGATGATTAGTCTAAAACTAACTTACGGAATACTGCACACTCAACCAGTTTCGCCCCCGCCACAGCTCATCTTCTTCCGCGTCTCAACACCCACTTTAACTAGACATATAACTACTACTTATATTTAACTTATAAAATACTAATCGCTCTCTTAGCAGTCCACGGGGACATGTGCATCTTGGTACCAAGACTACGCTAACTTTATTACCCTAACCTAGGACGTCCTAGCACGTTAACGGTTTTAGACCCGCTACCTTACTGACTTAGCCCGACTCGCCTCACTGGTGTGGACCGTTCCGCGATCTCAAGCCAACTCCTCACTTCTCAGACTCTTACGTCCGATCTCTCAAACCGTCGAAAACCAACTGCCCCAAGTCACTTCTCTTCATTCCTCTCGGCATCTCTAAAAAACACCAAGTCTGATTCTTTCCCATACTTTATTCAGGATTGGTTTTATGGCCGTTTTTGTCCAAACGTCTCAATTGTTTTAATATCACTTCGGGCGCCCATTACAGGCGTGTATTGCAAACAGATGACTGTGTCCAGTATTCAGAAATGCACATAGAAATCGAATGTTTTTAACTTTTCTTTTCTAGATTCTTTGAAATATTATGTTGGCCTGTCAATTCAAAGAATACAATTCAAAGAAGGAAGGAACGTTGCGTTATTAATTACGGTAACACGTCAAACTGCAACCCATAAACTAGAGGTATGTGTTTGCAAGTGGCCAATACCACGTGGTGAAAGGAGGTGAGGTATATCTATTTGGCCAGATTATTTCTACAGCGGCTAACCTGGGCCTGCGAACGGTAAGATTTCCAAATTGGCCACAACAGTGCTTGTTCAGGAGAAAGGTGTCCTGCAGGATTGATCTAGCGAGAAGGCGTAGGATGTCTTTTCGTCCCCAATTTACGTCTTTCATCTAACGCACTATCTTCCGCGGAAATCGTATTTCTCACGAAGCATTTACGGCTTTTTACCCGATTGCCAAGGAAGGGAACCTACCCAAGCGCACGAGTCGAGTAGATCATCGCTCGCAAGCTGTTGTGACGCACGACGTACTTGAAACACCCTGGTGTTTCAAGTTGATTCAAATCTCATAAATACCTATTTTTTTATGAATGTTTAATATTCATTGGATACATGAAGTAGGCTGCCGTTGTAAGACGACTGAAAAGTGTATTTATGTCTCAAGACTATTTTGTACCCTGTTCTATGTCAATGCGCTGAGATTAAATGTTGTTGCAGGAACGTTGGCTCGCCGTCTCGAGACCGAGTGCAGCACACACATACAGCTCGCGGTTCAACACACCACCTCTAAGTCCCACTTCCAAAACCACTACAAAGAAATCACTGTGAAAAAGTTTGACGACATGCTGCTTGAAGGGGACTTCCTCACTTACTCTGAAATGGATGGAGAGTCATACGGACTAAGTATACTTGGTTCTATTTTTTAATGTGAGATGGAAAGTTATTTGCCCAACATAGCCTTCAGGTCCTTAAGAGGATACCGGAACTTGTAGTGAAATGGCCATGTTTGAATTTTACTACTTCGTGCACCGGTCTTGTTATAAACGAGGTGTTTTTTCGATCGGGCTTTTTAGTTTTTTAATTAATTTTGAACGGTTTTACTTTTACACAGTGAAACGGATACATACATATTTACATACGCGCGAAAACCATTACCTTCCTTCTGCGTCAGTCAGGTAACCACAAAAGCTCTTTGTTTTATTTTTGCGTACCCCATGTAACTGTAGGCACTACCAAAAATGTATGTTTGTACTCTAGAAAATAATAAACTCCTGGGCTCAACAGAGTAAGCTAAGACATGGGTCGAAGTAAGCCACAAAAATGGGTAGGGTTACGTATGCTTTACGTAAATACTTTTATTCCGTAGGTCGCGAAGAAGCTTTCGTAACAGATGGAAAAGTGAAGGTTGCGTGTTTGGATTTACCCGCGGCTTTGATGCTGAAATTACGTGGTTACCGGCCATACTTGATTCTCACATCGCGTTACGACAATGAAAACCTTAGAAAAGTACAAGAGTTTCGTAAAACGTAAGGATACTTCTTTTTCATCATATGTTTTGTTATTTTTGCTAGTAGTCATTACTTTTTTACTGTCGATAGCTGTAAATTCATTCACATCTTTCGTGCATTACTAAAACTCGAGACAGTATTTCGTTCAAATGTTCATTTCGCCAAACTGTCATCTTTAATAAAGATTAGTAATAAAAATCCGAAAAAAAGACTGAATAAAATACTGAAAATTCCGAACAGCATTTGCTGACACAATATTTTTCCACCAGCCTAAACGATGTTTTGACCTATAAAATAAATAAAACAGGAATAAAATCAACGTTAGGATAAATATCAAAATGTAATAAGAAGCCCCGCTACGCGGGGCAACTTTTTCTGTCTGCAGGGTTTAAAGTAACCTAACCTAACCTAACGTCGGGGTGCCTCAAGTCCCGAACTCGCTGCGCTCGCTCTTGCTTCCTAAGTTATAGAGCTTAAGAAAACGATTATTTTAGCAGAACAAGTTTTCAGAAACTTAGTAATTTTTTTACAAACTTAGTATTTTTTTCGCGCCCTTAGTATTTTTTTCGCACCCTTAGTATTTTTTCGCAACCTTAGTATTTCTATCACAAACTTAGAATATTTTTCGGAAGTTTGGTATTTTTTTTTTGGAAATTTAGTTTATTATTAAGCTATTGCATAGCTTCTATCGCGGGCCTTGAGTGTGGAGACCGAATCCAGAAATTCCGTAACGTAAATAACCTAACACCTAGTGCCTAACACGTAGTGTCAGATATTGACAAGCCTAGGTTATTATTTTTAATCTCCTGCTGGAGCTAGGAGGTTAGGTTGTATAGGTTGTAGGGCTTTCTATACAAAAAAAAATATAAATTAATTCAGTTTCGTTATTTTTTCTTCAGGCAACGAATCCAGTCCAATCGGGATCGCTTGTCCCTCGAGACGCACACTGAGCAACCTACACTGCAGGTCATGTTTTCCGGTCGGATTATCATTACCGGCATCATTAACGAAATTATTCTGGTAATACATGCATTATTTTTACGCACTGAAAACATTCCAGATTTAACATGTAGATGTGTAACTAGTAAAGGTTTGTGAAGATGTGTGTTACTGTACCTACTATATTAACGGACAATTCCTTCTTCTGCAACGATATGAATGAAACCGCCAAGTAATTGGTTTAAGAAGAAATTCCTTTATCTGAAAGCTTGACAGACTGATTACATCTCGCAGTTTGTTGTAATGAGCTGACGGGAATACTGCTGCCTAGTCTTCTGATATCATTTTCATTTCTTATTATGACTAGGTTATGATGAAGAAGAGCTACCCGACTTAGTATTTGCTTACAAGTTTAACAAACATTTCAGAAATTACCAGACGACAGAGGACGAAACGAATTCGTTTTGGAATCTCAATGTTCGCTTATGTTGGATAGCGAGACTCGTCAGGCAAGGAGGGAACACGCAGCTAGGGGTTTCAACATACTAAGTCTCTTGCATTCAGTACGTATCTTTATCCACCTCTTTTGGTTGCACCTTAAAAGGAATCGATGTCTGGATTTACTCGAGCGCGGTTGTTTTTTTTTTATTTTAGAGATTATCATACCAGAATAACAGAAAAAATATAATCTGACGATTTTTGCAAGACGCAAGTAATAAAAAACGTTAATTAAGATCAGAGCTATATAGTATACTTACCTTACGAAGATTAATAGAATTATAATTTTTTGATATCAAATCCGTAATAAATATTTTTTTAAATATATGTATAATTTTTACAATATATTTTTTTTTCTTAAATCGTCAGATTAACGATATTTGGTCAGTGTGTCTGGGACATCATGATGAACCTTCAGTGTGCCAATCTGACGCGCTCGAGTAGTTCAAGATGACGATTTTTTTTTCCTTTTCAAAAGAACTCTGCGAGCTTCCGTCTATTCCAAATCGTCAGATTAAGGAATTGGAGCATCTGCAGAGTTCACTGAATAACCCCTATGAAAATCTGACGCACTCGAGTTAATTTTTCCTCTCGCATGGCCACCCCCACCACGCAAATCGTCAGATTATTATACAGGGTGAAATTGAATAGATGGAACAAATTTAAATATACAATAATACGTGTTGTCAAGAAAATTAAGGACATATCAAATGTATAATTAATAAACCGTTATCAGTGTTACGAAAACCGTTAAAATAATTAAAGTATCAAAGAATTTCGCGTACTACCGTTTTCGTGTAGTAGGCACGATTTATGTAGGTACATTCTCGCTATGAATGAAGCGCGCCGCCCCCGTTCGCCCGGTCGCCCGCGCATCTCTTTCCCGCGCGCACGATTAATAAAATCAAAGTGTGTAGTGTTAAAATTAAGTTGGTATCGTGTTGCTTAGACTGTACATTGTTCATTTGACTGTGTATTTTGATTATTAAACCCTGTGCTGATTAAACAACGGTGATTGTAACAAGGACTTGTGATTTTTCTGCTCACGCCCACCTGCCTACCTACCTACCCACATACATCACACAAGATGAGTTCTGATGAAAGCCTTCCTGCCCCTTCTTCAGAAGTGGGATTGGATGGGGCTAGAATTGCTCGTAACGCGCCGGGAAGTGTGAACCAGAGATAACAAAAGACAAGTATTTCGACGGATTTTTACCTTCGCTTCGAATTGCAGTTGCGAGCGACCTCCGCCGGGCTCTTAACACTGTTTTTTTTATTTTCTTTATTCGGGGTGTAAACAGACTCTTCACGAAGCCGCCAACCAAGCATTCTGTACATGAAACTAAGTAGCACTGCGCAAAAATAATTGCTGGGAAACGAATTTTTTTTTTGGACCTGAAAAATAATCTGATTTTTGTAGTGCGCAATGGTTTGCGCGCTAGCGACTGTCCAATGTGTGCGTTGTGCCTACACGGGTACACGGACACGGCACACACACAGCGGTGCGGCGGCGCGCCACCGCTCCGGCCTGTAGCTGGTAGATAGTCACGTCAAGTACCAACGCCACTCAGCGTACTTATCTAGCAAAAAGTACTTTTATTTTCAGTTAGCCTACTCTGTCCCACTGCTGGCCTCCCCCATGCCCTCTCCGACCAATCCGTTAAGCAAAAAGTATTAGGTAAATTAAATTCGATTCAACTACTTACACGAAAAGATACTTGTTTGAAAGTACGTACCTACTGGCCGTAGGTACGTACCTACTTTCAAACCAGTAACTTTTCGTATCGCTTTGTTGTCACCTAGCTGATCTAGCATCGGTAGCCACTGCACGTGAAAACAGACGCACGCTCTACTCTAGCCTGCGTGGGGCCTTGAATGGCTTCGATCGTATTTCCATAGGCCATACCACAACAGTTAAACAAACGTACGTTACGTATTCCGGCGCTGAATACTGATTACTGATAACCGGCATCGTTTGGGAACGAGACCAATCAGCTCAAACACACTCGCTCACAAACACAATGCACTCACAATAGCAACACTCGTCTACCTATCACCTCTCTAACGTAATATCTGTCACACATCACGAAACACGCACGATTATGTACTGAGATGAAAATAATAAAAGTTGCGCAATAAAAATACACATGCACTCTCGATGGCGCATGAAACGGAACTAATAATCTTAACATTTTAAATTTCTTTGTGAGATAGTTTTAGGCATAAGTTGCGGCAGCGCCGGCGGGCGGCTTTGATGTACAGTCGCCAGCACATCAAGCTACCACACTTTGACCTTGAGCGCGTTATGAGCAACAACAGCGAGAATCGTGCGAAAGAGATAAATATCTTTTTGTCTGTTCTTGCTTGTAATGTTTCGTGCTGCAGTGCGTGCGTGAGGATGTGTGCGTATGCGCGTCGTAGTGTAGAATAAAATATACTTGCCAAAAAACTAGTTTGGCAGGTTGCATACTTGAATGGAATCGAAATAATGGCATGGTAGTAAAAATAAGTTAGCGGTCACGGGACGCCCGGCAGATTTGAAATATCTATTTTCGGAATTTTGATTATGATTATTTTTGTATTATATGCTTTTAATGTTTTTACATTTTTTTTAACCTGACCTGTAATTTTTGACAAATTTAAATAAATAAACTAAATTTATGTAATATTTGAATTCGTAATGAATAAAAAGAGATATTATTTGACGTAACTTCTATGATTTCTGTAATAGTAGCTGTTGGTAAGTAGCGAGATGTATTGGACAATGAAGAAATGAAATGATAACTGAAGTAACTGAACTGAAGTATGTTTACATTGTAATCACCGTACCGTGCGCATGAACATGCCTGAATCTCCTTATTTGCTTGAAAGGAATACGAACAAATTGCACTATAAATAAACAATTCGTTTCATTGCTCGTTTTAATTTTAGTTACCTACAACTAGCATAAGGCACAGGTTCTACATTTTAAAATATACCTACCTCTAAAGATAGGATTTATTTTACTTTAGAGCAGAAAAAAAATACGAAGTTTCATAACCAAAAATCTAACTAGAACCGATTGACGAGTAAATTTCGCTACTTCCACACGAAATGACTTACTGGCCAATTTAACGTTTCAACCATTATTCAAATTATGTAAAAAATCGATTCCATATTGGCTACAGGAATGTATTGTGGCAAGGACGCGGATAATAAAATAAACCTAAAAATGAACCTAATAGTTATGTCGTATAGCGTCGTTTTTGTTGGAAAAATTCACACCGAGTCACGACGCGACGCGACGATTCTGCGCGCATCCTCCACTCAAAATATAACTTTATTTACTACACGAAAAGATACACATTTCATCGGACGCGTCTCGCGGCGGCAGCGCGCAGCGCATCTAATGAAATGTGTATCTTTTCGTGTAGAAAATAAAGTTTATTTTGCCTCGATGTGCGTGCAGCGTCGCGTCGCGTTGGATCTCGGTGTGAACTGACCCTATGTGGTAACTTTCAAAAACGAAACAGATCAACAAACGATCAAAAATTAACATTATACTTTTATTTTTTTGGGAAGAGGTTGATTTGATGTGGTGTGTCATTTCTCGTGAGGCTGGTTTTACTATATGTATATGTTTCTCATCAAAAACAGGTAGTCGGCGCAATGGCTAAAATACCTATGGAAGCTTATAATCAATTTAATGTATCAGAAAAGGACATAGGATAGGGTCATACGAGAACGCGTGTGAAACCGCAGGAATAATATCAAAATAAAATGCGGAATAACAATCTTAATAATTTTATTACTAAACATTCATATTTTTTAAATTCAAAACTTAAATCAAATAGTCTAAATTAAAATATAAGTAAACTATACAAACCACAGAAAATATAAAATTAAACTATGCGATAGATTAGAAACAAGCTTTTTTTTACTAATGACTGCCAAGCAGAATTAAATGCTGCCACCAAAAAAAGTAAGCTTTTACCTATTATATTATATTTTACCAAATTAGTATAATTTGACTGGGCTATATGTATAATAAGGCCCGACGCCCACTGCGACACGGCATGACAAGGGTTTTTTTTGTTATACTTCAGATGATTTCGAACCTTATTTAGCACCGCTAACACTCACTTGTTTTCTCATTATAATCTCACAGCCTGCACGTTCACCTCCGGCACGTTCTGGCATGCCGTAGCATCCCGAAATGTGAACGCTATTTATAATGAAATAAGATCGCAAATCTTTCGCGCTTACTAAAATCCCTTGTCAACCCGTGCTGAATGCCGATATTAATTTTCCCCAATCGAGCAATGGAAAAATAAACGTTTGAGAAAGTGGCTGGAAATACCTAAACCTTTTATTTTGATAAATAAAATAATAACAATATTGAAATACTACTTAATTTTTATAAAACTGTGCTACTATTTAATTTAAAAGTTTGTGAGAATGGATTGATAATTATTACTTTTTCATGCCTTAATGGCTGAACGGATTTTAGTGAAACTTGGCACATAAATAGACCATGGAATTAACAAATAAGATAGCTTTCTACGGAACCCCGGGTGAATGAAGTGCATTATTTACTATTGCCATCGAAATTCGTTATCTAAAGATACAGTCAATATGTCTTCCGGCGCCTCCTGACTACGAACACGAAGTCAGCGGGCGCGGGGCGGTAGCGGCCGCGGAGTCCGCCGCTTTAGCGCGCGGTGCGGGGCGCGGGGCCGGCTCGGTGTTCGTCAAGGCCTAACGGCGTCCATTGAAATCTAAAACAAAGAAGTAAAATTCAATACTTGCTTCTTGATTCTTTATTATGACATTTCTTTTTTTTTTTTAATTGTTTCCCCACACTAAGAATTACTCCTGTATCGTGGGTGCGTTTACAAACATTTAAACTCACATACACAAACAGCTAGACCAACACCAGAAACAACTACCTGTTGTTCCGTGTGGGAATCGAACCCGCGACACGCAGCGCAGCAGTCGATCGTTCAGCGACTGCGCCAACCGCGCCGTCAATTAAAAAAAAAATTGTACGGCCAACTTAACTAAATGAGTATGGGATGGTTAAAAATTACAAAATAGGTATAAACAAACAATCCGTCGAATTGAAAACTTCCGTCATTGTAGGTGGTAAAGACGAAGCTTTATCTAATAGTAATAATACTAATAACATTCACTGAGTAGTATAAGCTGGCGCGTGGCGCGGCGCACGTAAAACTACCTATGACTATAAAAAAATATGAATAAGTTAGGGTGTTAAGTGTGATAAAAAGGTATACATAGACTCACATTGTATGCAGCTGAGGTTATTCGGCCATCGTGGCTCTTGCATAGAGCCGCCCATCTATTTTTTTCTGGAACAAAACAAATAGCTATAGTTTATTTGCACATTATTAGTATTACTTAATAGGCAACTTATAATATGATTCCCTACAATAATTGCTAGCTTATTATTATGAAAATATATATTTACACACAAACAGCACTAAAAAGTCCTTATCCCTGCAATTATCCCTTATCAACAGACACAAAGAAAGTCGAGTAATTGCGTAGGTATTGACTTTAAAATAAAATCAGTACCGACTTTAAAAAAAACAATGGCGCTTGGAACAGCGCGCAGATTTAAGAACTTACAATACCGGGAACTCATTATGAAAGAACACAATAAAGATACCTATCGAATAGGTAGTTATGGCGAGGCAAAGACATTTATGGGTGTTTCTCGTATTTCGTGCATATTCCATGATATTTCTGAGTTTCTTTATTGTCGAATAACGTTGTTTTTTTTTCTAATATTATTAATATAATATACTTAGAAAATCTTAGATCATTTTTCGATTCATTCTCTAAATAACGAAGAAATTGTTATAATACCTACGTCATATAAAAAATCGGGAAAAGACGGTAATAAGAACGTAAGGGATTTAGCCATCAAGAGTCATAAAACCATCTAAAGAAAACACTCACAAGCTTCAACATTTTTTCAATATTAGCCTTTGTATTGAATTAAAAATTATAATCATAAAAAAATATTACTCACCGTTATTTCTGCCGACAAATTTCTATCACCACATCCACTCAGTCGAGTCCCTCTCTATAATATTATTATTATCGGCGCCCTAATATCTATAGTTTTAAAAATATTGTCAACACACAAAACTACGAATATAACACTGCGCGAACCGGCCTACTCCAAGAATTTTTATTGACTGACTTAAAGGATAAACAAACGAAGGGCGCGGGAGCAAGGAGGTGTGGCCTATTACAAGTAAGACATGATTATTGGCTCCTAAGTGTTAGTATACGCAACTATTGGGTAATTTTGGAAACGTTGAAAATTCCACCAATCACGCCGAGTGTACTTTCTTTCTAACAGCAGTAGCTGTTGTAGTTATAGATATGTATAGGGTTTATCTTGACGTGCTGGCGACTGTACTCCGAGTCCATTTTAATGTGCTATTTTTTAGCAATTGACAACTTGGCGGTTGACCACTTTTTAAACCTTAACTTTAAGGGTCAAAATTGGTTGTAAATGGGATAAGATGTGACTGTCGTTAAAGTTCAATATCATTGCAATTTTGTTAATAAAAACTTAAATTTATTATTGATTCCGAATTCTCTTTCAATTTTGAACTTAAACGTCAACACTTTATGATTTGGAGAAATTGGAAAATTTTCCCAATCAACCTTGAACCTAATGCTCTAGCGATAAAGATGAAACTAACTAAAGAAATTTCCGAGAATTTCAGAGGAAATTTCTTTGCAAAACCTAGTCCTTTGGCTATCATCACCGTCCTCATGATTGTGATATCACTGTGGTATTCGGGGCACTGTACTAAATACGAAGTCAATTTACGTGCTATTTACAAACGTTCCGTACCCTTAGGTATGTGTAGCTAAAATTCCATATTTCCTTGCAATTTTATTGATTGACGCAAAATAACAAGCGATTCTAAAATCAGGTGATTTTTTTTTGAGTTCGTAGCTTCTCTTTAGTGTAACTAGTAAAAGTATTGTAAAGGCTTCTTTGATGCAAGCATATTCTTTTACCTAAAAAAAGAAGTCGTTCAATCTCATACTTTCCGAGTGTTAAATGGCTAACCATTTTCACTAAGGCGTTTGTTGTTTGGTAAAATAAAGTTGTTTGTTTAAAATCCTGCTTTAATAGTACATTATGATATAAGTGCGGTAAGTTGAAAACTACAGCCGAGGCAAAATTGCTAGCCCGAGCCGTAGGCGAGGGCTACAAGAAAGCAGAGGCTGTAATTATCAAAGCGCACGTATGTCATACGACATTTTATAACATTTTGCAAGGAAATAAATAAAACTCGGATTTTCTTAAACGAAATTTTGATACGCTTGTAAGTATCCATCGGTCGATTTTTCAGACAAGAGGCTTAGAGTAGCCTTTTTCTCTGCCACTGAGACTTCAGGCGGTGTCGAATTAATAAATTCATCATTACTTGACGACATTTTTCAATAAAAACAATACAGTGAAAAGAAAAAGCGCGCGGAATAATTTTTACTTGTTCACAAATTAGTGAGGCGCGCGCATTAGCGCTTTTTTTTAAGGCAAAGGCACAAAAACAGCCAGTATTACTAATACAGTAAATTAATGTTTTTGTTACAGATAAATGGTTGTAATTTATTGTCAAAATTAATTAAATTAAAGAATTTAATCTTATTTATTATATTTCATCTCTCAAAGTTAATTTTATTCATAAAATGTTGACCACTTGTCTGACATAAAAACTCTTTGCTAAGATTTAAAAAAGTACCGTTCGTTTTTGACGGAGCATCCTGAAGCCGTGCGTTTTACTTTACATTACCGCACAAGTACGTAATGAGGTACCATACGATATTGAAATTAAAATTAAATAAGAGCCCCTTTACGAGCAAATGTGTTATAAAAATTATTTAATTTGAAGTAAGATAAAAAGCATGAGTGTTATTGGTATTAACTGATTACGGAAACAGATAAATTCTGAGCTAATTGTGTAGTTTGATCGAATGAGGCATTAATTTCCTGATTACTAAGCGCCTGTGCAAAGATGTATCGCACATGTTTTTATAAGCGACAGATTACTTCTACATTTTTCAAGGAAATTTAAGACTTATCTTTGGGTTGGGGTATGATTTTTATTACAAATTATTCTTTTGGCAGGATTCAATGATAACATAACAACACGCCTGTAATCCCCAAAGGCTTATGCAGAGGTGTGATATTTCGCAAGTTATGTTTAAGTCCCAATGATAACAAAAATAATGTGCCAAACATTTTTACTTGAATCTGCAAGAAGTTAGGACTTTATTTTTAAATGAATGAATTAAACTTGCGGTATCACAACAATCCGCAGACTTAACCATTATCAACGTTTTTAAAAGACATCTGAAATCAAAAACTGTTTCATGCAAACAAATAAACTGTCCTTTAATCGATCAGCTGAGTGCGCGGGTAGGTACCTACACGGCCGTTGAACTCAAATGACTCGAGGTCACGCGCACAGCGGGAACAGCTGATACCGCGCGCTTGTGTGCGTGCGACGAGCTCGCGGCTTTGTAAATGTGAGTAAGCGCTTGGGTGTGCATTGATTTTTGTAACTTCAAACGCGTAATTTGTTTAAAAAAAATATTTTTTTTGATAATGTTTGTTTGGAAGAAAAATTTGTGATAACGCTTAGAATTCGATGATGCAAAAAAGTAGAAAAAAAAATTGACATTTTGGCCTTCAATATCTCCAGAACCTGTGGTTTCCCAGGTATTGTGTAGAAGGAAAAAAATATCTAAATGATGGGTAGAATATGTGGTTTTCGTTTTCGTTAAGAGTCTGTTTACACCCTTTATATGTTAGTTTATAAGGTGTATATCCATGGGCCATTGAAGCCTGAAATAAATAATGTTTATGTTTATTCTGTTATTTAGAGTTCCGATTCTCTAGACGACGCGATAAGGCAAAGCCAAGAAATGGATGAACGAAGTCTGTACTCTTTATTCAAAGGATCGCAAGGCACTGCTGAGTTTGTGAGCGATGTCTCTCATCAAGACCACAACTCTAGAAAGTAACTATGTCCCTATCTTATATTAGCATAAACTTATTGGCAATACAAGCCATGATATTGACTTATTGTCCCGATGCGAGGCAAAAAACTTTTCTCTGGGGTCTCCAGGTAATAGACAGCTAAATCAGGGAGGGTATCAGTCCTTGTTTCCGAATAAGCAAGACCATGGCGCCACAGGGCACACAACCCACCACATAACACCCGTAAGCGGGAAAGCTAAGTTTTATTATTCATCCACCCTTACGCGTATGTATAAAGTTTTGCTTCTGTTGGGTGAGGGAACCTCATCATGTGTTGCTCGAAAGTGTAAAGAAGTTTTTTAGATTTCAAGAGTTAATATGGGCAATATGCTATTGGGTTTTTCCAGTAGGAATTTCTCCGTATTTATGTAATTTCTCTGAAAAATTAGTCGCGCCATTAATACATAAATGTAGTTACCGAATCACAACTGTTTCTGTAACTACATACATATTACTGGTGCTACTCATTTTTCATCAACGTACAAGCTGACACTGACCTGCAAATTACTGAAAATTGACCGAGAATTTGAATTTTGCGGGCTACCCTGACGCAACCACCTAATGAAATAGTTAACAGAAGCATGGGGATAAATTCCACTCCAGTCCTAAAAAGAAACCTTGGGGTGCGAGACACTGCTGCACTGAGTTTTGCGCGATGCATCCGTCCCACGACCCAGGAGAGCTCACAACATGCCTGGGAGCACTAACTTACCTTCCCTTACCGGATTCTGCATGTCCAAATAAATCGGCAAGTCAAAAATCAATAACAAACCAAATTAAAGAAAACTGCAAGAATTCGACCTTATTTTAGATTCCAAATTGCAATGATATGTTGACGTTGACAATTCTATTACAGGGACAAACGGATATTACGTTCAAAATTTACGGATAAGCATTCGAACCTTTCTTCTCATCCGATGCGTAAGTATGTGATGTTTCTACTTCGAACTGACGGGTACAATTATGTGTCTGTACCTAGCGATTGACCATGACCTGCGTTTTAACGAATACATTAAATAATCAGTTCTATATTTGTTCTATCGAAATATGCATAATTCGCAATTTGTTCCGTTTTAGTTTAAAAAAAAAAATACTTCTTCTATAACAGTTAGCCAGCGATTTACTTTTAAATTATGCACTTTAAAAAAATAAAATCTACGTAGGCGATTAGTTCTACATTAACTCTAATTACTTATCTACTTTATACTTATAAAATTCAATGCTTTAAGTTAAAAAAAGACAATACAAAGAAGTAAACCTAGCAATGAATCAGAATCTGTGACATAACCCGAAGAATTGCCAAACTTAAGGCCCGCAGTGGCACACATTGCTCGCAGAACGGATGTACGAAAAGTTCTGGAGTGACGACCGCAAACCGGAAGACGTTGCGCTGAATGGCCTCCCACTAGGTGGACCGATGACCTGGTAAAGGTGGCGGGAATCCGCTGTATGCGAGACGCACGGGACTGGTCAATGTGGCGACACTTGGGGGAAGCCTATGTCCAACAGTGGACGTCTTTCGGCTGAAATGGATAATGATTAGTGAATCTGATTTTGATAGTTATTATCTATTGCATTATGTTAGTTACGTGTAAATAATTACAAAACCCCCAGATCCAGCACAAACTAGCTCAAAGACGACAAATTCCAAGTCTGTAACCTTCACTTCCGAAAGCGGAGATCAAAGCACGACCGCGGGGATGATGGTCGAACCTATAAAAGAGAGTGAGTGACATGCGTTAACATTAAATGTTAGGTACTTAAGGATAGTAGCATAAGTCAAAGTAGCTGATGAACATTAAACTACTTAATTTAGAAGATATGCGTCGAATCGAAACTACTTTGACGATTTACCTCTGTGAAAGAAATTACATATTTAGGGTTTCATAACCCAAGGATGCGGGTGCTACGCCGTCTATCAGTCCGTTATCTTTAAAACCAAAACGGTACAAATTTCCACAAAACAAATGTACTACGGTCACCGACCATGTTTATTGTTACCGACCTACCTTTGCCCTTTGTATACAGGCGACGCGGAGATACCGCCGCGGTCAATAAGCACGAAGCCATGGCCACTAGCCGGCTGGCAGACGCGGCTAGGCTCGCACATCTCCATGGACGAGTCTGACCTCTGGCTGGCCTTCCTCACAGAAGCTGGATACTTGGCACAAAGCGATACCAATGCGTTTAAAGGTAACATTATACAGCGGATTATCCATAAGGCAATCCATAAGGCACACAAATCCAGTGGCGGATTATCCATAAGACACGTGCCTAGGGGCGCGAAGTTACAAAAGGGCACGTGCGCGTGGAAATTTTTAAACAAACAAAAATTATAATACTCTTCTAATAAACCATTCAATCACTAATTTATTCAAAAACCATAACCGAAAATACTTAGTTATTAATAAAAAAACAGTCGTTAGCAATTGGTTATGGTATTCACAATTCAAGCGCGGTCCCAGGGGGGGCGGTCACATGGGTCATGACCCCCCCAAAATCATGCACGCCTAATTGAGAAACCTTAAAATAGCTTTTTTCCGATATAAATTTTAAACTTCTTGCTTAATCGTTCAACAAGAGAAACTAACCTTTCCGAGGATGAATGCTAAAATTTTCGAGCGCGCTTCGCTCGTTATTACATCCTGCCCTTTTGAGTTTCTTTTGTTCTCATCTATGTGTGAGTGAACAAAAAGAACCTAATACACGAGGCGGAGGCGGGCTGCTTAAATTTAGAAGCTCTCTTCTCTCGCTCTTGCATTCTATTAGTACCAAGAGCATGGTCAAGGCCAGGCGTCGTAACCACCTCGCCCAGGGCTGGGCCTCGGTCGAACGTGATCATGTTTCAGAGTTCATTGAAAAATATAAAATAAATAGAGGCCCGGCCCGCTGCGCTTAAGAAATCAACCTATCCGAGGCGGAATGCTAAAATTTTCTCGCTCTCTTCGCTCGCCAATACATCCTTTATTTTTTCAACTCTGCAACTCTTATTCTCATCACTATCACTATCACCATCACTACATATTATAAAATAAAGTCCTCCGCCGTATCTGTCTGTCTGTTCGCGATAAACTCAAATACTACTGCACCGATTTTTATGCTGTTTTCACCAATGAATAGAGTGCTTCTCGAGGAAGGTTTTATCATATAATTTGTCAAGTTATTGTTGCGGGAACGGGATCTAAATTTCATGATTACTTTTGGTTGCGATAACCGACATCCACGCGGGCGTAGCCGCGGGCGTCAGCTAGTTTCTGTATAAATTAACAACCATAAGTTGACAGAGTTACTCCTATTCTCATTTCTGTATGAACGAACAAAAGGAACTGGTTTAATTAAATCTTTACATTATTTACAAACTAAAATTAATCTATATTGGTAAAAAAAAAAATGTACAAGTAAAAAAATAATTAATCTATATCGGTAAAAAAAAGGTTAGAGGGCGTCAAAAAATTCGTCCACATCGCCGTCAACAGGAAAAGTGCCCAGAAGGCTGGCAGCATTGCCACGTTGGATGTTGGATGGCAATGCTGATTCTTTGGCCAAAAAATAGGCCCGCCCTCTGGTCACGTGAAGAGTCGATCAACCGCTTGGCGATTTCCCGAAACACTAGGTGGGCACTCGCACCCCATGGCCCTAGTGTTTCAACCCCAAACGGCTCAAACACATAACTACCAATTAAATTATTGTATTTGCGCCGGTTGAGGTTTTCTGGCTTTAAAGGCCTACCCAACTTCCATGGCACTATGGTCATACCATCTGGTCTCTTCCCATAGACGCGTGCCAAGCCAGTGGGTTCTAAGATAGCTGGCACCCCGGCAGTGGCAAGAGCACGACGGATGAGGAACTAAATTTATCCGAGGAACTGTGCGAAAAATTTCGAGCTCGCTTCGCTCACTCTTGCGTCTACCTATATAGCTCCCGTATGAATGGTCAACAGTAAATTTAACCTACCCGATGTACTGCTAAAATTTTCGAGCTCGCTCTGAAATTATGCGTTCTTTTCTGTTTTTCTTTACAAACAGACACAATTTTTGAAAACCTTTGTATCAAATTCATATCAAATAAATTTTACGAGCTCGCTACGCTCGCTCATGAATCCTGACTTTTCTAAATTAATAAGGCTGTACTATGTAAGACGGCAAAATTATTCTTCGTATGTTATATAATCAACTCATTAGTTTATCATTAATTTTTCATTGTACCTATTATCTTAATTAATGGTAAAAAAAAAACACGGCTAGAGGTATTTTATGTCGGATACATTGAGTGGACCACCCTTGTCAGACGACTAAAAAATCACGATGTATAATATTCGTAAGATGGCATAACGTACCTCATCAGCGCCCCTCTACTAGCCTAGGGCGCTGTAGAGCATTTAATCCGCCTCCAAGCGAATCTAGTGTAAGGCACTAATATGTAGTTCTGATTACATTTGCATCCGCATATAGTAATCAAAACCCATATAAACCTGTTTTTTTTTGTCAAATACACACATACAATGTACGATACTTACAGTGGACAGCGTCGAAACACAGCGTGCTTTGAAAATGGAGGATGATATTCATTGGCAAACTATGAAGGTAATTGGTAGATTGAGTTTATATGTATAGAGTGTGTTGAGGTTACCCATTCATCAAATTTGGTAGCGGTAGGTACGCCTAGGGTACGCGGCCATCATCACCGCCGTGACACAAACGTTTTAACAGGAGTTCGTTACTGCTATCAATTTTTTTCAACTTTCATGAAAACAGGTTGTCATCCTTTCTTCCCAACTCAACATAGCACGCATTGCGCGCATTTATCCGGCTAGGGCCACACGACCTCGACCGAGCTGTTCGATTAATTAAGATTTAAATAAAAAGGTAGTACATCTACTATCTGTTTTAGCCATTCACGGCGCCATTCGATCCTACCACGAGCTTAAGAGATCCCTATGAACATATTCATCATCACAGCCCTGGATTATTCTGGGACACGGTAAGTTCCTGATTTTCGATTTCGATTTGTTAGTACAATAATGAGAATACTCAGTTTACAACAATTTGGTCTTCTATTGCAGGTCTCTATGGACGATCCCGAATCAGCATTTATCAATATACGCAGAATTATTCGGAATATTGTCAACTCTCAAAAGAAATTAAAACCCATGTTTGATATTAACTTTGCGCATTTACGTGACTATCCCACAGCTGAGAAAAAACTTGTTAAGATCCGTAAACAAATAGCTGCTCATCAACTCTTCTACTAAATTATAATTAAAAAAATATGAAAAAGTGTTTTATTTTAGTTTTAGTACATAAGTAAATTATAAGTATCATACAATCAATAGATAAAACTGTGAGACTGGATTTATTTATTACCACTTTACTATAGCCTTAACTTGTAATAGTACAAAAGTCTCACATGATGATCATTTGAACACCATGGTGTCGAGCATCGCTCCTAGACCCTGCACTATGTTATTGGACATCAGGACATCTACTTTCTCCTCTAAATGCCTCTTGGGATCCTGTTTGCCTACATTCTTAATGGCTAGCTGTTCTGGGGTCATTTTCTCTTCATCTTCTAATGCCTTATTGTAATTTTTAGCTAAGTCCAACATATCTGTAACGGTGGTCTCATTGATTGAACAGTGTTCCTTGTAATCTGATAAGGTGAGTCCATCCATCCAGGACTTTTTGTGCAGATTCAGTAGCATTTTCTGCTCCAATTCATTCTTCCTGTAGTTTATGCTGATGGAGTAGTAGTGACGGTTGAGTCCATGAATGAGGGCCTGAACAGATGGCTTTTGAAGGTGGCCCAAATTTGATGTTGTTTGTCTTGGCTCCTGGCCAAGCACCATCATGTTAGGGTTGATGAGACGGAATGCATCAATCACTACCTTGCCCTTCACGGACTGTATGGGGTCCACCACCACAGCAACTGCCCGTTCTGACAGAGCTTCAAATGATTGCTGAGTGTTTATGTCAACACCTGATAACCAACAACCAAAGCCAGGATGAGAGTGATACCTGAAAGTTAATAATAATAAATAAATAGCTGATCTCTCTGACATAGACACAAACTATACAATTTTAATAAAATATATATCATGTATTGCCTGTCCTAGTTATATTATAGTTATATTAAAGGGTTGGGTTTCCACACTTAGTGTCTAAAGGTGGACCATTGTGCGTGAGCCATAGTGGCTGTTACTCCAACCAGCCCGATCAGACATCCCGGTCCTCTCAGAGCATCCGCAAGAGATCTCGGTGTTCCAAGAGTGTCCTCGCGGATCTGGGCGCCACCGTTTCCTCCGTCTATATGCATGCTCTGCACAGAGGGCTGTCAGTGTTACCTTGTTCAGTGACCTGATACTTTTGTTCAGTGAGCAGTGTCCAGTGATGGTCCCCGCCACCAGAGGCAGGCTATCTCTGTCCAGGCACAGAAGGCGCTTGGTCAGCTTTGTATCCAGGGATGGCATAGCCTCCTTGGATTGAGTAACCCTGTTGTCGAGGTCCACCATTTTCCCACTTGTCCTTTAGCCAACTCCTTAGCTGCTTAAAAGGAATGGACACAATGGGTTCGGGTCCGATGTTTTTTGTGCTGGATCCCCTTTTCGAGAGCTCATCAGCTGCATCGTTATATGGGTTCGTCGTATGGGTATCCGTAACTTCCCTGACTTCTATGACGTGTCCCGCTTGGATAATGCCTACGCACTCAGCTTGATACACAGAGTTGAGCATTCCCAGGGGTCTGGATATTTAAATGTTTAGGTCGTCGAAAAAAACTACGACACCTATCCCGTCGTCAGTCTTTGATCCATCTTTGTAGATCCTTAGCTCGTTTGGGCCTGAGTAGTCATACATCTCCGCTGTGAGCTCAATGTTATAGTGTTTTTTAAAGCAGTGTTCAGGGTTCTGTCGTTGGGTGATGCCATCATGGGCTGTTGTTTGATTGCATCATCCATTATGCATGTATGTTTTATTCTGGAATCATTACTTAGGTGCCAGATACTTCGAGCCTGAAAATCGCTAGGGTTGCTTCCTCTCTTACGACGAGGTGTAGGCGATGTCCTCATGCTCCCGGTGATTGCTAGACAGGCAAATCTTTGGAGTTTCTCGAGATTTTTCTGGGCTGTGCTCAGGTTGGTCCTGGGCCACCAAACTAAAGAGCCATATGTGATGATTGGTCGGATGACTGTAGTGTATAGCCAGTAGGTGATTTTGGGGCTTAGGCCCTAATTTCTCTCTGTCCTCTACTATCTTCAAGGCTTAGCGCATAAGGTTGCACAGTGTATTTTTGTGTATACTGTTTATTATTATAGTTATATCATCAGCGTAGCCTACCGTCAAGTAGCCTCTGTCGTTGACGCCCCTTTGAGGGCAACCCCTTTGAGGGCAACCCCTCGCCATGATGGCTCTGGTGGTGTCGTTCACTGTAACCTGTACGGCTCTCAGTCTGAACATATTTGTGACCCATCCTTGCAGGGTCCAGTCCACACTGTGTTCCTCGAGGGCTGTGTTGATGCTGGGGAAATTGTTTTGGTGCCTTCTATATCAATAAAAACAGCTAGTGAGGAGCCTTTGTAGTCTACTGCACATTCGATCTTGGAGATCACACTGTAGTGAGGATTCTGTAGATTTTACTGTGGAGTAGGTGTGTTGTTGCTTGTGGAGTGGCAGCTCTCGAAGAGGTCCGTTCCAAATGTGTCGGACACAGAGTGATGCCATTGTTTTCTTTCATCCTCAGTCAATGAATTTGAACTCATGCATCAAGAACTAAGTGACACAAGCCTTGAGGTTGGACTGAAGATGAATATGTCAAAGACCCAAGTTATGTGCAATGAAGCAAAAATATAACAATAAAAACAATAAAAATAGCAAAAAGACAACCACATGTCCAGGAATACCTTTACTTGGGCCAAGTAGTCTCTTTTCAGGCGAGGCAAGACAAATAAGTCACAAGCTGGATGAAAAACGCCTAGAAGACATACTGCCCATGAAAGAACTGTTTAAAGGAAAGTTGAATATGGACTAAAATGCAAGCTCATGGACTTACTATATTCTCCCCTTCTTAACCTATGTTGCAAGGCCTTGGTCTTTGACTAACATCCAGAAGTCCTAACTCAATGTTTGCCCGTTAGCTATGGGGTTCAGTTTACTAGGTGACAATTAACAGATTGTGTTCAAAACAAATTTAGTTATTATGGCTCAAAGTGGAAAGGACAGAAAAGTCAATTAATGCTTACTTTTTTTCTACCTCTATGGCTGGTTGTTATAAAGTATAGTATAATAATGCTCAAAGCTCTAAAAAGAAGTTAAAGAATAAAGATATATTTAAGAAAATTTTGCACTGACCATCCAACCACCATCTCAGGTCGGCCAGTCTGCTTTAACATGTCCAACATTTTAGCCTGGAAGACAGGGTCCACTGCTTCTACCGACACTCCAGTACCAGTCTGGGGCATGGCAAACACATCAATCACACGGACAGTGTAATCATCCACAAATTCACCTGGAAATTACCATAATTTTATCAATAAACATTTTTTGAAAGTCAAACATCAAAATATAGCTTATACAGTCTAGAAACAACAGGCAGGTGAACTGAAACAAGAAACAAAATGCCAGCATGATACAGCATTTTGAATAAATTGTTGGTTCCAAATTTTTTTATGCATCAATGACTAACCTAACATGAGCCCCATGACTTCCATGGGTACGCCAGCACGACCATGTTTTAGCATCTTCAACAATGCCAGAGACGAGATGTACACTTGTTCGGCTGTGTCAACAGCCGGTGCGTCGGTTGGCGGCGGTGCTTGCGACAAGCCAGCCATACCTCCTCCAAGACGTAAAAGACGATCCATTTTGAACTTTCCTTCTTCTACACTAGAAAGCAAGCTCATCAAGTTAGCATCATAATGCAATATCATGATACGTCCACCGACAACAACTATTTGTGAACAGTATCGGTGATATATCCAATTTTATTCGATAGAAATAAATGCATTCACAAAAGACATGTTACTTACACAAAGAAATCACAATCATTTACACAATTTCCGAAAAACTCCGGCCAGAATCCAAAATGAACAGGATTTGAAACAAGGAACGAATGGTTTCAATCTATGGAAACGAAGTTGACAGCCCACGTCGAAATTGCAACCTCATGAACGTGTGCTTATTTTATTGTCATTTTTCTCAATATTGCCAATCGTTTTACTTCTGCCCTTTGTTAGTTCAAACATCACTGATATTATTTTCATTAAAAGAAACTATTATATACTGTCGTGTAAACAGCTAGAATCCCTAAATGGAAGATAAAAAGGTGGAAGTGCCAGGGTAGCCCGCGAAATTGAAATATGAAATGTCAGATTGTATGTTGATGAAAATATGATTCGTGCCAATGACACGTATTAGTGTAGTTACAGAATTATATTATAATCATTAAAATCCCTCTAAGTTCATATAACCCTATTCGATTTCTTTTTAATGTTATAGTTTTTCATGACCTAAGAACTTTGGTCTGCATCTGATCCAGCCTGTCCCTTGCTGTTCTTCCCCAGGGCCCCAGCAACGCCCCAACCTGAGGCGCTCGCCCGCGTGTAGTCGTTAAGCAGGCAGAGGCATTATAATGTAAATGTATTATTAACCTGCAAGATGTCATACCGAGAAAAAGAGGCCAAAAAAACTCAGCGCGCCGTAGGACTCACTATTGCGCTGTTCAGATGGAGATGGCTTTTGGTGACGGATTCTTAGGATGTATCATATATATTCGCACTGCGGCACTATCGAAACTGAAAAACATAATGAAATCTTTATTTCTCTCTTACTCTTCAAGTCTTCACTTTGTTGAAATATACAAATATCTTATGCCGTACGTACATCAAGTAACTATTCAGACACGCAGGTTGCACAAGCACCTACCTACCTCGTTTGAATATAACATCTTGCATAACAACGCCAAAGGCCGCATAATATATTTCTAAGAGTGCTCTGTGGGCCACATCAAATGGGAAACATAAAGACCGTTCACCATAAGATGTCCCCTGCCGTGATGTTGGAAATTCCCAAGGAATGGAATGGATGTTGGAATTTACGTAATTTCACATTTCGTTCGTTGGCAAAATATGATTTAGTAAAAAAACAAGACTATGTTAAATGATTGTATTCTTTGTCAACTATTCAATAATTTATTGAATTAAGTACGTTTAAATAATTATGTACAAATGATCAAGTCATAATTTTATAAATGAATAAAATGCCTGATTACTTTAATTTAGAAGAAGTTTGAATAATTTTTGTTTTTTTTTTATGACTAAGTATGTTTTTTTATTTCACTTTTCAGTTTAAGTTGTCATCATTATTTTTTTAATTTAAAAATTTTAAACTTGTTAGAAATGTTGTACCATTATTGAAATAATAGTAAATGTTGATTTCGTATTTCAGGTAGTTTTATTTTATTTGAATCGACCATTATTGTGTATTAGAATAATAATAATTGAGTTCCTACTAATTCTTAGAGTAACAGGATTGTTTATCAGTCAGAATTCAATTATTGATCTATGATTATAAATAGTTTTTATATAAAACTACATATATGGGTTTTTACGACAGTAAATGTGACCATAAGCTTACCAAAAATGGATATACGGCCTATACAGTTTTTTTAAAGTACAGACGCCAGCACATCAAGCTACTACAATCTGTCAGATTTCTTTACTAGATTTTCAACTTTATCTCTATGACATTAAGTTCAAGGTTGGTTGGGAAAATCTGACAGATTCGGGTAGGTTGACGTGCTGGCGTCTGTACATTTTCATTTAGCGTAAATCCAAGCTAACTTTAAAAGTCAAGAAGATAGATAGGTTTTGATGATTTAACCTTTTTCATTTGCATATTGTAAGAACCTTTCTCATAGATCATTTTTTTATAACTTCAAAAACAAAAGAGTTATGAATTTTTATGTAAAAAAAATAGTGTGTTTGTGCCGACCTTTCCTTTCTACCCAAAGGTAGAAAAGAAAGGTCGGCACAAAGCGAGCGGGATAGACAGATACCAGCGCATTAAATGCGCCGGTATCTGTCTATCCCGCTCGCTCTTCAGCTTGTCGCTGCGCGCCAAATGCGAGCCTTGTTTGTTGGTCGGAAAGTGCTTCTTGCAATGAACATGGTTCATACACCAACGTCGCGAACTGCCTTTGGATTTACGACGTCGAATTTAAACTCTGTTTACAGCTTGGCAAAAAAGAGTGTGGAATAAATGAGGGCGCCACTACTTGGCATATAGCCACCCCATATACTATGACTCCGCTGGTTTTGATACTTTTGACTTGAAAAATATAATTTATTGTCATTGTTTTATTTATATCAACCCGACTTGTACGTTAATGTGTAATATTATTAGGATAGCTATTTAAAATATTTTAGTACCACCTGTCACCACTACAAACTCTTTTTTTGCCAAGCTGTAGGTTATGCATTTAACACGTTAGGGCGTATAAACCATTTACAATTAACGACTATTTTTACGCCCTGAGTTAATATAAATTATGGTCAAACATTATTACATCATAACAAAACTACAAAAGAATATAAAAACTTGAGAGGTGTCAAGGGACACCCGGATGGAACGAAGTTTCTTTTTTTTAAGTTATTATAATATATAGACAGACAGATAGACAGACAGATAGACAGACAGACAGATAGATAGATAGACAGACAGATAGACAGACAGACAGATAGATAGATAGACAGACAGATAGACGGACAGATAGACAGACAGATAGACAGACAGACAGACAGACAGATAGTTAGACAGACAGATAGACAGACAGATAGACCGAGCCAGCCAGACCGATAGACAGACAGACAGGCAGACAGACAGCCAGCCAGTTAGACAGCCAGCCAGACAGATAGCCAGAAAGACAGCCAGACAGACAGCCAGATAGACAGACTGACAGACAGCCAGACTGGCAGACAGACAGCCAGCCAGACAGACAGCCTTAAAGACAGACAGCCAGACAGCCAGGCAGGCAGATAGACAGACAGATAGACAGACAGATAGCCAGACAGACACCACACTGTTCAATGCGAAATAGAAATGAAAATATCTGGCTTGCTTTCTATAAGAGAGAGAGAGACAGACAGAGAAACATGCGACGCCGCACAGCTTACAATAGCTTACTATAGCAAAAAGTGTCGTGACAACTTTTCGTGAGAATTTTTTCCGTGTAGCCCCCTTTCACAACGCGCGATAAGGAACTTCGTTCCAAAAACATTCGACTTTTACATTGAATATTTACCTTTTTTAAGAGGCTATGACCGAAAATTTCTGGGTCGTATTAACCATTTTTGGGCGAATTTCTACATTTCGTATATACAGATCGATAGAGAAAAAAAATCTGAGAAAATGGTCTAAATAACTCAATTTGGCCAAAATGGTTTATACGACCTTTTTACCAAAAGGTATCAATATGGTGTAGAATACTTGGCTTTATGGGAATTTAATATTGCTGGCAGCACTAATATCGTTCGTGATTGTCCGTTGATGTCAAACATGTCAAACTCATTGTCTGATTGACAAGTTGACATTGACAACTGTCAAGACAACCCTCATGTCAAAACAGATTCGCCGTATTATCTCGGGATTCTCGGGTGTTCTACTCGTTGGTATGGTATTATCTCCAGGTGGTAAATGAAAATAAAACTCGGAATTGTAGTTATAGCTGCTTAAATCATAATGACTGAAAAATCAGTGCTACCAAATAAACTTTCAGAAGGTCCTCATGGCTTGGGTACGACAATTTTATTTCTTATATAAAAAAAACATAAGCCCTACCCTTAGATAATTTTGTATGATTCTTTGTGATTAAAATTCCTAGGCGATCCTGGTGACAGAAGCTTGAGAAGAGTCGAAAAAGACGTAATGATACCGAAACTTATAAGAGACAAGGCCAAGAAAGAGAAATGTATCAAGGAAGTTGCAGATTTTGAGAATTGCTGCAAGGAATCATCCCTTCTGATGGTTGTGAAGTGTAGAAATCAGAATTCAGCCCTAAAAGATTGTTTAGGCGAATGGTACAAAAATGAGGAGTTCAAAAAACTGTGTACTGAAGAGTACTTAGCACAGAGAAGTGAATACAGAACAACTGGGATTAGAAAACCCATCAAGAGAGCCTAACTCACTACCTAACCAAAATGTTGGTAATGTAATTAGATTTGTGTAAATATACTAACTCACTCTACCCAAAATGTTGTTATTGTAATTAGATTTGCGTAAATAGAAATAAAATATCAATTCAATCATCTTCATTTATTGAAACGGGTAAATTCCTACTCAACAATAGTTCTCGAATGCTGAAAAGTTTCAGGTTCTCGGGTAGGTTCACAACACCTTCACTAGGTTTGATAACTTCAACAATCAATATTTCCTAAAACAAAAAAGAAAGCTGTAACAAATAATGCTTGGATTTAAAAAAAATCTAATTAATTATATAACACTAATGACCCGCCACAGCTTCGCACAGGTGCAATGCAGATAAAAACAAACCTTAAAATAAACCTTCCTCTTGAATTACTATCTATTGCTGAAAACTGCATGCAATGCAAAATCCGTTGCACAGCTTAAAAGATAAAAGAGCACAGACAGCGGGAGCGACTTTGTTGCATACTATGTAAAGATAAAGGGACAGTATTTTTTTTTTCAATTTCAATTTTAGAAGCATTTTGGTGTTAGGGGTTTTACAAATGTTAATTTAATTTTTATTTCATGCATTTTATTGGTAGATGACTATTAAAGAAAAGCTGTTTAATAGTCCTATACTGCTTTGGGTTTTGGCACCGACTGCCTGACGTCAACCCTCCTTGGGAACGCTATTGTGCTTATCTTAATCTTTGAAAAAGTATTTCTCAATATTGTAATATGTACATCCATTGTAGATATTACTGGTCCTGAATGAATTGAATATCCATAGCAATTTTTTTATATGTTAGACTGTAAGGATGGAGTTTGGAAGTATGCCATCGTCTTATACCCATTTTAATCTTTTTTTGAGATACTTCTCTTTGTTGCAGACGTGGGGTGGGTGAATTTTGATTTTGATCTTTTCTTTCCGAATTTTTATTGAAATTATTTATATATTTCTTTTTAATACTTAGATATTTTTTATTTAGTCATTGAAAAGGTGTAGGCGTCCTGAATTTTAAAAGCAGTTTTAAAATATCGTTATAAACAATTTAAAAAAACTTATTTTCGAACCGCTTGTACGAAAAAAAAAACGGTTTTCCGTGAAACCGGTTCGAAAATAAGTTTTTTTTAATTGTTTGCTTTTGGTTTCATATTTTGGCCGGTTTTCCGTACCCTAGGCGGGACCCCATCATGGGGCCATACGCCTGGCAGGGTCGCGGGGCTATCAAAACTGGGTACCGTGGGCCTGTAACGTAAAGGGCATATGATAGGAACACAGTCGGGTTTTAGTTAGTCCAAGTCTGACACTACCTTCCGTCCCACCCAGGGCGGGAGGTCTCGTGATTTCTAGACTTAAAAAAAAAGGTTAGGTTTCAGGTTCCCGAATGTGCCGCGTGGGATGAGCCGCGCCGTGTTCTCTCCCATCCCGCAGTAGACGCACTGGGCATCGGCAGAGGGCGGACAACGCCGGGCGGACAACGCCCTCTTCCGGCCCCCCTAAATATGTAGGTCCAGGGGCGACGGATCCCCATCACACTGGACCCGAGACGGCGGCACGTATTGTTCCACGCGCGCCTCTCATAGACATAATGCGGGGAGTTTTATACCTCACTCCCCCCCGAGATGAGGCCCGCAGGTCAAGCAGGCGCCGGCACTAGCCCGGGGCAACGGAAGTCGCATCAGATCCCGGTGCGAGGAAACACCGGTGTGGTTTTAGTCAGTACGAGTCTGACAAACCCCTTCGCTCTCCCCAGGGCGGAGGACATCCATAGAGGATTTCCTCATGGACAAAAAAAAAAGGTTTGGTTAATTCGCACCCGCAGCTCCGGACGCAAGTGTGCGAGTGAACACCGGGGTAGTTTTAGTCAGTGGAGTCTGACATGCCCCTCCGCCTTCTTCGGGCGGAGGAAGTCCACGAGGATTAATAAAAGGCTAGGTTAGGTAAGTCAGGTCAACATGATCATAAAAGAAGAATCCTGGGGCGGATTTTGATGATTTTTTGTCAGAATGATGTGACAAGTATGTACCGTACCGTACCCGAAACTGTCAAATTTTCCCAATCGACCTTGAACCAAATACTGTAGCGATAAAGTTGAATATCTATTAAAATCATTTGACAGATTGTAGTAGCTTGATGTGTTGGCGTCTGTACTTGCATTCCCCACAAGTCTCATCAGTGGAGGCTCTTGGACCACTTTTGCCCATTGCAAAAAACGTAAGGACAGTGGGCAAAAGTGTACGTTGAATATTTCATGAAAAAGTAATTCAATGGGGTAAAATGAATTTAGAGGAATGTATTGATGATTTTCATGATTTCATGATAAAAAATGTAATAAGCTGATAATGGTAAAAAGCTGCAGCAAAAAGATATGTAAAGTAGACAATATTTAACCCTTAAGGCTACAACGGTGTGCCGTGTAGACGGCGCGTTCGTGTTCCACGCACGCCTCAAAGAGATGTCAGCAAACAGGGTGGGGCCCGCAAGGGTCGATGCCTGCCAGGGCGGCGGGACTGTTCGAAAGAGATACCGCGGCCCTGGAACACAAAGGGCAAGGAAGGAACATGGATGGGTTTTAGTCAGTACAAGTCTGACACTCCCTTCCGCTCTGCCCAGAGCGGGAGAAGTCATTTGATGATGTCTGATCCGTAAAAAAAAAAGGCTACAACGGTGTTTTTACACCCGAATCACTTAATTTTGTCCATATTTTTTTTTTGTTTTTAACGTAACGTTTTGAGATTCTTCTAAGTCCACCATAGCCCTCGAACACGCGGGGAGAGAGGTTAAACTTGAACTCAGGTTTGAAGATACACTTGCAATCGCAACCCAGTGTTTTTACACCCGTAGTAGTCTTAGTGGGCTACTTGTATGGTAGATGAAAAACTTTTTGTTATTTATATATATATATATACATTACATTTTATATGTAGATGTCATGTTGGCCGATTCTCAGACCGATCCGATATGCACACAAAATTAACACCCAGTCCTGTCAAAATCGGAGACTCTACAATCGAAGTTGTAGACGATTATGTCTACCTGGGACAAACGGTCCAGTTAGGTAGGTCTAACTTTGAATAAGAGGTCAATCGTCGAATCCGACTCGGCTGGGCAGCGTTCGAGAAGTTGCGTGATATCTTCTCGTCCAACTTACCGCAGTGTCTCAAGACGAAAGTCTATCACCAGTGTGTGTTGCCAGTGATTACATATGGGACCGAAACGTGGCCGCTCACAATGGGCCTTATCAAAAAGCTTAATGTCACCCAAAGGGCAATGGGCTATGCTTGGAGTTGCGCGATCGAATCAGAAATGAGGACATCCGCAAGAGAACCAAGGTTACCGACGTAGCCCGAAGAATTGCCTAACTTAAGAGGCAGTGGGCAGGAGTGGCACATTGCTCGCAAAACGGATGGCCGATGGGGCCGTAAAGTTCTAGAGTGGCGACCGCGAACCGACCGGTCAATGTGGCGACACTTGTAGGTAGGGTAGGCCTATGTCCAGTAGTAGACGTCTTTCGGCTGAAATGATGATGATGATGTCAGGTTGTATGTTGATGAAAATAAGTCGCGCCAGTAACACGTATATAGTTACAGAATCAGTCATGAAAATCATCAATATAGCCCTGTAAGTCCATATAATCCTACTGAATGACTTTTTCATATTCGTTGAATAGGATTACATGAACTTGGAGGGTTGTATTGATGATTTTCACGATTGTAATTCTGTAACTATATATGTGTTACTGGAGCGACTCATTTTTCATCAGCATACAACCTACCAGCCCCGGATCTATGGGGGGGAAAACAAGAGGCACCAACCCCGAGCGGCAGTATCAGGGGGCGCCAAAATCATAATTATAGTATGATTGAAATTAAATACTAAATATTATATACACAGTGCTTAATTAGTATACAAAAACCTGGTTGGCAAACCGTTGAGTTGTAAGAAAAAGGCGCCACACTAGCCCACACAAGTGAACTAGTGGACTCAAGACGCCGAATTGAGATTTGCCGTGTCAATAATTGACGTCTTTTTACTGAAATTGACGTCGTTGGCTATTAAAAAATCATTTCGAACATTTTATTTGAACTAATTTCATTAATTTCTCTATTTTAATTATAAATTCATTCGAAAAATGCCAACCATCATATATTTGTGAGTTTTTTTAAGTAATTTATCTCAAACGTTGGAGAGAGGGGTGCCACCACCAAGTTACTGCCCCGGTTGGAAAAAGAATGAAGGTCTAAAGTACCACAACATCAAGCTACTAAAATCTGTAAAATATCCTTAGTAGATTTTCAACTTCATTGCTTAAGGTTCAAGGTTTTTTTTTTTTTTCCTTCCCTTTTCTACTGCAATCTGTCCTAGTTTGAGGACAATCAGCTGTACTTTGGATATTCTCGCAGTTGGACTTGCTGGGTATGCATCCAGTGATGCACCCTCTCTTAGGTTTAACTTGATGTTATTGTGTCCTGTGGTATCCTTTTCTTTAATCGCCTGACATGAGGTTTCCTGGACATAAGCAGTCTTGCTAGGTTATTAGGATGCTTGGTTAGTCTGTGCTGATATCTCTTGGTTTGTCTAATCGCCTCTTCTACGATTGTAGTGATTTGGAGATCTCTGTGCAGGATATTGTTTGTAACGTACCAGGGGGCTTTTGTGATCAGCCTCAAGACTTTAGACTGGAACCTTTGGAGAATTCCCATGTTTGATTTTGCGGCAGTCCCCCACAGTTGTATGCCGTATGTCCATACTGGCTGAAGTATACATTTGTAGATAAGCAGCTTGTTCTCTAGATTTAGTTTTGATTTGTGTCCTAGCAGTGGATATAGCTGTCTTAATAATAGGCCGAGCTGTTTTCTTTTGGTAAAGATGTGTTTCCTCCAGGTCAGTCTTTTGTCAATATGCATACCCAGATATTTTGTGTCATCAGTTTGTGGTATTTGGGTGCCATTCAATGTTACAGGTGGACAAACTCCCCGACGAAGCGTAAATGTTACGTGTGCCGATTTTGATTCGTTTATTTTAATACGCCATAATTTTGTCCATTTTTCGACAAGTCTTAGGTCTTTTTGTAAGAATTCAGACGCTTGTGATGGGTCCTCGTGGCATGTCATAATTGCAGTGTCATCTGCATAGGTCGCCATTGTTGTGGAAGTCCTGCTCGATACCGATAGGTCTGCTGTAAATAACAGGTACAAGATAGGACCAAGTACACTTCCTTGTGGTACCCCTGACAATATAGGGTTTAAATTACTTATTTCACTTCCCTGCTTTACTATGAAATGCCTGTCTGCCAAGTATGATTTTATTAGGGTGTAATAATTGGTCGGTAATTGAGTCTTTACTTTATATAGGAGGCCTTCATGCCATACTCTGTCAAATGCCTGAGTTACGTCTAGGAATACAGCTGAGCAGTACTGCTTAGCTTCAAGAGTGTTGTGTATTTTTTCAACCAGTCTGTGAACTTGCTCTACTGTGGAGTGCTTTGCGCGGAACCCAAATTGATGTTCTGGTATTATTTTTTGTTCCTCAAGAACGGGTAGCAGCCTTTGTAAAAACAGGTTCAAGGTTGATTGGGAAAATTTAACAGTTTCGGTTTGAAAATTTGACAGTTTGACGTGCTGGTGTGTGTACATACTAGAAATATTGGTTTTACAGCTGGTATTACATGAATTGTTTCATTAATTTAACCCGCATGTTTTTACACCCATTGTAGTCTTAATAGTATAGAAATTCATTGTAGCCTTTAAGGGTTAAGAAAATAAAAGCTCTTGAATGACTGATACAGAAAATTTTGCCTTTTATAAAATATAGAAAAACGAAAATGTTATAAACAAGGTGTGTAGGAGGTGATATCTTAGGTCAATATCTACCAAAACTACATAATATAATTATGTTCCACAAAATGTTATGGATTTGCAGTTATACAAAATTTTCCAAAACGTCGAGAAATATCATCCAAAATAGTGTTTGGTTAAGTAATAACTAAAGCTTGTTTTTGTGTCTAAGTCATTGTTCAACTCCCTCCCCCCCTCCAATTCTAGGCAAGTTCCTGGCTACGACCCAGCTACTAATAACGAACTGATAAAGCTTGTGGTAGATATTTTACAAAATCAATTTAAAACATACCTTTACTGTTGTATTTGCCATTCTAACATGGCCAAGCATAGAAATCCAATCATAATTCTTATCTTCATACTTTATAACAACTATGAAGTCTGCATGGGATACCCCAGGACCATCTTTATAGAGTACTAAAAAGATTAAAAGATTTATGTACAAATAATCAAGTGATTGGACAATTAGAACACAATTTCAGTAGAAAAGTTCTTACAATAATCACCGCCAAACTTTATTCCTGGTTTTACAACATAGCCCTTAGACCTGTAGTAATGATATACAATATATGCACTAATAAATTTTTTATCTGTTGCTGTAAAGAGGTCCCAAGATTTTTCTACATTTAACAAAGTATTATCAAGGTTTACTATTTGTAAACATCCCAAACCGTAAACCAGAAAGAAAGCTTCCTGCGGGGTCAGGATAAGCTTTTCTGGTATTTTGACTTTGTTTATACAGCACTTAGGTTTCATGTTTGCAAAATAATTTTCTTCCTCAGATTCACTGTTAGGAACTATGACCACTATGTCGTCTTTGTCATGACTTTGAAATCTTTCAGCAATAAGAGTCGTGTTGGTTTCTTCTGCATCATCTTCATCGCTGGATATCAAATCAATGACATCTTTCAGAGTTCTTTTTTCACTGTCACCAATAATTTTGGTAGTTAACCCATCAATATCCTTCATGAAACTATCTGCGTCTGCTGTTCCTCTGAGGCCTTCAAACTTCTTGAACCAATAATTTCGTTTTAGAAACTGTCTTTTACGCATAATACATGGTGTAGCATCATTCTGAGCGGCTTTCGGCTGCGATCGCGATGCTGATCCCTTTCCAAAGCATCCCATATGATAGAGCAGTGCTGTCTCTTCCATAGATCTTATTTCCACATTATACCCGTTGTAATAACCAGTAAACATAATTCGCATCGAATTATCTAATGGAAAATGCAAGGATTCAATAGCCATCGGAAATGAAGTAATTTTGAAATCTACAGATCACAAATTACAAACTGTCAAACTGGCCAGTTGTCACACTTGTCACATTTATTTACAGCGGATTGTGTCAGTTTTAATAGAGGTATTCTACTCTTTGGTTCTAAGTGAAGACAAGAAGCGCGTAAACGTAAATTATGTTACTGCATGAACTTAAATATGTTCAAACAGGACTAAGTACGTACTCCAAAGTTCCTAACACAAAAATGAACCATAATTGTCACAACATAGATTTACTTTGGTTAGGCTATCATAAAAGAGGCAAAATGAGGCGAGAGAGATAGCCGAAACGGAGTCCTTTGTCCTTTTCACTCAATTGCCAAAAGCCAACAGTTACCGACTTCAAGTAAAATAAGTTACGGATATTACATAAGGTGACTGGTAATTGGTGACCTATATTTTATACACGTGATTGTAGTCATGATAATAAACAACTTTCCCAAAGAAACTTTTTCTTGGCTTATGGTGCGGGCGCTGCTTTTGGAGTTGGCTTGCGAGCCGCGCGGGTGCTCTACCTACCCACTGTTGCACGGTACGATAGTAATGTGATAGAACGGCGTCATGCGGCTAACAGCTGATAGGTCAAAGGCGCGCGCGCGCTAATTTCATGCTTTTGTGTCTCTACTCATGTCATGTAAAAGTGAATCGATAAGGCGGTTGTGGCATGGCATACCATTTCACAGGTAAGGCGTATTGTAGATTTTGTTTACTATCAATGTTTAATGTGACCATTCCGTATACGTTTCGTAGACAAAAATAATCTTTTTTTTTTTTTTTTTAATTAGCCTACTCTGTCCCACTGCTGGCAAAATAATCCTATGATTTCTTATATTTTTCATTAAAATAAAAGTTAAGATATTATGCGTATGGATCGCCCAGAGGACACGGTGGAGCACACGGTGGAGGTCTGCCCCGCCTGGGCAGAGCACCGCCGTGTCCTCGTAGCGGCGATCCGCGGCGGCGACCTATCGCGTCAGGCCCTGGTTCAATCCATGGTCCGGAGTGAGAGGGAATGGGACGCCGTCACCTCCTTCTGCGAATCAGTTATGCTAGCGAAGAAGGTGGCGGAGCGTGAGAGGGAGAGAGCCTCTCGTCCCAGCTGTCGCGGGAGACGCCCCGGGCGTCGGGGGTGGCTTCCGGCCACCGTAGACGCGGACCTGTGGACGGTGAGTAATGGGCTAGCTCACCGTCCGTCCATCTTTTGACGACAGGCCGTGTTGACGGTGCGTTCGTGTTCCACGCGCGCCTCAAAGAGATGTCAGCAAACAGAGAGGGGCCCGCAAGGGCCGATGCCTGCCAGGGCTACGGGACTGTTCGAAAGAAATACCACGGCCCTGGAACACAAAGGGCAAGGAAGGAACATGGATGGGTTTTAGTCAGTACAAGTCTGACACTCCCTTCTGCTCTGCCCAGAGCGGGAGAACTCGTTTGATGATTTCCCATCCGAAAAAAAAAAAAATATATATTTGAAAAATTTGTCGTAAGTAGTATTAGTTTTGTTTGTTTCAGCTTACCATCGAAAGAAGAAATTAAGCAAAAATGGTTGAACGTGATTCCCGAATCTCAAACAATAACTGAAAGTTCTTTTGTGTGCAGCCTTTATTTCAAAGCGACGGATTTTTCAATTACAATGTTTGTAACACACTTTTAGTTTTATTTTCCTCCATTTAAATACCCAAATACCAGCTCTGCTGAGCAAACGGAAAAAGAGCATGAAAAGGCTATGGTCCCCAATGAAATTCTGCATGTATTTTTACCACGGAACAGAATAAACACTGAATTGTTTTTTCTGTTCCATGACTCTTACCTACTGTATCATAATAAGCCACGCAAATCGTAGTTGCTTATTCGATCGACACAAGGCATAATTATGTCTCAGCAATGTTGTAAATTAACTATCATAACTACTTTTCTTAAAAAACGTGGGTAGAACACGATTCAACACCGACAAATAACACAAAAAGGTCAAGGTCAAATACTTAACGAGTTTTCGAGAAAAACACATTTATTTTAAATGTACTGTGTTTGTTTTTCTCATAAATTATATATTCAATTTTTTTAGGAACCGTTGATGTGTTAACCGGAGACAAATTATCTCTTTCAAAACGAACTTTCTGATCTTATTTACATATGTAGTATATAATAAGACAAAGTCGTTCACACTGTCTGTACTCTTAGATCTTTTAAACTACGCAACGGATATTAATGCAGTTTTCAGCAATATATAGAGTGATTCAAGAGGAAGGTTTATATGTATAATTATTAATCACTCCACACTGCCCCACATTAGTATCTCTACATTGCACCTATGCTTAGCCGAAGCGCAAGCGGGTCGTTAGTTTGTTGTTAAAAATTTTGGTCACCTTATTAAAAAGAGATAAACAGCCTCTATAATATAAAATTATTCCTTCAGTTTAATCTAAATGATCTAATTGTATGTACCAAAAATTTGTATGTCATTATGTTATATGATCGAATATGCTAAGCTACTATTATACTACCACTATAAGAACTTTTGTAACCTACCCTTACCTTAGACCTTCGACCTTTTATATTTATCTGCAAATAAATATTTGACTCTGTTATAAATACCTCTATCGGCACGTTTTCTAGTATTCAGTCCAGTTTGTATACTTAGTCCATGTGTTACTGTAATATAAAAAGTCAATTTATGTTATCTATAGTACCCCTTTGTTATGAATCAAACAATTATTTCTAACGTTCGGTGATAAAAAAACAAGTCTTACCTTTCGATTAAATTCTAAATACCTAGTGCCATAACCCTAACCATGAACGCTTGGAGGATATTTGAGCATAAATTGGACGACAAGAAGCGGAAAGAGAAAAAAGGTCAGAAACCCTCAGAACCCTCAGACACAGAAGAGACAGAGAGACGTAAAAAGGAGAAAGCCAGAAAACTTGCCGAGAATAAATACGACCGTAAGTAGTCCAGTAATAGAAATACAGCGATATTAATAACTTGTATATAAACATTGACTTTACCAAATGTAGTAAGTATGAAACTATGAACAGTGTAAATACATAGTACGTAATAAGTACAACAGTCAGTGAATAAATTAAGTATTGGTAAATAACATAACTGTGCAGTTAAAGCAGTCCACATGCACTCGTACATACATACCGCTCGACTCCGCTCGAGTTAGATACCTTATACCTCAACTCGCGACAACTGCCAGTTGCTAGTCAGTCAGGGTCTATACGCGCTCAGCGACATAACATAATACAGGATTATTTTTTAAGCAGTGCGCATAAAAAAATTGGTGGTTCAGTAAGAGTAGCACACATTTCTATTATTTGTTCAAAACTTTTTTGTATTTTTTTATGTGACTTTAAATCATCAAAATATGGAAACTATCTATTCCCGCGGTCCCTAATGAAAGGCTTGACCATTAAAGCAGCCACTCAAAGGCTGCTCGATCACGGCCATCATTTTTAAATACGCCTTAATGCAGAAGTACACCTAGAAGCAGAAGTACCCAGAAGTGTAAAGCTTGGCAAAAAAGAGAGTGCCACTTCTTGTCATATAGCCACCCCATATAATATGACTCGGCTGGTTTTGATACTTTTGACTTGAAAAATAGTCATTGTTTTATTTATATCAACCCGACTCGAAAAAATATTACTCGAGACAATATTCGACTCGAGAAAATATTTTAGTACCACCTGTCACCACTGCAAACTCTTTTTTGCCAAGCTGTAGGTACCTGTAAGTATTGTCAATAATTTTCATTTTATTATGTTTTTAAAAGTGCCATAATTTATTTGAATAATTTTAATGCTTTATTTTCTGCATTTTGATGATCCTAAGCCCATGAAAGTATGAAGGAAAAATTGAAATTACTCTACAAATAAGTTCCGATCACGGCCTAATCCTGAAAAAATCTAGTTCGAACCAGTTCGAACCTGATAAAATCAGCGATCAGAACATTGTAACCCACGTAAATACCTAGCTACGTCTGTGCACAAAAAACGAAACGAAAAATGGATGTTTAATAAAACTCATAAAGCTTAATTTGTCAAAGTTTGCGCACTGAACAAAAAATATTCCTGTTTATTGCTCAGCGAGACACCTACGGTACGACGCGATCGTGCAACGCAAAGAGTATAATAATAAAAGGGGAGGGCGCTCACATAGCTCAACGCTGGCAACGCCATGCACACTGTGCACAATGTATGTACAGATGCCAGCAGTTCAAGCTACCCGAAACTGTCAAATTTTCCCAACCAACCTTGAACCTTATGCTTTAGAGATAAAGTTGAAAATCTATTAAAGAATTTTGGCAGATTGTAGTAGCTTGATGTGCTGGCGTCTGTACACTAATATTAACCCACGACTAAGCCGCGGTAGGCGAAGCACGCTTCAGTTATACATAGTTGTACGTGCATAGCGTGAAGCGTCATAGCGTGTACCCTATATAACTATTATTGCAACAACGACACTGATTTAATCTCGAAACATTATCTGTCAACGTTCCGTGTTGTATATCAGTCGCTGCAACTAAAAATAGGGAAGATCTCGTCACAGTAACATTTGGTTTCTAATTTACGTCGGCGTGTCGTAACTTTGGTTCTCTTGCGGATGTCCTCATTTCTGATTTGATCACGCAAAGTTACCGACGTAGCCCGAAGAATTACCAAACTTAAGTGGCAGTGGACAGGGCACATTGCTCGCAGAACAGATGGCCGATGGGGCCGAAAAGTTCTGGAGTGGCGACCGCGAACTTGCATTGGAAGGCCTCCCACTAAGTGGACCGATGACCTGGAGAAGGTTGCGGGGATCCGCTGGATGCGAGTCGCACGGGACCGGTCAATGTAGTGACACTTGGGGGAGAACTATGTACAGCAGTGGACGCTCTGGATGATGATGACGATGTGTCCTAACATTGTTATCATATTTTAACCAGAGTTCGCACAAATCATTCATTCATTCGCTCATTTTCGTTGGCTCACGCGTGCGTGAGTGATATCGTTAAAATAATAAAAATACAAAAAACTCCATCAATAGAGAGGCAAGTTTTGTATTTGCTTAACCGTAGCGGGCCAAAAGAAATGCACAATTACAAGTAAAACCAGCTTCGCCGGACTAGACTGCGATGATGCGGTCTGCATTCGCGAGTAGAACTGGTGATATATGGAGCGGGAATAACTGAGTAGAATACGGAATTTCGACGGATAAAATATCGATAAATGCTAATACGATGCTACAAAATTGCGATGCACGTTACTGTGATAGACCGTCTCTCCGAAACCACGACACCTCGATGCATCAAAGTCAAGTAGTATCGCAGTGAAGTTCTATCGCGGTAACGTGCATCGAAGTGTGGCTTCGCAGAGACGCTAGACGGTCTATCGCAGTAACGTGCATCACAATTTTGTAGCATCGTATTAGCATTTATCGATATTTTGTCCGTCGAAGTTCCGTATTCTACTCGGAATAACTGACTTACCGACATTTTTTACACAAACAATATTCGTGCAATATTTATTGATGTAATATAATTTTATAAAGTATAAAACAGTTTGCGGGCCGGATGAAAAACCTACGTGGGCTGCTAGGTGGTCCGGGGGCCGCATGTTGGGGGCCTGTATTAGCCTATAAAATAAATGAACGGTCTACTAGTCATTTCAACATTCAAAACTATGTAGTACCCCCAAGACCGTCAAGTTGACAAAAAAATAATAAAACTAACTAAAACTGGAAAGTACGTCAATCTCCAAATAAATACAATAATTGGCTCCTATGACCACGCCACTATCTTCCACACGCCCTTACCTATTAACTTGTAACGAAAAAGGAGGTGTGTGTATCCGTCAGTGGCATACTTCCCAAACGGATAAAACCGATTATGATTGAAGTTATTTTTTTCATGATATTTTCTGAATTTTATTTTGTATATGCCATTAAGGTGGAAGCGCCAAGGTAATCCGAAAAACTATATTTTTTAATCCCATTCAATGTCTATTTCGAATTGGTCATTGAATGGGATTAAAATGTATGTACTTAGAGGGTTGTATTGATAATTTTAATGATTATAATTCTGTAACTACATACCGGTTACTGTCGTGAATCATATTTTATTTAACATACAGCCTGTCACTGACTCTCATTTTTATATACATATGTATATTAGTTGATACTGATCTGTAAATTCATGGTAAAAAGATACGAAAACTTGAATTTCGCGGGTTACCCTGGCGTTTCTATCTTAAAATGATGTTTCCAACCGATCCTATAAAACTCTGTCTCTTTCTTTCCAGACAGATTGATATTTATCAAAGAAGGTACGAATATAATAATCATTTTAATATCAAAGTTGTAAGTAAAAAACTATGATAGACAAACTAACGTCTCTTTTCATGGCTTACGAACATAATATTACTTTTCTCTATGGTCGATCGAAAAGGTTGTGAATTGATATAGTCTGTGATAGTCACAAGACTTCTCAGCTGAGGCTGCTCTTACCTTCTGTTTTTCTCAATTAGTTTAAAGTTTTTCGGTTCTTAATTGGCGTTAACAGACGTGATTGTCGCCAATTCTGTAGCCAAAATGGCTAATATGGGAGATGTTAATCAGGTATTGCCGTCGCTGGGTGATGAAAATATGGGTAAGGAACTCACTTACGCATTATTCCTCAACTAAATTAACGCTCTTACATATTCGGAGACATGACCAATTTGATACTTTCCAGATAAGATTTCGGCAACCACCAACTTGCAAATGCGTGCCCATGATGTACGCGTAACTCAGATCAACTGGTCATCTTATCTGCAGTAAGTATTGATTCTCCCTTGCTCAGGCCTATGTTTCTGACGCCTATATTCTGTTCAGATCTGTAGCTGGTATCATTATATTTTAGGTCACAGATGATCACGCAACGTGACCATGACTTTATTGTGAACTTAGATAAGCATGGTCCAAACGATATACCTGACCAACACCCCGAAATGTGTGGTGATGTGTTCCTGAGCTTGCTAACACATGTCAGCAAGGACCAAACCGTCCAGTACCTGCTTGTTATGATTGATGACATCCTTAGAGTAAGTGCCACTAACTTATCTTAATATGTTACACCTTCCCATTAGTAATGTACACAACAAAGTAATTCTTAACGAGCTGTAACTTTTAAATAAATTGTTTGAGTAATCAAAGAAGTTGATATGTAGTATGATATGAAATTCATTTCATTGTAAATATTCCAACCAGATCAAAATCTATTTATTTTCATTTCAGAAAGACAAGAATAGGGCTAATATCTTTCGTGCTGGAAGATCTTGGGCGCCATTCCTGAACTTGCTGAACCGCCAGGATGAGTTTATCCAGCACATGACGGCTCGTATCATTGCCAAGCTAGCCATCTGGCATCCACAACGAATGGAGAAGAGTGACCTGCAGTTCTATCTCTGCTGGCTCGTAGACCAACTTAAAGTTAATGTAAGTCATATAAAACTTTTCATGAAATTCACTTATTTATCACAACATGCCAGCAAATCAAGCCTTGAACCCAATGCATTAATCATAAAGTCTAAAATCTATTAAAGACTGTAGTAGCTTGATGTGCTGGTGTCTGTGCAATTGTACAATGCATTTTATGCATGAGTTTTTGAGTATTTTATATGCATGTATCTGCAATATGAATGATATGAATATTTTGCATTTGATACTGATTGAACTTATGAAGCATGTATCATGTATCATTAAGCTTTTGCTGGTAGTTTACACACTATTACAATATATAATTTAAAAATAAAATATGAACTGAAGCCATCATCAGCTTGTCAAATAAAATGCTTCTAATAAATAATATCACTAACATTCACCTTTTCAGTACCTACTTATATGATTTAAAAATAATTTGAAACACTCAATAATATACTTTATGGACAGTAGTGAGTAAGATATTAATTAAGTAATTATGATAATAATGGGTGTAAAGAGACCCTTAACTAAGCTGGAAGGCACTTGTCCTCCCTGTTATAGCAATATTTTTTTCGTTCAGGATCTTAGGAAATCTTGGGAACCAGTTTCAGAGATATTGGGTTTCGTACCATACCACTACGTTATAGGGCATTATGAGATTCTAGTATTAGTCTCAACGTGATCGGGTTTCTCTTTAAAGATTGAAGAACATAGGGACTGACAAAGAGTATATGTATGAATGCGCCTATCCATGACTTCTCTGACCTCTATGACATGTGCTGCTTGGATAATACCTACATATTCAGCTTGATAGTCAGTGTTGAGCATTCCCAGGGGTCTGGATATTTTAATGTTTAGGTCATCTGAGAAGATCTCTCTCTGACACCTGTCCTGTCGTCGGTTTTGATCTATCAGTGTAGATCCATAGCACCATATCCATAGCTCTTTTGTTCTTTGGGTTCACAGCGCAGATGTGTGACTGCTAAGCTGTATGTTGTAGTGTTTTTGGAAGCAGTATGTTTTCAGGGTTCTACCGCTGGGTGAGGGTGATGCCATCATAGGCTGTTGTTTAAATGCATCCTCTTTTTGAGTGTATGTTTGATTCTGGAATCTTTACTTAACGTACCAGATATGTCGCGCCTGAAAGCCGCTAGGGTCGCCTCTTCTCATATGACAAGGTGTAGATGTGGTAACACCAGCTTCACCTGTAGAGCAGCAGTGATGATGTTCTCATGCTGCAGGTAATTGCTATGCAAGCAAATTTTTGCAATTTTTCCAGATGCCTGTGGGCTGTACTCAGGTTGGTCCTGGACCACCAAAGTAAAGAGCCTGGTTGGTTGGATGACTGTGGTGTATAGCTAGTAGGTATTTGGCTGCTTATGCCCCAATTTCTGCTGAGCAGTCTTTTGCATTGCCATAGGGCTATACTGGCTTTTGTGTTGATGTGATTGGTGAGTTTTGCCTAGTTCAGCAGTTTGTCCAAATAGTTGCCCAGTTAATTGGATTCAGTCGATAGGCTTTGGGTGGTCCCAAAAAAGCGTGTTAATTGTAGGGTTACTAACTTTCTTTTCATTGTAAAAAGAACGATTTTGGTAGGGTTCACTGCGAATGCATTCCTTGCACCAAACCTCTACTATCTTCATGGCTTAACTCATAAGGTTGCATAGTATGTTTTCATGAATGGTTATATCAGCAGCATAGCCCAACGTGGATAGCTGTCTGTCATTTAAACTTTATGCATTAACTTTGTTGACAGAAAAGCTTACCAATTGAGAAAATATAGGATTTAAGTTCGAGCGTAGCAAGCTCGAACATTTTGGCATTCAGCTCGAATTTGATGAGTTTTATTTAATCTATTAACTAGCTGATGCCCGCGGTTTCGCACGCGTGAATGTCGGTTATCGCGACCAAAAGTAAGAGATAGACATATGCCATCGCGTAATTTTCTGTAGACCTATATAAGACACACAATTCCACCTTACATCATTTTGTTATATATCAAAGAGGGAGCAGCGTTCTCGTTGAAAGTTCCCAGACGGCAAATTTTTTTCCGACACCTCCAACAAATATCATCATATCACATTTTTTCTTGTATTTGAGCGTTTTACTCGATTTTTGATGTGTGATTATGGTTTATATATGGCCACAAAATTAAAAAAAAAAATGTCCGAGAAAGTTTGATTATTTTTCTCGGGAATGTTTTAAACAAATATTTCAATTTGTTTACGTACATGAGTAAAAACCTTGTCTCTGCAAAGGATGTTTCATAAAATCCTAATTTTGGGCATCATTGATGATTTGTTACATAAAAGATATAATAATATTATATTATATAAAAAGTCCATGGTACAATTGAGTGGTGTACTTTGCGATGCTTAAAAATTAATTGAAAGTGGATTTAAATGTAATTTTGTTTAATTTAATAAAATGATTAAAAATTAAAATATGTATTAATCAATTTTTTGTTTCATACAGAAATACACCAAAAAAAAAACCTTTTTTCGTCCGAAATTATATTTTTTATCTATATAATCCAAAATCAAAGAAAAAATATTTAATAAGTAAGGAAAAAATATTTAATAAAAAAAATAGACCATTTAAAAGTAAAATACTACTTTAAAACAATTGTTTTATGCAATGCTAAAAATCAATATAAATCTCGGAACGGGCGGTCCTTAGCTTGTTTGGTCATTTTGGTTTGTTCCTGGAATCCAAGGCATAGCTGTTTGCATGTGTGCGTAGTATACCTCGCTAGATGCACACTTGCGCATCCACTGCTGCATGCCGTCTAATTTACCTAAACTGAATTCTTTAATTTTGTGATAGCCTTCTTAAGTATGTTTTATTTTTCATATACAAAAACTTGACAAATTATATACTAAAACCTTTCTCGAGAACCACTCTATCCATTGGTGGAAACAGCATGAAAGTCGGTGCAGTAGTTTTTGAGTTTATCGCGAACAGACAGACGCGGCGGAAGATTTTGTTATTTGTAGTGCTGTAGTGATTGAGTACCAAAGTATAGGATGTATTAGTGAGCTCGAAAATTTTAGTATTCACCTGGGATAGGTTGGTTTCTCTATAGTTGTCCGAGATTTCGGGGGGGTTTGAACCCCCAATGGAGGTGGGGGGTTTGTATACGTGGGGCCCATACCAATTGTTACTCCTGCTATTGGGTTAATCCGGCACTGTCTGAGCATGTTTGTGATCCAATAAGTGATAAAATAAGTAATGGAAATCAAATATTAAAACGAAGCATGTTATGTGGTAACGTGGTTAAGAGCCATTTCACAAAATTTTGACGCTCGAGTTTAGAAAGACCGCATAATTGTGTATGTGTAGCTATCCACACATACACAACGCAAACAGTGCAGCGCGAGTGTCGAGACGGACTAAACAATCTTGAGCCGTTATATTCGTAATGCACCTTGGTTTGAGATATATGCAAAAAGATTATTTATTCAGTCTATTCATCCATTAAAGATTTCTAGACTTATAAATACTGATACTGATACTGTTAGCCTACGTCATCCCACTGCTGGGCAAAGGCCTCTCCCCATGACTTCCAGTTGCTTAAACACAAAAATATATGTTATGTAAAGTAACAGAATTAAGGTAGAAATTTAGGTAATAGAAATAACACAAACAGGGAACAATTACATAGGTCAAGGCTCTGTCAAGAAAGTACCGGGAAACGAAAACCACAAATCTGGCCTATTTCGTCGAATTTGCTCTCTTAAACCCCGGATAACGCTCAAATAATATTCTTTATTTACTGTTTGACCTTCCGAGTGCAAAACACCGCAATAGTAAAAAAAAACGGTCAACATTGACTTTTGATCGAATTTAAAATATCAGAATTAAAAACAGCGTAAAATTTGCAATTTGTAATATGAATGTATGTTAATGTAAATATTTTGAAAACCTGACGTTCTAATTTTTTTCTAACTTCAGAATCTCATTAAGCATTAAATCCTCTAAGCAAATGTTGTTGTCGTACCTAGGAGGATAACAATGCATTCACGATAGATGCGCTCGCAAATCGAGCCGCAGAAAAAAAGGCACAGTTCCTCCGTTGATGGGCGCTCGGGCCAGACTAATCGGTGCCTTGTTTTTTTTTAATGTCATCTCGCAGTTCTACCTGGAGAGCTTGTCGTCAGCTTAACTGTATCAACCTGTAGGTGCCTTGAGGCCTTGTAAGGCCTCCAGCCAGGGCAAAAAACTTACAAACTAAGCGATTACACGCTAAGGGCACCCCCTGTGGGGTACGAGCCTCGGCTTAGAGAGTCGCTGACGGAGGACAGCAAGGGGACAGGCTGGATCTGAGCGAGATTATTTAGGGGCTGATTTAAAACTACAGGCTCAGACTCGTGGGCTTGCTCGAGCAAAGGTTGGGGAGGACATGGACTGGGATTTCGCGACGGGCCTCGACAGCGAGGACGGAATGACGGCTGTTTCCATCTATGCTTCTTGAGCGTGCTAGTTTCCCTACTGTTCTCCTGGAGGAGGGGTGATGGCGTCATCGGAGTCGACGAGAGTATGCTTTGGTCGGCAAATCTGACTAATGCGCGAGGGCTCGTATCGGGTGGCCGATGCGATCGGGCAGGGGTTACGGTGTTTTATGGCAGTATCAAAGAAGCGCTTAGAGGCGCTTCATGCAATGCTGGATTGTGGGCATTTTAAGGTCTTAATCGATGCCCGCTCATGCATTGTAATTTATTCTAATTTAGAGTGATATTGAAAATTACATTTTCTGATTAAATGAATTGATTTTAATAAAATTCTGAAATTAGTTTAGTAAAAGAACATAGTTTATTTTAACATGATTTTTTTTAGTGTAATTACGCTTTATTCAAATAAAAAAATCGCGATAGAATAGCGATCGTAAAAATTTACCTAAGAGTGCTTTTTTACTAATTAATTTTATTAATTATCGATATTCTAGTACATTGGGTGTCGACAAAATTATATCTCTGATGCTTTATGAATAGGAGTCTGAAATTGACTCTGCGATGATTTTTCAGTAAACTAGTTGTGGGAGAATAATCACTACATAGTAAACAAATAAGTTTTTGCTTATTTGTTACATGAAGTATCAATACGAAAGACTAGTCTTTTTTTAACATGTATTCAATAATGCCAGAGTGTTACCTAAGATGGTGAATTAGGCGACTAAAGTCTTAGATATTTGCGCGAAAACGTGAAATGGCTCTTAATAAATAGTAGTTTATGAAGCTGTATGTTAAATAAACTCACACTTGTGTTCAAATGACTGCTGTTATGCAACAGTTTCATAAACGATGTACTAACATTGTTTTGTTGGGAAGAAACATATATTATTTAAATGTTTAGTAAAATTAATTACATGTGGATAAATTCAAAACATCAATTTTACAATTTTACGACTATGACATAAAAATAATTAATTAGCTGATGTAAAGAGGCAAGAAGATACAATATTGTATTTGAATTATCAATTCATAAATTCCTATTAGAGTGGAGACAATAATGGTAACCGTAAAGTTATTTAATTTTTCAGTAAATATCTAAGTTTATTCTTAAACTGGCATATAAGTATGAACATAAAATCATCACAGTGACTTTCTGCTCATAAGTTATAGAAACCTACATACATGTACGCACGACGGCTGATCACGCTTTACAAAACCAGTTTATGCGGATCTCTCATTGTACAGAAAATATAAACAAAGCGAGGCCACGTTATACTGGAAATGTAAAGCTTGATGTGCCGCCGTGTGTACAATTAACAATTGAAACTCTCCAAGAACAGATACTCTATGTTTCTAGAATACATCATTATTTTAAGATACTTCATGCACAAGCATTTCCATGCATTGCAATCACCTTTAGATTAGAGCTGTATAACCATTACTGTAATGAATAAGACATCATCATTTTTAATAAACAGATGTACATATTTCAAAACTCCACTTCACAATTCGACAGTAGTTGTGCGGCATCGCTTAGTGCCTTTTACCAGATTGGTATAACTGTATCATCAATGTGTCTAAACCGACTGAAATGTAACACAATGTTGTGAGTATCACGTGCTAGCATCACGCATCGTTGGGGCTTTGATGACGCGGATAATTGTCACTGAGAGGTTTATTTTCTGGTAAGGCGGAGAAAATGTCTGCCGAGTTAGAGCATGCCGAGCAGGTTATGTTGCTGCACGAGAAACAACATTTCGCCGCCGATAAACTTCAGAAACACCTGAAACATCACCACAAGGAAAAGGAAAATGTGGCTATCGACGCTGGCCCAGAGAAGTACTCCAGCCTTTACAGCTCTTTTGATGAGCTGAAGCCGCTCGAGGACTTGCCGCCCGGCCTGCACAAGGTACTCTCGTCACATGTACATGTCGACACCGAACTGAGTGTTCAACAAAACTAAAGTCTTATAACAGTCATGACTAACTTTCTTTTGTATATTTTTAGGTGTTTTTTAACAGAATGTGTTTTAATCATTGATATTATATTATATACTGCATGCTTACACTAATCTTTCTCATTACACTCACAAACTAGGAGGATGTGAAGGTATGTGCAAAGTGCATGCAGGCTTAAAATATATAGCTTTTTTTGTATAAATGTTATTATTATTCTTTTAGTACTTACTTATTAAGATTTAGTTTATTTTTTTTTGTATTACACATTATTCTCTCCAGTCGACAATTCATGTATTATTTATTTAACTTTGGTAATACATAAGTTTAAAATATACGTTATTTTATATGCGAATTTCGTTTTTGTAATCGTGGGGCAATACAGTGGATGCTTAAATCTATCTATTATGTGATATAACGCTCTAATTTAATGTTTTTCCAATTTACTGTTCTGTAAATAAACTGAGAAATGAGATTTTTTGTTTTTGTGAAATGAAATGTAGGTTTGATTTTGATTTGTCGAAAATAGAATTTTAATTTAGAATTAAATTTTTCAAATTTTGGCAAAAATGGGGCAACGATATAACGCCTGAGGTTCATGAGCATAGTACAAAACTATATTTTGCACACAGAACAACGAATACATCCAGTCGGTGGCCCGCTGCCTGCAAATGATGCTGCGCATTGACGCGTACCGTTTCGTGTTCGTGTCCTGTGACGGCATCTCCACTCTGCTGTCTATCCTGGCTTCCAGGGTCAACTTCCAGGTAAGGTCAGGTTTACCACGATATTTGTTAGCCGATAAAATGTTTGCTGATAATACTTAACTAATAACACTCCCCACTTCTTAGGTTCAATACCAGCTGATATTCTGCGTGTGGGTGCTGACATTCAACCCTCTGCTGGCTGAGAAGATGAATAAGTTCAATGCTATTCCCATCCTTGCCGACATTCTCAGCGACTGCGTTAAGGAGAAGGTCTCGCGCATCGTGCTGGCTGTCTTCAGGAACCTGATAGAAAAGCCTCAAAACCCTCAGGTGAGGCTTATTCTTAAACTGCTAAAGCCTAAAGTCCGGGAATGCAAAACTAGAAAATACACTGCAAACGAGAAATGCGTGTGCGCGGGGACCTCCTCTTAGACATCTTGCCCTACTCAAATAACCGTACGTTGATGTCTATGTAAAATATTCGCATTCGCGAATGTTTCATGAAAATCGCCGCCAACTCTTGCATTTACCTCTTGTAACACGCAATTGTCAAGCGGGTTTCGGTACAGGAAGTAATTAAGTAAAAAAACAGATTCAGCATTGATTCATGATACAACTTTTCCTCCATATTGCTTTGACAACGATTTACAATAAGTTTGTTATCCGGGTTCGTACCAGAGTCAAAATTATTCCTATACCAAAGCTGGGAGGTCATCCAGGCTCAAGTGCGGATGTTAAACGTACACTTATATCACGCACTTTTATCTTGCTCATTTAAGATACTTCAAATCATCATAACACGCAAGCTTGAATTGTACCTAGAGAAAAATAACAGCCTTATTTGTCGAATTACTGGTATCACTCAAATAGACCCTTTATTCCCCTTCACTGCCTCAATTATGTTTGTAGAAGCATAATACAAGATGCTGACGACTTCATTTTATATTACATTAGCTTTTGCCCGCGGCTCCGCTCGCGTTAGTTAAGAATTTAATAATCAATTCAGGTTTTACTCTGCTTGTAATAATATATTTATTTCAATCATGATTCGAAAGACACGTGGGGTCGATAAGAGGATTTATTTACTAGACGCACGCATACCCATGTGATGGAAGATGACCTGTGCCTCCAACCTTTATTTATTCGAAGACTAAGACTGTTTCTTAATTAGGTAAATGTTATTAAAGACTAGCTGTAGCGCGCGACCTGCGTCCGCGTGAAATGATAACAAAAATATTACTTGCCTATTTTAATCGGGTTTTGTTAACAGTTTCATGGGTTTTAATTTTTTTTTGCACGGAACCCTGATTTTTTCTAAAATAAAAGTAGCTCTAGTTACTCCTTACAACATCAGCTATCTGCCCCGTCAATATCGGTACAGATGTTTTGGAGATTAGCCACAACAATCAGATGGACACAAAAACATAAAAAATATTTTTGTTAAAAGTACCGTATTTACTTACATATGTATCGAGTAAACACCTCAATTTTATTTATTTTTATAGATCAAAATCGGTTGTAATAATATTCTCATATAAGTACCTTGGGAGAGCTGTCTGACCAATGCCAAGGATTGTACAGGAGAAACAAAAAACCAGCCATTTATTAGTGCTACAATAATGGGTTTAGCATATAACCAATATTATTTTGCACTAAAAACAACTGCAATTCATTCACAAAGTCATAAAAATGTTGTAAATCTGCAGGAATATTTCGACGGTCTGTCAATTTTCTTGGACTGGGTCCTTAAAGAGGGATGTTTTGGAAATTGGTGGGTGATGATATGCTTTCCAATGAGAGATTAATTCATCATAAACGGTAAAGGTTTATGATGAATTAATTTAATACCTCGACATATTAAAATTCCTTGCACACAATCATATTTTGTCACCAAATATTTTTAACAGAACAGACATCGAGTGTTAGAGGCAGCTACAGTCGTAGTATATTTACAACTTTCACTGTTACCAGGTCTCCAAGGAACACTGCATCGCCATGGTACAGTGCAAGGTCCTGAAGCAGCTGTCGATTCTGGAGCAGAAGCGCTCTGATGACGAAGATATCATGAATGACGTAGCTTTCCTCACGGAACGTCTGCAGGCTTCGGTACAAGACCTCAGCTCATTCGACCAGTACGCTACAGAAATCAGGAGTGGCCGGTACGTTTTAATATTTTTTTTTGTTCATAAATGCTTATTCTATCTAAGTTATTTTTTAAATTAGTAAGATCAGTTATTTGTCGAGTAACACTAATAGTTTCGAAAATGTCTCTATGTTACATACACAACCTCATTTTTCAAACTAAAACATCTTCGTAGCAACGAATATATAAAGTCCCATTAAAATAGATGGACAAATTTTAACACAGTGTTCAGTACGTCCAACCAAAGATATCCACGCAAAAAAAACACTGATTAAAGTGATTTTATTTTGACCTAAAATAATAAATTGCCGGCATTTTTAGTGTATTTTCGTTAACTGTTTTTTTTTTCTTGTAAGTTATGCATTTTTTTTACTATTTTTTTTTACCATTATCCTTATTTTGGTGGTCTGAATGTTTTCTAAAAATTTGTCCATCTATTTTAATGGGACCTTATTTGGCAGAGATCAGAATAGGTCGAGTATTATATTTCCCTAAAGTTCAAAGACGAAGAAGCAAGTAACGCCTCCTTTTGAAATTCCAGAATATTTTTAATTTTGTAACAAACTTGTTAAATTAGATGGGAGTATAATCTACATGATACCTGGTTCCTTGAAGTTTTGATAAACCCACTCTACTTTTGATCATCAGAAGAGCTCAAAGCACTAATGAAAGCTGTTAATGTTTGTAGTCTGGAGTGGTCTCCGGTGCATAAGTCGGCTAAGTTCTGGCGCGAGAACGCGGTACGTCTGAACGAGCGCGGGCAGGAGCTGCTGCGCACGCTGGTGCACCTGCTGGAGACCAGCCAAGACCCGACCGTGCTCGCCGTCGCCTGCTACGACATCGGAGAATATGTGCGCCACTACCCCAGGGGCAAACAGTACGTATTCATTTTTACCCAACTGCGTCAAAAGGTAATGTTTTCCGAGCGTATGTATTTTCAAATATGAAATAAATTGGGATAAGGGCAGAAGAATGATGATGTAGTATTGGCACTCATTCGGAGGCAGTTACTATTTGTCACCAGATGACTAGTTACTGTCTGTAAGGGGCCTACCTGTCCCACCTCTGACGGGGATGCGGTACAAAAGATTGTAGGTCCCGTATCAGTAAAATATATATATATATTATGTATTAATAGTTGATTGCTGACTTTATATTCCGCCGGCGAGAACTCAGTCAAATACAAAACTTGTTTTTAACTCTACTCACTATTCGCCGGCCGGGCGGTGGCTTGTGGGTTAGTCCTAGCTAGAGATTAAGTTGAAAAGTCTCAAGGTTTGTCCTCTATTATTATAAGAAGTTTTATACCAGCGTCTGGGACTTCAGGAAGTTATTATTCCCTAAAGGCATTATGTTATAATTGCGAGGGGGTTAGTTGCAACCCATACGTACAAGCTCGTTTATTCGACTGGCGTAACAGTCTGACCCAACACTGCACCAAAGTCTATTAACGGCTAATGATAACCATAAGACATTATAAGCAATTCTGTGCATTTGAGTTTTACGTCACAGAGGAGTACTATATGGTTATACCGTTGTACACCCATGTTTCCTAGTGAGACATGTTTGCCAGTGAGCTTGTATGGTATTAATAGTAGACGGACTCACGATGATTGTAAACATGATTTGCTGTGTACTCGCAAAAAATAAGAATTCAGCAAAATTCAACAATCACGACCTGAGATTCGGCTGTCGTGATTATTAAATTTCCCCCTCATGATTATCTCATTGCGTCATCTCATGCACACTAACAACGCTATTTGTAAATTATCGTAAACATTCATTTGAACTAAGATTTGTATGTCATCTCTGCAGAGCCAGCCTAACAATGATCCATTGTACTTATTTTTATTGTCAACAGCAACATCGAGCAGTTGGGCGGCAAACAACGTGTCATGTACCTCCTGAGCCACGAAGAGCCCAACGTGCGATATGAGGCCCTACTCGCTGTCCAGAAACTGATGGTGCACAACTGGTATGTAGTCGTAACACCTTTTAGGGGCTTTTTATATGCGCTGATTAGAGTTGAGAAATGATGAAACAACGAAAAATGTATGGTCAAGAAGGTAATCATATCATACTTTAAACTTTGAATTTTATGAGTAAATCCACTAATTTGTGAATACGATTTGATTTTGCGATTTGATTATAGTTTGCGAATATGAGATCAGCTCATACTGAAAATGTAAAGCTTCATGTTTCGTCGTGTGATTTATGCGTCTGACCTATGGGATTTAGGGCGTGGTAATGTGACACAGATAAAGCAAGAGTATCTTAAGGATCCTTATCAGTTTGTCGGTCTGAAAACAGAAAACACCACTTTTTTCAGCTCAAATATCTCGATAACCAAAAGGTACTTGGTATGTTTTATAATGTACAGTTAGAAATCACTTATAATATGTCTAAAAAGCGTACCTTCGGGCGAAACTAAAAGCAGGTAGCAAGCGCATCGGCTAGTAGTAAGTAGTCAAAAAAAAAAAAAAAAATTGAATTGGATAGATAGACCTTAAGTTTTATAATATTTCATTACCAGTTAGCCAAAAAAGCTACTGAAAAACCTGGTGTTTGTAAAAACGTATGTTTGCTTTTTATTTTTCCTAATTTATGTTGAGTGGTTATCAAAATATAAATTCGTACACTTACTAAATATAAAGGTGATAGTGGTCCCAGATACCTAATGGTTATTGTTTTAATTGTTTCTGATTGGACCAATTGAGACTATATAGTTGAGCGAATAATTGGCAATATGAAGAGATCAAGTGTTGAACACGTGATAAGCCCAGATATGTTTGGGCTTATCACGACGTACCAATGTGATAAGATCATTACATGATAATGACGATGTCAATGTCTTTTAGCAAACACTACCAGTAATCTGTATACATAACGTCATTGTGTTTTTATCAACTTAGACCTGTGATACAGCAATTGACTATTTGCTTGGTGTTTTACAGGGAGTACCTTGGCAAGCAACTGGAGAAAGAACAAATCGACAAGCAGGCGGGCACGGTGGTCGGAACTAAGGCTTAAACATGTTATATTTATAAAGTAAATCAAATATTTAATTCGTTGTTACATCGTTATCTTAAAGGAAATCAGGCTTATTACAGATCAGTAGCTGCTTTACGTAAAATGTTATATAAATAATGTGCTTCCGTTCCATTGGGAAACTAATATCCACTTTATCTGTAAAAACACAATATGAAAAATAAATTCCGAGTGTACTATTCATGTTTAATCAAAAATAACACTACATTTTAAAACTTTTAGTGGGCATATTCCTAGGTTATATACATTAATATATGAATGTAATTATTAAAAAAGATATTATATATTCACATGAAATTAAATTAATAGAGTTTTAGCTGTTTGCAATGTGATAACTATTTACATCAGTATTGAGAATAAAGGTCATCATAATTATGTTCAATTCGACTTTTATTTCAAATGGCTCGTGTTTAAACTCCTACCAGAAATGTGTTATTTAACTACCAAAAAATTCGTAATTACCTGCTAGAATGGATAAATGCTCACCAAATTGTTTCCTAATAAATATACGGAAATTGTTCATTTATCCATAAACCCGAACCCGTTGTGTCCATTCCTCAAACGCAAGTGGAGAAATGATGGACCTCGAAACCAGGGTGTAGGCGATGCAAGGAAGCTATGGAAGGGAAAAGGGCTGGTTGGAGTAACGGCCGCCATGGCTGACATACAGTGGTCCACTTTAAGGTGGAACCGTCAGGGTAGCCCACAAAATTCAAATTTTCTTGCGTTTTTTTTGCGTAGTTTCAGTTAATGTAACCCTATTTATTAACTAATTATTTCATGAAAAAGTCATTCAATGGGATTAAATGAACTTAGAGGGTTATATTGATGATTTTAATTATTACAATTCTGTAACTACAAACATTTTACTGGCGCGACTGATTTTTCATCAACATACAACCTGACACTGACCTGCAAAACGCGAAAATTTGAATTTTGCGGGCTCCCCTGACCCAACCACCTTAAACTATACCACTGTACGTGAGCCATGGCGGCCGTTACTCCAAGCAGGCGGGCCACAGTGGCGCACTATGGAAAATCGAGGCCTGTTTCTGATTAAAAATCGATAACTTTTTTATTTCTAAATATTATGTTGTAAAATTTTGCACAAATATAGATTAGTATACAGGGTGTTTGGCGCATGGACCGACACAATTTTTCCAGGGATTTGGGAGGTCATTAGCTAGGTTCTACCCATGCACCCTTTGTCCCAAATGTCACGGTTGGTTAAATATGTTTTTTTTTAATGAAAAAAATGCCCAAAATGTTTCCTTTAATTCTAAATAACTTTTTTGTTTGTCCTTTTTGTTTCTTTTGAATGACCTAGCTAATGACCTCCCAAATCCCTGGAAAAATTGTGTCGGTCCATGCGCCAAACACCCTGTATATGGCTTCAAATGGAATGTATTTAAATATATTTAATTTAATACCTTACATTAAAAAAATAAAACAAATTCAAAAGTAATAAAAATGACCATTATTATTACTTTTAACACTCAATACAAATTATAATGTCTACAAAAACCAATTATCTTATAGTTAATCCCAAAATACAAATCAATAAATAATAAAAACATAAAATTTTGAGTAACGTAAAAATTTTGTAAAAAATATTGTGAAAAATTATATAAGTACCTATAGATTAAATAATTAATTAATGTTTACTATACGCTATTTTATACTTGGTGAACTTAGATCAGAAATGAATTCATTCATTTCAAAAGATCTAAGGTGTCTTCATCAAGTTCCTTCACGTTTTTACTATACGGTTTTCTATTGCTGGTTATCTTATATAATTAGGGATCTGAAGTATAAAGAAGAGTATGAAATACATCCTCATTTGTAACTGAACGAGAACATTTTCTAGCATGATGTAAACGAAATTTTTTATAATCTTTATTGCGTGATTCTTGTGCATCTTCCGAATGTTAACCAACAGGAAGCACTGTAAAATGCTTTATGACAGTTTCTCCATGAATCAAAATTTTGTGAACTGAAGATGGCATGTAGTACCATGCATAATTGCTCACATAGATCCTGGCAGTCTCCATAGCATAACTCCCAAATTTTTCAGAATTTACTATTACACCTGGTGAAAGAGCTTGCAGAAATATGTAAAGTCGTTTAATCAATTTTACATCCACTACTGTAATTTCAGCAGAGTAGCTTGCATTGTAAAAAAATCTACTGGCAGTATTACCATCATTAGTATTATCACTTACTTGTCGTGTTTGGTCGATGATCAATCTTAGCTCCTCACGAAAACATTTTTGTACCATGGTTTTCTACTCTTGCTAAGATAAATACCCTAATATCAATGATAAATTACGAAACATACCGCAAATAGGGTTTGGGTCCCGGGTCGTCTCGTGTCTCGAAGTCCCGGGACTTTTCGTAATTAGACACTACGTAACTACTGAGTACACATTGTAGGCTTTTCGAAAATATCCCTAGTATTTGGACACCAGATGTGGAAATAACGGGCGCTGAACCTAGTACCAGTAGCTCTCAAGTACACAACGAGCCTGGCGAGTCTTTTGTAAATCAAATGGGACAAGCAATAAAAAATATCGAAGAAAATGTACCCGAGATTCTGAAAAAGAAAGGGCAACATTAAAAAAGGAGTTTCAGTTGTTTTAAGCAACCGGAAAACGTACGGAAAATTTTGGAACTATGTATAAGATTTAACTGCTTTAAAGTGAATCTGTGTGTGATTAAAAGAAATAACCAAAGCAATTATTAAGACTGAAATTAACATTAAAGTTATTAAGTTTAAATTTTTTTGTAAATGTTAATTTTTACAAAAAGCATTAATAGCATAAGCATTTATAAGCATAGGCAATAGCATAAGTATTTATAAGCATAGGCATTTTTTTGTAAAAATTAACTCAACGAAATTAACTCAATCAAAATTGTTTAAAAAGGCTTACCTCTCCTAAAAAAAAAACAAAAAAAGATGATTTCTTCTTGAAAGTCTCGAAGTCCCGGGAATTCCCGGGACTTTGACTGTAGGCTGTCTCGTATCCCGGGACTTTGAAATTGTCGGGAATTCCCAAACGCTAACCGCAAACTATTGATATAAGTAGAATTGAAACAAATATTTGAAACCGCAATAGATAGCGAGCGGTTTTCCGTTGTCTGACTTTTATCAATTTTTTACCAATTACTTCGAAAATCGCAAATATTAGCCGCTGATTTTTGTTTGAGAATGATATTGAATAGCTAGGCTACAAATCAACATTTTTAAAGCAGGGGTAGACGTGGGTAACTGTCAAAAGTCTCGATGAACTTAAAAAAAAACCTTATTTTGTTTAAGGTAAACCTTAACATGTTATTATAAACAGTTGTTCCAAAATCTTCAAAAGATTACCTTTGCAGAAACATATAATATAATTATTGTGTAGTGAAGTGTAGAAAACTTAGCAGAAACAATATTGAGAATCTGATTGAAAATAAATAATAATAATACTTGGTACAGAAGACGCCAGCAGGTCAAGCTACCCGAAACTGTCACATTTTCCCAATCAACCTTGAACCTCTAGCGATAAAGTTAAAAATCAATCAAAAAAAATTGACAGATTTTAGGAGCTTGATGTGCTAGCGTTTGAACATACTTGCAACCAGACTTTATTCAAAGATGCATTTTTGCGCAAATACATAAATAAATATTTGTCTATGGACTGAGACATCCAATGAGGAATGACAATGGCAATCTGTTTATAAACAGCTCTATAAACAGTCAGTGTCACTGTCAGTGTCAAAACTCAAAACATCGTTTGGTTTGGTTCACAGAGTACTTTTATATAGAGATGGGTCGTACTAGGCAAATCTTGGACTAGGTGCACCTAGTCCAAGTCCGTACAAATACTCGATCCAAATACCTGTTCCACCTAGTCCACCTAGTCCATGGAATACGCATACTTTATAGTGATGCTTAGTCTTTGCGTGACAACGATACGTGTAGTACGTACGTACGCAGTAATGAATTGTAATCTTCCCTTCATACTTTACACAGGCTTAGGACGTATAGATTTATCTACATTGAAGATTGTTAGCGTATTTAAATGATTTCCTTTTTTTTTTGTTTTTTTTTTGAATCATGTAATTTACAATAATTTCTTTTTGTTTTGCTTTTTTTTTAAATCACGTAACTATATACAATCATTGCTTTTGTTTTTTGATAATCACATAATTATTTACAATCATTGTTATACACTATATACAATAATTGCTTTTTGTTATTTTTTTTTTAAATGACGTAATTATATACAATCATTGCTTTTGTTTTTGTCTAAATCGCATACCTATTTACAATCATTAAAAATAGATCTAAGTTCTTTAACAATATATTAAAACTTCGTTACGAAAACCGATCACTAAATAAGTCCGATAGAAGTTAGCGACGTCGAGTAGGTATCATACGTCAATCGAGATCACATTCGCACGAGTCCGTACTTGATACTCGACTGCATCATATAGTCTTCATTCGCATCGAGTATTGTTAAAGTATCTATTCTACTTATTCTATAAAGTCTGCCTAGTGCCTAGTCCCGACTAGTCTCGATCTCGAGTATTGACAGACAAGGATGGAAAGACTGCGGAATAGTGTAGTTAAAAAAGGACAGAATATATTCTTCCACAACACGGTGCGCGTCGCGTAACTTTTATGCCATTGAGATATGGTTCAAATTCATACGACTGGCACACGTATGATCTATGTAAATACGAGTGCGCATCGCGTTACTTTTATGCTTTTTGAATTAAGGTTCAAATTCAAGTGACTGACTCACGAATGATTTTGGCAAACATGGATGAGCTAGGACTATGCTACTATCTCGCTTCACCGCGCCCCGACGATACGGTGAAGCGAGATAGCAGCATAGTCTAGTACAGTCGGTACTTCAATTAGCGCGGGCCGCGGGTGCCGTGCACTGCGTAGGCACAGTGAGACTAGGTGGATCAAGTATTTTAAAAGTTAGAATAGGTGCAGCCTAGTCTCGTTAAATACCTAATCCCTGGATCTGTTCTAGTATATACGCTTCATCTCTACTTTTATATATAGGTTTGGTTTTTGGCTTTGGTTGTGGACTTGTGTTATGGTATAATTATATTCTTGAACAACAAACCGGCGTTGTTGAAAAAAAAAATACTTACTCAATAATGGAGAACGTCCTGGTGCTTAAAGATTACAAAACTGCACCAGATATTGTTCACGAGTATAGTCCCACACTCAAATTTGGTCATATACCTTTGGTAATAGATAACGGTTGGTACTCAAAATATTGTTGTAATTTACTATTAAAAAAGCCATAGCCTGAATAAGTTAAGCATTGTAATGTTACACTTATAGGTTCGTATCAATGCAGAGTTGGGTGGTCCATTTACGATGAGCCTAACCTTATTTTCAAAAACCTGATAGCCAGACCTAGGAAGGACAGATGTAAGAAAGATGCCGAACCTCCTGCCACTCCACCAATACAGATTGGTAATGACATCGTAAATATAGAAGCAGTAAGGTTGGTACAAAAATTCACTGGTAATTTACTGCACTATTTGATTTATCACGTGAGACTACCATAACTACATGGAAATTAATAATCATCTCATTTACAGATTTCAACTGAAGACTCAATTTGATAAAAATGTTGTGACACATTTTGAAGCACAGGAGCAAGTGTTTGATTACATCTTCTCACATTTGGGCATAGATAATGATGGCAGTGTCCCACATCCTATTGCCATGACTGAAGCTTTTGTTACTCCCAATTATTGCAGGCAGTGTATGTATTATGAAATTTATACAAAATTAAGTTACGCTTCCAATCTGTCTTGGATTTTAATGCGGTATTTGCCATCTTTATGAGATTCTGTTATGAAAGGCTTATATTTTTAAGTATGAATATAACATAAGTTTCATCACCATCAAGTTGCAAAATCCTTACATGCAAGCAGAAGGAGTCACTATCAGAACAACCAGCCAGTCAGCTATCTTCTCTTGTAACACCATGGTCTATATGAGAATAGCTCATGCTGTAGCACAACATGTGCTAGTCAGCAAGGTTGTATGGCTGACTGCTTAGGGCGAGCTGAACATACATTTAAGTATCACCACTCACAAATCCTAATATAATGATATCCTGTGAATTTTAACTTCATTTCGTAAAACGGCCTGGTGTCCGCAACTACACGTCCAAGCACATATCTTGCGTGTAAAAACATTTAACTTCATTATATTGGAAGAAAATAAACTTATGCTGCTACTGCTGATTTAGAAAAATGTTTAATACTTTTAACTTTTTTAGTAATGTCTGAGCTGCTATTTGAGGGCTATAGTGTCCCAGGAGTGAGCTATGGAATTGATTCCTTGTTCAGCATGTATAGGAATGATATTGGGGATACAGCACTCATCATCAACTGTGGCTACCATACCATTCATATTATACCTGTGATCAGGGGACAAGTCATTGTGGACCATGCTAGGAGAATTAACTTGGGTAAGCGGAGAGTTTTTTTATTTATTTGTATCTGTATTCGAGGCTTAGTTAGAATTATAAAGGGAGGCCTTTGTTTTTGAATTTTTTTTTCTTCTTTGTAAGCAGATACTTTGTGAGGTTTTGTCAGGTCAAGTGCCACCCCAGCGAGGACTGCTACTCTTAGTATTTATACAAGGGTTTTCCACTACAGTATGTCTTTTCTCTTAAGACATTTTTGATTGCTGCGCTTCATTGGACTTGCCACCAGTACGTTCGGGGTGATTTTCCAACCGCTTTTGATATCTTTCTGTTGAGGCCTGTATTTCCTCTTTTACAGTGGTCATGTTTAGGTTTGCGTGGATTTCGGAATTGGTAGTGAACCACAGATCTTGCCCCATTGTTTTTAATATTGCGATGTTTGAATTACTTGCACTGCCCCAGAGCTGAATGCCATATGTCCAAGTTGATTTTAATATAGACTTGTAGATCAGAAATTTGTTATCTATCAATATTTTGTTATTTTGACCCCGATAGAGTTTCTGTGCCATATTTCGATTTTTTCCCTCTTGTTTTTGATATGCTGGTTCCAGGTCAAACGGCGAATCAGGTGCATGTCTAGGTACCTTACACTGTCTTTGTGCGCTAATGTGGAGTTTTCAAGGCATACAAGTGTGCAGTTTTTTCTCCGCAGTGTGAAGGTAACCTGCACTGACTTTGTTGCGCTAGCTTTGATCCTCCAATTTTGGAGCCTGTGTCGTTGGCATATGTGTCATGACTCCGTCTACCTGTGGTAGGTCAGAGGTGTACAAGGTATACAAAATTGGTCCCAACACCAAACCCTGAGGCACGCCTGCTCTTATAGTATAGAATTTGGAGGTTGATTCAGATTCTTTCACTTGAAAGATTCTGTCTGTGAGATAGGATTTCAACAGAATGTAGTAGCTGTGTGGAAGACTTGTTCTTATCTTACAAAGAAGGCCCTCGTGCCAGACCCTGTCGAATGCCTGATGAATGTGTATTTGAATATACAAATACCACAAAAATCAATCCTCAATCAAATGTTTGAATCTGGTGGTGTAACTGTTTGTACCGTTTATATGCATGTCCAAAGATTAGCTCATTTACATATTATTTAGCACATAGCAAAAAATTTAAAACCCTAACCTGTGATATCTCTTATATATATTCTAGGAGGCAGTGAAATGATATACTACTTACACAAGCTTCTGCAATTGAAATACCCAGTACATGTGAATGCTATAACAATGTCCAGAGTGGAAGAAATTCTGCAGGAACACAGCTCAATAGCTCTTGATTACCAGGAAGAGATCAGGAAGTGGGCTAATGCAGACTATTATGAAGCTAATGTTACGAGGGTGCAGCTGCCTTATGTGCAAGCTGCAAGTTCTTCTGGGTTGACAGGTTAGCTGAACACTTTGAACTGATAACAATAGCATGTTTAGTATTGGCAGACATTTGTAATTAAATTTCTGGCTTGTTATGGTACTTATAATTGAAACTGTATTGTTTTATGCACTTTTAGTGTAATGATTGTTGATAATCAAATATCAGCTAAAAGATGTTACTATAAAACTTAATTGTTTTAATTTTCTTCATTGAGTGATGGACCTCTTTTTACGTCGATATTGCCCCATAGCAAGCTATAGATGAGATCTACTAAGGAACATGCATACCCAAAAGATCTTCATAAGTTAGAACACAGCTATGGCGATGCTGTACCAGGAAATCGGTATGTATTATGTGGTATATATGCCTGTTCTGTTTTACAGCTGAGCAGCAAAAGGAGCGAAAGAAAGAGATGGCTCGACGGCTGCTCGAAATAAATGCAAGAAAACGAGAGGAAAGGCTAGCCGACGATGAAGAGCAATTGAACCAACTACTTGGTATAAAGGTATGGATTGCGACAAATAAAACAATGAGCTGTTTTATTTATTTCATACTTTTTAGCATATAAATCTACAGAGGCGGACTTAACACATTAGGCATTTTCAGCTTCAGTCAGCAGTTTTCCTTTTGATGTATGTGTTATGGACCAAGTGATTAATTGGTAAATAATGCCCAGGCATTTTAAAAAATGCACAATATGAGACGGCAATGTGATTTCATGAGTGATTTGAAATAATTGAATTGCATGGGCATTATGAATAGTGTCTGCAGGATATAAAATACATGTTTTATTACGATTCTTTTATTGTTCAACAATTAATCAAAATGTTAAGAGATGAATAACTTTAATCCCAAATTGAATAATCAGACTCATAATTTAAAGGATATCAGGCTACTCATCACAAAAAGATGATATGGGCACCCCGAGTGAATGCGTTAGGTTAGAACGGTGACCAAATGCGCGAGCTGAGCGACCGCAGTGAGAGGTGCCGCGGCAGCGGCCGTTAAGTCCTACATCTAAGTCGGTCGCAGCCGCAATTTAAGCCGGTAGGCCTAGAAAAAATTAATTTGGCTTCCATCGGGTTTGGCCACTAAGTAAGTTTGTAAACCACAGAAAACAATATATAATATTATAAGATAATATTATTGTATTTATAACAATGTGCGCTTTGATTGTTCAGTGCGTGTCACGGGTTAGTTTCTAATTTAATCAAAATTATCAAATTACCCGATGATAACATAACATAACCACTATTTAAGTCAGAATAAATAGCTCTCAATTAAAATTCGAGTCATAGTAATTATTATTAGGTTTTTTTTTTATTTCGGTATTTGTTAAAATATTTATTAGTTTATTTAATTTATATATGTGTATAAGTATCAATAAAAGTATGTATATAAATTTTCCGAAAACAAGATGTTATTTTACTTACATTTTCTACCCTATCACAATGTTTTCCTATTGAACCTAAAGGTTGACTGGTACAGAATGCCTTGTGGCATTAAGTCCGCCTATGTACAGTCAGCTTTAGAGAAAAGGAACCCCCTTTGGTAATGACATCAAACCATTTTAAGTTTTGGAAGTATAATGTAAATGGCGTGTTGGTTTAGTAGTTAAGACTACTGCTCAGCAATGCAATGGTCACGATCTCAAATCCGAGGACGATTTTTTTTCTCTTTTTTTTTAGTTTCTTTAATTTTATTTTTTATTTTATTTTATTTATTTAGGGACACAAAACAGTTACATGTTACAATTTGTATATCAGAGCTAATTATTAAGTTAATTTAATAAACGTATAACCCACACTATTGTCCACGGATTGAAAAAAAAAACTTAAAAGAGGAAAGGACGGACGGTCGCATATGTAAATTATGAATTAAAAGAAAAAAAAAAGAAAAGAAAGTTATGAAAGGTTGTCGGTAAGTAAACCTATAGCCATTTTTTTGAATCTTGCGGGAGAAAATGCAAAAATATCGGTATCAGTAAAGTGTGTGTTATAAGTTACTAGTATAGTAATAAGTTACTATAAGCTACTGGCGGCGGAGAGGTTACACACACATACAACAATTTTAGCCTTCAAAAAAGTTGTTAATCGAACCATACTATCGGTTAATAGAATCAACTGTTCAAAAACTTAATAAATTAAATAATGTTACGACGGAGATATTACACACAAGCGGATCGGCACGAAAACGAAACGATTTGAAGTAATTATAAATACCCTCAATCACAGTTTAGTAAATAAGGCAAGAAGTATTTTAAATTCAACCTTAACTTGCAATTCATAAAGCAGTTAAGTTTCTGAAGTAAAATTACGGTAGGCAACAATCGGAATCGAGCACATTCTATTCAACCAAACAAGTAAAACAAGACGGTAAGGTGCTAATATTATTACAAGTGGTGGAAGTTAAAATTTAAACCTTAATATCTAGGAGATTAGACCGTTATCAATCTTGTTCGATAAAAGGAGTAATGCTATTCGAATTTTCGTTGAGATTCCTAATTGAGCCAATAGCCTAGTGGTATAAGGCACGGTCTAAATAATCCACTGGCGCGTAGTGATGCGGGTTCGTATCCTTAACCCCACGTATAGTGTCTTTTTGTAAGTTATCTTGTTTCGGCCAGAATCCGAAAATACCATATAATTATTAAAAACATGCAAATAATATTTGAATCGACTCGGCGGATGCTCGGGCAGAGATGGGTGCGGCGGCGGGGGAGGGAGCTGCTCGGAGCCAGAGTCACGTGACGCGCCCGCCGTCCCTCGGGCGATACTTGGGGAGACTTGGGGGGTTCCTTTTCTCTGACTCTCACTGTACATTGTACCACTATTGTAGATTTCAAGGTTTTCCTTTCATTGAATTTATCATGTTTGTTAGAGAGATTTGGTCCTTATGATTGACCCTTTAGATTGATGCCATAAAAGTACAGCATGTTATTTTTTTTGGTATTTACCCGATTGAATTCCCGAGTGCGGCAAGCGAATTTTAGAAAATCTTTGAATGCAGATTTATTTCTTTTTAGAAATAAAGGAATGTTTCCTTTGAGTAAAATTTTCTGTCTCCAGTATTTAGAGTACTTTCCCTCCAGGTGGCATTGAAAAATTCCACCCTGTATAATGACCTAATTTATCGCTTGTTCTAAACATGCATTGATGTTAGTATAGCTTTGCATGGTATGCCACTGGTAATAAATTAGGTATATTACTCAATGTCATCCGAAAATACTCCCTTGGGTTCGTTTTAAGATTGAGCAAGCATTACTAAATGTTATTATTCTTTCAGGACATGATAGAAGATGGCGATACTGATGAATTCAATGAAGCTATAAAAGGTTTTGACATCAAAAGCTATGAAGATCTTCAGGTATTTTTTTTTAAATAGCTTTGCTGTCCCACTTTTGTCCAATAATCTCTTGGGAAAGAAACTACAGAAACTTGCTGCTGCGATCCTCATTTTGCTTTGTCCTCGTTGATACAGTAAACGCACCTTTTAACGGACGCCCGCTGCGAGAACTGCGCAACTGACCTTTTTGAAAAACATCACCATTATGGCTACTTTCCATTCTAGAGACAAATAACAAATATAAACATGCGCATAGAGAAGAATAAGCATCGTATTGCTGTGGCTGCTACGGCGGAAGAGAACTTAGAGACACGTCATACTGGGCGAATGAACCCGCCTACTGAACCTGAGGCATTCCAGACATGGCTCAATGAGACACGGACTAAGGTCAGTACCTACTATAAAAAAAAAAATGTTCTATCTTGAAATTTTGATGAATTACCATTTCACGAGCATTGGTTGCATAGTTTATATTAATTACTAGCGACCTACTCCGCTTCGTGTGCAATGTTATACATATGAACCTTCCTCTTGAATCACTCTATCTATTGCTGAAAACTGCATTAAAATCCGTTGCGAAGTTTAAAATATCTAAGCGTACAAACAGCGTGATTGAATTTGTTTTATACTATGTAAAGAAGATAAGTCTTTGTTTTCTTACGATGTTTTCGTTCTCTGATGTCAGTTCATGTCCAAGAAAAGTAAACTGACATTGAACATGTGAATTGAAAAAGTCACATTGATATTGATTGCAAGTACTTATTAATTACTAGTACTACTACTACTTAATCTAGTAAAGGGCATTCATTTCGAGATGGCCCATAGCTTAAAGTCTAGCCTGCGACAACATAACATTGTTATCGTACATAACATTGTAACGTGTCTCCGTCTAGTACCGTGAGCTAGTAGCGCGTCGCGAGGCCCGGCGCGCGCGGCGGGCGGCCATGGTGAAGCGTCGCACGGCCGCGGCCGCCGAGCGCATGCGCGTCATCTCGCGCCTCGCCGCCGCGGGCGACGACTTCGGGAACCAAGACTCGGATTGGGATGCCTATAAAAGGTATGGGGTTGCTGCTTGAAATATTTTATTATACACAAGTCCTAGAATGCGATTTTCTATCGGCGAAAACGACGAATATCCCTACAAACTTTCATTCCTTATTGAACATTTTTCCTAAGTGCTCATTTCGTTTTATTTGTTTTTTAATTTTGTGAAAAATTTAGGTTTTGCGTTATCTACCTTGAATGAATTTAAGATAATACAAAGGCTCCTCCTTTTATTACATAGAAATCTCTAAATAACTGGGCGTATCAAACACCTGGAAGTTGTACGCTAACACCGTGATGTTACATGATGCTGTATATACTTCACTCCAATTGCACGCCTTGAGAGCACCGGTGGCCCATTGGCAGTAAGTCGTGGGTTCAAACCCAGGCAGGCGCGTTACTTTGTGTAATTTATTTCATCACCACTGTTCTCACAACGGTGAAGAAAAACATCGTGAGGAAACCGGCATGTCCTAGAACTAAAAATTCGAAGACATGTGACATCTACCAAACCGCACTGGGCCCGCGTGGTGGATTATTGCCCATTCCCTGTAATATACAGGAGGCCTGTGTCCCAGCAGTGGGAACATTCTAGGCTGACGATGATGATGAATTGCACGCTTTTATCTCGATACTTAACTATTCTAATCAAACTGCTATCAGCCATTCTACAAATATCGGCGCTTCAGATAACCTGAGAGCATCACGTCCTATTTACGATACAGAGGTGTGAGGAGCAAAGTGTAAATAAATAAATTATTCCTCATCATCACGTTGAGGGGAGGATCCTCCGACCAGATGGTTTTTGTTTCTTTGATAACTGTGCTTGCGCGCATATTATGGCGTTGCTAATGCGGTCACGAGTTCCTGTCTGTCTCCCGATCTTATAATTTATCTTCATTCTTTTACAGTATAAGTCGAGAGGCGGACTCTGATTCGGAAGCGGATGGCGAACGCCTTCTAGAGTTAGAGGAAGCTCTTCGTGAATATGAACCACCACCAGCGAATTCCAGCCAGCATCATCAACTACATCTTGCTATAGAGCCGTTAAGGTAAAAATATACTATATATCGACTAAAAAACAACTAATGCAGTAAGTTTACCACCTTATCACGCAGGCAAAGAGTTCAATTTTATTTTTATAGCAAAATGACTTTTATTATTAAAACATCAACTCACATATTAAACTCGGAGTGGCACCGTTGCTGATTTTCCTTTACAGCTCACCTGGTTTGGGACACACTAAATTACGTTATTAATTTCAACCAAAACTATCACCTTATTTCAGTAACGTTTAGCTTATAGTCGGAAGCTAACCCGATTCTTGCGGCTCCCATAGTACCCACCCATCGCGTTATTACGTTACCTATAAGTTATTTTGAATTGAATAGTGCGTTAACAGTCGTCGTTCATGGCTTAAACATAATATAACATCACGCCTGTGATCCTCCAAGGGTTAGGCAGAAGTGTACCTAATAGTACACCCACATTTCGCCAGTTATGTACATATAAGTCACATGTCCCATCGGAGCCTATTGCCATCAACCAGGCACAAATCAAGATTCAGAAGTCTTCTGAGTGTGATAGTTTTATTAAAACATAAAATACAGACATCAATTAGAAATCATTATGGGTTTTTTGATATTCCAGGGCACCAGAACTGATGTTCCAGCCATCAATGATGGGCAACTTAGAAGCAGGATTGGCTGAAACCATGGAGTATGTGTTTAAACACTTCAGTGAGGAAGACCAGCTTTTGTTAGCCAACAACGTGTTTCTTACGGGAGGCAGTTCTCAATTCCCAGGTATGTTTGTATTTTTAGAAAATTGCTTACAGTATTGTCTTAGCGATTTCGGATACACTGATATTTGAATATAATTAAAATTATGTTCATACATTCTTTAGAAACCTCTCAATCAGACCAGTGGCTACTAGTAGTAGGATTTGACTTTCTGATCGCGTGCCCAACATGACGACGCGATTGAATGTGCTCGACGTACCAATACGGTAACGACATTTCGCAACACTTTCAAATCTTGACCCCATAAACCCAATATTATCGTATGCAATGTGTCAATAGTATGTAAATATCCTTTCAGGTTTAAAAGAGCGACTCGAAAGAGAGCTGCTCGAAATGAGACCATTTCAATCGACTCATAAGGTTGTGAAGGCCAACAACCCGAGCCTCGACGCTTGGTATGGAGCTCGAGACTTTGCGGGCAGCAACGAGTTTGAGAACTGGTGTATTTCTAAAGAAGACTACTACGAAATGGGCGCTGAATATTTGAAGGAACATTACGCCAGCAACAAGTATTATAAAAGCCCTGCACCTATAGTAATTGATAATACACTTGCACCTGCCATCGATGCCAACGTTGTAAAGGAAGAAATAGTTGTGGATTGCTAGATAAGTAAGGTAAATAAAGTTATTTGTGAACATTGTAGTTTGTTTTTAATTTTGGCAAAATAATGAAAGGTTATCCCAGAATGGTTCGCGGAACAGTCGATAGTCAATGCAGTGGAGGTATGGTTTGGTTACCGCAGAATCAAGTTTGTAGGTAAGTTTTTGAATTTCTGGTCAGCGTCAGGAACTCAGGACAAAACATACATTTTCGACAAAGCCATGGTAATAGACTTACTTATATCAGCTCAAGCACCTAGCACCAATTCTTGACTGCATTAACCGATTCAGTGCGATGGTAGTTTTTTCAAACTATAGCGCCTGGCGGCGAACAAATTTTTCGTGGCTCCTCTGAGGCGCCAAGCGCCAGGGACTTTCATGGCTCCTCTCGTGCGCCACCCGCCATGAAGTGTAACTTATCGCTTTTTCGTCGGATTCCACTTTTTATTGTTGTAGTCGCAACCCAACAGCGAACGTGAGTGGTTTTAAAAGTTCGTTTCAAGTGTTTACATGTGACTACGTGTATAAACCGAAATGGAAGGTAAGTGACTTATTTAATCAGGTGTCTTAAACCTTTTGGTATATATTTGGCTCGATTGATTGTTCTTTAATGTTGTTTACTAAAGAACAGGATATTACCATGCTAGTCGTGTAAAACGCAAATATTCCTATTTTATAGTATTTCATAAACAAATAAACGTTGTATAAATATAGCTTTTGAATGAAATGTGTTTCGAACAAATCAAATCAATTTTTATATTGAAAAGCTTTGCAACTCCTATACATATATATGTATGCGTTTTCATGCAATATCCCGAAGCTAACACTGGAATCGTAATCTGCGTGACAAATAAGGACACTTTCATTTACGGATAACCACTGAAAATGGTGTTTTATCCAATAATTTAAAGTTTTACAGGTAAACACTTTGGCTCCTCTCGGGCGCCACACGCCATTCACAGAAAATACCCATGGCGCCTCTACGGCACCATCCGCGCGGAATCGGTTAAATATCGAATAAAGGGTGTAAAAACACCCTTAACGAAACCGAGAGGCCAAGTGCAACTATACGTGTCCTTCACTACACAATCCTCACCTTTGAAAACTTGATGAAAATCAATTTTGAGTACGCAAAAAAATAGTCAAGAAACTGTCGTAAATAGTCACCAAGGTTAAAGAAATAGTCGAATTATGATTCTGAAGTTATAGCTGTTGGTGATTATTGTAGGGTGAACGTCTCCACAATCCTCACCTCAGGGCAAGCAAACGGCGGGGAGTATCGACTTGGTTTCAATTCCAAAAATAGTCAATAAATAGTCGTAAGCCTATGCAAAATCTCGAAAATAGTCATTAAGGTATTCCAGGTGTATAAAGGTGTCTTGGTGAGTATTACGTTGTACGGGTCAACCACCGTACAGTACGTTTACCTGGGTCATCATTATTGCGCCACCCGTTCAGTATGTTTCCATCATTTATATTATTGCACTTACACCGCAATAGTTCAGTTCATAATTCGGCGACATACCGTGCGCGTGACTCATAATTCTATATCGTCCACCATTCATCCTAGTATAAATTAATCTTAATCTTATATTTGTGGAAACAGACAATACAGTGAATTTATTAACCTTAAACTGACTTTCATCTCTTATCTCATCCTTTATATCTCGATCTTAATCCAACCCCGAACATTGGTCCTTCGAGCACGTTAGCGGGACCGAAACGCGTGTGCAAAACTTGGTGCTTTGTACTTTTGTATGTGCGTTTAACCGGTTTCGTTATACGCAACTGGAAACCTTGGAAAATACAGTGTACCTCATCTCGTGATCCTGTTCAATCTCGGTGCCTAGGAAGGCGCCACTTTATTTCATCTCGTGATCCTGGTCAATCCCGGTGCCTAGGAAGGCGCCACTTTATCTCATCTCGCGACTTTATTCGATCCTAGTGCCTAGGAGGGCGCCACTCATCTCATCTTGCGATCCTGTTCGACCCCGAAGAAACCCTACAAGTAAGGTATCTTTCTTTTCACCTTAACTATGGCTACAATGGAAGACATTTTAGCTACTCAACAGCAAATCATTGAAGGCATAGATAGACTTTACTCCAACTTCAAGAAAGATGGAGCAGAGCGGAAGACCCCCGACTACCTACGTCGACGATTAGAAAGCCTAGAGCAACATTTTACGGAGTTTCATAACAATCATATGAATTTGTTATCCTTCGGTGATCGATCTCATGCGTATTTCACTACTGATCAGTATGATCAAATGAAAGTGAAATATAGCAATATTAAAAAAGACATTCAGAATTATAAGCCTTCCACAGACAGACCTCAAACCCCTGTTTTGAAACCCCCTACTTTCCAACCATCTTCAATATCTCAAACCTCGAACCTCTCATCTCAAAATAATCCTCCTAAGGATAGCGTAAATATGGAAGACCTTTTGAAGAAGCAAGCTACTAATTTTAGGGCTTTTTCAAGAGAAGCTGCTGACATTGATCTCAATCTAATCTCCGAAAAGTGGGAGTTTGAAGACATCCTAAAAACTTTAAAAACTCGTTGGGCAGCTATTGACACCCTACACTGGGAACTGGATAACGAGCTCAATGGCTCTAACGCCAAGTACGAAGAGCAATTCTCGAACTACGAGAAATATTATAAAACTCTGAAAAGGGATATTAACCGAAAGATGTGGTCGGTGGCTCATGTAGAGAAATCGACCCCAAAAATGGAAATTGCTACCTTTGAAGGAAGTTATACATCCTGGATATCTTTCAAAGATCTTTTTACAGAAACTGTACACAATAATCCATCCTTATCGAACGCCCAAAAAATGCAGTTCCTGAAAAGTAAGATCAAGGGCGAGCCGGAAAAATTAATCCAACATCTTCAAATAAGTTCAGACAACTACCCCGTTTGTTGGAATATCCTTACGCATCGCTATGACAATAAGCGTCGTATTTTTATATCTCATCTCAAAAACCTCCTAAATATCCCGACATCTCAGCAAAAATCAGCGAGTCACCTCAAACGGATCCACGATACAACGTACGAAAGCGTGAACGCTATAAAAAATCTCGGAATCGATGTATCTACTTGGGATCCCTTCCTCGTATGTATCCTAGCGGAGAAATTAGACTCTGAAACCAACGATGACTATACAGATTCGTTGAAATCTCCAAAGGAGTTGCCAGTATTGGAAGAATTTCTTCGGTTTCTGGAGAATAAGTTTACGTCGCTGGAAACTTCACGAAGGAAACAAGAACCCTTCATTCAAAAGTCATCTCAATCCCAACAATCTCATTCAAAAGGATTTAATTCTCGTTTTAAACAAAATAATAACACCTCAAATCATACCTATTCGACAAACCAGGTCATTTCGCAATCGTCAAAGTCCAATTGGAAAAATAAAGAAAGACGAAAACAATGCGGTATTTGCAACGCAAGCGATCATCGCATACAAAATTGTCAAAGGCTGGCAAAAATGCATCCATCGGCTCGTAGAAACGCAATCGCAAATTTGAACCTTTGTATCAACTGTTTGCACTATCACGAAGGTAAAAAATGCCTTTCGGAGGTAAAGTGTAAAGAGTGCAATAAAGACCACAATACGATTCTACATGAATGTTTTACGTCAAGAAATGCTAATTCGGATGCGTCGCGATCTGGGCCAAACTCGGCCACTATTACGAAATCTCCACCTCAGCAAGACATGAACACCTTAGTATCTATGCAAAATGATCCTACAGAAATACTCCTCGCGACAGCAATTATCAAGGTACAAGCAGCTGACGGATCTTACGAAAGAATGAGAGCTCTTCTAGATCAGGGATCACAGACCTCAATCATTACTGAACGAGCTGCACAGCTCTTAAACCTGCGTCGGCAAAAATGCACTGGACGTATCTCTGGAGTCGGAAACAATGAAAACAGCTGTAAGGGCATGATCTCTATTAAGTGTATGTCGTTAATTAATGACTTCACTTTCGAATCAGACGTATTTATAATGAAGAAACTAGTCAAGAATTTGCCTAGTCAAACCTTTACTAAACCCAACTGGCCAACTCTTAACCAAATAACCCTAGCAGATCCTGAATTCTACAAAAGTAGGCCAGTTGATATCTTATTCGGCGCTGACGTCTATTCCCAAATCCTACTGGATGGTATTTGCCGTTCCGAGGGAATGTTACCCATTGCCCAGCAGACACAGCTAGGATGGATCCTAAGCGGTAACTGTAAAACATTTCAGTGCAATGTGATCCTAAACAATCTCACCGATATCCAACAGTTCTGGGAAATGGAGGATATTCGCGAACCCTTATCAATATCTCAAGAAGATCAAGTTTGCATTGACTTTTTTAGATCCTCAACCTCAAGGCGCGAAGACGGCAGCTATGTCGTGAAAATACCTTTTAAGGAAAATTTTCAAGAAAAGTTGGGTGATTCTAAAAATAAATCTATTGCGCAATTCTTTCAAATTGAAAGGAAATTAATGAAGCAACCAGACTTGGCACGTGATTATAAATTGTTTATGTCCGAATATATAGAGCTCGGACATATGATCCCCGTTGCGACACATGTCAACACAGCCCCAGATTGCTACCTTTCGCATCATGGCGTACATCGAGCTGAGTCATTAACTACAAAACTACGAGTTGTCTTTAATGCCTCGGCAAAAACCTCAACAGGTCACAGCCTCAACGATCTTATGTGCAGGGGGCCGAACCTGCAGCAAGATCTCTTAAGTCTCATCCTAAAATGGAGACAGTTTAAATACGCATTCACGGCTGATATTGAAAAGATGTTCCGTAACATTTGGCTGCATCCTGATCATCAAAAGTTCCAGAAAATTATTTGGAGAAATCATCAATCCCAACCTTTGCAAGAATATCAGCTAGCGACTGTCACCTACGGTACAAAGGCCGCACCCTTCCTGGCCATGATGACACTGAAACAACTTGCCATCGATGAAAGGCCAAATTATCCCAATAGCAGCGCTCCTGATATCTTAGAGACCTCGTTTTACATGGACGATCTCATGCATGGAGCCCATACCGCGACAGCTGCTAAACATATCAAAGCAGAGATGACAAACCTTCTCAAGTCAGGCGGCCTCAATCTTAGAAAATGGCGCTCGAACTTGCCGGAACTTTTGGACGATCATATTAAACCTCAAGATGAAGAATTTCATTTTAAACAGCCAGAATCTACAAAAACTTTAGGTCTTCGCTGGAATCCAAAAGAAGACTATTTTATCTTTCATCCAATAGAAATTACCACAGAAGGCATCCCAACAAAACGACAATTTTTGTCTGAAATCTCAAAAATATTTGACCCCTTGGGCTGGGTGTCACCAGTCACAATAAAACTCAAAATATTATTTCAAGAGACATGGAAAACGGAATTAGGTTGGGATCAACCGATTCCTTATAATATTGCCCTGGAATGGAATAAAATAAAGGCCGACTTACCTTATATATCCCAATTTAAAATACCTCGATGGATACAAACTATGGAGAATGATATAATCGAGCTTCATGGGTTTTGCGATGCCAGCACCAAAGCCTACGCTTGTGTCGTATATTGTAAAATTACAAGAAACAACAAAACATACGTAACCCTTGTTGCTGGAAAATCAAAAGTAGTACCCCTGAAAAAATCCCAATCTATACCTCGCTTGGAACTTAGTGGAGCTCTTTTATTATCAAAACTTATGGCCAAAATAATCTCATCCCTATCTGATCTCAAAATCCAAGTCTATGGCTGGGTAGATTCCATGGCAGTACTAGGATGGATCAATGGTGAACCAGAAAAATGGAAACCCTTTGTTGCCAATCGAGTAAAAATGATTTGTGAAATTATCACAAAAAATAGGTGGCGGTATGTGAAATCCCAAGAAAATCCCGCAGATTGCGCTAGCCGAAGTCTGACGGCATCCCATTTAGCAAATCATTCACTTTGGTGGCATGGACCCGATTGGTTACCTCAATACAATTCTGAAAAGAATCCTGAACCCATTTTATATAAAACAACTGAAGACCTCAGAAAGAAAAAGCTAGTAAACACTATTACTGCTGACTCTGGCAATTCTGTTATAAAACAATTATTAGAGAAATTCAGCAGTTACAAAAAAATCATTCGAGTATTAGCCTATATAAACAAATTCAACGACATCTTGATTTACAAAAAGAAGCGTGAAAACTATCTTACTCTGCATGACCTCAAACGAGCGACGGAAATGATAATAAAACATGTGCAACAAGAATACTTTTTCAAGGAAATATCTCAACTTGAAAAAGGTGAATCGTTAAGCAAAAAAAGCGAGATATTGAATCTCAATCCTATGTTAGACACCCACGGAGTACTCCGTGTCGGTGGACGGCTAAAACACTCGAGTTTAGACCCCGAAATGAAGCATCCCATTATCATCCCAAATCAAACTAAATTAGCTGATCTTATAATAGACGAATCCCACAAATTAGTATTCCATGGTGGAGTGAAAATGACGAGTGGATTTATACGACAAAAATATTGGATAATTGGAGGAAACCGCGCTACAAAAAAACGACTAAGAACGTGCGTAAAGTGTAGGAGACACGATCCCATTCTAAAACATCAACTCATGGGTGACTTGCCTTCATCCAGATTAAATCCTAGTCGACCCTTTTATCATACCGGTATTGATTACACCGGACATATTTTGGTGAAAGCGAACAAAGGTCGCGGCATCAAAACAGATAAAGGATACGTTGCAGTATTCATATGTATGGTTACAAAGGCCATACATTTAGAACTTGTATCTGATCTAACAGCGTCGGCTTTTATTGCAGCGCTCAGACGTATGTCAGCCAGAAGAGGAGTTCCCGGACACATCTACAGCGATCAAGGAACTAACTTCATTGGAGCTAACAAGATTCTAAAACAAGAAATCTTAGAAATCTCAGAAATTTTATCAAGCCAAGAAACATTATCTAACGTCGCAGAAATGAACATCGAGTGGCATTTTAATGCTCCGTCATGGCCTTCCGCCGGCGGACTTTGGGAAGCCGCGGTGAAAAGTTTAAAACATCATCTAAGGCGTGTAGTTGGTGAGCAAAAACTCACCTACGAAGAATATAGCACCCTCCTGTCTCAACTCGAGGGTTGCTTAAACTCCCGACCACTTTGTTCTTTGAAGGAAGATCCCGAGGACATAGACTTTTTAACCCCGGCACACTTTCTAGCAAGTGGGCCTACCTTAACGATCTATGAAACAGAGAATGATCTTAGGACTCGGTGGCACTTGGTACAAAAAATCTATAAAGATATTTGGGCCCAGTGGAAAAATGAATACCTCTCACAGTTATCCATTAGAGCTAAATGGAGACAATCCCAAAAGAATCTCAGTCTCAACGATATTGTTATCATCAAAGATGAAAACCTACCGCCTGGGAAGTGGGCTCTAGGGCGTGTAATGGAACTGCATCCTGGTTCTGACGGACACGTCAGAGTCGTTACCCTTAAAACCAAAAATGGTTTCCTAAAACGGCCTGTTGTTAAGTTATCTCTATTACCAGCGGACAGAGACAACAATCCATCTAGTGACGCGAAGATTAAGGATGAAGCATCAAGGAAGAAAAATCCTAAACGTATCTCCTTCTCGACTATAGCTCTGTCGGTAACGCTATTCTTATTATCACTAATAAACTTATCTCAAGCATCTTATAGTTTAACCCCTTTGAGCAACAACAGCGTTTATTTTGATAAAATCTCTAACATGCATCTTATTAGAGACGATTGGCGTTTAATTGTTTATTATGACACATATCCCTACAAAGAAGGCACGTCGGCACTCGAGAAGTATATCAATTACCTTGAAACATTATGCTCCACTATTAAAGAACACACACCTTGCAACGGTATCATCTTACAACTCGGGCACGAGTTCGAAGAAATTAAACACTATGATAGTATGTTGACAATGAATGAATCATTTGTAACTGGAGACGAGCGGCGGCGCCGGCGCCGGGGCCTAATAGACGGAGTAGGCTACGTTGCAAACAGCTTGTTTGGCGTGCTAGATCAGCGTTTTGCGGAGAAATACACACAAGACATCGACCTTTTGAAAGGAAATGATAAACACTTGTATAACCTGTGGAAAAACCAAACCTCAATCGTAGAAGCCGAATTTAATCTCATAAAAAGAATGGAGAAAGCTGCGAACAAACATCATAAATCAATAAATCAAAAGCTTAATTACCTTAAAGAATCCTACCAAGATCTTCAACGCCATGTACAGAACATGACTTTAGTTACCGATTTCCTAGCATCTGCCATGACGGCAAATAACTTACTGTATAGCCTCAGGAAAATACAAGACTCCATTCTTGATACGGTAACTAATATTTACAACGGAAAATTGGACTTCCATCTGATATCTCCTAAACAGCTGAGAACGGAATTAAGTTCTATATCAGCACATATCCCCAAAGACATGGCACTTCCTGTCAACCATTTGAATCTCAAGGATCTCTACAACTTGATAAAAGTGCGGACTAAGTACTCTAATAAGTACGTGATCATTGAAATAAGAATACCCCTCATCGAAAGAGACCTTTACGAAATCTTTAACCTCATCCCAGTCCCACGATTATTGAACCACGACATGATACAGGTGAAAGTTATCTCAAGTTTTGCTGCCATTAACCTCAGAAAGGACTCATACGTAACCCTTACCGATGCTGATCTACACTCTTGTATGAGAAAAAATCCTGGGATGATTTTATGCCACACAAAAAACCCCATAAATATATTAAAAGATGATCACAGCTTGTGTGAAACGATCCCACACACAAGAACCTGTGAAACTATTAGAACCCATTGTAAAAACAGTTGGAACGAATTAGCAGCGGACAATAAATATTATTATTTTTGTTGCAATGAATGCAACTTTAAACTTCTATGTGACGGCGAAATTACCGCCGTTAAGTTGATGAATGCAGGTCTGTTGAATGTGGAGGAAGGCTGCATGATAAAGACGGACAATTTCGTTGCCCATTCTAATAAAAGGCTGTCTAGCAAAATGAGTATTGGTGCAAGGATTATTGCGCCACAAATATCACCTATTAATCATATATTTAACATATCTATCCCTGAATCTCCTGAAATTAATCCTAATAATTCTGAAATATTGCGACAATTTGAAGATATACAGAAAAAGATTGAGATCATGAAACAAGCCGAACCATGGAGTGATAAAATATCCAATCACGACGTACATCTTTATAGCGTCTTGTATGCTACAATCTTTGGAATCCTGATAACTGCGGCGGTATACTGTTGGCGGCGTCACAGGCGGTCAACACGTCGAGAACCCTCGGTGCCTGCTGGAGAGGCTTCTACTGCGATCTCTTCGCATCCCGGAAATGAGAGTGTTATAAGTGAGTGTAGTGCGGTTAGGGAAAAAAGGCAATCTTTAATCAAAGTGAAAAGTGCAGTGAGTGAGTGTTGTGATCTTAGGGAAAAGGGGCAATTTAGTAAAACCGTGAAAAGTGATCCCAACAATCTTACTAAATCTAGCGAATGTTTACAAACAGAAGATAGGGCCTCGTCCCCTATTTTTCGCGTATTTTCCCTTCCCGATCTAAGATAAGTTGTTGCTAGACTACTTGGAATTATTCGAAATATTGTTAATCACTCATTACTAATTCTTATTCCTGTCATATAGTTGATAAGTTAAATATTGTTTATCACCTTGTAAATCTCATCCCCATCTTTATCCTACGAACCTCTATCTTTGCCCCCGGGAGCATGTACGGGTCAACCACCGTACAGTACGTTTACCTGGGTCATCATTATTGCGCCACCCGTTCAGTATGTTTCCATCATTTATATTATTGCACTTACACCGCAATAGTTCAGTTCATAATTCGGCGACATACCGTGCGCGTGACTCATAATTCTATATCGTCCACCATTCATCCTAGTATAAATTAATCTTAATCTTATATTTGTGGAAACAGACAATACAGTGAATTTATTAACCTTAAACTGACTTTCATCTCTTATCTCATCCTTTATATCTCGATCTTAATCCAACCCCGAACATACGTGGTGAGCCTTTCTCGCCACAATCCTCACCTGATTACCGCGGAACGCTTACGTTTTTGAATGTGAACATGGTGTCAAAAAATATATATATATATATCGTCTCTAACCATGATAATTTCGACCTGGTTTACTATGTAGAAGTATGTTAAACTTCCTTGTAAACTTCTACATACATTATGTTTTGGTTCAGTCGCGAACACTACAACTGCAAAACTATTTTATTTAATATTGTTGTATAATAATTTAAAACCTGTTTACTGCTATTTCATTTCTGGACATAGACATTTCCTTCCGGTGGTTTTGCAATAACTGAATAACCCTCCAGATGTAAATATTTTTGGAGCTCGTGGCTAGGTAATAATTGTCGCTCGGGTCGATCTTTAGGTTAAGCCATGCTTGCCTAGGTTAGTCTGTGGATGGTCGACCACCCATTATACCGAGTTTCCTTCGTGGCTCGGAAAGCAGGTTAAGCCGTTAGTCCCGGCTGTCATTATCTTTGACAGTCGTTACAGGTAGTCAATGGCCCAAAACGTCTGACAACGAGTCTTAGCAAGGGGTATCGTATTACCCAGTACTAACTTGGTTGGGGAGGTCAGATAGGCAGTCGCTCCATGTAAAATACAGGTATTCAGCTGCATCCGGTAAAACTGGAAGCCGACCCCAAAAAAGTTGGGAAAAGGCTAGGCAGATGATAATGTAAATATTTTTGTAATAATATTTTTTCATTGCAAAACGACTCAGGCCCATCTCACTTCTAAGCCATCTCTACAAGTTCACCACGAATTGAACACAATTGCCACGATTTTTATCACGAATTGTCTCGCGTCCAGGTTTGACGATTTCCAGCCTCCCGAACAAACCGGATTCCGAAAAGGCGGCAGGTTATACAGAAGACCGAAGGGTATAACCTGCTTCGCGTTTGTGGACTACGAGAAAGCCTTCGATTCGATCAAGACTTGGGCTGTACTGCAGTCTCTCCAACGGTGCCAAATCGACTATCGGTACATCGAGGTGTTGAAGTGTTTGTACAAAAACGGACCAGACCTCTGAACCTATCCTTCTGCAGCGAGGTGTGAGGCAGGGAGACGTCATATCTCCGAAACTGTTCACCGCTGCACTAGAGGATGTCTTCAAGGTTCTAGACTAGAGGGTTAGGCATCAACGTCAATGGCGAGTACATCTCTCACCTTGGGTTTACCGACGATATAGTGGTCATGGCTGAGACCATGGAGGACCTTAGTAGAGCTTCCGAAAGACTGGGTCTTAATATGAACATGGACAAAACTAAGGTAATGTTGAATGCCCATGTAACACCCACTCCTATCTAGATCGGAGACTCTACACTCGAAGTTGTAGACGATTATGTCTACCTGGGACAAACGGTCCAGTTAGGTAGGTCTAACTTCAAGAAAGAGGTCAATTGTCGAATCCGACTCGGCTGGGTAGCGTTCGGAAAGTTGCATGGTATCTTCTCATCCAACGTACCACAGTGTCTCAAACCGAAAGTCTAAGTGTGTTTACCAGTTACCAGTGTGTTTTGCCAGTGATTACATACAGGACCGAAACGTGGTCGCTCACAATGGGCCTCATTAGAAGACTTAAAGTCACCCAAAGGACAATAGAGAAGACTACACATCCGCAAGAGAACCAAGGTTACTGTCGTAGCCCGAAGAATTGCCAAACTTAAGTGTCAGTGGGCAGAGCACATTGCTCGCAGAACGGATGGCCGATGGGGCCGAAAAGTTCTGGAGTGGCGACCGCGAACCGGAAGACGTTGCGTTGGAAGGCCTCCCACTAGGTGGACCGATGACCTGATGAAGGTTGCGGGGATCCGCTGGATGCGAGTCGCACGGCACCAGTCAATGTTCACTCGGGGGAGGCTTTTGTCCAGCAGTGGACGTCTTTCGGCTGAAAAGATGATGATGATTTATTCATTCAGCCATGTGTTTATTGTAATTTAAAATTCTAACCTCATAACACATTTTGATTTTTCATTTTTCATTCAACCTAAAACATATTGTCATGAATCCGAGTCACTGGGTCTGAGTATATTCATAAAGATCAAAATATTTTTCTTTTGCATTACGAAAATATATATCAAGGCAGAAAAATTACATGCACTTGACATGCGATTACATCCGTATAATATAATAATATATATGTATATAAAACATACTTAAAATATCTACCTAAAACAGCTACTTAACTAATAATTATACCCTTTTTAATACAACCAAAAAATAATTTTGTTCTCCACTGTACTCCGTCTCGAAAATGTATGTAAAAGGAAGTTTAACATACTTCTACATAGTTAACCAGGTCGAAATTATCATGGTTGGAGACGAATATTTCTTGACAATTTTTTGACACCAAATTCAAATTAAAAAATGTAAGCGTTCCATGGTAATCAGGTGAGTATTGTGGCGAGAAAGGTTCACCACGTAATCCTCACCAAGACACCTTTATATCTCTGGAATCCCTTAATGACTATTTTCGAGATTTGGCATAGCCTTACGACTATTTATTGACTTTTTTTTTGGAATAGAAAACAAACGGATACTCCCCGCCGTTTGCGTACACTGAGGTGAGGATTGTGTGGAGAGATTCACCCCACAAACCTCACCAACATAAAGATATAACTTTGTAGTCATAATGCGATTATTTCTTTAACCTCTGTGACTATTTAAGACTATTTCTTAACAATTTTTTTGCGTACTCAAAATTGATGTTCATGAAGTTTGCGAAGATGAGGATTGCGTGGTGATTTTTTTGTTATGGACCATAACCGGGAACCTCCTAGAATCGGAGATATTGAAGGTAGTTCCAACTTCACACTTTTTTTAGACAATTTTTAAATGTTATAACTTTAAATACCTCCATGACGCCTTTTTTTTACGGATGGGAAATCATCAAATGACTTCTCCCGCTCTGGGCAGAGCGGAAGGGAGTGTCAGACTTGTACTGACTAAAACCATCCATGTTCTTTCCTTGCCCTTTGTGTTCCAGGGCCGCGGTATCTTTTTCGAACAGCCCGCAGCACCTCCATGACGCCTCCTGTAACATTTAATACATTCATCAGCACAATGTGTTGATTGCGTTACATTGAGCGCCACCTAAATCGTCATTTTCTCACCAAAAAAAAAAATGTTCCGGTTATTTTGTGCAGTGTTACTTAGTTTGATGTACAGTCCCCGGCATGTAACTTGGCAAGGTTGTGGCGTAGTGGGGGTAATTTCGCGCATCGTGCACTTAGTGGAACAAAAAAGTGGTCACTTTTATTGCTTGTCATTATTCTATGGTTATTGGCATCATTTATTTTTAATCATGAAGTTAAAGAAAGGAGAGGAATTCGTGACATTTATTAGGTGTTATAAATAAAATATATGCATTAAAAAGTTAAAAAAATATATTTAAGTAATAAAGAATAGTATTAGGTATAAAATTATGTGTTCTCGTCGTCACTATCAGTTAATAATACTGCTACCCCTGGCATCAAATTAGGAGTACCACCTAAGCTGGTGGAAGGAGTTGGCTCCTCATCCTCGACAAAACTATAGTCACTCTCGTCGCTGGAAGAGTCGCTACTGTCACCGGTGTAAATAACAAATCGTTCTGTGACTGTGTCGACTATATGGTCGCTTTTGATGTAGTCAGCCTCAATTTTTTTGACTCTCCCACATAATTTCGACCATTCATCGGTGCCCATTAATGCAACTTTCTCCTTAACTAACTCCATTGCACTGGTCACCAGGTAACATTTTTGCTGGCTACATAACCTTTGATTGCCGCCCATGCCATTTCTATAGGATTTAAGTCCGGGTGGTAGGGCGGCAATCGCAGAACACTATGGTGGTGTTCTGCAAGTATTTGGTCAATACTGTATTTTTTGTATTGTGGTTTGTATAATTTTATCAATTTGTATAATTGAGGTTTGAGCATATTTTCCTCGTATGCTATATAGACAATGTATGCGTTCTTATTTCCTCCAGGCGTAATATACTTGTAGATTACAAAATAAAACACATATCACTTCACTAATACTGAATTTAATAATCAACTTCACTTTAACACTTTACACTTTTACACGTGCACAACAGTAATCATCGACCTCACAAGTCGACGGTCCAACCGATAGTGCGCTCCTGCGGCGATTTCTGCCAAAGGTGTGTTTTTCACCGCCGGAAGTCAGTAGTTTTGTATTTATCACAAATAATATTTAAAACGATATATTAACAGGAAGTCAAAACAGTTTTTGTTAAAACATTTGCTATTATTAAATCACAACACATACACAGGAAGTCAATGCACGCTAACAGCTCGGCCATCTGACTTTCGGTTACGTCCTCGTACCGAACAAAATTTATCATTGAAAAAAAAGAAAATGTTTAAAGATTGGTTACACTCGTTTAATTCATATAAGACAAATATGCTCAATTCAAAGAATACATAAAATAATAAGATTTTATGAAATAAAAATATAAAAAAAAACATAACTTAAATAATTAATGCTTAATTAATAATAAATTGTTAATAATATAATTCCTTTATGATTTTAAAAATATATAAGGATGAATAAAGTTTTGTAAACAATCACATAAGTGGACAAAAATCTAATCATTATCACATTCAATATGCACTTCATCTGTCTCATCTGAAACCCTACTGTTCTCCTCGTCAGAACTACTTGCTAAATCAGTACTAAGATTAAGCCAAGGCCGCAATTTATCTCTAGCTACAATTGTTTCGTATTTATGATTGTGTTTTCTCGTTATGGGGGTATCTTCTACTAGGAATCGGTCATTGGGGAGTATTTTAACAATACGATAGGGTCCTTGATATTTTGCTACTAATTTCTTAGATTTACCATCGTTTTTATTAATTTCCCTTTCTACCCTTACTAGATCTCCTTCTTTATAAATTATTTGATTAGTTACTTTCCTATTTTTATTAAAACGTTCTCTATCTTTTTCTTGTTGTTTTCTGATAAGTTCTCCCGATTTTTCGCGCATTTTTGATATTTGGTCTAAATTATTATCTGACGTATCACTAAGAATATCACTTAAAATTGACTCTGAAACATTTGTTACTTTAAATCCGAAAAGTAGTTCTGAGGGACTTCTTTGTGTAGTTTTATGTTTTGTAGTATTAATTCCTATTTGTATATCTGGCACATATTCATCCCAAGTCCTATCATCTTTCCCATGAGTCTTAGTGGAAAGAGCATCTAGAATCGTTCTGTTAAATCTCTCAACTTGGCCATTAGCCCTTGGAGTTGCCACAGCATTCAGAATATGCTTAATACCAGTCTCGTTAATAAACTTACCAAAGATGTTACTTGTGAAACATGAACCTCTATCGGTTATCAATCTCATGGGGGCACCAAAATAACTGATATGATCCCTTATAACTCGGATAGTTGTGGTTGCTTTTGTATTCCTAACTGGTGTGATATTTGTATATTTCGTGAAGCCATCGACAATAACAAGTAAGTAACAATTTCCGCGTTTGCTACGTACAAACGGCCCTAAATGGTCCGCATGTATCGTATGAAACGGTTTTTCCACTTTTGGTATAGAATGAAGTTCGCCTTCACGGGGACCGCCAGGTACTTTGTGATGCGCGCACTCAAGACAAGCGGCAACATACTTTTTTACGAAACGTCGCATCTTTGGGAACCAAAAAGAATCCCTAATCCGGGCTAACGTTTTATCGAATCCAAAATGACCAATATCGTCGTGGTTTTTCTTAAGAATTTGCCAACGAACTGCTTTTGGGACAGCCCATCGAAGACCGTTTTCTACTATGCGATAAACACGACCATTCTTTATCTTAAAATTATTATGGACTTCGACAATTTTATCGATGTCTGGATTTGTCAATATATTTTTAATGGACATTATTTCATCATCAATGGATTGGGCGGTACTCAGCCAATTATCTGTTTCAATACTAAGAATGTCAAAGATGTGGCTTTCTGGAATAGGCGGGTCGATGGGATGCCGACTCAGAGCATCAACGTGCATCATTTTACTTCCCGATCTGTATTCGATATCGCAATCATATTCCTGTATTTGTATCCACCAGCGAGCTATGCGGGGAATAAGATCGCGCTTGGTCAGTATCGTCCTCAAGGCACTACAATCTGTGTATATTTTAAAATGAATACCAATTAAATATACTCTAAAACGATTAAGAGAGGCAATAACGGCTAACGTCTCCAGTTCGAACGAATGTAACTTTTGCTCATCAATAGTTGTTTTTCGACTATAGAACGAAACTGGTCGCAGCATATCATCTTTGCCTCTTTGTAAGAGAATACCGGCCACTCCAAGTTTAGATGCGTCTGTGTGTAGTTGCGTCTCGAAAGAGGGATCGTACAGAGCAATAACAGGGCGTTCTACTAATGCATCTTTGAGAGTCTGAAATGCGGAGGCCTGTTCGGAACCCCAGACCCACTCACAGTTTTTGCGTAAAAGGTCTGTTAAAGGCCTTGCCAATATTGCGAAATTTCTAATGAACCGTCTAAAAAAACTCGCAAGCCCCATGAACTGGCGTATCTCATGGGGATTTTTGGGAACTGGAAAATTAGAAACTGCATTGATCTTTCGAGCACCGGGACGGACACCATCAGGGCCAATTTCAAATCCTAAAAAATCGATATTTCTGTAAAAGAAGTGACATTTACTCAGTTTTAGGGTTAAACCTCCCTCTCGAAGCAACTGCAAAACTTGACGGAGTCGGGAAAGACCTTCTTCAAAGCTATGCGAAGGAACTAATATGTCATCCATGTATATGACGGCAAACTTTATCTTTGCGTCAGCTAGGATTTTGTTTATCGTGCGCTGGAATACGGACGGAGCGTTAACCAGACCAAACGGCATTCGCAAATATTCAAATTGCCCATCCGGGGTCACGAATGCAGTTTTAGTTCTAGACTGCTCGGAGATCGGAATTTGATAGTACCCTGAAGCAAGGTCTAATGTTATAAAATACTCATGACCAGCCAATAGATCAATTTGATCGTCTATGCGAGGAATAGGATAGTGGTCCTTTATTGTTTTACGATTAAGTGCTCTGTAATCGACGCAAAGACGTTTTTCACCAGTCTTCTTCTTGACTAACACTATTGGACTGGCATAAGGGGATGATGACTCTTGAACGATGTTAGCATCCAGCATTTCTTGGACCATATCTCGAACTAGTGTTCTCTCAGAATAGGACATTCGATAAGGGCGATAAGCAACAGGCTCAGAATCTTTAAGTTTAATTTCCATCTCGCTCACAGTCGTATAACCAAGGTCTTTAAGATTTTTAGAAAAACAGTCTTTATAGTCACATAAAACGGATTTCAAATTGTCGAGTTCTGTATTAGATAAAGAGTCACCATAATTAATAGAATCGTTATCTTCGGTATCTGAAACGGTTAATTGAAATACGCGGCTAACATTATTCAGAGGTACGGCGCGTGTAATTAAAATATCTTGTTTTAATACGATCGTATTTAGTGTTAGATTTTGTACCAGTAATCGCCCTACACCACTCGTCAAGGTGTATTCGCCAGGCAAAAGATAAAACTCCGATCCAATTCTTCCCCTCACAGAACCTTTTATAAAAACCTGACCAGTAAAAGCCCCATCTGAATAAACTGGTATAGACTGCATCGCTTGACTGGGGACATCTGTTTCCTCAGATATCATCAGGAATACTTTATTCGTCCTTTGGAATATAAGTCGAGATGGTGTCTTAGTTATAAGAATACCAGGAAGCTCGGTAAAAGAATGACCCAAAAGCATTGGGTATTTCAAAATTGAGTCATCCACGACAAGAATATCGATGGATTCCCTAATTCCCTGAATCTCTATAGTTGCCCTAACTTTACCTACCGGCTGCACTAAATTATTACCTAGCCCTTTCATTAGGGGTAAATTACAATAGTCTAAATGTAAATTAAAATCCTGCGCTTCCGTTCGTCGCATTATCGAACATTCACTACCAAGATCCACGTAACAAGAAATGGGAAGATCATTTAGTTTTGCAGTAACAATATATTTATTATTTGGATCGTGGAGTTTCGTACAATTAAAACTGGCATTACAGTCCACCTTTAGAACCTGTTTTTCCTGCCCTACCGTTTCGGGTTTCAGATTTTCGCGGCCCTTTTGCGGGATATTGGGACAGTTAGCAGTGACGTGTCCGAGCTTATGACAATTATTGCATTTTTCGATAGGTTTAGGACATTTAAAACTGGGATGACCTTCAACGTGACAATTAAAGCATCTAATTGGTGGTTTAGTTACCGTTGAACTCGATTTATTGTCCGACTGATTTGTTTTCTCCGATTGTAACCCATAAGTTTTCTTATTGTCGTTTCTACTCTTTAAGTTATTGCCATTGTTTTCTCTTGCTTGACCGACTTTAACAGATTTTAGATATCTAAGAACTTGCTCAGGTGTATCATATTGTGCTGCTTGAGCTCCTACTTTAATGGCTCTATCCTCTATGCCGTATAGTATACAATCTACTGCCCTTTTTCCCGTTATCTGACATCTATGTAACAAATTAAGTTTAGAGTAATAGTACTGTTCTAAAGGTTCCCCATATTTAGCTCTCAATGTAAGCATCTCTGTTAATAACTCTGCGTAATTTTCTCTACATGGAAACGATTGAAAAAGTTTGGTCTTCCATTCCGACCAGGTAAATTTTACGCTAGGTAGGCTCTGATACCATGACTTGGCTAAACCCGTGAGCTTTGGAAGTGCATAGTAAATGATTTCCCGTTCTTCCCATTCATATATGTCTGCGCATTCCTCAACTTTATTGATCCAATTCAAAATGCTCTGATTTTTGGACATGGGGTCGAATTCTGGAATGACGTTACTCATATTAGCTAATTTATGGCTGCCTGATTTTGAAAATCCCTTAAGCGCATCAATAAATTGAAAAAACATATTATTAGGATTTGAATTCTCATACCTTGTTGTTCCTTGCTCCCGATAACCGTGGCGCCGGCTGCTGCTCGAACACCTTTCGTCCTGTGACCTGCTCCTCGAACGCCTTTCATTGCGTTGTCTGCTCCTGGAACGCCTTTCGTTCCGTGATCTGCTTGATCTCGCTCGGTCGGGTGTATTTCGTGATGAAGAATAGTTTCTTAATGGTCCCCTCAATTCATCCTCAGTGTAATCCGAACTATGCACTGGCCTCATATCCGAATCCCTGGTTTTAGAGCGTCGCTCAAGCTCACCGCTCATTATATCATTTGTACGTTTACTGGAAAACCTCGGCCGCCGCTCAAGCTCATCGGCACAGGGCTTACCAGAAAACGCTCGGCTTGTACTCGGCTGTCGCTCAAGCTCACCAGCACGAGACTCGCCAGAAAACAATTGGTTCCCACCCGGCCGCTGCTCAAGCTCATCGGCACGGGGTTCACCAGAAAGCGCTCGGCTTGTTCTCGGCTGTCGCTCAAGCTCACCAGCACGAGACTCGCCAAGAATCAATTGGTCACCACCCGGCCGTTGCTCAAGCTCATCGACACGGGGGTTCCCTCTCGTTCTGTGCAAATCGTCATCATTACGTCCATGTCGGTTCAATCTCTCAACTTCACTATCTAGTCGAGTTCGCTTTGATCCAGATGGTAGCACAGGGCTGCCAGATCTCGAATAGTAATTATTTGTATTCATTTTGGTTCTGAAACTCAAAAGTAGGCGTTGCTATCACCATTTATCACAAACATTTTAACAACAGTTTTAAAAAATAAAAATAAAAAATAAAAATCGGAATATTATTTTTTTTTCAAAAAAAGTTGTTAAAAACAACACGTTCATTAAAAGGAGAAGAGATCCAGATTGTAACCTACTAGGTTCAGAGAAGAGTGTTAATTACGGTAAGAGTAAAAATAAATAGTAATGCACTAATATTATGTTTAGTACTGGCACCGAATAAAAGCGATAGAAAAGAAGAGAGGAAAAAAAAATACTTTACCGATTTATAACAAAATAAAGTTAATTTATTTGCAAACTAGAGTAAACATTGAAATTGTAAATCCATCTTCATAATCCATTCATCAAAATAAATAGTAATAAACAAAGTCGTTTTATGTAATCTCATTTTTCGTATAACGTAAGCAATTTGACAATAATTAACTATAGCAAACGCTAAAACACAAATTCACAGTAACAAGTAACTTCTTTTTAGGTCTGTAATTTATTGTTTTATGCACTATTTTCAGGGTAAAATAAAACTGTTACGTTACTTACATTTTCTTGGATGGCTCAGAAGCGTATTTTGCGTTCATCCCACTTCTGAACTATAGACAATGTATGCGTTCTTATTTCCTCCAGGCGTAATATACTTGTAGATTACAAAATAAAACACATATCACTTCACTAATACTGAATTTAATAATCAACTTCACTTTAACACTTTACACTTTTACACGTGCACAACAGTAATCATCGACCTCACAAGTCGACGGTCCAACCGATAGTGCGCTCCTGCGGCATTTCTGCCAAAGGTGTGTTTTTCACCGCCGGAAGTCAGTAGTTTTGTATTTATCACAAATAATATTTAAAACGATATATTAACAGGAAGTCAAAACAGTTTTTGTTAAAACATTTGCTATTATTAAATCACAACACATACACAGGAAGTCAATGCACGCTAACAGCTATGCCCTTTTCCAACAACCACCTTTGCATATCCGCTTTCTTGGCATTCGAGGTAGGTGCAGGATCGTACTGCTTGTTATGGTAAGATGCGTTGTCTATTACTAACACCGCATTTCCGGCAGGTTCGGTATTAGTTGGCTGCGAAGCCACTTGGTGTAATTGTTATAGTTCATGTTATCATGGAAGTCCCCCGACTTTGTTCCAGCTTTAAATAAAAGCAGTGCATTGGGTACAAATCCAGCTTCGGATCCACCATGCACTATCACAAGCCGTTGCCCTTTCGAAATGAGTTTTTTAAGCCCCTTTAATGATCCATCTGACCACGCTTTAGAACCTGTAATAACAGATATAATGATTATGTTTCATAAGTATATCTCTCGTAACGTCTAGATAATTTCACAGGACACAAATATGCGAGAACAAAGTATGATAATTGTTACATACCTGAATGAGATGAATCAACATACGACTCATCTGTGTAAATAATTGGTCTTCCTTCTTCCCTATATTTACTAAGAGTTCTAAGGAACTCTATCCTTAGTAATCTGATGTTAGATTTTTCAATTAAAAGTTTTCTATTATTTTCGGCTTTTTTCCACCGGAAGCCTAAGTTATTCAAAATCCTGCGCAAACTGCGCTCCGATCCATTAAAATTGATGTCATCTTTTAGTTTTTTTCTTAGCTTTTCCACTGTGGGCAGCTCTTTATTTTTTTTTTTTTTTTTAGTTAGCCTGAACTGTCCCACTCCTGGGCAAAGGCCTCCCCCCATTCCTTCCACTTTTCCCGATGTTGTGTCTCTTCTTGCCAATTACCGAGAAAGCCATCCAAGGCGTCCCGCCATCTTCTCCGCGGTCTACCGCGACCCCGTCTAACTGTCTCAGGGCTCCAGTTTTGTGATATGCGGGCCCACAGATTTGCCGGCATCCGGCAGACATGGCCTGCCCAGTCCCACTTGAGTTTGGCAGCTTTATGAGCTACGTCAGCAATTTGAGTTCTGGAGCGCAGTGTGGTGTTCCTTATTCGATCAGTAAGTTTAACGTTAAGTATGCTGCGCTCCATTGCCCGTTGGCAAACCTTGAGTTTGGACTTCTGTATGTGCTCTTTATTTGTAACGTGGTAATTGTGGATACAGGTTCTTACCACTGACTGGTCAAAAGTGTCGATCTCTGTAATCGGCTTTGTTCTATTCCTCTTTTTTCCCGGTGTCCTAAAGACAGTGAGGAATTCAGAATTTCTACCTTCCTTGACTATACGTCTAACTGTTCTTTCTGACGTTTTCGTAGCTTCTGCAGTCCGTTTTACAGTCTCTTTTTCAGTTTGAGCAGTTTGAGCTTTCTCCATGAAACAGTACACATCGTACACCATTTTTCTGGTTTGTCTGCGTAAAACGGTATTTGATCCTGGGATTGTAATCAACGTAAACTAAATTTAAAACAATAACAACAACTCGTAACAAAAATTAAAATGAAAACAAAACCAACAACTCGTAACTAAAACAAAGGGCACAACTTTCGTGCACGCAAGTGTAATCGAGAGCGAACGGAACGTAGACGCGGTGCGGGAGGCAAGGGTCGACTGACGCACCAATCGCGCGCTCGGATCGGCGCTACCTCATACCCTGCGTCCCGCTTGACTACCAAAGAGACCTAAAAAACGACTTCTGCGCTTCTATCGACTCTTGCCAAGTTACGTGGCGGGGACTGTACAGGATGCCTGGTTGAGAAATTAGAATGTGAAAGAACAAGGTGTTAACAGACATTCGTTGAGGACGATCTAGAACTTATTAATTTAAACTTACCTTTTACTTATTCAGCATTGGTTGACATTTTGACCACTTGGATACATATCTATTGCCGTGCCCCTAACGCGCGGCTACAAATCTATAAAATAAATAAAACCTACAATAAATAAGCATTTTCAATACTTAAGTATTTTGTAGCTTTAAAGCTACGAGATATAATTTTAAACAATTGTTGTAAATAATATCTCTATTTAATAATGGTTTTAGTTGTACCACGCAGTTAATAGGACGAAAATAGAACGACAAAATGCATGTTCTCTGTCGCAAAAATACGACACAAGCGGTAGGGGCACGGCAATATGTGTCGCATAAATGCGACACAAGCGGTCAAAAGGTTAAACTATCATACGACATAGGTCGAATTTTGCTAACCTGCCAACTGGCTAATTTATGTTCCATTATTGTGGCCGTTATTTCAGCGGAAAATTGACGAATTTTAAAAATTTGAGTTTAATGAATTTTTAGTACTTGATGAATTTCAAATGCGCACGTTCAACGGTTCTCGGAGTATTCGCTAAAAACGGTTTCCGCTGCGATGACGTTACCATGGCGGAATATGTCCAGTGGACTTAGCCAATAAATGCTACATAGATACATCGAAACCCGGGCAAAAAAATCGATTGCACTCAAATAAAAAAAAATCGACTGTTTTCTGCTGGCATAACGCACACGTCGTCATTATAAGCGATAATAATAAAATAAAAAGAGGGAATTGAAAATAAACAAATAAATAGCCACAAATATCATGGCACGTTTATTTTTTTCCACTACATGGCGACTTCTAAAAGAATCGTGACTTGTTATTTTGCATTCATATAGTTTCATTTTTTAAATAGAGCTCTGCAAACGAGCACTAAAGAATAATTTTACAATGTATATTTTTCCATAAAATTAAAATATAAACTCTGTATTTTTAGTTTGATCTCAATATAAATCACTATGAACTGAAAAAAATTAAAAGTTTTTGTTAGTTCTCTAATTATAATATTGATTGATGAGACTATAATAAAGAGTACATTTAAAAAATCACATTAAAGCATATATATAATGCTGACTACATAAACGCTCTAACAGCCCCTCCCTACCGCTACAACGTTGCAGATTGTATACTCAAAGTATCAACAATAAACAATATGTAAGACTCCAGAAACAAACCAATATAATTATAATAATAAATTTATCACAATCATTTCAGACTACAAAATAACTAAATAATCACCTGTAAAGGAGGCTGTGAGAGCTATAATCACGTGCAATGTAAATGTAATACACCACAGTTAACAAATCTAACTTATCTAAAATATAAACTAGCCTAAAAATTTTAACAATAAAGAAAAAACGGTTGTAGTTAAAATATTGGTCATCAAAACTCTGAAGAGCTATAACTAAATGACCATACAAATTATCATCATGCCATGATGTTTTAATTTCAATAAAAATTGCACTCAAAGGGATGTAAAATACTCCAAAACTTGGTAAAGTGTGGCTCATAGCCCTTTATTTTTTGTTTAGCGTATAATTAGAAATAGTATAAAATCAGTGACTTAGAAATAGCTCTCAGTATATAAAAAAAAACGTTAAAATCCTTAGGCTGTACTCTCGTATGAATATAATGTAAGCAACGCAATATGTTGGCAAAGCGGAAGTTCACGTAAATCTAACGATACAATACAACTAAATATTTATGTACCTTAGACATTATGATTACACAAGGCTCACTGTTATTTCATAAATCTACCATCAAGTTTAGTGTAACTGGTCGGCGGCACGCGGCCCCCTAGACTAGTAGTCTGCCTCGACGAGGGAAGTATACGTTATACATTCACGGGTAAGGATATGTACGATTTCTATAACCAAATTCAATAACGGCTTACAAGAAACTGGTTGGTCCGTCAACCACAACCACTCTGATGTTAACAACAAAATAACAACAAAACAATCTAACACTGCCAATATTTCGCGTGAGTATTCTTTTTAGTGTTGTGAATTCCTCAGTCTTTTCTACGGTTCAAAAAATAAGTAGACAAAGAGAAAAATCTAATATTCATACCACCACTTTAGCTATTACGTAAATTCAAGGGTTCAATAGTTACTTCTTAATATATGTTAACTAACATCGGTGTAAAATAGTTGTACAATGAAGACGCACAAGTTGCGAGACCAACGTATACTTAGCAGCTCTTACAAATCAAGGTGCAACCTGTGGACTTCACCGTTATTTTTGGGTGCTTGTATATTACGAGACATATTCATTGAGAAAAGTTTTCCTCTTATCAATATAAATATATGAATGATACTCTGTGAAGGATTAAGAAGTCAGAGTATATCTCGTAATGCCCAAGGACCGCGTGTGCTCGGCTCACCTACTCGCTCGGCTAGGGTGAAGCAACGATAGGGTAATATAATAATAAAGATAAAACAATGATAAAGACAGCGAACATACTATAATTATAACAAAAATATATTACTAATCCTAGAATTCAAAAAGAAACAGTCACCCACGGCGAGAGATCGGTAAGCTGAGCGACATCAATATATTTATATATGTAGTTATGTACTAGTTCACTATGTTGGTGTTTCTATTTCCATTTATAATTATCTATGGATAATATAATTATATAAGGTAATCAGCATTGAAAGGCACCTAATATGTGTTGTCCCTACCAATGCTGTTACATACAAACTATTGATAACTATGGTTTTAAAAATTTCAATGGTGATCATTTTATAATGGTAGCTGTAAGATTTATACTACTCTTTAAACCCAAGTTCTAGTTTGTCTAAATAATACTGTTATCAATGGCTTGGTAAGAAACTTACTAAAAACGTTTTAAGATTTTATTAATATACGGAAAAGTTTGGATGTAACTCTTACGATTTGCGGGCAACTAAATGCATCCTCATATTATTTTATTTTATCTTAACATACGGTGTACACATTTATTTTAAAATGATAATGAGATATTGGCCTATTTTTTTCGTGTTTCTTTCAAATACAGAACTATCAAAATATAAAAAAATATTGAGGACTATCAAACAACATTCATATGTATATATTATTATTATTATATGTATACTTATGTACATCTACAAGAAATTTTGATCTTTATAGTACCCAAAGTATAGTTCTGCGCTAAGTCTAACATTAATTCCAATTATATTCTCAGTTCGATATTTGGTATGACTGTAGAATGAGACATTCCTACAAATCATACACTTATTATAATTTTGAATGGATTTCTCCTCGATATACTTGAATAAATAAACACTACCAATATTTATTTACATTTGCTGAACCAGCACATGGACACACACATCATGGAAATAAAATAAAGTATCAAAATCAACAACACGGGAAGTTGTAAATCAATGGGTATAAATGTCGGTTTAACACTATGTATTACATATTAGAGCTCTTACAATATTTTATTTCCAGTTCTACCCTGACCTGCAGACTTAACTAAACTTACACTACCACATCATTTACATAGAAATGGCACCAATCTATCTTTGATATCAATAATGGCAAACCATAAGGAACCCCCGCAGCGGACACTTTAGCTGCACACGCGTGCGCAAGAACTGTCTCAAGGTATTGGAAGACTACTGCACTATACACTATTCATTATTACTATTATTCGAAAAACAGTAATGAAATAAGTTTTGCTTCTTGCCAAAATACGTTTGTTACATAATATATGTATATATTGCGATATCCTAAATGGGTAAATAATTATGTAACAATGTTTATGATTACTACACTTTATATGAATATTCAATCTCATCAGAAATTTGAAAAATATAAAATGAAGTTTATCAATGGTGTTATGATTGATATTGCCTAATGTCGCTAACCGCTAGAAGGCACACAAAGTTTTAGTAAGAAGCTTCACAAATTATGCTCTCTGTTCTGACCCGCACACCGGCACACCAGCGCCACTAACAACAGTTCGCTTATTACTGTAAGACACACTAAAGCGTACTCCGGTCGATGTCCCCACACATTGAACACTGAACATAACTTTATTCTGAACGTAATACGTTTAAAAAATATTGCCAATTTTATGTTGCAACAGGCACTTCTCTGGATTTCTCCAATAAACATCATATTAAAAGTTATTAATTTTGTGAAGCTTTCATATTGCCTCTCAGGACTCTGCTAGTTTATGGGATTATTATTTGTACTTCTTATTTACTATTATTATTATTTTTATATGAAACCTGATTTTTATTTAAAGTATTCTTATGGATTAATCTTGAGGAGTATTATCTAGAGTCCTTTCTATTCTTCAGCGATCAAAATACTTTACCACTCATCGGTAACAGTTCTATATAAAATTACTGAACTTCCATATACACTGACACATTCTAAGTTAAAGCATCGCAATAAGATATTGTTACATTTCACTACAACTAATGAAGGATGGGTATGATGATGACAAGCGAATGACGAACATTAAAATTTAGAATTTTTAAGTTGGAGATTTACCTTTTACAATTCCCAAATTTATCACTAAGCAAATTAGAATATGAGATCAAAATTTTAGGCCTACAATCTATCATGATGAGACTTTTAAGTATTGATTTATGAACGCCACCACGGAAATTAATATAATCATGTGATGGTATAGATAAATCACAGTTGTAGGTATAAATCACAATGCATATATTATCATAGGCGGTACCGCTACGTGACTACTCACTACTTCCTCGTCTCTATTGTGATGTCCACCTGGTGTTCTCGAGGGATTCCACAAGCGTAACGAAACCAACTCGATTCCTGACACTGCCACACTCTACGATCCACAGCGCAGCCTTGCTCGCGCTCACACCACGGCCGACGAAATCAACAATGTATAAATAAATAACTCCAAATATAATAAACAAATAAAAGTGCATGAGTCCATGCTGACGATCCTAGCGAGGAGAGCCAGTCTCCTCTGCGCACATCACTGTGATTGATAGCTGCTCTTGTTGATGGCTGCCAAATATATAATATTGCACTCTGGCTGCTTGCTGCTCAACCGAGAGCTGTAACAACGTATCGTTAACTATTACAACTGTGTAATCTAAAGGGTGTAAAAATACTCTTAACGAAGCCGAAAGGCACTTGTTCTCCCAGTCATTGCGATCATTTTTTGTTCTAGACCATAATTGAGAACCATCTAGTTACGCAGATATTGGGGATCAAGTTCCAACTTTTTCACCAGTTTTTTTTAAACACATGTTTTTAATGTATTTTTTCTACTTAAGACACCTTCACGACCCCCGTACTATTCAATCCATCTATCAGCACAATGTTTTGATTGCGTTACATTGAGTCTTACCGTGAAACATGATTTTTCACCCCAAAAAAAGTCATTTCCCAGCAATAATTTTTGCGTAAAGTTACTTAGTTTGATGTACCAAATGCTTGGCTGACGGCTTCGTTAAGAGTCCGTTTACACCCTGTATATAATAGTAACCAATAAAATGTTTAGTCGAATCAAATACGTACCTAAACTGGTGATCAGTCCGCAAGATGCATCTGACCAGACATCTGGGGCTGGGGCGTAGGGGTATGCGAGGGAGGGGGCGACGCTGGAAAATATATCATCGATTAGCACTGAAGCTTAATTTTGATTTGATCTTTAATAATATGGTTATGATGCATTAATATGGCTATAATACTTACAAATAGACGCAATAGACTGTGGCGACATCGCAGACATTTTGCTGGTATCCTGCATGGACACTTGGGTCCCCTGAGATGTCATGTAACGATTCACCATTGGAACGAAGCTGGAAAGAAATTGACGTCTATCAATCGCTTCTATGGATCTGATCTGTGATCAACCATTTCGTTCTAAATGCATACGTGCGTTCTACATAAGCAATATATAAGTTTAGGAATATATGGGAGTGCTAACTTGCTAATTCGTACCTTGGTACCTCACTTGGAATGCGAATGGGACTAATTTTAATGAAACATTTTAAACGAAAAGGCATAGTTCCACGAGTATTTCTTAAAGTACTCCGTACCTAACAATAACTTTTTATGCCTTTAATATGCTCATTCTAATGTCTTTTCTCATGAGTCCGATACATCCAATGCCATACCTTAAGTCACAAACGCCGGGCGAGTCAAAGTTGCTGTTGTTAGAATTGTTTGTGTTGGTCGCAACACTGTTGATAGTGCCGATGCTGTTGGCCGACACGTTGCTGTGGTTCTCGCGGTGGACACGGTTGTGGTGTCTGTAAGAGGATAGCATTTAGGAGAATTTAAAGACAAACTTTCGTTTAGCTACCTCGTTGGTCTAGTTGTCAAAACACAATCGTTTCTGAGATTTCCCCGGATCGAGGACTGTTATTGAGATTTTCAGTTGCAGCTCTTATTTTGGATTTGGGCCCGTGTAAACAAATACGCTCGCTACCTATTTCTTGGGGCTTGAGACCAACATTACTGGAATGTGAGAATACACCTCTGTATGTAAATAGATTAAAGAGGCCCGTCCTACTTTTGCGTTTCAATGCTGCAACTATTGAAGACGGGTTTATCATCCAAATATTCAAAATGAAAATGCCTGATTTTAATAAATACAGTGTAAACTCTTTATAACGAATTTCAAGGGACCGAGCATTTTCTTTCGTTATAAAGAGTTTTCGTTATAGGGGGGGAAGAGAAAAAATAAACCAAATTTAACCGATTTCCTACAGACAATGTAATCTAAGAATTAACACACGTGTTAAGGTAATTAACAATAACAAAAGCGAGACGACTGTGTATGACCTCAGGTGTCTTTGATAGAAATTTCGGCACCTCAAAAGGTTAGTTTTCGAGGCTGATTATAAAAAAAATGCATTGTTAAACATGTGTTGAAGTCTAAATATGAAAATATTTCTTCGTTATAGAGAATGGTGATTGCGTTATAAAGAGTGAATGAATGTATGGGTTTTGTGGTAAACCAACCAAATTGAACTAATTTCTATGTTATAGAGAGTTTTTCGTTATAACGAACGACGTTATAAAGAGTTTACACTGTATTTCAATTTATTAATATTTTTTACCTTATTAGATAGCTGTCCCTTACGAAGGAACGTCCGCAGACGCTGCACTCGAAGCAGGAGCCGGTGGAGTGCGTGCGGATATGCAGCGCGAACTGGGATTTGGATGTGAACGACATGGAGCAGCGGTCACAATTCAAAGGCTTGTCGGCCACGTGAGACCATCTGAGGACATAAGACAGGTATGATCGACTTCTATTCTGAAACCCTCTCGATGGACAACTGTATCAGAGTATTAACAAAACGTATTATATTCGTTTTAAACATTCTAAAGCACTTTTTGAACGTCGGAAACTGTCCCCAAAATGCTCGTCGTTAAAGCTAGGCCCTGGGAATAGTAATGAACCGCGGAATAAAGATATCAACCCACCTGTGCGCTGTTACATAGCTCTTCACAGCAAAACGTTTCTGACAAATATCACAAGCATAAGGACGTTCACCTGAAACACACAAACTTTTCTGTAAAACGGATTCTAAATTAAATTAGATAAACTAAATTTAATGAAAGCAATGCATTTGTCAAAATCGATGAAAGCGAAAATGAAGGCAAATTATGTTAGAAAGACGGCAAGATGCGATTAGAGAGTGATGCAGTCTGAAATTAATGAATGTAAGCCAAGAAATTATAGTAAATAATAATACTGAAACTCAAGTGATGATGTAGCGGATGATTAAAATTAAAACTTACAATGAGTTGTCGGTGCCACATCATTAAGTTCAGAATGACAAAGTATCTGCCTGTTAAAGCAATTTGCCGTCTTCTAAACGAACCATAGCTATCTTCCAATCACGTGAATAATTCACTACTTTCTATTTATGGAAAGCTATCAGACGAAAACATGCGTCTTTCCTTTGCCATTACAAGGGGCATTTGAGATACTAAACATGCATTAATGTGTTAAAGCTTCGTATATTTTCATATTGGCTAATTTCTAATCAAAACTTCGTGTTTTTATAGTTATGGAGCTATATTCCTCTAAACGTCCGCCCAACATGCAACGGTTAGGTTTGAGACTTGCCTACCCTAATATAAATAAATCTTAATGGTGTTAGTATTCCAATGTTTTTTATCTGTTAGACACACTAAGCTTGTACTATGAATCATTTGCTCACAGACAATGATTCACGTAGTACTGTTAAGGCGCTTGTACACACAGCCGTGTTGCTTTATTTTAACAAACAGATATCAGTCGCTGTGTACCTACTGAGGTAATATCGTCTTATAAGCGCAAAACACCAACCTGGAGCTATTCTGAATAGAAACCTTATGATATTAGGCGACCGATGTGTGTTTGTAAAAACGATCCCAAAGATTGGCGTAAGACCGGTTGTGTGTACAAAACTCGTTTATGTATGGAACGCGATGTAGTCGTACCGGTATGAATTCGCTTGTGAATGTTGAGCGTAGATTTCTGCGTGAAGCGTTTGTAACAGACATCGCACTCGAACGGCCTTTCGCCCGTGTGCGTACGCATGTGTATCTCCAGGTACGGCTTGCAAGTAAACGCCGCCGGGCACTCCATGCATTGGTACGGACGCCCTTGCACTGACCACCCGCGCACAAAATTAGTCGTTATACATTTCTTACAATATTATTTTGCACGATACACATCATATGAATATACTCACAATAGGACTTACGATTAATTAGTTATGTGGCACCGACAACTTTGAATTCGAACATAAGAAAATGCATTAACAAAATATGGCACAAATGTTACAGAATAATTGCAGGTGAATATTTAATGTTCCAATGAAGAGAAATAATATCAAAAGCGTGTGCTGAGCGTTGTCGACTGACCTGTGTGCGTTCGTTTGTGTATATTGAGTGTAGATTTTTGCGCGAATCTCTTGAGGCATACGTCACACTGGTAGGGCCGCTCTCCGGTGTGCGTGCGGTTGTGGATCTCCAGGTACTGCTTGCACGTGAACGCGGCCGGGCACTGCAGGCACTGGAAGGGCCGCCCCTGCACTGTGGACGAGCGACACGGTTAGCTCACTGCGGCCGCCCGCCTCCCCGCGTGCACGCACTCTAGTAGCCCACATACGTTCATCCCTCCCTAGCGCCGCTGGCTCGCAGGCCGCCCACGTACCTGAGTGCGTCCGCTTGTGGATGTTGAGACTGGACTTCTGAGTGAAGCGCTTCAGGCAGATGTCGCACTGATACGGCCGCTCGCCGGTGTGAGTGCGCGTGTGTATCTCCAGGTATTGCTTGCAGGTGAAGGCGGCTGGGCACGACAGGCACTGGAACGGTCTGCCCTGGACTGGTGCCCAACACATATATTATAGCGGCGGCGAGCCCGCAAGGACGCTAGACGCCCTCGCTCTACGGAGGTCGCGGCGCGGACCGGTCGCCGCTCGCCGCGTTCTCCGCTCCAAATCTGTCACTACGTTAATTACTGAAAGCTCGCGATCGCTCAATGTCGGGAGAGATTCGGAGGAGAGGCGAGAGCGAGTGGAGAGAGGCGTGGGCGGGCGGTGCCAGTCCGGCCCGCGGGGTCACCCACCTGTGTGCGTCCTCTTATGTATATTGAGGCTGGACTTCTGCGTGAAGCGCTTCAAACACGCGTCGCACTGATAGGGCCGCTCGCCTGTATGCGTGCGCATGTGAATGTCCAGGTTGGGGCGGCGGGCGAACGCCGCCGGGCATATCCCGCACGCGAAAGGACGCCCTTGCACTGCGCCCAGTGCACACACAAAAGCGAGTAACGCACGTCGCCGACGCATGGTCGTGCCTGTGGCCGCCCGCCCACTGCCAATCCCGACCGCATCGAGCGTCGCACGCGGCGACCGATTCGCCCCCAAATTTGTGAACCCAATTTTGAAAGCCAGCACCGCATTAAGATACGATGCTGGGGCGCCAGGAATGCGTCTTTGCGGCGATTGCATTACCGCTTTTGTGAATGAATTAATATCCATGAAGAAATGATAAAAATGATAAATGCTAAAACACCGAGTTGTATGCAGAATGAGAGGAATAAGAGGGGCGAATGACCGGCAGATATTAATAATATGACAGGCGGGAAATTATCAGTGATTGCAGAAGTACGTAAAGCGCGCATTTGCATGAGTTAAAGAAATCGAGATGTTAGTTGAAAGCAACGAGATGGAAGCTATCAAAAACAGGGAGAGTAAAACAACGGGTTAGGCGGGCAACGGAAAAATAGGAACGAAGCATGACGCTAAATGAAATGACTGCATGACGAGTCGCAAGTTAACGCTAATCGTACCGAAAGGAGTAATACTGCGGATTATAATATATGTGGGCTACTAACCCGTATGTATTTTTTCGTGCAAATTGAGCGCGCACTTCTGCGTGAAGGACTTGAGGCAGACGGTGCACTGGAACGGCCGCTCCCCTGCGCCGCCAACACACGGACACGGGGGGACAGAGAAACAAAACAAAACCACGATGGACAAATAATTCTACTGAGCTTAGTAACCGAATGCCGATTGCTTCCAACTGACTACCATGAGGGAATTTAACCACGTTATTTGTCCATCAGACATTCTCTCTCCTATAACTTAACAGAAATCATCACAACGTACACATGCTTTACTTAACTGTTTGTGAATAGTTTTTGAGCGTGTGTAACCTAATGTAAGCTTTATAATATACAGACTGAAACGAACAAATCCACAACTTCCAAATCGCTAACCATGTAAACAGGTATGATATTTAAAACAAAAATTTATAGGTACATAATATTATATTAGGTCAGGGAGCCCTTAAAACTATTCACAAAACATAGGTGTCAAAGCCACAATTTTATAAAATTAAGATTAAAGATTTGTAAGAGCTATGCATTGTGGCTTCGAGACCGAACCAAAATAAATGAAATATCAAGGGACCCACCGGTGTGTATACGTTTATGAGTACCAAGGCTGGACTTCTGCGTGAACCGCTTGTCACAGATGTCGCATTGATAGGGGCGCACTTTGTTGATCAGCGATTGGATGTGCTCCTCTAGAAATACCAACAAAAGTCAGCTAAAATAACGGTCCAGCTCGACGCACTGCTAATGTTACTGCCTAGTAACGTGAGCTAACGTATAATAACAAATTCATTGTCTACTTAAGGATTTTAGGGGAAAATGCCTACCAGTGTGTATTTTCCCATGTCGTCCCAGGCTGGACTTCTGAGTGAAGCGCATAAAACAGATGTGGCACTGGTACGGCCGCACTTTCTCTAACAGGGCTCGTCTGTGCTCCTCTATAAGTTATACGAGTTACGATATAGCATCTCAGCACCCTCTCAAACAATATGTATTTCATTAAATTACCTAATATGTTACATAAATGAAACCATTCACACACATTCAGGGGGAGGTAGGCTATCTCTATTACAAAATACACGTTAGTACCGTTCTGCCTCAAGGAAAACGTCACGCACAAGTAGGCAGAAGGTATAGGTAGGGACCCACCGGTATGTATTTTTCCGTGCCGGCCCAAACTTGATTTCTGGGTGAATCTCACAAAGCAGATGCCGCATTGGTAGGGCCGATCCTTAGCCAGCAGCGCACGTCTGTGTTCCTCTGAACGAAACCATCGAATAAGTCAGAATACGGCTTACATTCAAGTGAACGGACTAAGAGAAGGCTTGAGGAGCCGAGTGAGTGAGTGGGCAGAGGCATAGAGTCGGCACGGGCGCTAAAGATATCAACCCACCCGTGTGAATTTTCTTGTGTCGGTTGAGGCTGGAGCTCTGCGTGAACCGCATCTGACAGAGATCACACCTGTAGGGCCGGTCCTTCACCATCAACGCGCGCATGTGCTCATCTAGAACCCAGGCCACATTCCAACAACACACGCTCGTTTGTCTACACCATGTTATACAAGAACACACAATCGATTTCCCTGTGATAGCAACGACACAGTGCGGTATGTGCGTACCGCATCGGATCCATTGTGAGTTCTTTACCTCCCCCTGTTTACCTCACATCAACGAAGCCTTCCTCACGCCCTGATCTTTTTGCGAATACACTATTAGCTCTATTGGCACAACTCAAAAACTATTCACATGTCGTATGTTAAGCATATGTATTGTCAACTATTTCAGCGATTTGTGTGTCGCACCAGTGTCCTACTTGGCTATATGTATTTTAGTACGTGTAATTCATTAGATTCAATATGATAAGTATAATGGATGGTATATAAACAATATTGTATAATATAGGTGTCTGAATAAAAGTTGTAAAAAGCTCCGTCCAGAGGCCGCGTGCTTATAATTAAGTATAAATAAGCACCATGAAATAATAGAAAACTATAGTGGGTAACTCATTACTCAATGAAGAACACAATGGGAGAAAGGGGAGACGACATTTTGATCTTATATGGGTGAGGTATATAAAGGTCAGTGGGGAAAGGCCGAATAGTTATACGAACTTGACCAATTCTTACAAGGAGCGAATCACTCTCTACTTACAAACAATAATTATATGGAAAAAGAAACATTAATTGTGCGTGGAAAATAAAAGTATGCTTTCCTAGCAAAACGTAGGTAATAGATAAATATGTAGCACATCTAGCGTAAATAAAATAATAGGTATGAGTATAAACAAGAAAAAGACAATACATATAAAATACAAAATAGCTCGTTTATCAGGGCGTCAAAACAGGGTATAAGCCATAATCAACAACGGGTAGCCAATGGAGAATTTAAAACAATAACAACAAATAATTTAAATATTTCGGTTTCGCGGAAACAGGAGGAGGTCAACTTGAAAATATAAGAGTCCAATTTGTTTGATATCAGTTTTTGAGCAATCCCCTCATGGTACATTCTAATATTGGGAATTTATTTATTGAGTTTTTCCAGTTCAGTAGGTAAAATGTAACTTCCATATAGATCTCCTAATACCTCCATCCTAAATTCAGTGTTTAAACATTCATCCCTATAATAAAACAAAATGGCGGTGTTTGGGGGGAATCTTTTCAGTGATTACATAAATGCAAATACTAAAAATTAAAATGTACTTTTTTGGTAGGTAAAAAATGCTTAGTATTTTTTTATTACTGGCAGATAAAAAAAATAATATGGAAATTACATTAAATTGCATTCAACATTAAGGCTGCAATTATCAGTCATCGTTTCAATATATCACAACAATTATATCAGTCAGCTATTATATAAATCAATATTTTTCAAGTGATCAATTTGTTCATTGCACAAAATGAGATTAATTAAGATTATATGCGGGCATTGAGCAAATGAGCATTGGATTGGCATTAAACAATTAGTGTTTGAAAAATATTATTTTATGCAGGCAGTCGAGAAACAGAATATTTTAAATTTGCATTACACAGAATTCTGTTTGTCGAATGCCTGTAAACAACACTGAGATGCTTCAGATGCAACAAGTCCATGTTAGGGTTAGTTTACACTGACCTGTGTGAACACGTTTGTGCGTGTTGAGACTGGATTTCTGCGTGAAGCGCTTGAGGCAGAGGTCGCACTGGAAGGGGCGTTCCCCTGTGTGTGTGCGCATGTGCACTTCTAGGTACGGCTTACGGCAAAAAGCTGCGTCGCACACCTACGTCAACGTAGAAAACAAAATTTTCAGTACGTGTTTGCTCGCTGAAATACCTGGGCGGTTTCCGAAAATGTTTTAAGTCCTTTATAACTAACGTTGTCTACTGCTGGACTTGTTCCAAAAAATAATTAGGTGGTTTACATGAACTTGTGTTAGGTAAGTTCAACAATTAACCGGTTATTATCAGCAAAGAAAGTTCGAGGCCCATGGGGAGCATAAAAGCTCTGACACCAGGTTAGGCGCTAATCACACGATAAAGAAGTAGAAGATGTTCAAAACCTATGAGTCTATGATCTCGTAATCATTCAGAATTAATTTCAAACAGTAGGTATAGACCGGCCCTTACTGAAATGTGACTGATAAGGTTATAAATCTTCGTTCTGCGCTCGCTGGTATCATAACCTATTCTAATACTGCGACATGGACAAAATCATGAAAGTCTAGAAAATTGTCCCAAGTGCATTGACATACCGTTAATTTAATGCTGTAATTATTTTTATAACACATTTGCTCGTAAAGGGTCTCTTATTTCACCAATTTCAATATCGTATTGTATCTCATTACGTACTTGTGCGGTAATGTAAAGTAAGACGCACGGTTTCAAGATGCTCCGTCAAAACGAACGGTACTTTTTTAAATCTTAGCAAAGAGTTTTTATGTCAGAAAAGTGGTTAAAATTTTATGAATAAAATTAACTTTGGGAGATAAAATATAATAAATAAACATTAAATTCTTTAATTTAATTAATTTTGACATTTATCTGTAACAAAAACACAAAAATATTAATTTACTGTATTAGTAATACTGGCTGTTTTTGTGCCTTTGCCTTAAAAAAAAAGCGCTGATGCGCGCGGTTCACTAATTTATGAACAAGTAAAAATTATTCCGCGCGCTTTTTCTTTTCGCTGTATTGTTCTTATTTGAAAATGTCGTCAAGAAATTATGAATTTATTCATTCGAAACCGCCTGAAATCTCAGAGGCAGCGAAAAAGGCTACTCTCAGCCTCTTGCCCGAAAAATCGACCGATACACACCTACAAGCGTATCAAAATTTCGTTTAAGAAAGTCCGAGTTTTATTTCCTCGCAAATATGTTATAAAACGTCGTATGACATACGTGCGCTTTGATAATTACAGCCTCTGCTTTCTTGTAGCCCTCGCCTGCGGCTCGGGCTAGCAATATCGCCTCGGCTGTAGTTTTCAACTTACCGCACTTATATCATAATGTACTATTATTCATTCCAGCCATCAGCTGTCGGCAAATAAGTCAAGCAAAAGGTATGCTTGACTTATTTGCCGACAGCTGATGGCAAAAAAAGTAAGTATTTCATTTTGCTCGAGTACAATATAACAAAGTCGGCACACCAGATTTTTTGGGGTGAACAGAAAACCAGACTAGCTAAACAATAGCTGAGGCCGACCCTCAAAAAATGTAACCCTACCTGTATCTACGTTCAATGCACATCTATCCATTACGGATACGTCTATCTGGCAACATCGCACACCGACTGGCAATTTTTGTACACATTTTATACCATGTTTGTATGCCTTTGTAAAATAAATGACGAAGACTTGCGTTTTGGTTTGCGCATGCGACTACATTGTGTTTTAGGCAGTTGCATGTTGCATTGCAGGTAGGTATGTTACATTTATTAATTTCGCAATTAACTTTCAAAGTACATATACTTTTATTTCTTTGTTTATTTAAAAAAGTTGTAACCTTCCTTTACTCGCTTTTTTCCGCTTTTTAGCTGTGATTTTAATGTGGCTTAAATGTACTTAACCTTAAGTCAACCCTTTTATTTTAGAAGCTAACATCGGAATATGTATGTAATTTAATATTATCTACAACATGTCACATTATACTTACAGTGCACTGAAAAGGTTTGTTTCCTGAGTGAAGCTTCATGTGGACATAGTAAGAGGAAGCCGACGACAAAACTTTGCCACATACCTGGAATAAGAAATTTTATAAATGGTAAGATTTTAAGTCACCTTATAAAAGTAGATATTTTTAAATCTTCATTTCCCAGTCACTCACTTTAAATATGGATGCATCGATACGCACTTCAGCCGATACGATACCGATACAGATACAGTGTAAACTCTTTATAACGTCGTTCGATATAACGAAAAACTGTCTATAACATAGAAATTAGTTCAATTTGGTTGGTTTACCACAAAACCCATACATTCAGTCACTCTTTATAACGCAACCGCCATTCTCTATTACGAAGAAATATTTTCATATTTAGACATCAACACATGTTTAACAATGCCATTTTTTTTATAATCAGCCTCGAAATCTAACCTTTTGAGGTGCCGAAATTTCTAAGAAAGACACCTGAGGTCATAAACAGCCGTCTCGCTTTTGTTATTGTTAATTGCCTTAACACGTTTGCCATTATTCTTAGATTACATTGTCTGTAGGAAATCGGTTGAATTTGGTTTATTTTTTCTCTTCCCTCCCTATAACGAAAACTCTTTATAACGAAAGAAAATGCTCGGTCCCTTGAAATTCGTTATAAAGAGTTTACACTGTATTTATAAAAAAACGTATCGCCGATACCAATACGGACAGTTAAAATTCAAAGAAAGCTTTAAAAGACAGAGACTTAGAAAAACAGACAGAATTACTCATACTTATAATAATATGAATTTGGAAATGATAATCGATAACAGATCAGAAGACAAAACTTAATCATTAAAATTCAGTTATGAGATTTTTATTCAGGAAACAACATTCACAAATTTAATATCGCCTATTCCGGTAATCGGAAAACTCGCGATATCGCCGATATATCGGTATCTGTATCGGATGCATCCATCACTTTAAATCAAACGTCATTAAAAATATTAGGACATACTACCTTATAGTAATTCGGGAGTTAAACTTGAGTCAAGAGCGATCAGAATTTTAATGCACTGTTTTACATGCTCGTTATATCTTATTAGGTTTATGGTTTAAATATATGAAGAGTTAAAGTATTCATTAGGATAACAATATTTTGTTAAATGAGGCTAATTCAGCCTGAACACCTAAGAGATGACCATTCAAAAATGAAAGTAAAATAGTTCAACACCGCGAAAAGTGGAAAGAAAATCTGTAACAGATGTTTTTTTTTATATTCTCCTTCGCTCACCTTACAGGCCTGTGGTTTAGATCGTGGCGTCGACTGACCTCCATTCGACACTTCCATTTTAGTTTGAACTGATCCCATGTCCACTCCCATACCCTGTTAAAACGGTTGCATTGATGATTTATTCGTAAAATAGTGGTTAAAAAATTTAAACTTATAGTGAATCTTAATAAAGTCTAACCTGAGAACATTGTCGTCCGTCCATATCCATGTCTACTCCATCGTCGTCCATTCCTTTGAAGCTGAGCTGAAAAAAAAATCCGAAGTGAGCTTCTTTGAGCTTTGGCATACAATCCGCTTGAGGACCGGTACTTTTGGTAGGTAAGGGCGGATTGAAGCCAATGCAGGGTTGCATGCATCGGTTTTTGAAACTTTAGATGACCTGTGTTGAGTTCTTGACAGGACTTCAGCACTTGACCATATTCTATCCTTTTCCTATCCTTGTTTTTTCCTCTATGTTTAGTGAACTCACCTCGTCATCTTGTTGTTGCATTTCCTGTTGTTGTTGATGTTGTTCCATGAGATCTTGCTGATGTTGTACTTGATGTTGTACTATGAGGCTGTCTTTAGAATCCTCTTGGTGTGTCTGGTGATGTTGGTTCATGTTGATGATGGATGCATGGCTTGAATCTGACCGTATTAATGTTGGGGGACCGGAGTGTACGTGTGGATGAGATGTGTAGAAACTGCAACGCAACATAATACTTTAATCAATATCTGTCCCAGAAAATGTATCACATGTGCATATTTTGTTGTTTATCTTTTTATAATTTTTGCTAATCCGAACATAATGCTTAAGAGAACCTAAAAATTGACAAAGATTTAGTTGTACAGTTCACTAAAATTGCGAATTTGCGAACTTGTAACTCAAATCTTTTAACTACCAACACAGCTACGTGAGTGATCGGTGTGGTTTCGATTTCCGAGTCGACAAAGTTATTTGGACTTTTATTTTGGTCTGAAACCGGAACCGGAAGTCCCGTTTTTACAAAATTATATTATTACTTAGATTTGCCCACCCCTGCTTCGACATTTGTGGTATATCAAGAAAGTCAGGTTGGGATAGAACCCTTTGTGGTCGTAGTTTTGTTTACCCCTTCATTACTCATTACATGTATTGAAGAACAATAATTGCAAACCCAGATAAGATCAAGCCATCCACTGAGTCTCAAGGACGAGTCTTACCTCATGGGTTCAGCCTTGATCTGCTGTTCGAACATGGAGATAGTGGCGAGTAGGTCGCCAGGGGGTGGCACGGGGACCCCCACGCCCCGTGCCACACCCCCGACGCCTACGCCCCAGTGTGCTGGGAAACTAATGGCGACCTCTTTGCTCCCCCATCTTCAACTTCTGCCACCTGAAAAGAACTTCATGTCAAATGGCTATCAAAACTGCACATGGCCTACCTCAATAAGAAGTTACTTGTGGCTTTATTTACCTTCGTAAAGAACTAAGGTAGATTTTGGTTTACAGTAGTATCAAGGTGTAACAGGATCGAACTAGAATGTTTAGTATTGCGTGTATACTTACAGCAAAACTTCGAATAATAAACGTTTACCAAAAAAAATTGCCTACAATAATAATGCCATACTATTAAAAAGGTGTGCAAATGTAGAAGATGGCAAGACAATTCCAGCTCCTTCCTTATTGAAAATTGAGCAGGAATGTAAAAAAAGTGTCTAAAAGACGCTTTGCCGTCATTAAAAAGAATGACCGCCTCATGCCACCTCAAGTGAATGCAACACAAAATCGAATCTGCAGGGATATTATGCTACTCAATGACTAAAAAAACTTGATTGCACGCATCGCTATTTAGCTAGGGTCAATAATTGAGAAATGCGCATTTAAATGCGCCATTTTTTAAGTTAAGCGTATCTAGAGTCCATTTTTTTATTATTTAATAGACACTGGCGTCTTTACTTGGGTGTTTAAAAAAACAGTGTTTAATGCTTTTTATGAACATCAAACTGAAAAATGATAATGCTTGGTAGCCGGATTGGTACGGCAATTTTTTTTAAAGGCGGCAGCGTAGGTCTTACCCTTCATTTTGCTATGAATCACAACTCATTGGAAATAACAATATTCAAATGGTAATAACTTTATGACGAGCACGTATGGTTCTATCTATCTTACGTGCCAGGTATTGAATGTGCCTACATATTTTTTAAATAATTATGATGAAAACCATTAGAACAAAAAAATAACAATTTTAAATAAAAAGCTTAGATTTGCGTAAAATAAAAATATAATTAAAACAAAAAAAAAATACAAATTCAGGTGATACAAATCAACAGAGGCAAATACAGGGCATCAAAAAAAAACAAAGTGCTAACAAAAATACATAAACGCAAAGTAAATATTAGGCAAACAAAGTAAGTATTATGTCAAACAAAAATTATAATACGGTTAGAACAGATAATTCCAAACAATAACAAAATAGATTAGACATTACATTACATTGCTGTTTTATTTATAATATTGTTAGGCCGTTGACTGAACACAGTAGATAGGTGCTTCAAAAGCCGGGGATATGTATGCGAAACGCAATAGATATGTATAAAGGCATGTATACGAATATAATAGCGTACACTCACACAAGGGCGCTTATCTTTAGCATATTTGTGTAGCATATGCAGATATGTAGGTATGTAAACTTGTTCACAATACAGCGGCAACTCTAATCGGTAGATATACGAAAGTGTAAACAAGAAAACATAATGAGAACTGCTAAAATGTCTAACAAAATATTAAATGGCGGAAGCTCACCGACCGACTGTCTCCACCCAGCCTCCCCCCCGGCCATCAATAAAATGGCCAATTCGTTATTGAATTTTGTCCCCAACTTTCAAGCAGAGGCTGCGCGACGCCGGTTGTCATACAAGTAATTTAGTAACCAATACAAGTCTAATGTAAACAAAACGGGTTTATAATACTTTATTCAACGTTTCGGTGAAAGTTATGTCATATTAGCCCGAGCTAAATCTACAGAAAGTACTTTGTGATAATACTCTTTAGTTACTATCTGTAAACAAAAACATCGTTTGCCAACGAAAGACTTGTAGCTATTGGAAATACAACGACCTTTCATAATGTATGGAGGGAATGAGATACAAATTTATTATTATTTCTTTTTTATGCAAAATGTTAGGTTTCATCGCGCTTATGTTATTAATCATTATATATGTATAGCAAAAGTTATATTCTACTCACATAAGTAAAGAAACACCTAAATATAGTAGTGTATACAGAATCACATAAATTATATCACTAATTACACAATTTCGTTAAGATTGGCCATTCGAATTATGTTTTTCTTAGACACCGACATAAAATGGCTGCTACCTCATTGTTCTGCGCGTTCGTTCGTGCGCATAGAAGCCGTGAACGCTTGGGGACGACTTCTCCGCCAATTAAAATTATGGCGCGAAATTTAAGGCGTCGTTAACTACAATTTAATGTTTTATTTATGATAATCACTTGCGGTTGGTGTCAATTCCAATAAACAACAATTGTATAACAAAAAACAAATGATGTTATGAACATAACGGTGAAGGCAGGAACATACACTAGACTATTACATTCATATTTATTATCTGAATCTGAATAATTATCGGTATTCAGTGGAGGTGAAAATATTTTCCTTTGTTGATGGCGAATGCCTTCTAAATGCTGATTTAATTGATTCTCGGAGTTAGTGAATATATGGCATATTGAGCAATAATATTTCTTATATTTTTTATTAGCAATAACTTTGGATTTCCGCGTTTCCTCTACCATATTTTAATAATTCGCCGTATCTAAAGAGAGATACGTATCCTAGGATTGCAACTTATTGATTATTCCAATCTATTTGTTGGGAACTAGGCCACTTCGTCAATCGATATCCACCACGACACTACGAGAAGTAAGTAATGGATCCCGATCTCGTGAATAAAGAAGTGATTCTATTGACGAAAGTTTATTAATAGAATCCGAAGGTAGGAGTTTATTGTTTTAGACTAAACTATTACTGATTTATGAATACATGAAAGCAAAGTTTTAATTACCTTATTATAGTCTGTTAGGTATTATCTTAACCTGCGGTAATTGCTTCACTATAATTTAATAATTTTCAAATATGTTTTTAAGCACCGGAAGTTCGCCATTTTTAATAAATCGTTATTAGTCAACATACATTCTAAAATATAATACAATTGTAAAGTTAGGTTTATGACCTGCTATGGGTTCAATAACATTCTACGCAAGAACTTAAATAATAACTGCTATTTTCCCTAATATTTATGCAGAACGGCAAAGTGATCCGAAGCCGTCAACCAAGCATTATGTTGTACATGAAACTAAGTAACTTTACTTAAAATTTATCGGCAATAAATTATAAGTCAACGAAAGGAAACGACTTTTTGGGGTGAAAAATCACGTTTTACGGTAAGACTCGATGTTACACATTCAAAACATTGTGCTGATGGATGAATTGAATAGTACGGAAGTTGTGAAGGTGTCTTAAGTAAAAAAAATACATTAAACATTTATTAAAAAAAAAAACTTGTGAAAAACTTGGAACTTCGACCCCCAATATGTCCGTAACTAAAAGGTTCCCAGGTACGGTCTAGAACAAAAGCATGATCGCAATGACGGGGAGAACAAGTGCCTTTCGGCTTTGTTAAGAGTCTTTTTACACCCTTTATAATGAGCATGACAAAAGACTTTTTACTATTTCGCTACTTTCCCTTTCTTTCTTGTATAGATAAAGTTAGACCCGGGTAATTTAATGGCTGGCTAACTTATTGCAACAGGGTTAGAAACAAAAACCCATCATAAACAAGTTCTGAAATATAATATGGTTCCCGTGAATTTATAGACCAAGTATACGCCCTGTAAGAACCCTGTTTTCAGCTTGGGTTTTTCTACCTTGTTTGAAATAGTTGGAAGCTTTTGAATCCAAAAATTAAGCAACATAATTATGGTAAAATGATTGGCCAAATAGAAAGCCATAGAAAATAATGTTGCAAACAATGAGTTTTATTGGTTGTTAGTATATAACAAAACAACGCAATAGCATGAATACAATAGGCTCGTTATTGTTTAATCAATGTGAATGTAATAATAAAAAAAATACAATATTTTAATATGCATATTTAAATATTTTATTTGGGAAAGCCGGTTTATTGCACAAGACTACATTGATTATCCTATGAACATACTTTCAGGTCTGTGGTGTCATAGTAGTGCTTTTTATATGTCTATGTAGTAGTGTTACTATGCTAGACCTGCAGCATAATAACGATGTGTCATTGTCATTGTATGTTACATTCTTTTCATTATCTGTATTTAATTTATTTAACTAACACAGGTGTAAATCAGATTGTTACTAACACGATGAGTTATGTTACTCGAATAAATAATTGAATTATTAATTATTATAGTGGGATTTCATTTTACAATTCCGTAACTACGAACTTGTTAGTAGAGGCAGGGCAGGAAATTTTAAACGATTGTTATTTAAATAGAAATTAATTAATACAGTGACAAGAAATAATACAAAAACTTTTATAAATTTAAAAGACTAGTACTCTAGTCCCGAAAAATAAGTTTTATTTTGTTTATGTTTCATATTTGACATTGACGTTTGCAGCAGAATTGTCTATGGTTCTTTTTGATAAGTCGTAACCATGGCGGTGGGTGTTTTTAATTTTTATATAAATTTATCCATCTGAATCGGTCATATTTTCTTAGATTATGCGTGGAAATATGTTACAAATTCATTGTTACTTAAATTTGTTTCTTAACGATATCATATTTTTGGTTTTATCGCTGTGTATTGGTCGTAAATTCGGCATAACCTAGTCTTGTGTTTGGACACAGGAGTAATTTTAAAATTAATTTGTGTTAAAAGTGCCAAACGTAAACTTAAAATATGCATTTCAGCGTGTACCACCGCCCGCGTTGAAGAAAGACAAGAAGGAGAAGAAACCTCCTAAAGATAATTCTAAGAATGTTATGAGAAATCTTCACATCAGGAAACTCTGCCTGAACATCTGTGTCGGAGAGTCTGGTGATAGGCTGACTCGTGCTGCTAAGGTTAGTCAATGTTTCACTTATTGTACCATTCTATCAAGTGAGTTATATGTGATTTTTATCATAACCCTCAAAACATGAGTACTTACACCATGTTGACTACTTACAATTTCAAGCCTTTGTATAAAATCGAAGAAGGTTCAATGCCTTGGGCTCTAACAACCTAAACTGTAAATTATCATTATGAATATTGTTAACCAATTTATTGATTTGCATTAACTGGAAAGTGTCATGTGCATTGGTTATTGTGTATAAAATATTGATTCAGTTTTTCTGAATACATTTATTCTTTGACAAGCTTTAACAACTAACAGCACTGGACTGGGTAGTAAACCTATTAACGATAGTAGCATGAACTTGTTCAAGAGTAACATAACTTGTGTTACTGTTTGTAAATTCATGCAAGATCAATATTTCCAATTTGCAACTTCTGAGCACTAACTACTTACTGTTCAGAATACTTACGGAAATGACATTTCAAGTACTTAGATGCAAGATAAAGACCCTTAAGCAAGTTAGTTTGCTTTGTATGGGTATATCTTTTTTTATAAACTTGAAAACTCCAAGTTACAATACAGTTTAAATTTCTGCAAAAACAACATGAAAAGGTAACAGCATCATTCTTGTATTATTTCAGGTGTTGGAACAGCTTACTGGCCAACAACCAGTGTTCTCAAAGGCCAGGTACACTGTCAGATCCTTCGGTATCCGTCGTAATGAAAAGATTGCGGTCCACTGTACTGTACGTGGTGCTAAGGCTGAGGAGATCCTCGAAAGAGGTCTCAAAGTAAGTAAAAAATGTTCTTGAAAATCTTATTCTCTACACTCATTGGTTTTCCCCTAGTGGCGATACTGTAAATATTTGGTGTAATTAGGAACTTATGAATGAATGAATGAATTATGTCCACTTAGCAAAAGCCAGACTGTTATAAATATCAGGTTTTACCCTCCCCTCAAGCATTTTCTACAAAGCAAAGAGAACTTATGGGAACTTGTTATGATGTGGCTATTTGCTTGATAACAGTTTTTTGAACTGGATAGGGCTCTTCATTTTAGACTTGGTGTTTGTTAAATTGCAACATTGAACAGGTATATACATTATCATCATCATCATCATCAGCCTATAATGTTGCCACTTGCCACTGCTGGGACACAGGCCTAATCTCTATGTGAGGGAATGGGCTATAATCCACCACGCAGGCTCAGTGCGGATTGGTAGATGTCACATGTCTTCGAATTTTTGGTTCTAGGACATTCCGGTTTCCTCACGATGTTTTCCTTCACCGTTTTTGAGAGCAGTGGTGATGGAATAAATTACTCAAAGTTATGCGCCAGCCTGGGTTCGAACCCATGACTTACTGCTTGTAAGTTAGGGTCACTACCATTGCTCTCCCCTGTAAATATATATGCTACATTTTAATTTAACTACAAAATTGTACTGTATTCCTTCACATAGCTTGAAGCGTCATCATCCATCACTTAATAAATTATAAGCACATATCACCAAGTAAATAATTTTTACCATTTTTGCTTCCAGGTCAGGGAATACGAGTTGAGGCGTGACAACTTCTCCGCCACTGGCAACTTCGGTTTTGGTATCCAGGAACACATTGACTTGGGTATCAAATATGATCCCTCCATTGGTATCTATGGTCTTGACTTCTACGTCGTACTTGGCCGACCAGGTAAGAAATACAATTATTTTCACACTAAGTTATTTTGATGTAAATGCAACATGAGACATTAGTCAAACTTCCAGTTCTTGACTTGTGTGGACATTTTTACGATATCATCTGCCTAACCTTTTCCCGATTTCTATGAGTTTAAAAAAAAATATTATTCATGTGCACATCTGTTCAAGGGTGACGAAAACAACACAGTCTCACTCTGTAAATAATGTGCTATAATAAATATCATATTTCAAAGAATGTCAATTTCAAACTTTACATTCACAAGAATATGGTGTACATTTATAAATCTTTTCTAGTTTGTATAAAATCCAAGGTTTTATGTTGAACAGAGTCTTAATATATTTTCTGTTGTTCTAGGATTCAATGTAGCCCACAGGAGACGCAAGACTGGCAAGGTCGGGTTCCCCCATCGCTTGACAAAGGAGGATGCCATGAAGTGGTTCCAACAGAAATACGATGGTATCATCCTGAACAGCAAAGCAAAGTAAACTTAAGTAAACAAAATTTATAAAGGTCACAGTGTTTTATTTTGCCTATCTATACTAAATGCACAAAACACACCCTCGAAAGAAATGAACACAAAGACAAGTGGGAATAATATACCATGGTTACAATTCCGGGTAGCCTTTCTACATTTGTGTGAAGCATAACTGTAGCAAGCTCTGAAATCAACTATTTACACGATTATCTCATCTCATGACGGCATGGTTGGTGCAGTGGCTGCACGATTGATTCCTGCACTGCGTTTCGCGGGTTCGATCCTGTACGGAACAAATATTTGTATGGCCTATGCAGATAGCAACTGGATGAGAGTTGCTGAAAATCTAGTTGAGTGGCGTGCGATTGAGGAGGCCTATGTCCAGCAGTGGACTGCTATAGGCCGCTGATGATGATGATACAGATAGTTGTTCCGGATCTGGTTGTTTGTGTCTATGCCATTTTAAACGTTTGTAATTGCACCTACAATACAAGAAATTAAATTACTAGTGGGTAAAGATTTTTTAAAGTAAAAAAAAAACTGCTTCACTCAATATAAAGTTCAAGCACTTTCCCCTGTCGGCATTGATTCGCATTTTATTCATTGCAGATATGCATTATGATTATATCAATTCTCCTTTGCGCATGGAACGGTTTTCGAATTTTTTGTATGTTAGATAAGTATAGCACTATTTTATATGTTAAAGGCTGGGTGCTTTGTTTTCGAACTAACGTATGACAAAAGGATGCTTATTCAAGCGAACATAATTATGAGAACTGATGCTTACTTATGCGAAAGCATCTTAACACATTTGAGTCCAGAGTCCACCCCCGTTTCATAAAGCTCATGTGCCATCCAACCATACATCCCTTTAGGTAGATCAGAGGCACTACGTTTACAAACACGTTTACAATTATTATTATTGTCAGGAGAACTCTGTTGGTTTTTTTTATGGTGGCTGCATTAGTTCCGATGATGGCTGCATTAGGTACATCCGATAATGGTCAGGGCCACTCGCCAAGAGATCTATTTATTTAAAACATTGAAGGCACCATACTTAGGCAGTGTTATAACTGTTAAAAGTTTTAGCACAGTAGTAACAGAAAATGGAGTTATTGGCAGAAAGAGAGGAACCTAGTGAAATTGTCTAGAAGTTCTTTTCTGCATTTGATTGATCAAACAGTAGGTATACCCAACGACGCGCCCTCACACCTGAGCAATTCGCTTGTAATGTAATAATCCAAGATTCAATTGTGTATAGAATCAATTAGTGGTTCCAAATTGTATAACTAGGTTGCGCACTGTAAGGGTCAACTCACACCGAAAGAGCGGCGAAGGGCAGCGACCCGCTCGGTAGAGAAGGCGCGCGAATTCCCGCGACTGCTCGAGAAGTCGCTGGAATGCTCGAGAAGTCGCGGGACTCCGCGCGCCTTCTCGAGCCCGCCCGCGATGAATTCACGGGTCGCTCTCCTATGCGCAGTTCTCGTTCAACAAAACTCAAGGAAACTTATGTTTAAGCAGTGAAAATGGGTATAATAGGCTTTTCTTCATCCATTTCCATCACTTCTGTATTCGTTGCACGACAGGGAGTAAATACGAATGCTCGCGCGCAACAGACGCGCGCGAGGGTCGGGATATTGCCAGCGGCCGCTTGCGACTGCTCGAGCATTCTCGGGACTTCTCGCGCAGTCGCACGGCTCCGTTTATGGAATTCGCCGGAATTTCCACGGCGCCGCGGGCACCCAGCGAAGATGTGTTTTCTCCCATAATTTGTCGCCAAGTCACAGATTTAATCGGGTCTTAGTTTAGGAGATATAATGAGTTCAATTACGTATAGTCCAAGAGTTAGATCGAAGAGTTCACGAAAAATTACCAAAATAAAAAAAACTATTAATATGTGTAATATACTTCTAGTTTTATCGGTCTAAATGTCCGAGAGAGATAAATTCTTAATTAAATTCATGTTTTTATGTTTTACATTACCAGGTTAGAGTGGCTTAAACTTCTTTGAAAACATTAAACCTTGCTCTTGGTCTATTTGGTGTCAAGATGTACAGTCGCATGCAACTGTTTTACCAGATTACAATGTTAAGCTCTAATTAACGTTAGAATAATAAAAAAAACGTATTGTCAATTGTAATCAAATTTTATTTTATAAAAAATAATTTTCGATGATGTGTGTTGAATTCGTTTGATGTGTGTTGTGTTTGTGTGTATTTTGAGGTGATTGTGAGTGTTGTGTTGTGGGTATGGACGGGTTGAGTTTTTATTTTATCATAATTTAGGTTAGAATAATAAGACTTCAAGAATTTTAAGGTTAAATAACAAAACTTTAAGGTTTTTTTAAGTAGGTACTTTGAGCGGCAGGCGCGAACGCCGACGCGCCGCACCCGTGACGTGCAGCAGATAACACCCTCGTTATATCTCGCTCTTTTCTCCGTTTTTGTATTTTTGGCATACCTAGAGATAACAACACTCGGGTTCGTAACTATTCATAATAAGTTCCACTTTAATTAAACTGGCTGACTTTAACTTACGTGACGGGCAACTGGTCTGTACACGCGCATCTATCTCTTTCTTACTTACCGTAAATGAAACGGAGCGCAGCGATCTATCTGCCAGCGACTAAGTGGTAAGTGCGTATTGTGTTAGATAAATAATTACATATATTTATTGTAATTTGTTTATAGGTAATGAATACAGCTTTCCTATGGTGGGTTGAAATTATAAAGGGTGTAAACAGACTCTTAACGAAGCCGAAAGGCACTTGTTTTCCCCGTCATTGCGATAATTTTTTTGTTCTAGACCATACCTGGTAACCTTCTAGTTACGGAGATATTGGGGTCTAGTTCGACCTTTTTCACAACTTTTTTTTATAATACATGTTTTTAATGAAAGATTTTTACTTTAAGCACCTCCAGGACCCCCTTACTATTCAATCCGTCCATCAGCACAATGTTTTGAGTGCGTTACATTAAGTCCTACCGTAAAACGTGATTTTTCAGCCCAAAAAAAAAGTCGTTTCCCAGCACTAATTTTTGCGTAAAGTTACTTAGTTTGATGTACATAATGCTTGGTTGACGGCTTCGTGAAGAGTCTGTTTACACCCTGTAGAATAAGTTTATATTTATTTAATTCGAATTAAACATTCTTCCAAAAGACGTCATAGATACTGTCTAGAAACTACATAAAATATTTTGTACTCGCTTGTACCACTGTATAGGGAAATTGAATTCTTTAATATCTTTTTAATTATACACCGACTAAATCTGTAACTTGGCGACAAATTGCGACTAATTGGCGACAAAATATGGGAGAAAACACATCTTCGCTAGGTGCCCTAGTTTTAGAGATATAAATGTGGCCTTGCTGGGGAGACTCTCCAGATCGGCCACCTATAAACCCTTATATCTTTTGAACCAGTGACCAACAAAATTTTGATATTTGGCGACTGATTCCGATTAATTGGCGACAAAATATGGGAGAAAACAGATCTTCGCTAGGTGCCCTAGTTTTAGAGATATAAATGTGGCCCTGCTGGGGAGACTCTCCAGATCGGCCACCTATAAACCCTTATATCTTTTGAACCAGTGACCGACAAATTCTGATATTTGGCGACAAATTTCGACTAATTAGCGACAAATTTTTTGTTGAAAACACAAAAAAAATAGTCGCTAATTAGTCGAAATTAAAATCCCTGATGGTGGCCCTGCCAGAGTCAGTGACACTGAAAACCAAGCATTAGGGTCAACTTACACCGAAAGAGCGGCGAAGGGCAGCGAAGCGGAGCGCAGTTTCAGTGTGATATGAATTTTAACTTTATTTTCATTACTATAATACTTATTATCGCATGAGAAACTCGAACTAGTCGGGCAGATGCCCGTGGCGCCGCGGGTATCTGCCCGACTAAAAATTCATATCACACTGAAACTGCGCTCCGCTTCGCTGCCCTTCGCCGCTCTTTCGGTGTGAGTTGACCCTAATGCTTGGTTTTCAGTGTCACTGACTCTGGCAGGGCCACTGGGCCACCATCAGGGATTTTAATTTCGACTAATTAGCGACAAATTTTTTGTGCTTTCAACAAAAAATTAGTCGCTAATTAGTTGAAATTTGTCGCCAAATATCAGAATTTGTCGGTCACTGGTTCAAAAGATATAAGGGTTTATAGGTGGCCGATCTGGAGAGAGTCTCCCCAGCAGGGCCACATTTATATCTCTAAAACTAGGGCACCTAGCGAAGATGTGTTTTCTCCCATAATTTGTCGCCAATTGGTCGCAATTTGTCGCCAAGTCACAGATTTAAGCGAAGCGAAGCGGAGCGCAGTTTCAGTGTGATATGAATTTTAACTTTATTTTCATTACTATAATACTTATTATCGCATGAGAAACTCGAACTAGTCGGGCAGATGCCCGCGGCGCCGCGGGCATCTGCCCGACTAAAAATTCATATCACACTGAAACTGCGCTCCGCTTCGCTGCCCTTCGCCGCTCTTTCGGTGTGGGTTGACCGTAAGGTATGGTCTAGAACAAAAAAATGATCGCAATGACGGGGAAAACAAGTGCCTTTCGGCTTCGTTAAGAGTCTGTTTACACCCTTTAAAATTTCAACCCACCATAGGAAAGCTGTATTCATTACATATAAACAAATCTACAATAAGTATATGTAATTATTTATCTAACACAATACGCACTTGCCACTTAGTCGCTGGCAGATAGATCGCTGCGCTCCGTTTCATTTACGGTAAGTAAGAAAGAGATAGATGCGCGTGTACAGACGAGTTGCCTGCTCTTGCAACACTTGGACTATACGTTACTAATTGAACTCATTATATCTCCTAAACTAAGACCCGATTAAATCTGTGACTTGGCGACAAATTGCGACCAATTGGCGACAAATTATGGGAGAAAACACATCTTCGCTGGGTGCCCTAGTTTTAGAGATGTAAATGTGGCCCTGCTGGGGAGACTCTCTCCAGATCGGCCACCTATAAACCCTTATATCTTTTGAACCAGTGCCCGACAAATTCTGATATTTGGCGACTGATTCCGACTAATTGGCGACAAAATATGGGAGAAAACAGATCTTCGCTAGGTGCGCTAGTTTTTGAGATATAAATGTGGCCCTGCTGGGGAGACTCTCTCCAGAACGGCCACCTATAAACCCTTATATCTTTTGAACCAGTGACCGACAAATTCTGATATTTGGCGACAAATTTCAACTAATTAGCGACATTTTTTTTGTGTTTTCAAAATTAAAATCCCTGATGGTGGCCCTGCCAGAGTCAGTGACACTGGTTTTCACTCACTGATGTAATGGTGGAATCTGAACTGTTACGTTAGGGGCGAATGTGTGTAGCCTACCACGTACTCACTGCCAGGTGCCTTTCTTAGCGCATAGCGACTTATCATAATTATGGTTATTTGCTAGGATTCACGAGCGAAGGCACCAAGCGCGCAGAGCGGCCGGATGCTAAAATTCTAGAACGTTGTTCGTAACTTTACAGTGCCTTTCTTAGCTTACAAGTTTTCTCGTCGAAGAGGTTACTAGGCCATGCTGAGGCGGGTGGGCCTTGAAAACTGCTGTTTAGCCATGATCAGTAGTGCAGCGCAAGATCTGGCAGCTGTTATAAACTCGTTCGTCCTTTGATAACAGCTATCAATAATCTGTGCAGATTACCAGTTGCTAGAGTAACGTAACAAAAATTTTGGTTGGTTGTTATAGCAACGTGTAACTATTGTATAAGTATTCTAATATTGATCTACTTGTCAAGTTTCATTTGGAAAGTTTTTTTGTAGAGTGTATTAAATTGTGAATTATAAAGCATGTTCACGGACGAGGACGACGATGTTTTGGCGCCAAAAGAACCGCAGGTCACGAGTTTGGACCCCGAAGAGCGGAAAGCAGGTCGGGGTCTTCGTATTAAAAGAAGGCAGGAGGCACTCAAAAGGTAATAATTTATAAGCCTGCCTTTCTGTTTGGCCCTCTTCTCTAACTAGGGTTGCAACGACCAGTGGCCCTTATTAGCCCTGGATCGAAAGAAGAAATCATGGGGAGAGGCCTTTGCCCAGCTGAGATGATGTGGGCTAACAGTTGCTGTATAATTGTTTAGGTACACCTTTCCTGCACTTTAAATGTTCTCATAAAAATAAGTCTTGGGATATTTAACTCATCTCAACTCAACTTATTATAATTTTAGGGCCCTAATGCAATTATGATTTCAAAATTTATGGACAAGGCTATAATTATATATTTTGGTATTATATTGCTTAGAGCTGAGCAGCCTGCCGAAGAAGCGGCATTTGAGGAAGAACCGAGCCTCGTAGAAAAAGCAACAGCGAACGCAGCGGTAGAACTACAGCAGCTGTCACTAGATGGCGCTGCCAAAGTTACCAATGTCAAGGTCACCACAGACGAGCGCGAGGTCGTTCGACGCAATCAGTTCTTCAAGAATATGACTAGTAATATTCTTAGAGATTTTTATTTTAATAATATAAGAAATAAAATAAATTAATACGAAATTTTATGCTTCAGTAAAAGCTGTTTGAAATTGTATAGTCTCCTCATTTAATTATATAAGGTACCTAAATTAGAATTAAATGGAATGAGTCCGGTACTTACATATTATAATACTTATATCACTAGATTTATTTAATTTCATACAACACACATAACCCACACAGCATCTTTTATATCAACGAATACGGTTAATCTATACTTAATAATATAATACGTATTTTAATAGGTTCCCTACAAAAGATAGAGGAAGAAGCGAACGATGCACAGACCCAGTATGAAGCTATTTCAGACAATTGGGAGCACATGCTGACTATAAGAGATCCTTTAGACATTGACGCTGAAATGAAGGAGCAGAAGCAGAAATGTGATGATTTGATTGCTCAAAAAGATGCACTTATTGCGCGAGTAAAAGCGGATCTGGCTGCAATGGACGAGGCTTATTTTATAGATTTGGAGAAACAGGTAGTTACGTAACTATTTAGGCATGAAGTACCTATAAGCTACGTATTCTAGTTTCGTTTCACTTTTACAGGACAATGACATCAAAGAATTGTCAGACAGAATTGAAAAGCAAGTTACAATCATGCAAAGAGCCTATGCAAAACAGCTAAGTTTGATAGAAGCAGCTGTGAATATTGAACGGGACTCATTAATCGATCATAATAACAAGAGATGGGAAGCGCTTTATAAGCAATGCGATAAAGAAGAAATGGCACATTTGGAGTACAAGTTTGTTCAGGTAGAAACAATTTGCAATATGGTTAAATTTGAAAATAATTAAAAAGAACAACATTAAAATTTCATTGAAACATTTCAGTTAGACGAACATAAACTAGAAATTGAGGCCATAATGTGGGACCATCACGAAAAGTATCGCGAGGCCAAAATAGAACTAGAAACTTTAATTCAGGAGTTGCAACAAGAACTAGAAAAGTTGAAGGCTACGTGTATAATTAATACCGAAAAAATTGGCTACACATATCAGGTGAAAATATGGCTGATTCACAAGTGACATTTTTTTTTAAATTTAAATTTCCATTGACTACTTCACTCAAATATGATTTACAGGTTCTAAGAAAACGTGAAGAAGAGAATGTCTTTGTGAGATCGCAACAAAAACGGAAGCTTAATAAAATGTCTGATGTAGCTAATTCGTTAAGATCGAAAATTCGGAAGGCGGCTGAGGATGGCGCCATAGAGGAAATAAAGGCGGACGCTGAAATTATTAAATTGATGCAAACGATGGACGAATTGGAGAAGAAGTCGGATCATTTCGCGCACGTGAACCATAACACGTTCGCTCAAGTGTGGCGGATGTCGGCCGCGCGGTGTCTCGAGCTCAGCAAGGAGATACGCCAGTCAGAGGTGGCACTGCACGCTCATATTCTAGCGGAGCCGCCACCCCCACCACCGCAGAAACCGCCCAAGAGTCCTTTGGCTAAATATGGTAGTCATAAAATATTTTATATAAATACAAACACACATTTAATAACTGATTAAAAAAAACATGCGTTTTATTTTCAGAGGCGGAAGCCAAGCTAGAAGCAACTGTGATTGAGCCAAAAGGCGCTGATCCCGAAAACGTGTTTGAGGAAGCAAAAAACAAATTGGTAATTTTATGTGACTTTATGTCCACACTGCTCTACCACTAAGTTTAGCTTCTTACCGCCAGTAGCGAAATTCGATTAACACTTCCGTTTTTTTAATAATCAAATTCACATAACATCATGCATGTAATTCCTGAAGGGTTGAGCAATAGTTCGTCACCAACTTTTCGACAGTATGTTTCAGTTCCTTGTAATGGGGGCGAGAGTATTGTCAAAGAAATCCCTGTCTTTCATTTCTACTGACTCTAGCTCTCTGCTTTTGATACTGGGTCTTTGGTGCTTCTCGCGACTATACATTTTTTTTTCATAGCATCTATAAAATAATTGTGATATTTCTACAGATTCGTCATATACTACACCTTGTAGCAGATAACACAGGCTTTCTAGTTGAAGATCGTTTGCTGAAACTTATTCAAAAGTACCAAACGAGCTCCCAAAATTTGTGTACACTAGACGCCATTTTTATGGTAAGAGTAATTAAGCCAATATAATATTCATTTTACTTGATGATTGTGGTACAGCTCCATTCCTGTAGATTTTTGGATTGTTGACATTCAAGAAATGACAGCTTTGGTTAAGCACTACTATGTAATTATATTTTAGATATTTTTAGGCGCTGGAAATTGAAGCGGAAGAAGATATAGATCTTTTGTGTGGCACATTTTTGAACTATGCGTTTTGCCCTATCTGCGCCGGTTTTGAAGGAGAGTCCGATAATCTGGTGGCAGTACAGGAGTCCCAGTCACCGGACATTTTGTCAAAGGCCGAGTCCCAAGGCGGCATGAGACGGGGAGGTAAATTATATACATATAATGTTTAAGGCTAGAGCGTCCTATTTAATCGCTATGTTTAGACTCTCCGACCAAATATACAACTAAGACTGTCCGTGGCGCTGTCATCAGTGACGTGAGGCCCGGTTTCGTAAACGTGTGCAGTGTGATCGTAGTTTGATGTAAATGTTTGCGTGTGAACGTTTATGCAGAGAGCGAAGCGTAGTTTTGCGCATGCTTCACTGTATTGTTCGTAGCGCTGTCTTGGTTTTTTTTATTTAATCTGAGTTTAGACTGCAGTGAGCGCAGATACCATGTCAGTAGGTAAGGTTACATAACTGTACATTACTGGTATACAGGGTGATTTTTTCAAGTGGGCGTGGATGGCCAAATCCGAAACTATTAATAAAACCTAAACTGGCTTCATTGAATTTTTGATAAATCTTTTTTCGTGGCAAGGAATCGAAGACCGCCATGCGTTGATTTAAAAAAAAAATAGTAGATTAATAACCAAGGGGATAAAGCAGTGTCTTCTATCGCGGGTGACGATTTAAATCGCGAGCGTACCGAAGGATCCGAGATTTACTCCCGAGCGTAGCGAGGGTGTTAAAAACTTAAATTACAAATATTCATAGTTAAATCATGTATACTTTTGTGGTTCTGGCCACAAAAGTATACTGAATGATGATATATGGAATGATTTTCAACGTCCTCCACCTTTATTCATCATTTAATCCCGTCTATTATTCGGATGATGAAAATTCCTGTTCCAGTACTTCTGCGTACAATTATATAGATGGTCTACAGCCACTACAATAAAATATAATATATATATTTCCGTTGTATGATTTATTTTCCCATAAAATAGTTCGAAGGAAACCTATTCCAAATTTACCTGAATTAGATTGTAAATCACTTTTTATTTATAACACAAAAATATTAGCAAATGTTGACAAAATATTTTGTAAACCTTTTCTTCTTATCTGTACCGGCGCAAACACGCGGCCGTTGCAACTTCAGAGCGAACTAGAAGTTTGGCGACTACTATACAATTTTCTTTCCCTGTTTTTAACAGATAAAAAATGACTATTGTTATGTTCGCTTTTTGTGGCATAAATGTCACTTTTTTGAGCAAGTGGTACGAAAACACTATAATATTACTCCATTCGACAGTGTCGCCAATAGGCATCACATTCTGGGAAGTAATGACATGCGGCAAATAGGCAGGTCAATAATAAAAAAAAAATATCTCAACAATGGGAAGAACAAATGCCTCTCTGCAAGGGCTACATGCACGAAAAACTTAACTGAGTTAAATGCTAACACAAGGTTAAATTGACAATATTGTATGATAAACTGTCAATTTAACCTCGTATTAGTTATTAACTCTGAGTTAAGTTTTTCGTGCAAGTGGGCCTAAGTAGTAGTACCGTGCGAAGCAGGGGCTGGTGGCTATAGTAATCTATACATATTCTTTGTATGATAATATCCGCAGGACTAGGAGATAGGTCGTCAATGTCCAAAGGTCGCACAAGCGCCATCGCCGTCAGGAGTGTGTCGGCGAGCACGTCGCGGACTGCACACATTGGATTCAGGTTTGCTCTTCATTTACACTACACTAGGCATATTGGTTACAATTTCTATACTTAATAAATAAAAATATTGCGTTGTTTGGATGATATAAGTTTTACCCTATATTTTTTGAAATTTTGTTTTTGAGAAATAAATTAAATATTTGCACTGTATATGCAGTCATTGCACTGAACTGCTAGAGGGACACACCGCGTACAGAAAGTAGCTGTGGCTTCGATAGGCTGTTTTGATTAATTATCATAGACTACTCACCCCATCTCATATTAGTGCTTTTGACAAACTTTTGTTTCTATTTGTTCACTGGCCACTGCTATGTTATGTACAGACGCCAGCACATCAAGCTACTACAGTCAGTCGAATTTCCCTAATGGATTTTCAACTGTATCGCTAAAGTATTAGGTTCCTGCTTTATTAGAAAAAAATGACAGTTTCGGGTAGCTTGGTGCGCTGGGGTTTGTACCTATGGACCTTCCGAAAGTGTTTCCGCACACCTATATTATTGGCATTTCCGTCATAAAACAATCTCCGGATCGGTGATTATAATGATGCGAAATCCGTACTAAAATTACAATTTGGTAAAAAAGGAAATAAAGCTGTTATGTTTAATTCTATTTTGCATCACAGGAATCTAACGGAGTTATCACTGATGGATCAGCTTTTAGTGTCAGAGGCAGATGAAATAATGCAGAAATGTGGAGATTACCAAGGTAATCTATACATATAATAAGACAGTAAAAAAACTGTGTCTGTACATTGAATATATTAAAAAAAAAAAAATGTGGGGGGTTTAGAAACAGTAATAGAGCACGAATCCAAAAAAAAAGTCTGTCTGTTTGTCTGTACACGCTAATCTGCGGAACTACTCGACGGATTTGAATGATTTTTTTTGTTGTAAAGGTATTAAGTCTGGGCAACATATAGGCTATAATTTATCTTGGAAACTTGAACACCTGATGCAGAACCGCAACAGACCAGCTAAACTATAAGAGATACAAAAATGGTACAATAGCAAAAATTGTTCCACGTAATGAGCATTTTCTGCTAAGAGAATAAATTTGAAGATCTGGAACATCTGATGTGGAACTCCAAGAGCCCAGCTACACTATAACATATATAGGAATGACGTCTTAGCAAGAGTTGTTCAGACTGATAAGCACTCTCTGTTGACGTATAAAAATTGAAGATGTGGAACACCTGTTGTGGAGCTCCAAGAGCCCAGTTACACTATAATATAAATAGGAATGACGTCTTAGCAAAAGTTGTTCAGTCTGATGAGCACTCTCTGTTGATGTATAAACATTGAAGATCTGGAACACCTGATGTGGAAATTAAAGCTATCACTAATTTCACTGTATTTCTACCAAGGGGTATCGTATTACCCAGAACTAACTGGGTTGTGGAGGGCAGATAGACAGTCGTTCCATGTAAAATACTGGTATTCAGCTGCATCCGGTTGTACTGGAAGCCGAACCCAACATCACTACATATTATAACACAATGTGGGTGAGCAGCGGTGGGCCAGTGGTAGCGACCCCGACTTACGAACAGTAAGTCGTAGGTTCGAACCCAGGCAGGCGTATTACTTTATGTAATTTATTTCATCACCACTGCTCTCAAAAACGGTGAAGGAAAACATCGTTAAGAAACCGGCATGTCCTAGAACCAAAAATTCGAAGTCATGTGACATCTACCAATCCGCACTGGGCCCGCGTGGTGGATTATAGCCCAACTCACTCTCATAGAGTGTCCCAGCAGTGGGAACATTATAGGCTGATGATGACGTGTCTCCGCCGCGTCTATCTGTCTGTTCGCGATAAACTCAAAAATTACTGCACTGATTTTCATGTTGTTTTCTTAAATAGATAGAGTGGTACTAAAGGATTTTTTTAGTATATAATTTGTCAAGTGTCTGTACAGATTGGCTAAAATATAATGATATATGTTGGAGGTGTTGAAAAAAAATAAGCCGTCTGGTGGAGGTTTCAACGAAAACGCTGCCCTTTAAGATATAGCAAAATGATGAATGGTAGAATTGTATATCTTATGTAGGTCTACAGAAAAATCCGCGATGGCTTATGTCTATCTCTTAAGGATCTCTAAGATCTACAAATAGCACAAAATAAAATAATTAAACTTCTATTCAACTACGATTATGACACACCCACATTCGAACTATACAAAAACACGAAACTAGTGAGCATTAATCAACTTTACACATTAAATTCTTGCGTTCTCATTCGAAAAATTCTTAACAAAACCATACACACACAGTTGTCCTTAAACACGAAAACATCCAAATACAGCCAAAGAAACCCTAACCAAATCCAGACGCGCCCCCGCGAACGCAATATGGCGGGAAAAATATAAAATACGAAGGTGTTCAACTTTACAACAGTCTACCAGCAGATATCAGGAACACATCTTCTTTCAACCTATTTAAAGCTAAACTCAGGCAGGACGTCACTAACAACACAAAATTATTAAGTTACTCACAATAATATGTCGACATCGTACCCACCTGTATTAAGCTAACAAAACTGTTAACTACTGGACTACAATTTACCTTAGTTATGTATTTATTCTACAAGTGAACAATGTATGTTATTTTAGAATAATTAAAGAATCTTTAAACCGATAATATACTATATCCATTTTAATACTTTCAAAATGGGCAAACTAGGTTCCCATGAGTTGAGGAAATGGGATCATCATGATTACTTTTGGTCGCGATAACCGACATCCACGCAGGCGAAGCCGCGGGCATCAGCTAGTGATAAAATAAAAGGACAATTATTTATTAAAACATATACTTAAATTAAGTCAAATCGCAGTCAGTCTTATTATTATAAATTAATTGTGTGAGGACTGATATGAAAAAAAAGGAAAGTGAAAACCTAAATGATAGTGTGTTGGTTGACAATGAAATAAAATAACCGATGCACCGACCCCAAGTAGGTAAAATGGGAAGGGGGTAGGATGAAGTAGCAAATTAACCACTTTTAAATCAATTTTTAATGATTGTGTTAATTAAGGTACGTGTATTAACGCGCGTTAATTTGCCCTAGCGACTATGATGGGGAATGGGGGAGGCACTCCCGAGGGCGGCTCAGTGGCCAGCCGAAGGCATGGCGCGCGAGCTGTCAAAGTAACAGGCCTAGTACCACAAGGACTGGTCGCGCTGGAAGAAGCTCCTAAAGAACTCAATCCTTTCCACTGTCCACGTGAGTAATAGTCATATTCGTTCTAGTTCTACTTTGCTCCGACTAATGGCTCATTCACATTAGGTTGTTTTGACCGGTTCAGTTGCAGCCCGTATTCGGTCAACGGCTAGTGTAACGAGTTTTCGGTAAGCCGTATTTGGCCGCGGTGACTTATCACCGAAAACGATCTGCGGCCAAACCCGGCGGATTTGTTGAAACGCGCCACTCATTGTTTAATCGAAGCTCATGCTTTCAACACGAGTGTAAAGGTAAACCAATTCGGTGAACCAATTCAGTTAAACCGAATGCGGTTGCCGCATTCGTAAACGCACCATAAAGTTATTGCTGCTCTTCTTCTGACGAGACTGAGTGATTAGTGGTAATCCAAGGATCACGGCCAATTTTTGGAAACTCAATGTTTGTTTAGTAGTGCATTTTGATTTCTAATTGCTACATTTCAGATTCGAAATCAAATAAAGAAAACAATCACGTTAATCTTTACTACACTAAGTATACCATCTTGTTTGTCTTTCAGAGGGTCACCCTCTGGAAATGGAGCCAATGCAAGTTTTGACTGCTTTGAGCACTTTCATATCACTTTTCGTACCACCAGAAAAGAAGAAACTTAACAATATACTGTTAGTACCTACACTATAAGTAGTTATTTGGTACTGGATTAGCTGGACTCATATTGTTAATAATGTTCGCTTCTGAAACCTAACCCGCCGTCCCGTGGCTAATGAGTTATGGGTGATTAAATCAATGAGTAAAGTATAATAAAATGATGCTTGTCATTCATGTTGAGTTAAGTTTTCCTTAAATTACATTTATTACTAATTACAGAGAAAGCTTGGAACCTCCGAACTTTATGACACCATCTCGCAGACTTACTCAGGAAGAAATCTGCAGCTATTGGTTGCAATGGAAAAATGTGTTCCCACCAGAGAAAGATAAGTTTTGGGATGGGCTATTGACTGGATTAAACAATTATTTGGCGATATTACAAGGTAGGTTAAGAAATGTAGGGCCTAACCGAAAAATGGTTATGTAACGGTTAATGGTTGGTATGGTGGTGGTTGAATAGCATTCCAAAAGTAGTTAGAAGATTTGATTCTGAATGTATCTAGATATTCTTTTTCTATTAGTTTTTTACACTATATTTTTGGGCTTATAATGCCTATTGATATATTTTTGCAAGAATTATTACACAGTAAAATTTGTGGTCAATGGTTCTAAAACCATTTTGAGTGAGTGAGTACCAATAAAGCATAAAGGGTGTAAACAGACTCTTAACGAAGCCGGAAGGCACTTGTTCTCCCCGTCATTTCGATCACTTCTTTGTTCTAGACCATACCTGGGTAACTTCAAGTTACGGAGATATTGGGGGTCAAAGTTCCAACTTTTTCTCAAACTTTTTTTCAAAGTTACAAGTTTTTTTTTAAATCCATGTTTTTAATCTACGATTATTACTTTAAACACCTCCAGGGCCCCCTTTCTATTCAATCCATCCATCAGCTCAGTGTTTTGAATGCGTTACATTGAGTCCTACTGTAAAACGTGATTTTTCAGCCCAAAAAAAAAGTCGTTCCCCAGCAATAATTTTTGCGTAAAGTTACTAAGTTTGATGTACAGAATGTTTGGTTGACGGCTTCGTGCAGTCTGTTTACATCCTGTATTATTTAAATCAATCAACTTTTTTCTAAGAAAAATGACCAATTTCGGGCGCGGGTGGCAGTCGTGCTGGACAAAAATAGTCATGTGTATGTGGTATTCGAGGTTTATCGAAATATAAGGATTGATAAAAAGTGAATATGTCTAGATTTAAAAATACCTCTCATATTTAATCGTAGGGAAAAATAGACATCTCTGCGCAAGTGGAATAGTCTTTGATCGTTATTATGAAGCGCTCGCGATAAACATGAACAGGGGTGCACGGATAGCGCGGGTACAGCGCGCTTAGCTCCCCTCAGATCACCAAGGGTATTGAGGCTTAAAAGCCACTGCAATGGCCACTTCATGTTTAACATTCGTCGAAAATGGAATGTTATAGAACATTCCATTTTGAATTGCTTCCAAAACAGTGAAGGAAAGCTTCTTGAAGAAACCGGAATTGCCTAGACCTAAAACGTAGAAGGCATGTGATATCCACCTACCCGCAATGGGTGGACGTGGTGAACCTATTACAGCCCACTTCCTTTTAAAGAGAGGGGAGCTGTGTCCCAGCTGTGGGATTATTATAGGTTAATTATTCTTTCGATCATAGGAACCACTTCATTCCCTTGTTTGTCTGTCTTTGCATCACCCTAAAGTAGACTGGTAGAAATCTCATCTCAAGTTCATTATTTTCAGAACGCGAACGTATCTACGAAGAGGTAGTGGAGTTGCGACGACGCAATGCGGGGCTCCGGCAGTTAGTGCGCGGCGCCCTGCCCGAGCTGCCCGTGGCGGTGCCCAAGTACGCGCGCGGCTACACGAAGACTTACACCGCGCCAGCCCATGATAATGCACCCCCGGCCTATGCAAGACTACCACCTATTTAAACTAAGGAACTTTCTTGCACAAGAACATTTACTGTATTTTAGGATATGTGGGTCTGTAGAGTGGGTCAACAATACGGCAATACAATACCTTTTCGGATTCATGTGCATATTATATATAATTATCACTTGCTTCGGTGATGGAAAACATCGTGAGGAAACCGGCACGCCTTGAGAGATATTTCTCGACGGCATGTAATGCCAAGTCAGAGGCCCATGGGCGGCATAAAAACTCTGACACCAGGTTAGGCACTATAAAATGAAGAAAGAGCCGACTGTTCGGAAACTCTAACATCATGAAGAGTAGTACCTAGATTATAGGGGCAAGCCAGGCTTGTTGGCTTGTATGTAGGTATGGCTACTAATTGCAATTTTATTTATTTGAAAACAAAAGTAATTAAAAAACAAAAAAGCACAATTGCGGTATAAAAACTGAAAAGCAAAAAAAAATATTAAAGTAAAGAATAGATCAATAAAGAATGAATAAGAATGTTTTTGGTTGGCTATTCCATAATTTTTCTTTCTTTTTCTTACCGCCGCGCGCCGCGCCTTCGGTTTTTTTTATTACTTTTTTTATTTCCTGCTTATTAGTACTTATATTAATGTGAATGATTTTACAGGAAATTTAAGTTTATATTATATGATTTATTCACTTTTTTTCACTGGTCATGTGGAATTACTTTTAAAAATATAGACACTATGTATCTGGAGAAAAAAACAAAAAGAGTGCCCAAAATCCTATATCTGACCCGTATGTCATTATTTCCCAGAATTTGATCCTTATTAGCGTCACTATCGAATAGTGTACCTAATAATACAGTATGTATTTTTTTTTTCCAAAATCGATGGGTTCGGTTCCTGGCTAGGAAAATTGATTTAAAACGCATGTGCTGCATGCGATGCTTTTTGAATAAGGGCCTGACTGTAGCCTTTTTATTACGTGTATAGTTAGTTTTAAAATATTTTGTCCAATGGTTATTTGAGATTGACACGGAAAGTTAAAAAAATCATGTTATTATGTATTCTATTGTATTTACTTTACTTAATTTTATAAGTTGGGCCCACGATAATCTAGCCTTTTTGTGGATTTTTTCTATCGTGCCTAGGGTAATTGGTGTTTGTTGAGTCGCACTATATAAAACTATAATAAATACACAATGTACCTACGTACATTAATAAAATTATTTATAATATCTAAAATTGTGATTTTTCTAATACTCTAATACACGTATGTATAAAAATTGCTCTGTCTGTGCGCCATCCTAATAGACATCTGCAGATTGGTTCGGCAGACTTTCCTCACTGTACCGGTCCATTGCACCGGGTTGGTGATCGTCACTCGGAAAACAGAGCGACTTTGAGAGGAGTGGTGCAAAGTGACAATCACTAGTGGTCGGGACCCTTAGTCATGAGGGAACGAAGAAGAAAAAAGAATACATAAATTACGTGTCACTGTGTTCGTAACCAGATTATATTCAGCCAGCACGTCACCCCGGGACCTATTGTTGTCAATGGAGGTGTGTTTCTCGAGGTTCTTCGAGAATTTATTATTTACCTACCTCAGGCAAACTCAGCAGTTTGGTAAGAACAACTTTCACGATGGAGGTTAACAGAAGAATCCAGCTGGGCATCATTGGGGAAGCTTCGTCGGGTCTTCTTGTCACGTATTCCATAGAGCCTTAAGACTTCTTCAATAAGTGCGTCGAGAGTTGCCGAGAATCGAATTAAGTGGCGTGCCATTGAAAAGGCCTATGGCCAGCAGTGGACTGTTGTAGGCTGATGCTGCTGATGTTCGTACACCCTATGTAATCTCCGAAACCACTTAACCGATTTTAATGAAATTTTGTGAATGTTTGCGTCTTGTACAGACGTCAGCAGGTCAAGCTACCCGAAACTCACATTCACATTAATTCCTATCAACATTGAACCCAAATTTCTAGCGATAAAGTTGAAAATCTATCAAAGAAATTTGACAGATTGTAGTAGCTTGATGTGCTGACGTCTGTACATACAAAACTGTTTGAATATACACTGGCAACTTTGCATAATGGTATTTCGGTGTGAATCACATGGTAAAGTAAAACTGTTATCATTATCATAGATAATAGGGATGCCAAAAATAAGTTTTGGTTTTACCTTAAAAGCACCTATAACTTTTTGGTATATTTAATCAGTTCATAGCGGTGTATTTATGATTTTTTTTTATACACAAAAATATTAATTTGTTTAAAAAATACAGTGATATCCATAATATAAATACGAGGAACAAACACAAATTTGTTGTTCCTACAACGAGGCTCAAAAAAATTGGGGGTACATTTAGATGCCATTGCATACGTTTCTTCAATAAACTTCCGAGTCATATTCAAGCACTAAGCCTAAATAAATTCAAATCGTTTATAAAACGGAAGCTATGCCTAAAAGCCTACTATCATGTTAATAACTATCTCGAAGATAAAAAGGCATGGGATTAAGCTGCTCCAATGTAATTTGCTCTGTGAATGTCGAAATTTCGGACTTCGCTTGTTTATTATTGGTACCTTTCTTTTTTACACTGTGACATGAAACGAGTTGATTGGAATACTTACCTTGTTAAGTATTTTTTTATATATTTTTTTTCCTTTATTATTACATTTTTTTTTTTACTATTGTGAATGTTGACATTCAATGTTTTTGTCGGGAATACTTCGTTAAGTATTTTATTATATATTTCTTTTATTTTAATTTTTTTTTATTAAAACTCAAAACTCAAAAGCATTTATTTCAATTAGACCATTACAGGCACTTTTGAGTGACAGAAAAACAAATAAGGCTAAGCTACAGTCACAGACACAAGGCGTAATAACTTGTGAAAGTACTGTAGTTGCCCATTCCAAAGCGTAGATCTCTATGCAGAAGAATGGGCAAGAAACTCCATGGACACTCTTTTCTATCAAAATATTGTACAAAATCTTTGTTACATCATTCATGTTGAGATTATACATATGTGAGAACGATGTAGAAATACGTGCACGTTAAGAGCGTCCAGAGTAAAAGATTAAATCAACAATTTAAAAACAAAGTAAGTAGTTAAAATAAACCATGGCAGCCTAGAGATGACCAGTACCAACTGACAGCGCCCGTTCACGAACATGACGCATGGATCAGCCCCATTCAGCTCAACCATATTGAAGGGAGCTAAATGACCCGACACACCCGCCACCATCAGCGAGACATTTAAGCGAGCATGACATTCTCTCAGCCACCAGAGCAAATTCAAGTCAATGAAAGATAACTAAATGTAAATGGTAGCTTTACAGTACATAGTATATGCTATGCAATTATATAATACTAAGAGATTGAGTCTATACAATGCAAAGATATTATTACAATCTTCTGCAGCTTCCACAATAACTTCACATGGTAATAAATTAGTTTGCCCCTATGCTTGTGGAGCAGGACCGGCAGTGAGCCAAGCATTTTTATCATCAATGTATTCCCCCAACTTATAATATGCTTGCCTACATAGTGTGCATTTTATACAAGATTTAAATTTCGTCTCGTTTAGTTGTAGAATGTGGGGAGGTATTTTATTGTAACATTTTAAACAGTACCCCATGAAAGATGAGTCTACTTTAGCTAGCCTAAAACCTGGCTGTACTAGTTGGTCCCTGTTTCTAGTACTATAGTGGTGCCTGTCACCCTTTTACTAAATAAATGCAGATTTTTCCTAACGTACATGATGTTTTCATAGATGTATTGACAAGGTACTGTCTGACTGTCATGATGTTAATTTCCTTAAACAGTTCTCTTAGAGAGTCACGCCTACGTAGATCATATAAGGCTCTGATAGCTCGGCGGCGGCGACCTATCGCGTCCGGCCCTGGTCCAGTCCATGGTCCGGAGCGAGAGGGAATGGGACGCCGTCACCTCCTTCTGCGAAGCAGTCATGCTAGCGAAGGAGGTGGCGGAGCGTGAGAGGGAGAGAACCTCTCGTCCCAGCCGCCGCGGGAGACGCCTCGGGCGTCGGGGGTCACGTGGTGGCTTCCGGCCACCGTAGACGCGGACCTGTGGACGGTGAGTAATGGGCTAGCTCGCCGTCCGTCCGTCTTTTGACGACAGGCCGTGTTGACGGCGCGTTCGTGTTCCACGCGCGCCTCAAAGAGATGTCAGCAAATAGGAAGGGGCCCGCAAGGGCTGATGCCTGCCAGGGCTGCGGGCTGTTCGAAAGAGATACCGCGGCCCTGGAACACAAAGGGCAAGGAAGGAACATGGATGGGTTTTAGTCAGTACAAGTCTGACACTCCCTTCCGCTCTGCCCAGAGCGGGAGAAGTCATTTGATGATTTCCCATCCGTAAAAAGAAAAAAAAAAAGGCTCTGATCGCTCTTTTCTGCAGAATAAATATAGATTCGATGTCTGCAGCCCGTCCCCATAGTAAAATACCGTAAGACATAATACTATGAAAATATCTAAAATAGACCAGCCTCGCGGTATCTACATCAGTAAATTGACGGATTTTTCTAACAGCATATGCTGCTGAACTCAGCCGTCCTGCAAGAGATGTTATATGCGGACCCCATTGTAGGCTTGAGTTGAGCGTGATCCCCAGGAAAACAGCTATTTCGACGAATTCTAGTTTCTGTTGATTCAATACTATGTCACTGTTACTACTTTTGACATTCGGTAGAGAAAATCTGATGCACTTCGTTTTTTTCCCATTTAATACTAAATTATTCGCGGTGAACCAATTATGAACCTGTAGAAGAGCGTTATTTACGTCGTCAATATTTGTAGCACGTCTGTTTATCTTAAATATTAAAGAGGTATCGTCAGCAAACAACACCATCTGTGGTTGGTTTTTAAATAAATGGGGGAGATCATTTATATAGACTAAAAAGAGGAAAGGACCTAATATCGAACCTTGCGGTACACCCATACTAACTTTTAAACCCATTGAATTGACACCATTTATTTGTACTTGCTGATGTCTATCGTTTAAATATGATTTCACTAAACTGAGCGCAAGTTTACCTAAACCGTAATGTACAAGTTTTAAGAGTAGGGTTTCGTGGTTAACGCAATCAAATGCTTTCGAGAGGTCACAGAAGATTCCTATGGCATCTTGTGCCTCTTCCCACGCAGTAAATATGTGTTTTAATAAGGTTACACCGGCGTCAGTCGTGCAACGTCCTTTGGTGAAACCATACTGTTTCTCATGTAAGATTTTATTGGTGTTAAAGTGGTTGAGCATTTTATTAATCATTACCTTTTCAAACACCTTGCTAAAAACCGGCAACACGGATACGGCTCTATAGTTATTGGTGTCATTACTGTCCCCGGATTTGAAAAGTGGTATTACCTTGCTGTATTTCATAAGGTCCGGGAAGACTCCTTGGTCCACACACAAGTTAAATATTAAAGCTAAGTACGGTGCTATAGTCTCAATAATAGCTTGACAAACTTTAATCGACATTTCCCATAGATCTTCAGTTAATTTTATTTTGATTTCCTTAAAAGCTTTAATGACTGCTATGGGGTTTATATGCTTAAATTGAAACTCAACCGGACAGGCTGAAACGTTAGCTCTTAATAAATCAATAGAAAGCAAGGGTGAGGAATTTAAGGTTTCAGTCGTTTTAACTGGGATACTAGGAAAGAAATCTACAAATTCTTGAGCAACTTCGTCTTTAGGGGTTAGAAGACCACTTGAAGTCTCTAGTGTAATATCATTATTATATTTTTTATTTCTATTAGTTTCACTATTGATAATTTTCCAAACCGTCTTAGTTTTATTATCGGCGGATTTAATTTTGTTGCTAATGAATAAGGCTTTAGCTACCTTACAAGTGTTTTTAAAAATTTTTGAATAAGTTGCAACATATTTATTAAAAGTTTCCGAGTTCATGTAAGGCTTAAGGCCGTACAGCTCAAACAATCGCTCCCTACAGTCACTGAACAAAAACTTAGGGCAAATAGATTTAGTTTTCATTTTTAATGTATTATTGAACTCGGTGTAAACTACCGAAAAGAATTCCTCATAAAATTGATTTACATTTTCAATAATATGGGCCGGGATACCTCAATTACTAATTTATTCAAATTACTAGATGTTATTTGTTTAGACTTTATCTGGACTTTTTTTAATGGTGTGCAGGACTCGAAAACAACGGTTTAACTGCTATGATCAGAAGGAAGGTAATTTACAATGGATTTATCCAAGTAGTCGCAGCAACAAAAAACATTATCAATACATGTAGCAGTATTTGTGGTAATTCGGGTTGGTTCCGAAAACACGTTTAACAAATTAAATGATTTAAAGAGATGTAATAACCTACTGCTATTTGAATTTTCATCTAAAATATTAACGTTAAAGTCACCACAGATAACCAGCGATTTATTGCCAGTTGCACGTTTTGCTAAAGCATCTTCCATTACTGACTCAAATATAGAGTAGTTTTGATAATTTGGGGGTCTGTAACTTAACTTTCCGGTTAAAGCAACTGCCCACCTGTAATTTGCATAATTAATTAGCGTTTCATAGTCTTTTAACTAATGTTCAGTGAAATAAAAAATTTCAAACTTTGTTTTTTCTAAAAACAATTCAATTTCTAGTTGCTTTGAAGAGAAACCTTGAATATTTTGGTGAAATAATTGCATAGAATTCTGCTTAACCCCTTTTTTACATTTAGCTATTTTATAGCAAGAAGATACATTGTTGTTGATCGGTGTAACATTAATGTCACTGGTATCTTCTGTTGTCGTACTAACTAGTTTAAATGAGCATCCGGAGTAAGCCCCAAGACGCCCATGCCATTAGTTGACCCCACTCGAAAATCTTCATTAGTTAAACATGGATCCTCCCAGGAATTGTAAAAAGAATTATAAATAAAATTAAAAGAACTATTAGTATTATTACTAATAGTCGCAGTGTTGATAATAGAACTAAACATTGACATACTACTTATGTCTGAGTGAATATTATAAACTAATAGCCTAGCTATTTTGTGTATACAACTAATAGGTAGATACACTTTACCACGCGTCGACTTAAGTCTACCAACAAAACTGTTGATAACAACGTATATAAGCCTGTCACTATAGTGACCTACTAAGAAATAAACATGCTTATTCAGCATGTGAATATAGTTGTTTTTTCTGTTTGACAATTTTTCAAAGTATGGAAAAGTACACAATATTACTTTACGACAATTCAACTTTAACAACTCTGTTACACTGTCTGTGATATCTTGTTTTGTAACTTTTGAACTATTTCCTATAAATATTGTTATAACAGTATTAACATTATAAACATTTCTAGTTACCGATGCCATTATCTGTTTGTATGTTGACCCTGGCATACAATGATTTTGATTAGAAAAACTCAGGTTATTATTTACTAATTTACCTACACCTCTTCCTATACTATCTGAGAACATTATTTAGTAAGAACAATCATGACTATCAAATAACTCAGGCTGTACCACATGTAAATAATCTTGTGTAAAATTTAATGATTTTTTTATGTTTTTTTACTGACATTTATTTTGTGAAGTATTATTAATTTATTTTATTTAATCTCTGTGAATTGGACGACCATGTGGGTAATATTTTAATTTTATTTTTAATTTTTCCCACGATTGTCTGGCAGTTTGAGCACTACAAGCGACCTACCCAAATGTCCATTCTTTGGTATTGTTCGTCGTGTCGTTGAGCTCCTTGAGTTATAAGTCGAGCTCACAATAACTGACAAATGCACTGACTGGACAGGTCCGCTCAAATCTCTGTGGTTCTTTCTTCCAAAGGCCATCTCAGACACTAATCTGCATAGTCCTCATGTGAGTAAACCAAGATTATGTCTGGGCTTTAAAAGAGACTATGACCTCTGAGTTTGTTTCGGCTGTTTCTTCTCAGAGTAGTCAGGTACGAAACACCGGCCCCATCTAGCTTTAAAAAACATGACGTGTAAAAGTGTTTGTAAAAACCTACTTGCAAAATAAACATCATTTATGTATTTTTTGAGAAGGCAGAAAGTTTCCACCCTGTATAATCTTTATTTCATCTTTCCCTATTCACAATTATTTTAACTAGTGTAAATACTACATACGTATGATTTGGTACACGCACATGGCACATCCCTAGTAACGTCAAATATGTCAGGTCATGATCTGTCATTCTGTCGGCGTAGTCAATGGTTGGTTGTAAATTCGCGACAGCGACACGCCAAAAACCGAAGTGATTAATTAGAAAAATATACAAGATTAAAAGTGAAAAGGGCTCTCTTGATTATTGCGTCTACAATAGGGATTGTTAACCAGGCAAAGAAGAGGTAAGTACATTGTTTTTTATCATTCAGAATGTTTTTTTCCCCTGAAATATCAGGTTTCTATTTATTTCTAACGAGCCACTTCTCTGTGTTGTCCTAAAATGTCGTCTTTATGCTGACTAAGCATTTTTTACTTGCAGTATCTTCAACTATGTTCAAGCTATTTTTTCATCTTTTTGGAGCCATCCAATTTGCCTATGGATGTTACTATGACTACGTCTACGTCAATATACCCTCAACTGCAAGTTCTACTGTGACACCCTTTGGGGGCAAATTCAAATATTTAACTTATTTAGATGCGGTAAGTCTTATATACTTAATTATATGAATGTGATGTAAACTGATTGTGAGCATTTGCCTCATTGTTAATCATTTCCTTATTTCCAGATGATACAAACTTTATACTTTACACTGGCACTGCTTAATGATAGTTTTGGGAACAATGAACCATCACCGTCGGAGAAGCCACTTATAAGGAAAGTGAAGGACACAGTCTTTAGTGCTTTAGCATTCCCACTAGCTTTGTTTGTTGGAGTATCATTTTGGGGCATATATGCTGTTGATAGAGAGCTGATCTTGCCCAGAGCTATGGATGAATACTTTCCAACGTGGCTGAATCATGTGATGCACTCAAACATAGTTGTTTTTATACTGATAGAACTCTTGACATCATTCAGGATGTATCCTAAGAGAAAAGTTGGTCTTTCTATTCTTTCTTGCTTTATGGTTTGTTATTTAGTTTGGATACATGTTATCTACTACAACACTGGCATTTGGGTGTACCCTATCTTGAGCGTTCTGAATTGGCCTGTAAGAGTATGTTTCTACATATTTTGCCTCACATTATCATGTGGTGCATATTCTCTGGGAGAACGAATTAACAGTGCTGTTTGGGCTTCAGAAGTAGAAAAAACTGTAAGATCTGGGAAGAAAAAGGCCAAATAATAATTGAGATAGGAATAATTTAGATAGCATAGCCTAGATTCTAACCTCGCTTCTTGTTTCGAGGTTTGTAAGTTTATTGTTAATTTACAAACCTCATTTAACCTAAGTTTATTGGTAGTGATTTAAAAAAGTAGGATCAAGCTTTTGGAAAATAATATATAAGAATTGAAAATGGGGAAGGGGCAAAATTTTGGCTGGTGAAGACCATAGTTACAATAAATGTTGAGATCTAATCAATTTTTTTTAAGTTTATCAAAGTGATACTAAAATAACCCCATCATATTTATGAAAGTATACCTAACTACTTAAAATTAAAAGATGAACCAAATACAAGTTCTATATTTGGTTCCTACATTGATCTACTTCTGTAGATAAATATAATTCATGTTATTGTACCTAAATGACTATTAAAAGGTTACTATTGTTTTTTTTTTATTCTGTGTTTGATAAGCGGTTTAAAAGAGGTGCTCTTCTGCGCTTGAGTACCAATAAATTAACATAATGAAAAGTTTATATTACAATTTTGCAAACACTGATATGACTGGTACAATGTGACTGTTATAAATTTTATCATACCAAGTTCTTCATTAGTTATTTAATCTGCCCATTGGTGATGTACTTAGTGTTAAATTTTTAACAACTTTTTCTTTGCATGGCCTAAATTGTAACAAATAAACGCATCAAAGCAAGTGATATGCATAAAATCACTGAAATTTTATTGATAAAACAATTTCTACCTAAGTATAATGTTAATACAATGCAAAAATACGTAAGTTATAAAAAAAACTGTTATGTGAACAAGGCATTATTTAATTGAGAATTGGTCTCAGTACGACTTGTTTCTTGATAACGTATAATTAATTGAGATAACCGATAACATTGATACACAGAAATTGGTTGTGAAAGAGTTCAGCAATAATATACAATTGGGTTGAAAAAATATACCTCCTCATAGACTGTAGGTCTATTTAGCTGCTAATGAGGCGTTTTTTAAGTAAATAATATAATGTACTACTTGGGGTTATGCATTTTAATTCAGTAGGAATTATTATAAAGAAGTAGGTACCGTAATTGTTACGTAAGATTAAATACTGCTTGTTAGCGTGACTCGATTTTTTACAGATAATAATAATAACTACTTACGTAACGTATTAACTACTACATCTCTTGATAATTATACTAGCATTTATTAGTGAAGATAGCTTTAAAAACAAATATGTATAATCGAAATGTATGTATGTATGAATTGCTTATTGGCCTGAATATTGTGCAGAGTGTGTAAACGTTTAGTACCTAACTTAAAATTTTACTTAATATTCGCAAGAATTGTTCTTAATTACCAAAATAATGTTGATCAATGTTGAGCTGAACTAGGATCGTAAATATTTTTAGTAAGAAATTCGGATTATACTCTGTAGTAGTCGCAAACTGTTAAAATATTATTAAGTAAAAAGTTTTATCAAAGCAATTTATATGATAATTCTTTGGTACAAAGCATTCCAAAACAAAATGATAAGACTTAATTATAAGTCTTTAACTTATTATCTTATATTTTATTTTGTTTGTTCTATTATCCCCAGGGAATAAAACCCATGGTATCCATGTTAGACCTATTATTGCAAAATACCAAATACTGTAATAATTTTATTTCTTTAATTAAATTATATTTCTGGTAGGTAATAAAAACTTCGTTGAAACAAAGTTTTATATAATTTATACATATAGATATAAAAATCGATTGCATGTTACGTATATGAGCTCTCTATTAGCACTAGCTAGTCTCAATTTTTTTTTGTATGAGTATTTCGCACCGTATTGATGATGCGAATGGATTGGTAATGCGCACATTCTCTCTAGAACCAATCACGCCTGAGCGAGGTGTAAAGGGATATGCAACATAAAGTTCCATATATCATTACACGCATTTATGTGTGAATTTAATAATTACTTGAGAGAAATAGATAATATTTCTAAATATCTACCTACATAATTTCTTTGGTAATGATTTACTCGCCTTTGATCACGACCGCACGTCGATAGTTTCACTTTAAGCCTTCTATCTTATGATATATAAACTATTCTATCTATGACATAAAAGTCATGACACGCGCTCGTGATTTGCGACTTATCAACTAATATGGAAGCAAGAAAATCTTATAGTGTGCATTTTTGTTTGCCCTTTGGTGCCTACTTAATGTGGTCGAGTGCCTATTTTGCCTAAAATAATCAGTGAAGTGTTCAATCACTTATGTACGAATGAACTTTAGCGACCGATCACTAACGATAAGAAAGCAATAAATTTTATATTAAATAAATTGTTTATAACAGAATTGCGCGTTTTATTGAAACATCCAACGCAAATAATTACCTATCTACGAGGAGGTTGCATGTCATCATGGATTCTTACACAATAGGTATTTCTTATCATTACTAGTTTCCTCCATAACTGGGAATTGAGGTCAGGTGCTATCGCCACTAAGAATCAAATAATAATTATCATGCAATAACAAACGACTTTAAAGCATAAATGCGAATTTATTTCTGAACCACTTAAGTACACTCAAATAATAAAATACTCGTCAAAATCACAGTAAAAATATGATACATAAACTATACATATGCAAAAGTGTACTTATCTCTAAAATATTATCACTTAACACGACTAGATTATTCAATTAAGGAAATTATACCATGAACGTGAATGGTCACACTTAAACGTCTTGCCATATGATGACACCTTAATAATTAATTACAATACAACGAATATAATAACTGTAACAATACTATACTTATTATAATAAGCAAAATAAGGCATTAATCTGATTTTATGTCGAGACTATGGATAAGACAAGTTATTTCGAGATAAATATTTTAATATGTTATACAGGGAGTAAGGGACAGCCCTCCGCAGACTGATGGGGTGAATTCAGTATGAGATGACCGATACAAGAAATTGTTTCTATAAACTGATGCAATGGTGCAAACTGCAAAATGCATGAAAAATTGCACAGGTATCCCTAACGCCTTAAATACAAATATAAACATGTAAAATAATATTACATTTCAATATAAATACACAAGAGAAATAAATTACACAATTATTCGCGCATTTATAATTATGTAAATAAAATTATCCTTTTAAGCCTACTTCTAAAGAATCTTTTTATATAATTACTATAGAATACATCAAGTTACTTTATAGATTTACAAATGATTTGATACCTGAGATTCAGGTAACATTCCGACTGATAATTTAGACATTTGCATCCGATTCAATTTTAATACAAAATATATGTATTACATTAAAAGGGTTTCTATCTTGCCAAATATATTATTTAATTACTTGTATATAGATTTTGTGCTTGCAATGTGCTCATATCTCTCAGACTCAAGAAAAAATAAGCAAATAAATAAAACTAACTCCTAGCATATAGTAACCCTCTTCATGTAACGTTTATAAGTAAAAAACCTATCCTAATCTAGATGCTACAATCTATGTTAATATTTTTACAATTTATTCATAGCCATTTTTATGATAAATGGGAGTGTTATTTTAATAAGTCGTATTTAATCGAGCCTATAATTGGTTGTGTCATATTTCATAATTGGTAAATAGGAGAACAAGGAAATGGATGACAAAGATGAAGATATTTTATTTGTGATTATGATAAAATAAATAAATTGGCAGCGTATTTCGGGCCTAAGTCATTGCTTCACAAAACTGGCAACACATTTGTCCACAAGCTGATTTACACGAAGCAATTAAATTGCCTATTTAGACGAAATACATTAATTGAAACAATAATCAAAGTTGTCCCATATCTTCCTGTGGGTTTCGTAAGAGGCGACTAACGCGTTCGCCAACCCGCCTGCCAAGCAAGGAGATTATGGCAAAACCCCCCTTTGGGGGAGGCCTATGTCCAGCAGTGGACGTCTTTCGGCTGAAATGATGTTGAATCAAAGTTGTTACATCTACGGTGCTTAGGACTGCACAAGCCATTGCTTCATTTTTCTTAATGCAAAAGTTGAAGATGCAAAGTTTCGTGTAAATTGGCCTAAACAGTAATGTCGTGTGTCTGCTACCAATTCATTAATTTTAGTACCCTAGTTAATGAATTCAAAATTTCTACTTACTTATAATAGTATTATTATTGTAACGTATCTGAGCTTCTTTGATTTAGTTGCGCAAAAGTTCAGTTTCAGCTGCATGGGGTTAGACTGGAAGCGGACTCTAATGTAGTTAAGAAAAGGCTAGGCAGATGATAATGAGTTGCACAAAGTTAAAACGCTGCCAGTACATGGCAATGTGCCATTTTAAAGTTACATTTGGAAAAAGACTATTTCATACTTATAGTTGTGTTTGCCAAAATCATAGATATTTCTTTATTTTTTTCTACATGTCTGTGTAGAAGATCGAAAATATCTATGATTTTTCAGAATCTTTTATTGGTGCTATTGTAGGAATAAGATACATTTATCAGCTTCTGTTTACCGGGAAATACTGCTTATAGCTTAACAGCGTTAATGAGTGGCGTCATTTCATACAAACTTTCAAGTCGTTTTGTTTTCAAAATGATTGAACCGATTTTAATCAAACTCAATACACATAAGCAGGATACATAGGTCTAAAAAGTTGACAGATGACTTTTCAAAAAATAGTGTTATACCTAAAGTACACCAAATTTTATTTTTTTCCTAGAAACAGAAATGTCCAATTATCTTTTTTTTTTTAAAAAGACATTTCGAAAAGTCCTCTGTCAAGTTTTTAGACCTATGTATGAAGTTTCATTAAAATCGGTTCAATCATTTCGAAAGAACTACTTGAAAGTTTGTATGAAATGCCGTAAGTCGTTAACGCTCTTAAGTGGTGGCAATATACTACAGGGCCAGTTAGCATTACATCCTACTTCTAGCATTACGCTGCAAACGCGATGTTAGTTTAATAAATTACATATAAATAAGGAGTTTATTCGTTTTCCGCACGTTCATCTGCCGGTCACATATTTTGATATAAGACAATGGCTTTCTTAACATCTAAACATGAACTATGATTTAGGCGATTACAATTTACTCTAGCATTTGTTCTAAACTATCTGGAGTCACAATATTATACACAAATTGGAATGGCAATATGTTTTAATGAAATGTCCGTGTACTTTCAGTGTGGGTGAATTGTAAGTTGTTACTTACAGTGACCAAAAGCCGACTGAATACGTAGGCAGCTCAGGCGTACGGCGATGAGCTACGTCTTCACTTTGCGTGAAGTCTTGAAGTGGCCGTTCTTCTTCCACCCGTTGCCTTGCGCCGCCTCGCCGTTCATGGCGCGGGGCCCAAACGTCGTCGTCTTGCTTTTTGTTTCGAACAGTACGTCCGAATCTGTTTCAGTTTCTGATACGTCTTTACTCGTGACTGCAAAATGAAGACACGAGTGTGAGCAGTTTAGTCGAAAAAACTCATTCACCGATCTAGTCCGCCTACCAACATAGAAAAGTTGAAAAGTGTTGTTTCAATGGGGGCTAACGCGCATGAATTCGCCGCTAGAGGCGTTCGTGTAGAGTAAGGTCTTCCGAAATGTCAGATATTATAGAGTTTTCTCGCGTTGCGTGCTTTTTTATCACGTATTTTAACTAATATTCATGATTCTAGTCTAGATTGAGCCATTCCTGATTACTATGACTCGAAGATTTTAAGAAGCAACTTAAAATCTTATTTGTTAGTACTTGGAGGTAGAATGATTTTTAAATGTTTCATGCTTGTTAATGTTGGGGAGAATATTTGTAAAAATGTATCTGAAGTTTACACTATGTTGATATACAAAATGGAATAAACTTTTTATGAAGTTATTTGTATTTTAAAGTATAAAATAGAATTAATGACAGGACCTTACTCGACAGTGGCGCCATCTGGTGACCTTAAAAACGATAGCCCCCATTGACGACTCCCAGAAAACTTTAATGGTTTGGTGGTGCGGTGCATATGACACGAATAGCTGCTTGCTGTTGTCGTTTATGAGTGCAATAAGCTGTTTATGTTATATAGTAGGTAACTGTAAAGTATATTAAATAATTAGTGTTTAAGAACGAGTGATGTGAACTTGTTAGCTCTATGTGCTCCCTATCTCGCCTATCAAATATGATTGCTATGTAAGTTAAGCTTTACCCTCCATAGAGTCGTTACGTGGTATAAAACACAGATTAGAGCAGGACAAAATAATATTGTTGATAAATCATCACGATTCCTATTTGTTCTCAAAGAGCTCATAGAGCAAGTAAAGTTAACTAAATTCCGGTGACTAGGTTGGCAGATGATACTGTTGCCATTGCGGCTAAAACATACAAGCACAAGCATAACCTTATACCCAGCAGTAGGTGATGAAGATAACACCAGCCTAATCATACTGCAGAGTAAATGCCTCTTCCGAATCAGAATACATAGAAGGCACTACCATTGATCATCAAGGTCGCTCAAGGCGGGTTGGCGACTTCAGACTAATAACAATATTAACTTTTAGTCGAGGTTTCCTCACGTCGCGCGTTGGGTCGTTTTACCTTCACCGATGTCAGTGATGTCGAAGATAAACTTAGAAAGATGATAAATGATGAAGGTAAAAGTAAAATTAAAAGTTTCGTTGTTGGTCGTACAATAATTACATGGTTTCTCCTCGTTGTCGGCGAGCGGCAGCAGGCGGTACTTGGGGCGGGCGCGCGGCTTGCGGGGCGCGCACAGGCGCCGCGCGGCCCGCACGCCGGCGCATGCGCACGCGCCCAGCGCCAGCAGCGCCGCCACGCCGCCCAGGCTCGCGTACACCACCGACCAGTCTGGTATACAACTTGCTATTCATTTATTCTGTTAAACTATTTTTATCACAAACGTACAAAATATTATTATCGCTCAAGGAATGGTAGGTGTCTACTGAATGCTTTGCGAATTGAGATTTTCCGGGTGGCCAGTCCTGTACCCGGCAACATGCGCCTTATGTCTAATTTTATAAAGCTCCGGCTTGTCTGACCTACATAGACCCTGTTACAATCATATTATATTTTTTAATATAGTATGATTGTAACGGATGGATTGATTTGGATTCATCCTGGATCATGGATTTCCGTAAACAACGACTGATTCTATAATTTATCTAAAGCGTGCTTCTATAGATAACAACGCCACACAAATGGGGAGTTAGCGTCACTTACGAGAAGCGTCTAAATTGCGTGTGTACGGTAGGATAAAACGAACGCTATACGAACAAAAAAAAACAGGTGACAGCACAAACCATAAATGACAAAAAAATACTACTTTAAGTATGAACGATCTCCAAAGTGGGGATGAGATTACTTTAATGTGTGCTCAATACAAGAGTAACATGTTGCGCACTCGTGATCTGCATTGTCTGTAAATGGACTTAATAGTATGTACATGGCATTTTTGATGTCATAGGAAAAAAATCATAGATATGTCGGAGCCGGTCATTGGTATGGACTTAAAAATGAATCGCAAGCGCGCCTTTGGTGGGGCATCACGCGACCTAATTACAAGTCTACCTACACCGGAGGGCGTTTCTGCAGAGCCCCGATGTTTTCAGCTCGACGCTGGGACGATAGTCAGGATCTCATCGCGGTCGAGTTGAGACCTCTTGGAACTGTACCCGATTCATTGTGTCCCGTGTTATTGTGAAAGTTGTTATCTCCAGTACCTAGTAAGTTTTGCTAGAAACAGTGTATCGCACCCAGTGTGTTTTTATAGCACGAAACCCATCGTCTGCCCACATAATGCTCGAGCCTAACGGAATAAATCCTGATATTCCAGACAGATGGGGGGTAATGTTGCTCGCGTCCGTAGGATTTACCACCTATTCCAAGCCCCACCCTACACGTGCCCCCCGGGTGGTGCTAATCGAGCAACAACGCCGAAAATCAGGCGGCGGTTAAGTAACCTGCCACACACCTGGCAACCACAAGCCATGAGGAACTAAATCCCCTCAAAAATTGTGCCAGTAGTACCTTGGGAAAGTACTATTTGGACTTTTCCCACCTCTTTTATATGGAAATGTCTGAAAATAATGAATGTGATATGTCGTGCGCCACGGCTAACCCCCGGCGCCTTCCAGTACCCGGGCTGGAAGGTGTTAAATTGGATACCCAGGCCCCCGTGACAGTGAATGCTACTGGTCAAAGTAAGAAATATGTGCAGCAAGCCTTCCACCCAGGTCTTTTTAATAGACCAAGGAGTGCCTCTACTGGAAGAGATCAGCTCTCAACCAACAAGGAAAAAGCTCCCCAAGACCCTCAACAAGAAAAGAATATAAGACCTGTAGACTTACCCGATTGGCAGAGAGTACCAGTCAGTAGAAACCCTAATAAAAAAAGATAGTTCTCAAACTCATAGTCTCCCGAAAATGTCCATGTGTCAAATAGGTTTGATGGACTACCTATAAATGCTGATACACAAGAAGCAGACAAGCCTAAGGAAAGCCTAACAAACCTCCCCCGATTATCTTGTATGGCATTGAGGATGTAAACAAACTTACTGAATTCTTAGCAACAGTAGCCGCAAGGGAAACATTTAAATATAAGATTGTAAACAAAAACCAAATGAGAATTATAAGTGAAGATACAGATGTCTACAAAAAGCTTATATCAGCTATTAGAGAGAAAGGACTTATTGGCCATACTTTTAATAGAAAAGAAGAAAGAAACTGCAGGTTGGTAGTTAAGAATCTACACCATACAACCCCACATCAAGCTATAAAAGACGCATTTGAAGAAACCAGAAATGTTGTATTTGGGGAAATTATCAATGCTAGATTTGGTCCGGATAAAAAGCCTTCTTCAACATTCTTTGTATATCTCCAATCAGGACCTAATAACAAAGCTGCCAAGCAAATAAGATATATATATCACCAAGCTGTTACCGTGGAAGACCCAAAAAAAAGGAACACCATTGTTCAATGTCAAAGGTGCCAACAGTACGGACACACCAAAAATTACTGTATGAGGCCGGCTCCTTGTCTTAAATATGCAGAATCACATCTGACCAAAAGTTGATCGCTCTACACCACCTACATGTGCTCTCTGCCATGGTCCTCACCCTTCAAATTATAAAGGCTGTGAGGTCTACAAAGAGATACTGGCCAGAAAAACACAGAAGCGAACCTACCTAAGAAGGAAAGAAATCTACCCCAATATCCCACCATTGTACACGACAAAGAAACAGAGCTGAACACAAACCATAGCCACAACAATACTCAAACATCAAAAAAGTATAGCGAAGCCCTTAAAAACAAACAGCCAGATCAATCTTCCAACCCTCAAAATGAAGCTTATCAACAATTATCATACACAAGAATAGAGGAAATATTCATCAAACAATCTCAAAAAATAGATATTATCTTACAACAAATGAGCAACATGATGGGGCTCTTGACAACACTGGTCAACAAACTATCCCTGAGCTAAACATACTAAAAATAGCCACTTGGAACGCAAATGGTCTAACTCCTAATAAAATTGAGGTTGAAATGTTGCTAAAAACGCATAACCTAGATATTCTACTTATATCTACTAACTTGACTATTGTTAGTGAAATGGGTTTCATAAAGATAAGAAATTACAACATTTACACAACGAACCATCCTGACGGAACTGCGCATGGAGGAGCAAGTATCTTAATTAGATCATCAATTGAACACCATGTGCTTGCTCAGTTCCAAACAGACCATATCCAAGCTACCACGGTAAATATCCGAGATAGAAATGGCCACTTTAATATCTCATCAGCATATTGCCCCCCAAAGCACAGAATAACAGAGGAACAGTTTACTGCATTCATCAAAAGCCTGGGACCTCGTTTCATAGCTGGAGGAGACTGGAACTCTAAGCATCTGCACTGGGGCTCGAGACTAATTACCACGCAAGGTAGGAATCTTAAAGTGTGTTGATAAAAACACCTCACAACAATAGCTACACCTGAACCGACCCACTGGCCGACTGACCCAAATAAATTGCCTGATGCCTTGGACTTCTTCTTAATGAAGGGACTATCCAGACTCTTTTACCAAATTTACTCTTGCCTTGATGGAACCTCAAACCACATCCCTGTTATACTAAAAATCAGTGCTAATGTCTTGAAGAACCAGAGAAAACCTAGACTGTATAATAATCAGACTAACTGGAAACTTTTTCGATGCCTTGTTGGGGATTCCTTACAGCTACGTGTTTCCTTAAAGAACGAGGACGAAATTGATGATGCAGTCATAGCGTTCACAGTCGCGGTCCAAAAGGCGTGCTGGATTAGCACAGAAGAAGTAAATCGTGGGAATGTACCACAAGAAATTAAAGAAATGATTCTGGAGAAAAGAAGACTACGCAGAGTGTGGCACACCAGCGCGCATCCTCAGGACAAAAGGGTGTTAAACTTACAGTAAAATTCTGAAACAAACAATAATTGAATCAGAAAATGCTACAGTTGAGGCAAACCTATCATCGCTTACTGATACTGCAAACACTGACTCTCTCTCTGGAAGGCATATAAAAGTATGAACCAACCAGTAAACCCAAAGCCACCTCTACGATTGGAAAGTAACGAGTGGGCTAGAACGAAACAGGAAAAGTGTAATGCTTTCGCTGATCACCTTGCTAAAGTATTTGTCCCAAACGAAGCCAGTCCTGGTTCCAATGAAGCTGACATAGATGACGTTCTCCAACAAGACTTCCAACTTGATTTGCCTCTAAAAGTAGTGACACCAGGAGAAGTGACAAGAACCATCCAGCAACTAGACGACAAAAAAGCCCCAGGATTTGACCTCATAGGCAAAAAGATCCTGTCAGAACTGCCACGAAAAGGAATAGTAAATCTGACTACGCTAGTTAATTGTATTATTAGAACATCTTACTTTCCTGCACTATGGAAGGTATCACAAGTGATCATGGTCCATAAACTTGGAAAGCCAGCACATGAATTGTCATCCTACAGGCCAATTAGTTTATTGCCTATAATATCTAAGGTTCTAGAAAAGATACTACTCCGACGACTCTCATGTGTTACTGCTGCCTTACAGTTTCTATCAAATACTAGAATCATATCTCAACAATAGAATATTCCAAGTCAAAGAAGATGACTGCTCATCATGTTTTCATGAGATACTTGCTGGTGTGCCACAAGGCTCCGTTCTCAGCCCGGTTTTGTACACCATATTCACATCACATCTGCAGAGGCAGATGTGATGTGAATATGGTGTACAAAACCGGGCTGCGTAGCAATAGTAACTCCAGGTGTTAGAGAACACCTGGAGTTACTATTGCTACTTATGCAGATGATACGGCAATATTAGCTTCTAGTAAAGACCCTGAAGATGCCACTGCGAAACTTCAACAAAGCCTTGATGAAATAAGCAACTGGTTTGACACATGGCGTATAAAAGTGAGTGCTAGTAAATCAGTGCAGGTGACCTTCACTCTGCGAAGAGAAACTTGTCCCCCTGTTAATCTTGGTAGAAGGGAGTTGACTCAGAGTGATACAGCCAAATACCTTGGATTACACTTGGACCACAGGCTGACATGGCGGAAACACGTTGAAACAAAACGTAATCAGGTCAACCTCAAATATAAAGGCCTCTACTGGCTCCTGGGTAGAAACTCTAAACTGTCACTAGACAACAAGCTCTTAATTTACAAGGCTGTCATAAAACCGGTTTTGACCTATGGGATTCAGTTATGGGGAGCCTGCTGTGATTCCAACGTAAATATAATCCAAAGAGCTCAGAACCACATCCTTAAGCAAATAAGCAACACACCCTGGTTCATTAGAAACAGTGAAATACATGAATACCTGAGAATGCCAACAGTGAAGGATGAAATAAAATCATTCGCAGGCAAATACAAAAAACAAGACTGGACAACCATCCTAACCAGCTCGCTGTCCAGCTCACATTGCCGGACTGTCTAAATCGCCTGAAACGGCGTAGAACCCTGGATCTCGGCGGCGCTGACTAAGCCAATATATCAATATGGAGGATGTTGCTCATAGTCAGAAGGACTGATTGCATGATATGATAATAAAACATAAAAAAAAACCCGACAGATATATTATCAGTATCTAATGAGTTTGAGGCAGCGTACTTACCGCAGTCGGGCTGCGCGTCGGGGTCTAGCATGGCCAGCAGGCTCTGCATCCAGAAAGCGTCACAGCGGCACGTGCGCGTGGCGTGGTCGCACGCGCCGCGCCCGGAGCAGGCGCTGAGGCAGCGCAGCGAGCGCACGGAGCCGCCGCCCCACGCCTCCCAGCCGCCACTCGCGCCGCGCACTAGGGATAGCGCCCGCACGCCCTCTACTGCTTTGCCCTGCGAACGTCATACAAACAAGTGCGTACTGCTTGACGTGTGCAAATTAAATGCAACAAAATCTGTGGCCGTCACGGAAAGCCCGGCACAATAGATGTTTGACATCAGAAACTTCGAATAGTAGATATACATGTGGTAATACCGAAGGAAAAAAAAAACAGAATTTAAACTTAATTCACTTTGATTTAGGTTAAGTCTTTGATCTGGGTTACTAACTTTAGAGTACGGTACGTGTGCTATCTCAATTTTAAATGTTTCAGGACACGTTAGACATGCTTTCATAGAAAAATATTTAAGGTGGACCAGAATGAAATCCGAATATTCCTCACCTGTTCAGATAGGTAGAAGATCAACTGCGTATTTCCGGAATCAATTTGTCCATGAACTTCAGTAACGTTCACTCTAATATCATCTTTGAGTAGTAGCGTCATCTTTTGTACTAGCGAGTCGAGTTGGCTCTGCGTGAAGGTCGATATGGGGATATTCAGGGTCAACTCCATGAGGTTCATCTCGAGAGGGTCTGGCTTCACTTGGACGCTCACTGTGTCTTTGTCTGACTCGCCTTGATCATCCGTCACTGTGAGCTCGTAGACGTATCGCCCTGCTTCTATGTTTGTAAGCTGAGAACGTGGTAAAATGATATTAGTTTTTGTCCAGAATTTTGAATTTGGAAACACATTTCTTTTTTCAAATATCGTTCTTTGAAGTTTTAACAATATTTAAGGCCAGTTAACGGTCTAATGGGCGTCGAAACCATTCACTAAATGTTTTTGCTCTGCGACAAATTCATTTTAAAAATCCTGTCACTTACCATAAGCACCGGTTGAGTATCAGAGTTCAGTATAACCGTCCCGGCGGCAAGTCCGGACGGCGAGCGACTCCACTTCCACGAGACAATACGGAAGTCGTCCGAGGATTTGGACCCGTTCAGTATCAACACGGACACCGGCAGGTTCAGTACTAAGTCGCCGCCTGCGTCCGCCTTCGGAGGACTGTTCTTGTCTGTAGGTGGAACAGTTTTTATAGAGAAAAAATCTGATGAAGGTACAGATTTTTCAAGAGAAGTATGCGCTTCGGCAATCATTGTATAAACCAAAAATATAAACGCGCGATTATGAGATCTAATATAGAGGTGTTACAACCATGGAAGTACGTTGGCAATTTTTATTACCATGGAAAAAGAAAAAACAAAAAGTTGTTAATTTTTATGGCATAGCTCAATTTTTTTTTTGTAGACGCAGTTAAGAAAACCTTTTGAAAGTCAAAAGACGAGGTTGACGATTGGGGTAAGGTTACCCGACAAACAGAAAACTTTGTAAAAACGCGTAGGTAATGATAGGTGTTCACCTAACGAAACCAAGACCACGTGCTCAGCACTCAAATTGGAATCATTGCACCGCGATTGTCCAACCTGTATGTATAAAAATAGACAAAACCTACACACGACATTTAAGAATATTATTAGTATATCCCATCAAAAAGTTCATGCAATATTGAATGCAGAGATAATTTGAGATAGATTATTGCACATTGCAGATTTGTACATTAGGTTGATTTGGGAGTGTTTGTGTGTATAGAAATTTCAACCCTTACGACCTAATAATAAAATGTGCATTTGTGCAATAGTGATTTTTAACAAGAAAATTATTATGTATGTACACACTTACTTTGAGTGACTGTGACGGTGACATTATCAGATGCAGAGTTCCCGTTATCGTCGAGTACAGTCAGGGAGAACACGTATTGCCCCTTTGTGAGCCCAGTAGCATTGGCCACGGACTCGTTAAAATTGACAATGTTAGAGTTAGTGGGACCGGAGAGACAACGCCAGGTGTACGCGACTATCCTATGGTCATCGTGCGATGCGGAACCGTTCAGGATGATCCACGTTTGAGGTAGTGATATGAACTGCAAGTATATTTCATTACAATTGAGGCAAGTCTGTCCCATTGCAGTTAATGGGGGCTATCGTTTTTAAGCTCACCAGATGGCGCCACTGACGAGTAAGGTCCTGTCATTAATTCTATTTTATACTTAAAAGTACAAAAAAAAGTTTATTTCATTTCGTATATCAACGTAGTGTAAACTTCAGATACATATTTACAAATATTTTCCTAACATTAACAAGCATGAAACATTTAAAAATCATTCCACCTCCAAGTGGTAACAAATAAGATCCTAAGTTGCTACTTAACATCTTTAAGTCATAATTAATCAGGAATGGCTCAGTCTAGACCGGAATCATGAATATTAGTTAAAATACGAGATAAAAAAGCGCGCGAAAACTCTATAACATCTGACATTTCGGAAGACCTTACTCTACACGAACGCCTCTAGCGGCGAATTCATGCGCGATAGCCCCCATTAGCGAGAAGCGAGTAGAGGTAGCAACAAGTTGGTTTGAAAAGTTCTTGTTGGCGGCGTGTACAATCAGCGATAACTATTTATATACTGGGTGATTTGTTAAATGTGGGCAATACTTTAAGGGTGTGTAGTACTCAAGAAAATGAACAACTTTTACTATGGGACCGACCATTAAATCACGAAAAAAATATCAGCTGATCGATACATTATTTGTCTAAAAATGTAGGTAAAAGCAGCTTTTTTAATCATATTTCATAGTTAGTTCCATATTTAGGAGTTGGTCATATTTAGGAATACTTGAGGCTTAGGAGTACATCGTGAGGAAACCGGCATGTCCTAGAACCAAAAATTTGTAGACATGTGACATCTACCAATCCGCACTGGGCCCGCGTGGTGGATTATAGCCCATTCCCTCTCATAGAGAGGAGGCCTGTGTCCCAGCAGTGGGAACATTATAGGCTGATGATGATGATGATCAGGAGTACTTGACTCCCCTAAATTATTGCCTCTGTTGAACCAATCACCCTGTATATATTTTACTGATATGGGATCTACATAATTTGCACATTTCTTGAGTGAAAGAGTCCAAAGCTAAGCGCTTCTTCGTCGGTGTATGGACAGGTGCCCAATGCAGTTCTCATTTGCTGAAGTTATAGCTCCTGCAATTCACGAACGCGCGTCTTTTATTGCATTTTAAACCTTATGACAGTGTCAATGAAAGTCATACGACCTCTAAAACCAACTGTCTATGTTCCAAAATAAAAACTTTTTACTTGTTTGTTTTTGTTTTACTTTTTTTTTACTTTGCATATGACGCAAGCTTATGATTTTTTTTTTTTTACGGATGGGAAACCATTAAATGACTTCTCCCACTCTGAGCAGAGCGGAAGGGAGTGTCAGACTTGTACTGACTAAAACCCATCCATGTTCCTTCCTTGCCCTTTGTGTTCCAGGGCCGCGGTATCTCTTTCGAATAGCCCGCAGCCCTGGCAGGCATCAGCCCTTGCGGGCCCCTCCCTGTTTGCTGAAATCTCTTTGAGGCGCGCGTGGAACACGAACGCGCCGTCAACACGGCAAGCTTATGATTTGCAATAAGTAAAGTATGGTTCATTGTGGTAGAAGCACCCATCATTTCTGTAAGAAATTAGCCGAATGTATAAATTTTATAGAGTTAACTAGGTGTCCCGCGCAACTTCGTCTGCGTCAAACCTAGATAACGACTGCAGCGCCATCTGTCGGGCTAATTTGTGAATCTAAACCATCCAGGGTGCCACCCAAACGCATACAAAAAAAATCATTCAAATCGGTCCAGCCGTTTAGAAGGAGTTTAGTGACATACACACGCACAGTAGAATTATATATATAAAGATTATTTATTTAGTCTAAGTTTTACTGTGCAATATTACAATGAACCATTATTTCGGATATCCGTCGTGATAACTAGTACAGATCGTCGATAGTGACATGCAATGATTGTAATTATCTTATCATACTCAATACGCTTCCCCCACAATTTTGCATATGTTATCAGTCATATTTGTTTTAGTAACCATACACCGTGTTCATGGCTTGAAATCAGCATGCATGTTTACAATAGAAGGCATGCAGCCCATTTGATACTCTGGACATATTTACAGTTGTTAGTAAGACAAATATTATGGACGGTCGTGCATTATTGATCCTGTTGTATTGAGTTTTTAAATATAAATATCTATTTGCCAATATACTAGGTACCTTGCTACGATTTTCAGTTCAAATGCTTATTATTGAGCAAATTCTGAATCCCACGTCCCCATATTACCTCGTATTTTATTTATAACTACTTCAGCACAATTTTACTTTAGCCTTCAGCGCCGTCGTGTACTTTTACTTTACCAGCAAGATTTTTTAGCATACTCGTGGTCTTATTCCAGTTAACTGTTTGTTTTTTTTCAGCAAGAATTTCCCGAGTTTCTCAGTAATCTGATCCTGGTTCATCATCTGCCTAGCCTTTTCCTAGCTCTGAATACCAATATTTTACATAGAGCGACTGCCTATCTGACCTCCACAACCCAGTTAGTATTGGGTAATGCGATAAGACTGGTTGTCAGACTTTCGGGCTTTGACTAGTTAACGACTGTCAGATCTACAATTGACAACCGGGATCAACGCGTTAACGTGCTGTCCGAGGCACGGAGGAAGCTTGGTTTGTAATGGGTGGTCCCCATCCACGGACCAACCTAGGCGCGGCTGAAGATCGACTCGAGCGGCTATTATTATTTAGCCACGAGTTCAGATTATACCTAGTCTAAATTAAGGTATTGTTTTAGAATCGAATAACATTCTCGAAACTAATTTTTGTTTAAAACTAACGGCTTTGCTCATAATAATTATGATTCACTGGCCTGATAGCAGGTTTCAAAACATTACGTACAATGTAATACATATTTTATCACTTGAGCAAATCTGAATCGGATTGATTTAACAGATTGACGACTGACATGTTAGAACTATCTTTACGATTTTTTTTTATTATGTCTCTTTTCGCTTACAACCTGTCACTATTCATTAGGACATTAAGTAATTTCTATGGCGTGTTAGATGGCTTGCCTGGTATGCGTCCTATGACACAACCTCTTACTTAAAAAGCATAATGCTAAGTTTTTCCGATAAAATCTTGTGGTATTTTGTGTTTTAGCCTGCGGATTATTTTCCATGAGATGGTTCACCAAGATGTTACGATTTTAAACTTTTATTGGACTACTAGAATAAATCAACGATGGAATTTCCTTTGGGTATTCAACTTTGGGCGATGAGATGAACTTTGCAAACTTCTGAATGTCCAAGCACCGTCAATATTAGAAATTTGACATATTCTTTATTCAAATAACTTGTAGTACTTACGGCTTCTGCCTGTGCGTCAGCTACAGGCGGGGTATTGGTCGGTGGTTTGACGAAAACATGGACGTCTGCCGTTGAAGACTGGCCCGAAGAATCCGTCACTTTTAACACGAATGTGTACACGCCTTCCGATAGATTCGACAGCTGTGAAAATTGATTCATTTTTTTTAAGAAGTACTTTTGTATACTGAAACTGTCATGGTTATCCCATCGCTATTATGATTTTTCGAGTTGGCGGTACCTATGGGTAGACGCTTAAACATTCAAAAAATGTTCGATTTTTAATATCGCTTTATGGGAAATTTTATGAGGTTTATGTCTTTAGAAGTTTCAACTTGTTGAGACATTTAGCGTGTGACTCTGTGATACTTTTATTTTCTGGTTATTATTTTGATACATTTGGTGCTTACCCGTTTCACTAGAAGTTATAAACTAAGTTCTCACTAAAGTTTTATGATTTTTATTAAATGCAATTAAAATAACACAATCATAAAACATAATCAATTAAAATGCATAGAACAATTTTGTGACAAGATTGAATGGATACATTTCTATGAAACATCAAATGGTTTCCTAGATAAAATTAAATAATATGTTTGTTCAATCTATGATAAAAAACCATCGCGTAAACTACTCTAAAAAAACATTAATGGTGTACAAACAATTGGAGTAGAACAAAAATGTTCATAAAAGGAGGAAACATTGTGACAACCATGCGCTAGATTGATAAGGGCGATAACAACGAAAGGATATGATTATAAACCTCGTTTTTTCATTATCCCTTATCTATGGTATTTATTTTATATTTATTATGATCGCGTCGATGAGCGGACATAAATTGGAATAGCTTCCTAAGTTTATTTTATACAAGTTAACTTGTATTGCACTTATGTTTATTTATTTAAACTTCATGTACAAGAGGTGTACATAGCCGGACTTAATCCACAAGGAATTCTTTACCAGTCAACCTTTGGGTCAAATAAGACAGCATTGTGATAGAGATATATATGTTCGAAAGATATTAGGATTTTGTTTTATCAAAAAATCATTAATTACATTCATACTTTATCTAACTGCTAACCTGGTGTTAGTTTTTATGCCGCCTTGGCTCTACATGCCGTCAAGAAATATCTCTTAGGCATACTGGTTTCCTCACGATGTTTTCCTTCATAAATCTCGTTTTAATTGTTTTATTTCATTTTAAGATTTTGATTTTGCTTTCATGTTTTGTTTTATATTAAATTATAAGCACCAAAAGATACATGATTATTGTGATACTCAATTATGGAGTCGAAACTGTCTCTTCCAAATACAGATTGCTCAGCCAGCAATTTAGCTAGGAGAGCAGCGATTCACTCAGCAATTGGTTGTACTTAAAACATGTAATTATTAATGCATACTTTGTAAATCCCTCATGTACTTCAAAACTTTTTTTTGATCAATTGCCATCTGTACCTAAGAAAGCCTAGAGGATTTTAAGTTCTTAAGCGACGACTATTTTTTTTTGTACTTGGATTCGTTCACTACGGATTATCCAAGGAAGACAGTGAAGAGAGGGAAAAACTTACTTGTAAATAAGGCGAGTGTGTATTTTGCATGTCCACAGCTTTATTTTCATCTTCAGCTGATTTCGTCCATTCCCAAGACGTGATCTCGTGGTCGTCCGTTGATAGACTTCCGTTTAATGTCAAGTTGTTGTTTGGTAAATATATTATTACGTCTTGACCTGAAGAAAACGACACAAACTTTAAATAACAACTGCTTTTGCGTATCGTAACATACCGTGACCCTCCAGGTTACGGTCTGTTACGATACGCAAAAGTGATATATAGAGGTGAAAAAAAAATGTATTTATGCTAGTTGCTAGCGCCGCTTTCATTCATGTGATACGCTTATTATATTCCTCGATACTTATATAAAACATGAGCAATTTTACAAAAAGATCCTGTTTTCCTTACTTATTAAGTATTTTTAAACAATATGGAACTCACCTGCATTTGCTTCCGGTGGATAATCTGTATGATTTAAAACAGTAATATTAGCTGCTGTAGAGTTCTTCACATGATCAGAGTCCTCAACTGTCAGCTTAAATGTATAATTGCCGGGCTGTTTGAGATCATTCAGCACTAAAGTGGGGCCGTCTTGCAATGGAGGCTGGTAGCCAATAGGACCTGATGTAAGGTCCCAATGCCAGGATATGATAGCGTCGTCATCCTGTAGTAGAAAGCCGAATACTTTGATTCAAAACGAGTTAGAAAGAATTGCAGGGGAGCCAATGATTAGGGTATTAAAATCACCATTGTTGTTCTGAAATACAGAATAGCTAGACAGTCGCCAGCGCATCAAGTTTCTACAAACTCTCAAATTTTCTCATTCGATTTTTTTTTCATCAACTTTTTATGGTTTGAAATCATTTGGAGTCATCTTGATGCGCTGGCGACTGATTTTACTATCCTGACGTGCTGAACATACACGTAGTAAATCGCGTTCTGAAGTTTTTGCGCCTGTCAAAGGAGATTAATTGAATGCTGTGGACACAGGACACACTAAAACGCCTGGTTTTTCCGCTATCTAATGTCAAAGGTTTTAGTATTAGTATCCAGCGATTGTATAAAGAATAGATGGATGAATTGTGAGGAATACGTATAAAAAGATAATGTCACGGGTAAAAGGCGGGTGACGAGTCCCATGTAACATAAGAGTTCATGAAACAAAGGCAGGTTACACAAAAAAGTGTGTGTTTACTTATGTACACGCGTTAGAAGAGACACTTTTCTAGAACATAAACGAAAGTAAAGTACTTTATAACAAGGTCTAATATCAATTACCTATACATCCTAACCTCCTAGCTCCAGCAGTAGATTAAAAATAATAACCTTGGCTTGTCAATATCGGAAACTACGAAAGTAAACAAACATTGGGAGAAGTAAATTAAAATTAGCTAACTTCAGGGTGTCAGTTTTTCGTGACGGTGTGCGCGCGCATCGCAAAAATTCACTCTCATCATATTTCCCTAACGCGCCAAAAGAAGTATAACTTCAAAAATCAATAGTTTACACACCTTGCTGGCGCTGCCATCTAGTACAGCAACAGTGTTGGGAAGTTTCACAGTCTGCGTTTGTGGCGTGATGACGACTTGTGGAGGAGTGTTGATGCGATGAGGCGGCAGCACTGTGACGTTGGCAAACCCTTCCCCGTACGAGTTGGTCCCGTTCACCGTCACCTTGAAGCGGTACTGGCCTTCCGTCAGATCCGTTAGCGTCACTTTTGCTCCGTTTTGATTCATGTTTCCTGTGGTGAATGCAAGTTTTGATAAAATTAATGTTTCGTTAGAATTACTGAATTGATTTGAAGTTCAGCTGCCTATAAATGCATTTAAGAGCAATTTACAACCTTTGTCTTACCGCTACATCAGAATACATATTTAAAAAGGAACTTAGTTAATATAAATTGAAATTGGTCATAAATTAATGTTATATAGATATGTCATAATTAGTAGTTTAACATTTACCACATAACATTAAATTTGTTTTCCTCTCTGGTCTGTACATTGTGTAACATTGTATATGCTCAATTACTTATACAACTACTAACATAAAGTAACACCTTCGTGGTTATTACCTGTGAATCCTCCTTTCGGTTGGTCGACTAGTGTCCATACATAGTTGTAATGGCTCATTGTCGCTTTCTCATCAGGAATAGTGTATGCGGCCAAGGTCACTTCATTGTCTGGCAGTTGTACCTAAGAAATACATTTTTATGAAGGTGCTAAAAATATGTTCAAGTTGTCAAGATGGCCTAACCGAGTATGTGTCGACACAATATGATCAGGAAAAACCCGTTCGACTTAGCTCAAAATACGCCGTGCCGAAAGGAATGTAATTCAGAGATGATAGTAATGGGATGAAGCATAAATTAGGATTAAGACAAATACAGAAAGTATCAAGAATTTGTGTGGTATAGTATACTACAACTAAAAACCCGATTACTGAAAAATCGCTAATAAAATCGGGGTTTACAGGGTAAAATCGACTCCTCCTATTGTTGAAGTCGGTTAAAATATAGCCTATGTTACCCGGGCAATAATAACGAATCGATTGACATCTTATTCATTAAAATTGGATGAATAGTTTAGGCGCTAAGGGAGAAACATATATACATAGACTGCTAAACCCTTCGTTTTGGCTTCGCCGTAGTCGTGTATAAAATGAAAACATCAGAAAACAGACAAAGCTTACAGATGCCCTAACAAAAGCGCTAGCATTAAAATGGCGTCGGGCAGGTCATGCCGCACGTTTCGGTAATGGCAGATAACAGCAAACCACGAGATGGACAGGACCACAGGGCAAAACAAACGTCGGGAGACCCTTTAAAAGATGGGCTGACGATATAGCGCTATATGCTGGCTCAAACGGGCAAATTTTACCAAGGAATTTGAAGTGGAAAAAGATGGAGGAGGTCTTTACCCGTAATGGGGCTACATCTCCAAACCTTTAATAAAAACTAACACTACTAACTAGGATAAGTTGAAGAGTAACACAACTACCATTTAATTATTAATAAGTACTTAGTGTTAAAACTCTGTAAATTACCTAGAATAGAAATAAAAGGCTTTTTATTTATTATTATTATATTGAGTAGTGGAATGGAGTTTGTTAATTGGGTTGAGCCGAATACGTGTAGTAATTGATTCGTTTTGGCTTTGTTGTTTATCAAATACTATCGCATCAAAATTGCGGAACCGAATGTGTGTGTACGTGTAGTACTTCTTATCCTTGCGGAAATGGAGTAACGAATTTGTGACGAGAGGACCTCTAATTTTCATTTAAATACTTGTTTGATTTAGAAAAATGTACTGTAACCAATTAATTAGATAAGGAAATTACAACTTAAAATATTTTCCTCAATTTATGTTAGAATATTATTGGAATTACTAACTAATAAATACCTGTTTAGATAAAATTGAAACAGTCAAAGTTTGAACACTTTTCGGTGATGAAGTTTCAGTTGTTAGAGCATCACTTTTTGCTTCACCTTCATCATTCTTCTTCATAGCATCAACAGTTGGCCCTTTGGAGAATGGTCTCAATGTTTGAACACAAGCTCCTTGTGCATTCTCTTCTGTACCGGGCACACATTTACAAATGCCATTCCTTAATTTTAGGCCCAGAGGTATACACTCAGAGTTAAACGGACAGTCGCCAACACCTACTTCACATGGTATTTTTTCTAGAAAATTTGTAGCATCCATTATCATGTCACTGTCGTTATTATCTCGGTACTTATCAAATGATCTAGCTTCATCATCATCCATTGTAGGCAAGTTGTTGATGAAACGTGACAAGAAGTTGGAATCATCATCATCATTGAGTAGATCATTGCGGTGACTTGTGTATGGAGAATATATTGATTCTTCTTCAGGTGAAAAGTTGTTGTTTACTGGTCTGTAGCTAGACTGATCTAATATGTCTGACCAGTTTTCTGTAAAAAAACAATATAAGTATTTTCTTATCATTCAAATCATTACTAAACTTTTAGTTATCATGTAAAGGATAACTATGTTTTTTTTATCAATATCAGGAAGCTATACTATGTTTCAGTAATAGGACTAAGAAACATTTCACAGCTGTGTGCAACTACAAAATAGGCAACATCACAACATGAGTAAATAAAGATGTATGCATTAGATGTTTAACTAAAACATATTTAATCAATACTTCGTAAGTACTACATGTCCTTGTTATTTTCATGTTACTGATAAGAGTGGCCCATAGCCTACACAATTTTGATTTTATGACATCATTTTCTTCAGCAATTTCTGAGTAATACACCCATGACTCTCACTCCTATAAAGATATAATGCCACACAAATACTAATTACAAATATGAAATGTAGAAATGCATAGTTAATGCCTTACCATTAGGCAGGACTGGTTTGACCAGTATCATGGACACATGTGATGCCTCCCACTTGCGGCTGCCTGTCCTCTGCAGAGGGAGACACAGCTCATCACTCACACATTCCACATGGAAACACCTCAGGTCATAGATAAACACTATGTTGCAGGACTCAGACAGGCAGCATTCCATCACACATTGCTTCAAGCCTTTTAGACCTGGCTTCTCTGTGTAGTTGCCTGCTGTAAGATTTCCTGGGAGTAGAAAAAAAAAGTTTTAAATATTTTAGGGTTTAGAAGGTAAAACTTATTGCTATAGTCCTGGTAAAGGTTGTGCACCAAGACCATTTGAAAATATCTTTAATTTCACCACTGTGTGTCAGAGTTATAGTTTAGAGATAAAACTCAGTACAAACAAAGAACTCCCCTTTCTTGCTTTCGATTTGCTTTGACTTGTAGTAAGCAGAAGAGAGTGAGAGAAGTGTTTGAGTTGCATTTTAGTGTGTCTCTTTGCTAAAATAGGTATTCTATTTCTCAACAGCTGTTTCTTCAACTTTCAGTATAAGTTGATAAGCAGTTTGTAATGGTATTGTTTATATTACTTTATAAAAGAGCGATATAATCATTACAAGAACAAGAGTGAGTGGTATAAACTTACCAACTGGCATATAGTTCAAAAAATTCTTGGGATAGAGCTTGGGGCATTTATTATTTTCATATTTTTCACTCCATGGTTTATTATACTGCGCCAGACACACTCTCACATTTAATAAAATCACTAAACTAAATAAACCCAGGCATATGTTAGTAATACTGTTCATTGTGGAATATTTTTAATCGCGATTAAATAGATGTTTCGTCGCACAATGTTTCACTTCGTCGACGAATACTGCACGGTTTTAAGTTATCTCAATCACAGGAACCTAAATGTAATGTAAAAAAGATACACAATATTTGCGTGGGAGTACAAAGATTAATTTATTTAATTATATTGTTTTTTTTAATTCTGATAGACGAACGTAAACATAATCGAATAATCGAAGTCCCTCATTGTGAATGGGAAACGTCAGTCAAGACTATGTCAGAAACGCAATAATGAAGGAAGTAAATTAAGTGCATCACTGTCTTTCACACAAAAATGATACTGGTTGTCTCTATCATGATTTATTTTATCATGCTTCAAATATTAAATCGGCAGAAAACGCACTACTGTATGACGTTTTGACATATTTTTGACGCTGTCACTTTGTCAGTCTGTTCGGGAGTAGTGATGCACTTTGCACCAAAGAGTATAGTAATATCTTTGCAGGTTCGATTAAATAAGAATCAAATAGTAAAACACATTACCCTCAGTCGGGTAAAAAGTCACAATCGATTGACTGATATTCTCTTCTATGATATCCAAGATCGTCCATTTCGGGGTCTTTTGTCTGGACTGTGAGTGCTGCAGTCATCATTACTGATACTGATATTGTTAGCCAGCGTCATCAGCCCACTGCTGGGCAAAGGTCTCTCCCCATGACTTCTAGTTGTTTCAATCCAGGGCCAATGTGGGCCACTGATCGTTGGTTTTGTCCAGTTCGTCATCATCATAAAAATAAAGTATTTTTCGCTTGCGCCCCATGTAGTTGTACCTAAAACCGCTACGCTACTGTGCGTTTAAGCAGCTAAACCGGGTTGCCGCCGAAGCCGCGGCAAGCAGAACGGAAAGGAGACAAGTCAGAATCAATCACGTCGGTAAAAAATCACATTGCGTCTCCACATTACGACTTACTCTACTACTACTAACTCTGCTGTGATAATGTGATTGATCCAATCTGGCACGTTTCCGGGCCGTTCTGCTTGTTTCAGCTTTGATGGGAAGCGGACCTAGGTCGTGCAAACGGAATGATTACAAAGACTGTTGATATTACTTATTTCCGTATTTATGCTTTGGCCTGTACTAAGTTAAATTAATTAAAATTGAAACGCTCGAACAATTTTTGTTTTGATTACCTACTTGTACCTTTAATCTAAATCATATTTTCAATTTTCACGAATGCTGGCGGTTGCGGGAATTTTATGAAACAATCAGGTGGACTTATTAAAACTTTAAAATGGGTGCAGGACAAATTGGAGGGATTGCTACTTTATGTAAATATCAATTTTTATAAAATTAATACCTTAATATTCTCAATTTTAATAACAATGATCATTGTAACAAGATTCAACTTTAAAATGATTACAGTGGATATGGATTTTAAAAATGCGGCTACATTTCTTGGCGTTCCAGCGGAACCAACGGAAGGTCAATATATTGTAAGTCTTAATTAAGAATAAGAAGAATTTATTGTAAGACTTAATTAAGAATTTCTTGGGTTTTATTGAAGATTTATGGAAAACCAGAGGTATATATCAACTTATGCCGAACATACAGATATATTTTGGTAATCGCTAATTCGGTAAATTACAATTACTGGTTTAAGCCAATCGCATATACAAACTCGGGTTACTGGTCATGAGCTCATGATATATTATAGTTTTAATTTTTTTTATGAAATTCTACTACTACTACCTACAGACCTATCCACCACCACAGTCTCAGTCAGTGTAAGGTCAGACGAACCTCTGACGATAGTAAGTCCTGCGGGCTCGACTTCTAAGTAGATTTGATGAAACTTTACATTAGTGGGCTGGACATGAACGAAAAGTGGTTTTATAAATGTATCATTTTCTAGTCCAAGTGTATGCAAGTGTACTTGATTTGTTAATTTCATCGTGGCAATCATGGAAGTCGCCACTTCATTTTGCGCAGTTAGCGAAGTACGCATTTATAAGCGACGAAACAGCAATCACGTTTAATGCAATGTACCTACCTCTTACTATTATGTGTGTTTACATACATAGCTCTACCATAGTATGTATGTGATCACATTGTCTGGGCGGGCGCCTCGATTCTGCGCCCACAAATCGTGATTATTTGTGATCTCACGAAGACCGCAGATTATAGTGCGTAATAATTTATACCGACCCTGTGAATGTGGCCGTCGTTACGGAATAAAAACGAATGAATGATGAATGTGATGGAGTAGAAAACGGTATTTTAGGTGATCCATCATCAACTTCTGAGTTGAGACGGTCATTTCTCTTTTTGTATTCAGGTTCATTATTTATCACACGCCATGATGTTTTGCATGGGTGTGCTGATAGAGGCTCACGTGGTACTTACACCAGCCAGTTGTGTGCACGGAGAGAGATATAAGTTCAACGTCCTGGCTGGCACACACATGTTTCTGGAAAACACTGGCACCTACCGCCCGGTGCACCATCTTTGCGTTCATAAAGGTAGGTATGAAGTATTTGCAAGTAACAGAGTAACGGGAACCGCTTTCGTTGGCATGCTGACTGATGGCTTAGCCTTATAATTTTTTAATAAGTAGGTAGTCTAAATATAAACGGCACTGGAATAGGCAAACCCTTCCTTGCCTTCAACAAGGAGAAAGAGAACAACAACAAGTAAGACAATAAATTCAAACGGTAACTTACGTTGCACGTGAGGCAGGACGAGTTTTTTTAGATTGCACTTCAGTTTTAAATCCGACTTTATGAAAAGTAGAACTAAGCATGGGACTGGATTTTTTGTTTCAGGTATCTTGAACCCTGGGGGTTATTATGAAGTCTTAAAGCAGTTGTTATTCCAGTGTAAGAAAGAGATGGCGCTAGACGACTTGTATAGCTCTGTCTCTTTTCTACACTGGAATTACAACTGCTTTAAGACGTCTTAGTAACTTTCTTTTAATCGGTAAGGTTCGATTCCAGGGGGGGAATCGAACCTGACCGATTAAAAGAAAGAAAGAAAAGGTATTTTTCATCCCTTCTATTCGAAAAGTGTCGTTTTGTTCTTCTATAAGCGGGAGCTAAGTAGCTCTTTTCTCAGTAGCAAGATTAGTGGCAGTAATTAGATTTAAATTTGGAACATGAATCGTTTCTTGAAATCGAACGCAAATTGTAAAAATTACTGGCTATAAGTGTTGGCTGTACGGTGCGGGGAGACGCAGTAACTAAAAAAAAACAAACAAAAGCGCACAATTTAATTCCCTGTTCTTGTAATCGGTACGGACTTTATTGTATTTTGCAAAAAAAAATTGCCGCCACGCCCTTCTACATCAAAGGAATCAGTGCCTTTTCCTGAGCACCAGCCAGATACTGAGATTACAAACACTCAAAATATAAGTAAATCCACAACTATATAAATCCCAAATAAAACAGTGACAATACATTTTCAAAATTTCGCCAGTGTATCTAATATAAATATAAATTTTTAATTGACCTTTTTACATTCATGTTATTTTTTTAAATTAAACTTATTCATTAATTATTTAAAAGTGTTTATTACTTATTTTCTCCTAGAAGGAGACGAAAAGTAGAGTATATGACTCGAGAGCAAAAATATTTTTCCCTCAGGCGCTGTACATTGAATCCCTCGCTACGCTCAGGATTCTATTTTAGAGACCCTCGCTATGCTCGGGATTCTAGAATTCTTCACTTCGCTCTGGATTCGAAATAGCGCCCTCGCCGTAAGAATATTATTTTGATCCCTTGTCATACAACCTACTATATTAGCCCGCACAGGACAAAACACAAAAAGGAAATGGTTAAATTAACAATGCAGTAAAATTATATTAAAAGTAATCATTTGAAAAAAAAACAAACGAATTTTGTTCTAGATAAGTTTAGTTCTAATTACACACATCAAAAGTGTCTAGGGGTATTTTGTTATTCACGTATTTAAACAAAACTGTAAAGAATTTCTTAAAGCATCCTTATATCAAAGCGTGTAGAATTTTGTACTCTTACCGAACAAATCATAAAAAACTAGGCTTTTTATTTTATGAGGGTTTTTTTTTTAGATAAAAATGAAAATGTTAAAGTTTTGCTAAAATTAGATTTACTGTTTAGCAGGAAACAAAATTAAATGTAGTAATAAATTTTGTATAAAATCAAAAATTAATCAGCTGTAAGAGCACCTCGAACGTTTATAACACATCTGCAAAGGTTTTTCAAGCTCAAAACAATGTTGTCAAGTTCACCTTGTGGTGTAATGTACCAGGTCCAACGAAAATGCACGAAAAGTGGACTAATCGGCAGCAGATTCTCGGGAAAATTCGTAGAGACCTTCGTTGCAGCATATTCCAGGCGTGCTTAACAGGATTAGAATCTGGGGATTCACTGTATTTTCCAGCCGTTAAATTGCATTTTATCTAAACACGGTCAGTTGTCCCGCCTTAACGTAGTCTCGCCCATACCATGATTGTTTCACTTTGATATGGATAGACTTTCTGGGGATTTCGCAAGCTGGTCTCACGACCAGGTGTTCGCCAAACACGTATTCTTCGTGTATCTGGAAGGAACCGGGATTCATCTGAGAGTAACATCTAGACTATTGGCGATCATACCAAGCCAAATGTTCGTTTGCCTATTCTAAACTTTGCCTGCGATTGCTTCGTCGTAGTACTGGAAGCGAAAATGGTGTACTAGCATGAAGGTTGATTGCTTGAGATCTCTTCCTGCCAGTTTGGTCACTAACGAAGATCAGGTGTTCTGACTGTACCTTTAAAACCAATTGCCAAGTCGTAGCTTACGGTTGTCTTCTCGCCGTAATTTGTAAATATCGGTCTTGTCTCGTGGTGGCTTACCGAATATTCCCAGTGTGCCACTCAGCCGACTCACCAGTATCCGAGAATACAAAGTGGATAATTATGACACATTAACTGGTGCCAATGGTATCAGCAATATTGCACTGGCGCGCGCCTCGTTCCAGCAAGCCTATTGCTCCCACATCTCTTACTTAGTTAAATTTCGATGTTCCATGGTTTAGATAAACTCAGCAGTATTGATTTAATTAAAAAACGTACGAAAAATTGTTTAAAAAAAAAACAGTGAAATCTTTAACACACGTACGAGTAGGTAAGAAAATTATGATTGTTATAAATGTACTGAATTTTGCCACATCTGAATTATTTTTTAATATGGAAGATAAATGTACCAGGAACAAATTCGCGTTTAAATCTTTCTGAGATGTCCAATACTTTTAAAGTTATGCTAATAAATGTGCATGATCCCTAGACACTTTTGATGTGTGTACTATACCATCTAATTTCAATTTTTATCGTAGGTTATAACTCTTCGCAGCGATGGACGGATTGCTTGACGGACAATCTGGCGTTACTGATTCTAAGCCAACAATTCTCTTTTCATAAACGCGAGCCGGGCGCGGATTTCTTAATGAATCGAGTTCGTTACGGTATTTCTTCTCCAAAAGACGAGAGCTTGTTCTCGGACACTTCTTGCAGGTATTATGGATGGGGCAGTAGGAGGAATGTAAGTTTAACGTTGTTAAGTTAAATTACCTGTAAAGCTTTGATTTGGATTTGCCTTCGAAAGTAACATCCATGAAATCCCTTTCCCTCCCAGTAGGAGATTTTCAGCCGGTTGTATTTTCAAACGAATTTAGTACCTACCTGACTCTTAATCCCGTTATCTCTAAACAAAATAGGTACCTAAGTAGGTAATTAAAGTTACTGCTATACTTAGGTCTGGTCCGTTTGGCTATTCTGAATTAGACGTTGGGATAGAACTTACTTGTATGTGTAAGGTACTGTAATTTTTTTTAAAATTTTATTCCTAACTAGTAATTACTAGCTGTTTCCCGCGACCAAATTCTATATTTTTATAATAATTTCACGATAATTTCATTTCACTTACCTATTTCAATTGGATTTTGTTAACAATTTCAAGGGTTTTTATTTTTTTGCACGAAACCCTAATTCTTATTCTAAAATAAAAGTAGCTTAAGTTACTTCTTATAACATCAGTTATCGGCCCGTAAAAGTCCCGTCAAAATCGGTCCAGCCGTTTCGGAGATTAGCCGGAACAAACAAACAGGCAGACAGACAGACCGATAGACAGACAGACCGATAGACAGACAGACGGACAAACATAAAGTTTTTTTGTTAAGTACCGTAGATTATACTTTCATATGCATTCAGTATATTTTGAAATTACAATCAGACACTTCAATTTTATTAATTATTAAGTATACATAGATTATTCTTTTTCTTCGTTTTTTCATTACGTAGGAAACCAACTACCTATAAGAGTGAGGTACAACCCGTCCGAATTAACTGAGCACCTACGCGGGGCGCCGCGCTGGTAAGCGGGAGAGGGGTCGCATTCCAGCGAGGTGCACCGTTAATTCGTACGGGTTGTAGTTTGAACCTCGTAGTATTTCATAAATAGTTTTGGTTCCTATGCTATCTTAATGACGATCATCACCAGGGTTATCTGATCCCGCTGCTGATTAACCTCCGCCGCATGGACGTCACCTTACTACCCAAAGAAAGCTGTTTGGCGATGTTTAATTATCAGGAGAAGTTTCTCTGTATCCAACAATCAGCATGCAGGGTAATGTATTTCAATTTATTATGACTTATTTTTTATTCCTTATTTCTGCGAGCCCAGTCTCCCAGCAGTGGGAACACTATAGGCTGATGATGATGATGATGACTTCTGCGATTGTTACCGCTGTACGGTGGTATACTTACTAATATTTCTAAGATTCAAACCATACATTTTGTCGGTACGGTAGGCGTAGTGGCTTAGTGATTGACTGCTGTGCTGCGTGTCGCGGATTCGATTCCCGCACGGAACAAATATTTGTATGGCGTGGTTGTTCCGGGTCAAGGTTTAAAAAAGAAAGAAGTTTTAGATTGTAATGCTAATAAACCTTATAGAGATTAGATACTTCAAATACTTTTGAGATTTTGACCAAATGAAGGCCAGCTGCAACTAAAATCGTTGAAAAATACGTCTGAACAACAACGTAAATATCTAACGCAGTAAATGTTGTTGAACTGTCGAAATGAATGGCATTGCTTTATTGAGCAGCTGTTATGCAGTAAAAGCTAAATTCCTTGAAAATAGTTAAACCTAATTAAATTAAATATGAATCGCTACTTTTTCAGTCGGAGAAATTCGGAGCCTTGTGTCCAGTAAGTACATTATAATTTACTTAAATAAATATTAAACATAATCGTAAACCTACCTATATTATACAGGTTTGAATAAAATTATACTGAAGAGCATGTCGGTTCATGGTTTGATGGTTCACCTTCGGTCGTGTTTATCAGTAGTACAAATAGCTTATTGTCTAATCTTCAATGTATTACTTATCAACAATGCAACATGCGCGAACGCATATTATAACAGACTCGACCATGAAAATGGAATATCTTAAAATAATTACCTAAAACCTTGTACCCACAAAAAATAAATATAAATCTATTTACCTATGTCACGGTGCCATACAGAGCACAGAATCAGTGGCGTAGCTAGTTCTAGTAGGGCTAAATTTTTGGAGGCCCTTTGAACCCGAGTGAATTATGAATGATTTTTGCAAAACTAAGAAAATAGCATCCTAGTTTGCATCGCATCAAGTGGGGGCCCTTGTTACTCGGGGGCCCAGTATCATTGATACGGCGGTAGCTGCGCCCCTGCGTCTCACTTGTGATTCTGTGCTCCGTAATTCATGTAAAATATGAAATGAAATAGATCTCGTTACAATCTTCACAAAATTGCACTGCTACAGATGGCCGATGGGGCCGAAAAGTTCTGGAGACGCGACCGCGAACCATAACCGAACGAACGTTGCGTTGGAAGGCCTCCCACTAGGTGGACCGATGACCTGGTGAAGGTTGCGGGGATCCACTGGATGCGAGTTGCACGGGACCGGTCAATGTGGCGACACTTGGGGGAGGCCTATGCCCAGCAGTCTTCCGGTTGAAATGATGATGATGCATGATGCTATTCAACTGGATCAGCAATCCTATTTATAGGCAAAGGCTCCCTCCGCCCAGAAGTAACATTGCTTTTGTTGCCATCTCCTTGGCCTGCCACGATCCTACCTCACTATCTAAGGGTACCAGTTCTAGGCTACTTAGGTCCACAGTTTGTCTGGGGTACAGCAGACACGTCCTACTCAGTTCTAGTTTATTTGGGCGGTCTTTTGAGCCATAGCATTGTTTTGTAACGCAGTATACAGTTGCAAGTTCGATTATAATTGTATAGTATACATGACATACGGGGTGGAAGGGACACCGACGCGAAAACGGTTACCACGTATTCAGTAAATCATTCTGAGCCCCATAGAAATTTTTCATCGGTTATTAAAAAGAATCTGCTGTTTCATACATTTTGATCGTTTAGGTATTGCACTTTTGTAGGAAACAGTTGAATTTTTTTCAGAATCAGAATTATGTACTGAGTACATGGTAATCGTTTTCGCGTCGGCATCCCTTCCAACCCGTACAATATCTAGTTAGATACAAAGCTTCATTGGCACTGGAACGACTGTCACTGTATTTTGGAGCCCCATGCCAACAACGACTGTCATTCTGGATACTAGCATTTCATTTTTAGGACGACATAGGCTCCGTCATCGTTTGTTCCGGTTTCGCACTAGGGATGATGACGTCTCGCCTAGTGGATCGGCCGTGTGGTGTAGGCTTCTTGGACTTGAGCAAGTATTCTAAGTTCCTGACCTGTGGGGTGGATGACTCTCGCGACGTTCTTGACGGCGATGAAAACGGTCTCATGGAGCTCTTTAATACGAGCCCCGTAACTCCTAAGCTGCGGACCCTACCACCGGAAAACAGCACTAGTGACGAAGCAGATACGATAAAGCCGCCAAAGGTAGAAACAACAACGACAACCACAACAACAAAAAAAACAATTCCACAAGAAGGATTTTAACAAAAATCTAGAAAGCGCAGTAGGTAGTCTTATTATAACACTTAAAATTGTCATGTAAGTAATAAAGTAACTATTAAAGAAAAATCCGTACGGCGTTCGTCTTATTTGGATCCCGTCTCACCAGTGAGTCACGAGCAAGGTTTTAGGCAAATTTCGAGGAATAACTGAGGTTTGATAGGTATCTTGATCCATGCAGGGTGTCGATTTAGTTACCTGGATCCGTGAGTCTAAGTACCCGTCATATTAAAGAACTTTCCCAAAGAAACTCATAACTGAGTCGTGAAAAAAAAACAAACCCTATACAACAGTAAACTGTTTTGGTGCATGTAAAAAAAATCTTTTTTTTTATGAATCTGATATGAGTTTCTTTGGGAGTTTTGTTTAATTTGACGGGTAGACTTGAAGGATATTCTTAGTATACTGCTTCGTAGAGGTAGGTTACTAAAGCCTTTTTTTTCTTAAAAAGGATAGTTCTGGTAGAAAAAAAATTGTCTACCAGATGAGACACTAAATGAATAATGCGTGTACTTAATTATCTAAAATAAGTATCCCGTCTTTCATCTTTTCTATATTTTTTTTATAATAATTAAAGTACAGTTCTCTTGGTAAATATTTTAAACTTATTTAAACTTAATTAAGGGGTTCTTTTCGATATTTTAATTTGATGTCCGTTGATTGGAAACAGCAGCATTTCTATTTTAAGGGGACCGATGTCATCAGCTTCTATTTTGAATGATCGCACCACGCTTGCTAATACACTCTTCATTATAAGCATGCCGAAGTTACGTCCTGAAAATAGATATTTTTTAAATAGTTTAATCGTGTGAGGGTCGCTAGTCGTATTTTACCCAGTAACTGAGTTAGGGGAGGTCAGGGACAAATAAACAAACCGGCCGCAAACAAAAAGTGCGTGGCAGACTCGTGCACAAAGGTTTCCGTAACTCAAAAACTTATCAAATCTTATTGATAACAATTTTCGTTGTAAGTTTTAAAAGCGAATATATCTTCAACCATTGACCTAAAGAAAATATCTTCTTTAATCTTAGTTAGATACGTAGTTTTTTTTTCAACCCTCATTTGCATTTTTGCATGTATTCCGTTGTTTTCATAATTTTATATCACTTTTATAAAAGACACCTTTTCTCTAAATTTTAACTGTGTGGTGCCAAGAGTTTCGGAGTAAAATGGCCAATGACTGCTGTGACATACTGACAGACGGACAGGACGAATCTATAAAGGTAAGTAGGCAGGGAACTAGAAATGCTTACAAGAAAAATAAATTGCGATGATGCGAAGAGTCTGTTTAGGTTAATGGCCCAGATATGAACTGTGTGTATTTGGGTACGATGGGACTGAAAAAAAGAATAAATTAAATAGTGTGGGTGCTGGAAATACAATAATAAACCTAATTGAATATTTAGTAGGTACCTATACAGTTTCTGGAGCCATAACTGAAGGGCTGGAAGGCGGCAGGGTGTCTGGTCTGTGATCTTTCGGGCAGGAACCTGTCAGGGTCAAACTCGTCAGGCTTGGGACCCCAAGCTGCTGTAGACCGATGTATTGCGAAGGATCCTATCACGGCTCCAGAGCCCGCTGGCAAGGTTACTCCACATGTAGCTGTAATGAGCGAAATGTTGATAACAGTACATCACATGCTTTTTATTACCATAGAGGGAAGATCTTTATATGCTCTAAATGCAGTTGTATGCTCAAAACAAAAAATAAAAAACTAAGACAGCACTGTCAAAAGTGATGTTAAGCCGATTTCGTAAACATGTGTTCACTGTGAGCTTTGTTGTTGAGTGTAGTTTAGTTGTAGTTTGATGTAAATGTGTGCGTGTGAGCGTGTATGCACAGAGCGAGGCATGGTTTTGCGCATGTTGCACTGTATTGTTCGCGGGTCCCTATGTTGTTTCGAACGCCGCTGTTGCGACACACGCTGTTGCGAATTATTTTTCCACTGCCTCACAGGTTCGATGGCTCATGGACTCGAATGAAGTAGTCGCGAAAGACGCTGTTTCGAAAAACATTTTCACTGCCTCATACGCTCGAATGCTTGTGATTTTGATTTATTTAGCAAAGTGTCACGGAACAAAAAATCGAGAAGATTTTAGGTAATTTACCTCAGACACCACCCAAAAAAAAACAAAGAGTTGCAGAGAATGCTATTTCAGCATTTTTGAAAAAAAAAAAAGTATATATGGGCACGCCTGAATTTGAAAGAGCTTTAGCGTTATGTACTCGTATATACTAACTAATACTAACACATGTGCAATTGATTAATTTCTGAAAAATACCACTAATGATTAATACCACTTAGTACCTAGACAATTTTTTATGAAGATCAGTCTTAGATTTTGTGTTAAGTACTCATAGACAAAAATGTAGGTACAGTTGAGGTACTAATATTTTTGATTGTTACTTTGTTAATAATAATATTAAATGATGATGTTGACACCGAATTTGTTGATTTTATTTAATTACTGCTTAAATATTTTACTTTCGAAGACTTACAGCTAAATACAATTGTGATAAATTACAGTATAGTCAGCCAATTACAAGTCTTCACGTCTAGAGCTTGTCTGGTATAAATGTACTGTGGAACAAATGCCAAAAAGTAAAAAGGAAAAAAAAATAAAGAACATGCAAACAGATCATCACCTTAAATATGTAAAAATTAGAAATTTAGGCTATAAAGAAATTCATCGATAGCCCCTTTTGTGCCGAGGTCACACTTGTTTCAAAAAGATCAAAGTCGAACTGTTTGCACACATCATTAAAATACCTACTCACACGCACAACGTACGAATTTTGTCTGTAGTTAGTATTTGAAAATGGTACCCGTAATGGTGGATTGAAACGTTTGGACTTGCTTGGGACGTTAAAGTAGAAAGTCGACAAAATATCAGGACAATTTATGTCACTTTGAACCGTCTTCAACAAAAAAATACAGTCAGGGATCGCACGACGATTAATCAGTGGTAAGAGATGATATTTTTTACAGAGACTAAGATAGTTACTGGACTAATACGGTACCCTTATGACTAAATAAATCGAAATCACAAGCATTCGAGCGTATGAGGCAGTGAAAATGTTTTTCGAACCAGCGTCTTTCGCGACTACTTCATTCGAGTCCATGAGCTTTCGAACCTGTGAGGCAGTGGAAAAATAACTCGCAACAGCGGCGTTCGAAACAATATAGGGGACCCATTGTTCGCAGTACTATGTCTTGGTTTTTTATTTGGTCAGGTTGTATGATAGAAATCAGTGTGGACTGTCAGACGTGTGTTAGTCCTTCCAACAAAACACGGTAGTCCGCCAGTCTCTTGAAAGCTAGCGATTTTGAATAATTTCCCCTATTGACCTGGTAAGTTAGAGAGTGCTCACTTTGCCACTTTGTTGTAGGTTCTTATAGTACTGAACTAGTAGCAATACGGAGCTCTCCATATTCTGTTTGAAGGTGCTAATCCAACGGACAACATCAGAATTTTATCTTGTACCAAGCTTCAAAGCCCGGATGAATGCTTCACCAAAGCGGAGACGAGACGAGAGGATAGAAGATGTGTTGTACCACCAATAGAAGTTTTTTATTTAAACAGCAACGCACAGTGAAGATGAGAAGACGTGAGCGTAGTGCGTTGCGCAGCGTGCGGCGAATACACCCCAGCTCCTGAACACCTCTCCTCTTCCCTTTTCACATCTTCACAAAGCTTCGGTGGATAGAACCTAGCTTCTCTAAAGGGTATAAAAAGATTCTTAACGAAGCCGAAAAGCACTTGTTCTGTCTGTCATTGCGATATTTTCTTTTGTTCTAGACCATACCTGGGAATCTTCTAGTAACGGGGATATTGGAGGTCAAAGTGCCAACCTTTTTAATGTTATTTAAGACACCTTCATGACCCCCCTACTATTCAATCTATCCATCAGCACAATGTTTTGAATGCGTTACATTGAGTCCTACCGTAAGACGTGATTTTACACCCAAAAAAAAAAGTCGAAAATTTTTGCGTAAAGTTACTTAGTTTGATATACGTAATGCTAGGTTGACGGCTTCGTGAAGAGTCCCTTTACACCCTGTATATCTTCTCTCCACTCTGCTTTGCACATCTCGGTACGTCACCGCTTTGGTAGTGTCCGGCCCTTATGCCTTGATTTCCTACAGAGGAGATCTGTTTCCCAGCAATAGGAAAATAAAAGACTGATTATGCAACGTTATGCATACCTACATACGAAAAGGGAACGGAATTATTATATGAATATTATACAAAAGAACGGTTTCATTCCATTGTGAATAGAATAACTTACGTAAATAGGTATCTTTGTCTACATTCCTCGCAATGATTGGAACTACGGTGTAGAGCCTCATGCTCTCTTTGATGACTCGCTCCAAATAATACATTTTCTGTAAGTCTTCTTTAGTAGCCCATCGCTTTTCCGTGCCGAAAATTGATTGTTGCCTAGAATATAATAAATAAGTAAACAGATGAAATAAAGTCGCCTGATTTGATAAAAAAAATGATCTTCAACAAATATTTTAGTTACTAAGATTTATTCCATCTGTTGTATAACCAACTGGATTATTGCAAATACTATTCTTCAAAATGAGGCATTAAGATCCGACACTCAACGTGCGATCCAGGACTTGATCCACTTGCTGGAATGTCTTAAGTCCATACATCTGAGCCTTTGAGGAATTGAACATCACTGACTCTACTTTTAACACGGCCTAGGTCCAACTAATCTGTAAACTACCACCGACTCGCAATGAAGAACATTAGGGTGAAAAATATGGCCGTAAAAGATTTTTTACCCTTATGTTCTTGTTTTAAGCGTCGTTTGTGTAAAGCATGTATGTATCAGAACGGTGTTATCATATTCAAGAATCCATCTACTTTCTCCATCTAAAACGCGAAAAAATATTCAACCATCCCATACAAAATTTCAATACTACTCTACCGAAACGTATCGGGCAGCTGAATATTTTTTTTTGCAATTACGACGTTGATCCCATGGAGAAAGATATTCGGCCGGATGTTACGTACCACACCATTAAATTTGATCACACCTGTCAGATATACACACTGTATAGTAACTTACTCAAGCAGTACTTTCTCCTGTGCATCCCGATGTATTCCAAGAAGTACGAGGGTGTACGCGATGACCAGAGCCGTGGTGTCGTTGCCAGCGATCGTGATCGAGTCGATGTGCTCCCGAAGTTGTACGTCCGTGAACTTTATTTCTCTACCAAATAGTAAGTCGAGGACAGCGCGGAGTTTGCCTTCAAAATATAAGGGAAATATGAAAATATAAGGAAAATATGAAAATCATATTATCACATACTCTATTAAGATCTTGTAACCACTATTCTTACCAAAGGGGGTATTGTATTACCCAACAACTGGTTTGTGGCGGTTAGATAGGCACCTGCTGCATGTAAATTACTGCTATTCAGCAGCATCCGGTTAGGGCGCTTTCAATTTAGACGGTTGGTCTACTGCTGTAGTCCGGTTATCGTACTGCGTACGGGCCATTCTAACAGTTTTTCGAAATAGCGTGTTCGCAACAACGTCATTCGATATAGCGGTTTTCGACTTAATGAGTTTTCGAAATGGCGTACCACTCGTAAAATTTTTCGAAATAGCGTGCGTCGCAATAACGTCATTCGAAGTTTCATATCACACCCCTTATACGTACGTGCCTCAGTCGTTGTTCGCTAGTGCGGTGAACGCATCGTGTTTCTTCGTAAATTCGATCGGAGTACTGCAGCCGCTTACCTCTTCAAATAAGACGATTCGCATCGTGCTGCTGCCGTCCGGCAGCAGAAATGGCTCACGGTCGTAACAACCGTGCGGCGGCAGTCCGACATCAACCGTCTAATTTGAAAGCGCCCTTAGACGGGATGCCAATCCCAAAAAAGTTGGGAAAAGGCTAGGCAGATGTTGATGATGATGATGAGTTCATGAGAGTAACATAACAGCACTCCTATTTGTCTCCGAAGGGTTAGGCAGAGGTGTATCATTTTTATAATCCCATTGGGGGTTAATCCTATTGTCTAATTGTCAGAACCCGGTTATTAAGAAATTTCGATTCTACTAACAAACTTTAAAAAACATATCCTATTAAAAACACTTAAAATCAATATACAAACGTGAATAATAATTTCGAGTACCTAGTTACGTAATCGTAATTTGCATAAAACAATACCTACAGATTATGTTAAACTATGAATGATGATGACGTCGTAGATACCTAAACATTTTTTCTTAACATTAAACATTCCATACGCATAAATTATATATAATTATGTAAATATTAAACGTGTTCTTGTATAGCACAAGTTTAATTAAAAAGTCAGTTCAAATATTTGATAAACCAACTATGAAAATAAATCGAGACTACCTATTACACGACGTGTCATGCAGACTTTATGAACTGTTTCCTTTTACTAAAATAATCGTTTAATAAAACGAAATAAAATAATCATTAGAACGAAGATATCGTACAAATATTTATCTAAGCAGGTAATAATGCTTCAAAGAAACATTTGCTTTTTGTTTCTGTCAATAGACTCGATTTATTAACATTTAATTGGTTTTTTTTTGTTTAAGAAAGATAATCATACCGGGTTGTTCTTTGATGTCACTCTTTATTTTCTTTTTTTCATATTCTCTACGCCTTTTTTGAACTACCTGCAAAAAAAGAAGCCGTTAAAAATTGCAGCATCTGCCTGCGTTTAATCAAACTAATAGTTCCTACTAATCGTTCAGTCAAACCGACCGGACCGGACTTTAGACTGGCTGACTAGGACAGATACTTCAAACCCGGTTTCCGGGGTTCGCTCCGTAATCTTTTCATACCGGGTTGACCGCACCTTAGATAAATGGTGGCACATAGGCTACTGAGGCCTTAGCACGAGTGCGTGATATGACGAGCATATGACGATAAATAAAATTATCTACAGCCGTTCTGCAGCATTTTGGGTTATTTTTTACAACAAACATATTAATTGCCACTCATTGATGCGAATATTGTGAATGTACTCTTGTAACTAAGACAATGATTTGGGATTTGATATATGCCTTGGTAAATGATGTAATGATGTTGCTGTGAATTGAGGGTATCGGGTATTTTCTTGGAATTAAGCGCGGCTTTTGACAGTATTGACCACAAATTAATTATCACAAAAATGGAGCACTATGGCGTAAGAGGTAAAGCCTTATAGCTCTTCTCCTCATATCTAAATAATAGAAAAATGTTTGCCGAACTTGATTCTAGAAATCCAAACGGGTATAAAAACAACAGGTCATCTATGATAAACATTACAGCCGGAGTGCCTCAAGGATCAATTTTGGGCCCTTTATTATACATATTATTCACTAATGATCTAGTCAATTTCACTCGTAAATTTTTGCCGGACATACAACTTGTAGTGTTTGCGGATGAAACAAATGCTATAGTTATAGCTAATGATATCCATGACCTTTCTGTTAAGGTGAACGCAGCTCTGGAGACTTTTCATGCAAGTATGCTGACAATAAATACGTCTAAAACCAATATTATGTTATTCAAAACTACTGCGCTTAGCCAATGACATTGAATTAAATAAATCAATTGATAAAGTGAAAATTGAGCTTGTCAAGGAAGTTAAGTTTTTGGGAATTAATATTGATGATTTGTTAAATTGAAAGAAAGAATTAGCAGCATTGGACACATCAATATCGACTGCTTGCTATGCCTTAAGATCTGCGAACTCCTTAAGAGCCGATTGAGTCCAAACTGAGGTATAGCATACAGTTTTGGGGAAATAGCTACCACTACAACTGGCATAGGGCATTCGTTCTCCAAAAAAGAGCCATCCGAACCACTGTTCGTATCGCTCCACAAGACTCCTGTCGACCATACTTCGAAGAACTTGGCATACTCACAGTGCCTTTTTTTTATTCTTTTTTGGATGGGAAGTCTCTCTGGGCAGAGCGGAAGGGAGTGTCAGACTTGTACTGACTAAAACACATCCATGTTCCTTCCTTGCCATTTGTGTTCCAGGGCCGCGGTATCTCTTTTGAACAGTCCCGCAGCTCGTCAGTCCCTCATTATTTTATGAAAATTATTCGTGACAGAAGATGAATTTTAATTTTGGTAGTGATTATGATTTCGATTTTCTGAATTATTTTTAGATGTTTACATTCCTGACAAAAATACTTTCCGTTTTAATATTTTATTTCTTCGAAAGTGTGAAAATCGTCGTTTGATAAACATGGGGATTTGTTACTGCAGTTCTCGGCTCCATAACACGTTCGCCTGAGCTCGGGTGTTAAATCCGCCACGAATGCTAAAATGAAGTTTCCTCACTAACCTCACTTATATCAAAATGTACTATTTCCATTACGTTATTTTTACGTTTTATCTTTAATCGTGTTAGAGCCTCGAGGTCGTAAAAAAGTTTTTTTTTGGTCATTCTGTCAATATAATAATATGCTTCATTTGTTTTAAGAGCTCGTCTACTCGACTATTGAACAATTAGATTAACGCAATGTCAAATCAGGTTGCAATTTCGACCCACCTCATCAGTAAACTTGTGCGTGAGATCAATGTTGTCCTTTTGCAGCTTGGCATAGTGGGTGAGGTTGAAGAGGCAGTCGGGTTGCAGCCAAACCTTGAACAGGCGCATGTTCAGGATCTCCATGACGATGTGGCGTGCGCGCAGGTAGGGCGTATCGGGGGTGTGTTGGACGTCCATACGTTCGCCCATAGCCGTCTCTGTGGGTGTGAGTTGAGATGCATTTGTAAAGGCTATTTCAGCTGTATTAAAAGCTATTTACCGGTTTCGGAAAGGTTGAGTTGTACGACTTCTGAAACACTACTGAAGTTTTAATTTCTGAACTTTGTGTACTATATACTAAGTAACAGTGGCGAAGGTTCCATGCAACTCGATTCCTAACGGCTTCCCTTTGAAAAATGGCACAGTCAGTATTTTATACACAAATAATATAATCATTTGAAAGACATGTAATCCGGCTTACCTCTTAAAAAAATTGACCCTCGCTACTGCTAAGTAAGTACAGTTTGTTTAGTTCTATAATCAAATACACAAATCGGAAACTGGTCATTAACTTTTAAGCTCTACAACAGTTTGGTGAATGTTGGCTAAAATACTAAGAAAGTTTTGCAGTAAAAAGGTTTAATCAAAGGTACCTACGGACAAATTGTGGACTTGCTGCAGCACCGGACACTGCAGATAGATAGTTCAGTAAGAACTTGTATGGAGATACATGTCCGAAACCGCAGCCTCAATTTCTCCGTAACACCTTGACCAAACCTAAAGGAAGAACGACGTTTCAACTTTGTTCTTCCTTAATATTTTTTAATTCAATACGCATCGCTTCATAGAGTCTCCACTAGGTATTTCATATTGAGTCCTCTAGATTAAGATCTAAAAGGTCTAATTACTATCATATCGCTTAGACGCAAAGAAACTTCACAAAAGTACAGCTTACCAAAAACAATGTCCAAGGTGCAAGCAGTGACATATTTGAGTACATCGAACTTCTTCTGATCTGATTGTTCGTCTAATCTTTCGATGAGCACATCAGCTTGCTGAGCAATGACACCCAAGTATTCCTCCACTATTTTGTTGTGGAAAACTGGTAGTAACACTTTTCTATGCGCTTTCCATAGATTTACTGAAATAATAAAGTAAATGTATAGGTTCGGTATATTTTACAATTATAATAGGTTGGGTAAGTACCCAAGTAACTAGATAGACTTTGTTATATTGTAGGCAATGTTTGAAATATTATGTGTTTCAGGTTGTAGGTACCTATAGTCGACCTTTAAAGTGTTGTTTGTTTTCTATTTTCCTTAAAAACTTAAATACGTAAGTAGGTACATATTGTGTGCACACGCGTGCACACAATATGTACCTACCCATGTTTATTCTTTGGTAAACCGTCCCATTCTTTCAAAAGTGGACGCAAGTGGAGACTTTTAGATCAATCCAAATATTAAAAAGTAGTTTTAATTAAGTACAAAGTATAGACGTAATATCAAAAGCAATATTGTATCTGAGACAATATTTGCTAAGTGACAGATTAAAAATTCAAACTTCGTATATTTGTTCGCACTTACTTCACATTTAAATTTAAAATGAAACACGTTTGTATTTACCTGGAGCCACAAATAGTCCGTGGCCCAGCCAAGGTCGAAGGAAACGATACACCACATCCTTGTCTAGACAGTTCTCCAACACTATTTGGGCGTCTTCAGGATCGCCGATAGCTGCAATATTAAAAACAGGCATTTAACTCACGAAGACGAATTAAGTAGGTAAATAAACAGCACTGGCATATTAGTTAGAATAAACTCATCCGAAAAATATGACGCATTCAACGAAAAGATAGAAAATTAACCACAAAATATACCAGTATACCTATTCATATTGTAAACCTAAATAGGTATATTTTGTCCTTGCATGCACATGTATGACATAGTACAGTAACCTCTTTAGTTTGATCAAGAAAGAAACACAATATGCTCACACCCGTAGAAGGTTATTAACACAATTAACACATTCAGTTTTAGGCCGTGTTTGATATCCTAGTGCTACAATATTTGCTGAGCAAACCTTGCTTAACTGTGACGCAAAATCGAGACGCTTGAGTGAGATCAGTGTATGTACGTACATTCTTCTTACTTAGTCAACAAACACGTGACTTGGTAACTTACCCACGTATAATTTCGGGCCAAGCCAGATCTTCGCTGACTGCTTATGCTTAAACGCTAGCTCCGCTATAGTCCAAAGGTTCTTTAATATTTCTGTAACAAAGGGTTATTTAATTAACTAATCTATTTACTTTAACTAAGTTTGTCAACTGTTTTGAATGACACTTGGGTAAACAGTTTGAAGGTGCTATGTCTACTAACCTAACTAATCTACTATGGTAATATATAATATGTACTTGCCCTGGTAAGTAAGTACCTTCGTCAATAGATGCAGTGGCGGTGCAAACAGCTCGAGTGTCACATTTTATAGTTTGTACAGGCGACGTACCTTTTAAGTGTTGGTTTCACAAGGAGGCGGAATTAATGGTCAGCAATATTTTATTTATTTTATTTTATTATATTTGGGTGGCTTACAGCTAGTAATACAAAAATAGATATTGACGCAAACAACGAAAAGCCATTAACAAGCCTCTGCAGATAGGAATAAACTATTGTAACTATTGTATATGATGGAATTACCTTGACCATTATTCGTAGCCGCGGAATGTCGTGGCTAGTTTGTTGGTAAAGTAAAAGCATAATGCTATTGTAACTCATTAGTATGTAAGAGCTCCCTAGCTCCTGGACAGGCTACTCTGTTTTTTTTTTAATTTAATTAAAAGTCATCAATCTGGGCAATGGAACAGGCTTTTCAATATTAATTACATTTGCACTCGTTTCTTTATTTATTTTCAGTCTGTGGTCTTAGCAAATACCTTCGTTTTCTCTTGCGGTATTTTTTTTTAAGGTGGAAGCGCGCGTTACTCGAATTTTCTTACGTTTTTTTCAATTTGCCGATCTGTGTCAGGCGCTATGTTAAACAAAATATGATTATCGGCTTCCCTTAATAGAACTACTTCACAAATAAGAAATTCTAGTTTGCTGTTCAAAGAAAAAAACAATACTCACGTTCGGTATCTCCCAAGAAAAGCGAGCCATTTCCAATGAGCGGTAAAGTCGGCAACATCGGCAGAGACTTCGTCATGCGATCCATACGATGCACATTAGTGATCCAATATATCCAGGAGATAAATAGAACTAGGAATACTAGCGCCAAGATAATCATCGCGAAGACCTGGAACTAAAAGTATTTGCTAAAGAGGTTTCACTACAGACACAAATATTCATTTTAGTACATCATTCTAGAACCACCATTAGGATGTGTTGATTATTTAAACTCTTAAATGGCCCATACTCGCCGTTTATGTTGCAGTTTTTTCATGACACGGGTATTTTTAACATAACATCACGCCTGTTATATCGGAAGGGTTATGTAGAGGTGTGCCTAATACTTAGTGCATGCAAATTTCGCCAGTTATGTTTAGGTCACATGTAATAGGGCGCGAGCTAAATCGCCAGCAACCGGGCACAAATCCAGACTAAGTGACTGCTACTCAGAAATGCCTGATGCAAAAACCCAATTACACTTTGCCCAACCCGGGGATCAAACTCAGAACCTCCTGCTCAGCAGCCGCGCTTGCGACCACTGGCCCAACGAAACAGTCTTATTACCCGACGGCGTCAGAAGGAGGGTACCGGTAATGATTGTCGGTTTCTTTTTTAAATCCAACGAAAAATGTCAATGGTGCCGATTCCCGTGTTCACAAACTAAATTTAATTTAAGTTGAGTGCATCTTTTTCTTTCTATTTCATTATGAAAAGGACAGAAGATAAATATTAGTTTAGTCCTGTCAAATTAGTCAGCACCTGACGTAATTTGATGTAATTTTAGTAGTCAACTTTTTAATCGCGTCTAAACTTGTGTCAGGCGCTGGTTAATTTGACAGGACTAAACTAAAATTGATCTTCTGTCCTTTTCTTAATGAAATAGAAAGAAAAAAATGCTCTGAACTTAAATTTGGTTTAGTTTGGTTGTCGAAAGTTTTAGTGTCAAGTTCTAAATGTATGGTAACAGTTTACGCGTTGATGTCTCTTACACCGTGTATCTTTACACAAAATATTAAAAAAAAACCTAATAAAACATTCAAAATCTGCTGAATTTAACGCGTTGCGTTTATGAACTAGGTCACATATTATTAATTAAAAATCAAAAACAACCGACCTGTAAAACCGGTCTTTTTAAATCCTAATACTTTAACATTCTAGTTTGCTTGTAATCTAAATCTAGATGTTCTAGATGCTAAAATTAAAATGATGAGGTAAAGAAACCGGTCATTGATTTTCTTCCACATATTTTGTATAAATATAGAAATTTATGAATTTTATTATTAACTGAAAGTCCTTCTGTGTCTTTAAGTTCTAGTAAATAGAGAAAATGAATTTTCCCCTCAGCACCTCAAACAAGCAGGTTTTGCTGTTTACAGACAGTGAGCAAAATTCGATTTTGCTGCGAGCGTGAGACAAAGTAACTTTTTAATTTTATTTTTTAAATACCGCGAACTTTTTGAAAGATTCAAAACATTTCAACTTCACTTTGTTCTGTCACTTTCACTTTGATACAAAAAAAAGCGAGAGATAGAAACAAGTCGATCCGAAATTCGATTTTCAAATTCCATATCTAGTAAGTAGGCCCAAAAAAGAAACAAACAATAAAACGTTCGGATACCGATATTCTAAATCGATAACCGTAATATATTAAATCACGTGTTTAGGTTTTAAATGAAAAATTGTTATATTTCAAATAATCGAATTATATTTTTTATAATTAAATCGAGATGAAGAATGTTGAAGAAAAAAATACGAAGTTTATCATGTATCTACTTATTTATTTATAGTTTTAACAATCTTTAATATTGAGACAGAATACCGCGAGTGTAGTTTCAGAACGCATTTTAAAAAAATAGCGGGATTCAAATTTTTATTGTTTTATTCTCTGGTACGCTAGCAGAGTACAATACAATTTGGATAATAAAGTAATAATAATAAATAAATATGAGTGAGTCCGGTGACGAAGTCTGCTATTTAACACCCGAAGAATTGAGGCATAATGTAAAAAATGCAGATTTAAGTTTCCTGCCTGAAAAGTCTCGCGAAAAATATCTAAAAAGTTATGATATTTTTAAGCAATGGAGACTTACAAAGGGTGCAAACACTTTTTTGGAGACTGTACTGTTATCGTTCTTCATAGAATTATCACAAACTAGCCACCATACTACCAACTAGCTAACCATCTATAATGTGGAGTATTTACTCAATTTTGAAAGCCACAATAAAAACAAAAGATGACGTGCACATTGAAACCTATCCCAAACTTATTGCATTTTTGAAAAATATGTCAGTAGGGCACAAATCCAAAATATTTTCGCCCGCTAACATTAAAATACAATATATTATGGTGGTGTGGTGGTTTAATTTTTACCATGTTGTTTTTTTTACCTTTAGGTATATGTTCTCGCTGCTGAGGTGAAAAGTTGTATGTGTTACACGAGACCAAAGTTATTTGCATCTCGTGTCTTTGAATCCCTCGCTACACTCAGGATTCTAACCTTGAATCAACTACAGAATCCTTCACTTACTCGGGATTCAAAATCAACACTCGCAGCAAAAACCCACTTTGCTCTCTCGTTGCACAAATAACTATTCCCAGACATGAGACCTAACTATAGCTAGATAAATTGTTCACCCCCAAACCCCAATATTTCATCGATGAACCGTTTTCGAGAATGTGATTACAAATATAAATATACTGGGTGGAAGGGATTCCGACGAGAAAACAATTACCACGTATTCACTACATCAATCTGGCCACATAACATATAAATTATTCAACGGCTATTTAAAAAAAAAAATCGGCTGTTTCCTATTAAAGTTCAACCCACCTATCCCTTAGTTAATATTCCCATTAATTCTACCGTAATTTTTTTAATTGAACATTAGAAGACTAGATAGTTAAATGATGATGATGGTCAACAATCTTTATAGCCGGTGGGGCAGGTACGTGATATATACCTACGTCGTTTCTGATGACGCCATCGCCACTTTGCACACTTAGGTACTTTTTGCTTAATGAAGTTATGACCAATTAATGGTTTGATGATAAATTATTTAAGTACATACTTCAATTATTAAGTTGATTCAATTATTGATTGATTGTTCTATGATAAATGTTGCTCGCCATTCAAGTTTTTAATCAAAATCAAATTGAAGAACTGCGTAGTAGAACTAATGGGACTTTTTGTTCCCACTAGTTCTACGAATTTGTACCACATTAGATCGCAGAACTAGTGGAAAAAAAATCCCCCTACTATAAAGTTCTACGGTAGAACTAGAGGGAATTTCATGAATGATCCCGTATTACCACCAGAATAAACAATAAATTATCCTCCATATTGCTGACTGGTTATTTGGAGATCATATTTTTACCGCGCACGGCGTGAAATATTTACTAAAATTTATAGTTCGTGGGTATACTAGGTAAAAAGAATGATACAGTACGTCATCGAGATTGGTAAAGGAAAGGTCACAAGCGAGTAGTTGATTTATGTTTGTATTTTCTGACTTAGGTATAATAAGCGGATAGAGGCGAGGGCTCGGCTATATATAATTTTATTCAACACTAGCAGCTCCCCGCGGTTTCACCCGCGCAGTTCCCGTTCCCGGCGAAAAAATATAGCTTATGTTATTTGCTGATAATGTAACTTTCCATTAGTAAAAAAATTTTTGAAATCGGTCCAGTAGTTTTTGATTTAAATTGTAACAAACAAACAAAAAATCAAATCTTTCCTCTATATAATATTATTGAGTTTAGATACAATTTGGATCGGAAAAAATATGTCTTGTCAATTTGACACTCGAGCCAGATTGTTTTTAGAATAAAATCGGATTGAGTTTTGCACTAAGGAGTATTGATATCAACTTCGATGCAAATCACCCGCAAAATAACTTTCTACCCCTTTTTAACCCTGTTAGGCGATGAGTTTCAATAAAATACAAAACACGTCTTCCATCAATTCTGTTAAAGAATGTTCATGCAAAATTTGAAGTTTATTGAACCAAGGAATCACGTTGTCCCATACAAACTTCACCCCCATTTTTCACCCCTTTAGGGGTAGAATTTCAGAAAATCCTTTCTTATCGGATGCCTACGTCATACAAAAAACACACCCTCCAAGTTTAAGGTTTTTACGATCAGCGATTTAGGCTGGGCATTGATCTGTCAGTCATTCAGGACAAAGCATTTTATATATATAGATAAATACACATTTTAATACAATTTTTTTTTTTTTTACAACCAACTATTTATGACCTCTAAGAATAATATGTACATATTGTTATATCACGTACCTGCCCCACCGGCTATAAAGATTATTGACCATCATCATCATTTAACTATCTAGTCTTTTCTCAACTTTGTTGGGCTCGGTTTCCCCAGATACAGCTGAATATCAGAATTTTACGAATGAGTTTTGATCTCGCAACAAACACCCACAAAATCTAGCGAACGCGTGTTAATCGTAAAATAACAATGTCAACAACAAAAAACGTGTGCATTAATTATAAACAACTAGCTTTTGCCCGCAGCTTCACTCGCGTTAATTTAGAATTTGACAGTCAATTTGGGTTGAACTCTACTAGTAATAATATAATTCAATTTGAAATAATACAATCCTTTGAAAGACACGTAGCGCCATCTATTATCATAAGAAAGTTATTGTGGTTTTCCTCGGGCACAGTACTTTTTTTCGGGATAAAAGGTACCCTATGTCCGTTTCTGTACACCTGAAAACGTATATGCAAAATTTCAGGATGATCGGTTCAGTGGTTTAGGCGTGAAAATAGTACATTATGGTACAAGTGTGTAATGTTGGTGATTACCGCTGAGGCGCTATTGAGACCCGAGCCGTTAGGTGAGGGTCTTAAGAGAGCCGAGGACGGTAATCATCAATACAAACGTGTATCATACGACGTTTTTCAACACACTTGTGAAGAAAATAATACTAAAAAATCATTTTATTTAGTAGATAAGAAGTTTATTTAGAAAAACTATTAGTAAAGGTGCAGTTAGTAAAATTATATTAATTATATCTGATAGATTATTTGTACTATTGAACACGATCTTATTTGTATCGAAACTTTTTTAAGAACAAAGTAACTCAACCAATAAAATAAATAAAAACCCTATAACTCACTTGTGAATAATAGCAATGAAAAAGTCACAGTTTGATTCCAGGTGTCATTATGTGCCTAATTGCGGTGAAATTAGAGCTATTTTATAAGCAAGTGTGTTGATAAAAGTTTATTTGTACTATTGAACACGATGCTTTTTGTATCGAAACTTTTTTAAGAACAAAGCAACTCAACCAATAAAATAAAAAAAAACCCTATAACTCACTTGTGAATAATAGCAATGAAAAAGTCACAGTTTGATTACAGGTGTCATTACGTGCCTAATTGCGGTGAAATTAGAGCCATTTTATGAGCAAGTGTGTTGAAAAGTAACAAACAAACTTACTTTCGCATTTATAGTATAATTAGTAATTAGTATTAGTATAAGTAAGTATGGAAAAATGGATAAGTAACGAAAAACTGTGTCAAAACCTTTTTTAACCCATTAATAAAACTCGTTGAGTACGAAATTCTCTACAAGTTTTACGAGTCACGGCGTAACATCTACTTTCTTGACCTTTAACATTAAATACTTAAATGAAGGGTCCAACACGTCTTTCAAGTTCAAGGTCACAAAGATGTGCCATCAATTTACTGGCAGAACCAATAAAATGATCGATGAATGATTGATGATAATTGATGAACCAATGAATGATGATGACTGTCGGCACATCCTTGTGACCCTTAGATAATAATGATATTATGATAAATGCAGTTCGTTTTTTCATAGGCACAAATTCACTACAACTTTTGGTTTTAGGATATCGCCATGCGGTTTGTCGAGTCTTCAAGTGACCAGAGGGCTGGTCTTTTTTTGGCCAAAGAATTAGCATTGCCATCCAACGGGGCGATGTTAGTCTTTTATGTATTACTATGTACATTATTTACAAACTATAAATAGATCTGAGAGTGCTGCCAGCCTTCCGGGCAGTTTTCCTGTTGATAGCGATGTGGACGAATTTTTTGGCGCCCTTACATTCTTTTCCTATTTTGATATTTGTACCTACATATTTTTATTATAGTTCTGTTTGTACTTTGTGAAGTATAAACTAACTATGTGAATAATGTATATGGTAATGAATAAAAGACTAAAATTAAAAAGAAATGTTAACATATGGAAAGCTAAATACATAATTCTATTATAGTTTATGGATGGTCGCACATCTGACGGAACATGTATCGCGTATTGTCGGTCGCGTAACGCTAAAACTTCATAGATCTCCACCCCTTTTTGCTTTCTGGGGTCCTCTCCTTCTTTTCCATTCAAGACGTTAGGATAATAGGATAGTATAATAATATGAATTACGTTACAATTCGGAAAAAGGTCACAAAGTGACAATTCATAAGATTAACTGCGTCTGTGACCATTTTATGAATTTTAACTTGATTCATTTTATTTTCGTATTATGACTCTGCTAAAGCGGCCATTTAAGGCCCCCAGAACAGACAAACATCTAATCTAATACCTTTAAACGAGCAATTCTTGTATATATGTATGTATAATATAATCTGAATCTCGAAAACGGCTCCAATGATTTTCATGAAATTTAGTATGCAGGGGGTTTCGGGGGCAATAAATCGATCTAGCTAGGTTGCATTTTTAAAAAACGTTGTTTTATCCGTGGTACCGAGCAAAGCTCGGTCATCCAGGTACTAAAATAGTTAAACATCCAAACTTACACACATAACCTATACGACACAACCGACAATGCGCCGGGCATTTTCTGACAGATGTGCGATCAACCTGCCAAGGATGGCATGAAAAAAAAAACACAAAAAAATAAGTCTAAACTAACTTTAGTTTCAGAAGTCTGTGACTTTGTTTGTTTCATTGAGTTTTTTGCCTCCGACTTCCGAAAGTAATTTTAGACTTTTAGTGTTTTTATTTTAAAGTCAGTTTTTTTTGCGAATAATATGTATAAGGTAAATTTTTATATTTTTTAGTGTATTCTTGTCATGAATTAATTTTACATTTTAACTAGAAGTTTTGAAGGGACCATTCTGAAAAATCATAACTTTAAACTACTCAGCAAAGTTAATAAAATTATATGGGACCACCGCGCGGGCTTCCTCTGCCAAAAGAAAAAAGAATTATGTAAATTGGCGGAGTAATCGATGTACAGACGCCAGCACATCAAGCTACTACAATCTGTCAGATTTCTTTAATACATTTTTGACTTTATTTCCAAAGCGTTAGGTTCAAGGTTGATTGGGAAAATCTGACGGTTTCGGGTAGCTTGACCTGCTGGCGTCTGTACAATGGCGGACACTACCGCCTGATTACTACTAAGCTCATTTTTGCTTGCACTCACAAAATGAAGCGCTATCTAACCGTTCGGGGGCGCCTCTGCATGATTCAAGCGAAAATATTTTTAACTGATCAGGCGGAAAAGGCGGCGACTGTATCACACTGTGACACATTTGTATAACAATAAAATGCTGGTGGAATATATATGGTCCCATTAAAATAGACAACATGGTTATATTTTAACTACTTATTTTGTTTTTAAATTGTTGATATAATATTTTACTCTAGACGCTCTTAACGTGCACGTATTTCTACATCGTTCTCACATATATGTATAATCTCAATATGAATGATGTAACCAAGATTTTGTAACAATATTTTGATTGAAAAGAGTGTCCATGGAGTTGCTTGCTCATTCTTCTCCATAGAGATCTACGCTTTGGAATGGGCAACTACAGTACTTTCACAAGTTATTATGCCTTGTGTCTGTGACTGTAGCTTAGCCTAATTTGTTTTTCTGACATTCAAAAGTGCCTGTAATGGTCTAATTGAAATAAATGCTTTTTAGTTTGAGTTTGAGTTTGATAGATGGACAAACTTTTACAAATCATTCAGACCACTACAATAAGGACAATAGTAAAAAAAAAAATAAGAACAACGCATTAAATAACTTACAAGGAAAAAAAACAGCTAACGAAAATACACTAAATAATTCTGGCAATATATTATTTTAGGTCAAAATAAAATCTCTTTAATCAGTGTTTTTTTGCTTGGATATCTTTGGTTAGACGTACTAAACGCTGTGTTAAAATTTGTCCATCTATTTTAATGGGACCTTATATAAACTTCAGAGTCATCAGGATAAAAATTCACTTATTCAAAAATCTAAGCTAATCCTTAGCAACTAGTTTGGCACTTTCAGACTGACGTCGCTACTGAAAGCTTCAGTAGTTTCAGAAACTACGCATATTGGTTTCTACTTAGTACGTTTTTTTGTTCTTGGTGGGAAATCGTCAAATGACCCCTCTCGCTCTGGCCGGAGCGGAAAGGAATGGGCACATGGGCGGTTTTTAATCAGTACAAGTCTTGTACTGATTAAAACCCATGTTTCAGAAATTAGACCTAACTATATCGATTTCTCGTTTCATTATTTTTCTGTTTGCAACTTTCATCGAAATGTAATAATTAATAGTATAGGATATCATAAGTGTAACAAAACCAGCGCAAGGTTGAAACCTACTAAAATTTTATTAATACTAATTTTAAATACCCATACATACATACATAAAGTCCCATTACATTAATAACTCCTTTTCCCATGGGGGTAGGCAGAAACCACAGAACGTCACCGCTTTTAAATGTATTATTTTTTAATTGCTTTTTTCAAAATGTTGCTTTTTTTTGCAAGGGACGTGTTTTTCTCTAAAAATATAATTAAGTATAGGTAATCAAGCTTTAAGTTTTTTTTTAATAAATTACAAATTCAAAATGTCCGAAATCTTTTCAGTATTCGATACTCTACAAACTATTTCAGAAGTCGTTAAATACAATTTTACTAAACTGTTTATTACAATGTTACCTTAGAAAATTGTTTTACTGTTTGCAAACATAAACTTGTCAATAAAACGTAAATCTCGTCTGTTCTATTGTCACACTATCTCAGTACCTATTTTACAAAAGACTATTAAAATTCGCAACAAAATATACATAGCATATACTATAGCATGATATTTTTATCCTTAAAAAAATAAAATAAATTGTTACTACACAAAATAACTTTCCAAAAAACGACACTACTCATGAAAAACAAGTGAAGGACTAAGTACTTACGTTTCGATAAATCAAAAACAGTGTTTGTTGTTCCGTCGGCTCGATATAGATTAACTGTCCATTAGATCTCGATCGCGAGCGAGTATCGTCTCTCACGATTATAAAACTTATGGTTATCAGCCGTACTAAGCCCGCCACATCGGGGACATTATTTATTCAGGTAAACAGACAAGTATTAGGTAGTAATTAATTTTTCTTAAATCAGGTTTGGATGAATCCTTAACCGGTTATACGCCCTTAAGGGTCAGTTCACACCGAGACGCGACGCGACGCTGAGCGCACATTTTAATAGACCGACTCAAAATGCAACTTTATTTACTACACGAAAAGATACTCATTTCGTTGTGAGAATTCAGAATACGTTGCACCATGCAGCGCTGCGCTTCGAGATGCCTCGCGGCGTAGTAGAACAATGCCGCGAGGCGCAACCTGAGGCCGCCGCCGCCGTGGCGACTTCTCTCTATTATTTCCGTCCAGATTTCGTGTCGAATTGATCGATGCAGTTCGGTCGTGTGCTCGAGTGAAAATTATAATGATAGACCTTGTTTTTGTTATTTAATCGGACTTCTTGCAGAAGAGGAAGAAAAATACAAAAATAAAATTAAAAATAAGACATCAGTGATGTCTTATTTTTAATTTTATTTTCCAAACCACAACACCCACCCAAATACTCCTGTGTGATGTCACATCACACAGGAGTATTTGGGTGCAAAATTTATCGAGAAATAGAAGAATTCATGATGAATTTCATGGGGTATTCCGCAACAAAATTATTCCTCGAAGCGTAATCATTTCAATAATTTAAATTGTGAACGCAACTAATGGTTGCGCTTCGAGGAATAATTTAGTTGCTCTTAGTTGGTTGCGCTAGTTGTGCTTTGAGAAATACCCCAATTTCATACTTTGTTTTATGTGTTCAACATTGCCAATTATCCAGAAAAAAAAATATGATCATTACAAAATGGACTACAAAAAGTTTCAAAACTTATTGAATGTATTGCGGCCATACATAGAAAAACAAAAAACTATTTATAGACCCAATATCTCGATCGAATAGCGGTTATCTCTCTGTCTTAGGTAAGTAATGCTAATGTACACTTTTACTTTTACAGATACGGCTTTTTTACAGATAAATAGAGAAAGTGACTTATCTCAAACCCAATTGTTCAATAAAAGATCAAAATTTCCTAAAAAATGAACTTCATTCCATTGGCCTCGACCTCAACCTTTCAAAATGTGAAATTTATGTAGCGGACAGTATCGACAGACAACTGACTCTATCAAAATTTAACGCAATAGCTCCTGGCATCAAAATCACAGAAAAAAGCTCTCTTCGTCTCCTTGGGTCTCCCATCTTTGAAAATTCTTTTCCCGATTTTATCGAGGAAAAAATTCAAAATTTCAATGATGTTTCGGAAAGATTGCTCGAAATTAACGTACATTCGGTCATCACAATAATTCGTTACTGCTGTTTCAGTCCAAAATTCACGTATTGCCTTCGTGCTTCCCCTTTATGGAAGCACACTCCCCTTTTGGGCAAAATGGATGAAATTATCAGACATACTCTAACGTCAATTTTAAATGTGGCTTTGCACGACCGAGCTTGGGCACAAGCTACTCTTCCTATTCGCATGGGAGGACTCGGCGTCCGCAAAATTTCCAGTATTAGTGTACCGGCTTTTATATCCTTGGTCCACGGCACTAAGAAATTAATCAGGAATATCCTGGCTTCCACACTGATTGGTTTTGATGTGCCGTGCATGTCCGAGGCTATCGATGCTTGGAAACTCGCTTGCCCGAATACTGAAGAACCCGACCATCCATTACCCCAGAGACGGTGGGACGAGCCGCTCTGCAGAGTAGTTCAGAGCAATCTGCTGAGTACGTCTGCTACTACTGCTGAGCGTGCGCGCCTACTGGCTGTGGGTGAGTGGGAGTCGGGTCTTTGGCTTCACGCACTGCCGTCGTCGAGCATAGGCACATTGTTCGACGACACAACCTTCCGCCTCGCTGTTTCTTTACGCCTTGGTGCCGCCTGCTGTTCTCCTCATCGCTGTCACTGCGGTGAAGCTGTCAACTACCTCGGTCACCACGGCCTGTCATGCAGCCGAAGTGCGGGCCGTTTTGCACGGCACGCAAATATAAACGACATCATCCGACGAGCTCTTGTCACCGTCGGCGTCCCAGCTGTTTTAGAACCCAATGGCTTGGCACGCGACGATGGCAAGAGACCGGACGGCATGTCTTTGTTTCCTTGGAAGATGGGTAGGCCTTTAGTGAGGGACGCAACATGCGTCGATATTCTTGCGCCATCCCATCTTCCAAGCTCATCGTGCTGCCGAAGGTAGACACATTCCGTTCGCCTTGCGACGCATCGATACGTCTCGCGGCGGCGCGCGGCGAAGCGCGAAATCACTAGCCTCTTCAAGTATCGTCGCGTCGCGTCGCGTCTCAGTGTGAACTGACCCTTACGGGGGGAATTTAGCCCTGAACTTATAACATCCAAACAATCTCTATCTCTTAATATACAGCATGAAAGTTTTTTTTTAAACGTTACCTCACACTAGAAATTTCTCCTGTATCGTGGGTGTGTTTACAAACATTTAAACTCACAAACAGCCAGGACCCGGGACTTTAAATTACCTGTACTTAAGCCTACATTTTTTTTGGTGCTGGATTCGAACCCGGTACCCGCAGCGGAGGCAGCCATTAGCTTAGCCACCGTGCCCTCATATAGCTGTGGCTTTCTCGGGTATTGTTGCAACTTTGCTTAACGGTGACCGGACTGTCCTTTTGCAGCAGTGGAAGTTAATAGTATGAGACGAGTGCACAATGTCGCACAAGCATGCATTAGAGGTGTTGAACCGCAGCGTCCAGGACATCCGCGGCAACCAGGCGCTGATGGGTGGCGTCGTCATTTTGTTCACAGGTGACTTTAGACAGAACTGCGAGTAATTGAGAGGGGCGCACCGGTAGATGGAATACGCGCATGTCTCATGGCGTCGCCACTGTGAAAACCTCCTGGATCGAAAAGCTCCATATTGCGTGCAACATAGGCTTCTAACTGTAGAACGATCACGAAGCAGGTGTGCGAATAAGCTGCTGCAAATGGGATGGGATCTTCTGGGACCGGACACAGATGGGAGAATTTTATTTTCTGAAGAATTTTCACTTCCAGTGACTACAAAGGATGAACTTATCATGCGCGTTTTTCTCAATTTGGAGGTTTAAAAAAAAAAGAGTGGTTGTGGTTACTCTTGGGAAGACTGGTTGTCAGACTTTCGGGTTACTGACTACCTGTAACGACTGTCAAAGATCTACAAATGACAGCCGGGACCAACGGCTTAACGTGTTTTCTGAGGCACGGAGGAACTCGGTATGTAATGGGCGGCAACCAGGACACATATACCCAGTACAGTGTATACTGTATACAGAACGGTATTAAAATATAGCGTCTATCAAGGCGTTTGATGGTTCACATTGAAAAGTTGTATAGCGCCAAAATAAACCGGTTTTTAAGCCATGTCGTTGCCTCCACGCTATTTAATTTTGTTTCAGACCTCAGCCGCCCAGAATTACAGCACCCAAAAAGACGCCTTTTGTTACCCACACTATCACATCTCGATCAGGCTGTCAATTCTCAACCATAACATAACATCACGCCGGTAATCCCCGAAGTGTACCAATAAAACGGATTATCTTATATAAATAATTAAGAAAAAAAATAAAAACCAATACAAATTAAAGTGAAACACCAAAAATGAAAAATAGAACAAACCAAAATGTCACCAATGTTAACTAGAAGCCGATCCAAGCAACAGCAAGCACACCCATCATCTCCAGGCTCGTCGCTCAGTCCCGCCTCGCAGCTCCCGGGACGCGCCACATTCGTGAGCGCCGTGTCACCAGTCGCTGCAGTTGCGTCGAGCTCGACGAGTTTTTGTTCCCGCCGTCGACACCATCACCACGACGACGAGGAAGAGGACGGCCACCAGCGGGCTTGGGACCTCGAGGCCAATCGGCCCCGAACAGGGTCCCCGCTGCCGGTGGAAATGTGTGCACATGCGATGGACTTCTGAGACCATTTATAAATTTAGGTTTGTAACGGGGTGGAACAAACATGTTAGTGACGCTCACCGGAGAGCCAGGCTTTGTTTCCAGACGTAGGTGTCTTATGGGCGTCCTAAATCTGGGTATGATTATAATAATATGTGTGAATCTAGGAAACTATTTAGTGCAAAATTAAAGTACTGCCAAAATAGTGAATGTCAAATAAAGATGGACATCATTACGGAACATCATGGGTATAAAACTTTTCGTGATTTTTGGAAAAATACCCATAAACTGGATCCAAGATCGGGGTCTCCGGCGAGTGTTGGTGGTGCGCATGAGCCGCGGGACATAGCCTGCGCCTTTTAGCGGCATTTTAGTGTGGTATCACCGCTCGAGTCCGCGTCGCAGGTGCTCGTAGCTGATGATCGCCCTGGCCAAGTTAACATTAGATTCTCCGCCAAGGATGTGGCCCAAATTATAAAAAAGATGGTGAGAGGCAAGTCCCTAAGTCACGATAGCCTTACCATCGAGAACTTGAAGTACGCGGGCGTTCACCTGCCAAGAGTCCTTGCACTATTATTTAACTTGTGAGTTAATCATGGTTATTTACCCGATGATTTAATGCGAACAGTCGTAGTGCCAATAGTTAAGGATAAGACGGGTGACTCATCGAATCCGTCTTTACGGTCTGTAAAGACAGATTCGATGGGTCACCGATCTCGCTTGCGACTGTCACAGCTAAGGTGCTGGATAGTTTGCTTGACCAACGTTAAAGAAGCACCTCCACTTGCATGACGCACAGTTTGGGTTCAGACCCGGTTTGTCAACTGAGAGTGCTATCCACTGTCTCAAGCAGACTGTTCAGTAATACGGACAGAAACACACCAGTTTATGCCTGTTTTTTAGATCTTTCAATGGCTTTTGATGTAGTGTGTTATCACAAGCTGTGGCAGAAGCTGAAATGAGAAACAGATATGCTACAGGACATTGTATCCTTGCTGTGGTACTGGTACAGTAAACAGCAGAATACCGTTAGGTGGGTGGGTGCCCAGTCGGACGTGTATGGGTTGGAATGCGGAGTGAGACAGGGGGATTTGTCCTCCCCTCGCCTCTTTAACCTGTACATGAGCCGGCTGATCGGTGGGCTCAGCAGCACTAATATTGGTTGTTCCATAGACGGAGTGTGTATAAACAACATTAGTTATGCGGATGATATGGTGTTGCCTAGCCCATCGATCGGTGCGTTACGTAAACTTTTGAGCATTTGTGAGTCATATACGGAGGCCCATGGGCTCAGTTACAATGCTAAAAAGAGTGAATTCATGGTCTTAAAACCGGTACCAAATGTTACTCATCTGTACCGCCGATCACTCTTTGCGGCATTCCTTGAAAAAAAGGGCAGCATTACAAGTACCTGGATCACTGGGTCTCTGACGACTTGAGTGATAATTTGAACATTGAGAGGTAGCGCAGGGCGCTGTCTGTCCGGTGTAATATGTTGGCTCGCAGGTTTGCGCGATGTACTAGACCTGTGAAGGTGACTTTATTTAAGACATATTGCCAGACATTTTACAAGTGAAGTCTGTGGACCAACTTTACGCAGCGAGCGTACAGTACAACAATGCTTCCAGGATACTGTTAGGGCTTCCGCGGTTTCGTAGTGCTTCGACTATGTTTGCTGAGGCGCGGACCAATGATTTTTTCGCGATTATAAGGAAACGGATGCGCTTCATTATTAAATCGCCTACGTAGCAGCTCGAACAGTCTCTTGAGGGTATTGCCCGAGCGGTGGGACCTAACCCTGATACAGAGGTTGATGCAGCTTCATGTTAACGCCTCTCGTCGTATTTTTTAAAATGCGTAGATTTGAATGGTAATAAGTATATGTTTAATTTTGTTATTGATTGGTTTTTTAATGTGTAATTGTAATTTTATTTTTTATATCTTTGATTATTTTAATGTACATGTCTTTTTTGTAATTTAAATTTTTATATAATGTATGGACTGCGTCTGAATTAAATGAAATTATTATTATTTTTCATTTATTTATCATTCTTCTTATTTTATACATTATATCTTTGATTATTTTAATGTACATGTCTTTTTTTGTGATTTAATTTTTTTTATAATGTATGGACTACGTCTGAATTAAATGAAATTATCATTATTTTTCATTTATGTATCATTCTTCTTATTTTATACATTTTTAAAAGACAAAACTATACAAAAACATTTAAAAATATAAAAATAGATGGCATGATACCGATGGGTATCAGGAACAAGTTCCAGGCTGCCGGTGGTCAGGGCTCCAGAGAGAGGAACCTCCTCACTATGCGTGCCGTGTCCAGGAGTACTGCTTTCTGAATCAATTAATTTAAGTTAATTATTAAGTATTGTTATATGTATTTATAAGTTTGTAAGTATATTATTGTATTGTATATTATATGTAAATAGGTATCTGTTTTATGTTTTATGTATTCCATTTTCTCTTCTTCTTTTACGCACTCTGTCTACATATCTTTTTTTTAGTATCTCCTTTCGCAGGTATACTGGAAGAGGTTTCTTTAGAAATAAGCATCATCTTTATCGGCCGCGTGATCTCTTGCCCTCCAACTGGCCTTGAACCACTAGTCTCTCCATCGAATTCTCGTTTCTAGCGATGTGTGTTAATATTCGTAGTTGCACAGTAGACGAAAGTCGGTTCTTAATATGAAGCTCTTTGAGGATGGAAACATTGGTGCGAAATGATGTCCACGGGATCTTTAGGAGGCGTCTCCAGCACCACATCTCCAATGCGTCGACTTTACGGCGATCCTGCACTCGCAGAGACCACGTTTCGGCACCATAAATAACGATCGGAAAGATAAAGCATTTCATTAATCTGACCTTCGTCTTCTTGGTAATCCTCCTGTCTCTCCAAATCTTCCTCAACCGTTCTACTGCCGACCTGGTGATGGCGCACCGTCGCTTTATCTCGTCGCAACATCCCCCAGTATTTGAGATAGTTGAGCCGAGGTAGATATAGCTCTGTACAACTTCGCAGTTAGCTATGCTTTGCACGTTAGTTATGCTTTGTTCAGCTCGGCTCACGATCATCATCTTCATCTTGTCTCGGTTGATGGCAAGTCCGAAATTGAGGCTGGTGGTCTCAAGATGAATCAGCAGATTTTCCATATTTTCTCTAGACTGTGCGAGAAGGGTTGTATCATCAGCGTATCTAAGGTTATTTATCACGCGACCTCCAACTGATATACCTTTGTCCCATTCATCCAAGACAATGCGCATGATGTATTCCGTGTAGGTATTGAACAGCAACGGTGACAAGATGCATACCTGTCGCACACCGGCCTCGGTCTTAAAGTGCCCAGAAAGAGTATCGTCCACTCATACCACTGCAGTACCGTCTTTATACAGTCGCCTCAAAAGAAATACTAAATGAGGCGCCACACCCATTTCTGCGAGTATGTTCCAGAGTTGTGTCCAAATGACAGTGTCAAATGCTTTTCGGAAGTCTACAAAGCAGATGTAGAGGGTCGAATTAAACTCTCGGGCCTTCTCAATAATCTGTCGAAGTATGAGAATTTGTTCGCGAGTGCCTCTTCCCTTTACGAATCCGGCTTGCTCGGGTGCAATTTGCTTTGAGAGAAAGGCCAATAGTCTTGTATTGATTATGTGGAGCATCACCTTACTTGCATGCGATATTAGGGATATGAGTCGGTAATTGTTGCATTTCTTGGTGGATCCTTCTTTGTGCAATGGAATAAAAACTGATTCCGACCAGTCATCAGTCCATATACCAGCCTCGCATTTATAACACCTCGTTACTAATGTGAAATCCCTCACAGGGCACGACGACCATTTTATGAAAATCCTAGATTGAGGGATTAGGGCTTTACGTACATTTGTTGAAACTTCAATTCCATAATTGCAGGTCACCGGATCTCTCTTTCCAGATTTGTGGCTTAGTTTTACGGCGGTCAAGAAATATTCCAAGGTCATCTCTAGTAACTTGTCGGCTACATTTAGTTCAAAAAGGCACTTGAATACCTGGATTTCAGCAAGGACGTCGGCACACCTACAACTACGATCCAGGGTTTGCGCTTGTTGGGTTCGTCGGCGGTAAGTCCAGATGTAGAGAGCTGGACTGCGTTGTTCAGCTTATTAGCGTCATCTTTCGTGTCGGTACCGATAATTACACCTTCATTTTTTGTTTTGCGGACACCACGTACGTGCAGCTTCATTTGCTCGGGTCGTATGATTTTTTGAACCAATTCTTTCGTTTCGTCACTTGTTTTAAATTTATCATTGGGTAAATGACAATGGAGCTTAGGTGATTAGGTCGAATGAAATGATTGGATCCCCTTTTCACCATATCGGCTAAAGAAGCATTTTCTGCAGAACTAGAGTCCTGTATCCTCTGCATGAGTTCCGACATTTGTTCCGTAATGTCGCGCTGTTGTTTAATACCAATTACGCTATCTGCATGAATGGCTTTTTGCTTCAGCGACTGATATAGGACTGCCATCTGCGAGGTCCTATTTTACGGGAAAGGTTAGACATTTTCATTTTCTGCTCCGTGTTTAGTTTGCTCTCCGCGGCAATTAAGGAAACTTCATGTAGGTGCTGTTTGATGGTCGTCATTCATATTTGGATCTCCGTAGTTGGAACAATGAGACCTGTGGCCGACTGCGGGGCTGGGTTTTGCGACGGGCTATGCAATGGCGAGGCGGACGAGTGGACTGACCCCCTTGGATTACAGGGACTGTTTTCCATTTTGTTATTATTAAAAGTTCACTATTTCTTGTCCATTAATCACTAAATTAAGCAAGATCGAATTTATGTATTAATAAAATATTGCTATAGCGAGCACGTCGGAACGTTGCATGTGTAAAGACACAATCGAGGTTAAGAAGAGGTATACCTAACTGTACACCCACATTTCGCCAGTTATGTTAAAGTCCTATGTTATAGGGGACGAGCCTATTGCTATCAACCTGTCACAAATCCAGATTCCGTGGCTGCTTCCGAAAAATTCCTGATGGAATAACCCAATAACACTGTTATCTATTTAAAGGACTTTTTTCGATTGCATACATTGTTAAATGTTAAGTGGAAGAGCGGAGTCACCTAACACAAGCAACTGCTTGCTTAAAAGTTGATCTCCAAATCATGTGCGTTATAACTCGATGTAGGATTTGATATAAACTTTTTTTTGTACCATTGGCTGAGACGGGAATCGATCCCAGGACCTAATGCTTAGTAGTCGCGCTTGCAGCCACTCGACCAACGAGGCAGTCTCACACATAGATTGACACCAAAATTTCCACACGAACGAAGTCGCGGGCAACAGCTAGTATACCTATATGTAAGCACCTCTTACAGAAACAATAAAGAGTGCGTACGAAAGAATAAGAAGACCGTTATCCATTGTCAAGCTTATCTGCAGATCACGGCAAAATAAAATGAGCCCGCCCAACACTGAGATTTGAAATACGGACTTACGGAGTATCACAGTAATTCGCAATGGCGAAACATATCTTGCCTGTATCGTCTTTATAATTCTTGAAAAAAGGTTTTCGATGTTAGTAATGAAAATTACGATAAGCTAAATTTTGGACTGAGAGGCTGTGCGACCGACCCGATTTTAAACTGTCACAAAATATTTCACAAAGTTTTCTTGACGTGCCAATTGCAGTTCAAAGCAGCACTCTTACGCTGAAGCAACACCCTACCTACCAGCAACAGCAAACCTGAAAAGTGATTGTCTAAAATGTCTGTAACTTGATATGTATTGCTGATTCCGAACCCATTTCGAGATTTTTGTTTTTTAAACCTTATTTTTCTATTTTGAGCGCTTAAAATTAGAAGATGGCGTTTTTTTAAAATACTTGGAACCATTTGACTTTCGTTTCACCTCCAAATGACATCACAAGTTGGGCTGATTGATGTTACTAAAGGATACCGGCGAGGAAATTGTTGACGAAAATAACCGGTCGATTGCCGGCAGAACAAATATTGAATACCCTATTTAGTAAGAAATGACATCTACTCCTGAAGTTCTCTCGTTCGGAACACTGAGTTGCACGTCATCATTCCAGTTAGTACATAGGGTGGCTGGTAATTAGTGACCGATACTTAAGCACGTGCTTGTACTCATGATAACAAAAAACTTTCCCAAAGATTTTTTTTAAAATGAAATTAATTAATTTGTTTAATTTTTTCATTTTTTATTCGTCCTCTAAAACTTCAAACTGGAATATCTTTAATTCCTGACTTCCTATAAAAATATAACAGAAGACAAAACTGTTCAGGAATTCAAACTATGTATATTATTCCATATTTTTCACTGGCAGACGCAAAAAAAATGTAAACAAAAATAATTCTCCACTATTATTTCATAATTTCCGATCTCCGATTTCTTTGCTGACAACTCTCTCAGAAATCCTTGAGAAAGTTGTGAACAAGCGACTACTCGCATACCTGGAAAAAAATAGATTATTGTCGGATAATCAATACGGTTTCAGGGTTGGCAGGTCCACGGAGGATGCAATAACCAACTTAGCTGATTTCATATCTCTCTACCTTGGTCAAGGACAGGTTGGTACTGCATCGTCCTGGACCTCGCCAATCATTTGACACGATTTCTAGGGAACTTCCGATTAAAAAAATGTCACTTTTGGGAGTTCGTGGCGTTGCTTTAGACTGGTTTGCCTCATACCTCAACGATAGAACCCAAAAAGTCATCTTAGGGGAATATTCTAGTGACTTAACCATGGTGCATTTTGGTGTGCCTCAAGGAAGCGTGCTGGGACGGTCTACCCTTTTTATTATATATATAAACGGACTAAGCACCATGAAACCCCTCAAGCCAAAATTTTTACATATGCGGACACACCGCAATCGTATTTTATGGGATGACGTGCAGGATGCAGTTGAAACAGGTATCAAAGCTGTTGCGAACTGGTTGCAATATAACCTCCTGAAACGAAGGCAGTAAACTTTGCCATCTCGAAACGGACGTCCCCTAGCAGTGTTGCTTGTCTGCAGCTACATTCCTGTTCTAGCCCAGTAAACTGTACTTGCCCACGTATCGAACAAACAGATACCAATATCTTGGAGTCTTTGTAGATAACCGTTTGTCATAGTCCACACATCTGAGTGCTTTAAGGGGTAGGGTTCGAAAGATGCTCCGTATCTTTAAGCAACTGGGTAAGATTGCAGATGACTCAGTACTAAAGATGATTTACTACTCTCTGTGTCAATCAGTCCTTAACTACTGTATAATAGCATGGGGCGCGGCTGCCAAAACCTCATTAATAAAGGTAGAAAGAGCTCAGCGAGCTCTGCTTAAAGTTGCTTACAAACGACCGTTCCGGTATCCCACTAACACACTGTACACCGAAGTGGGAGTTCTTAGAGTCAGACAGCTTTACATCCTTTCTGTCACTCTGAGATTTCACAAAACCTCCCTGAGCACTTGTAACCTTTCAAGCAGAAGGGTACATTGGGAAAGGGTTCGATGCCGTAAAACAATCGGTAGGGTCTTACGGTTTTATATGGGACCGCACATTTATGCGAAAATAAATGACCGACACAAAATCCTGCAACTAACGCAAACTAAATGTAAAATAACGGTAACCAAATGGCTTTTTACACTGGACTATGAGTTGACTGAAAACATACCTATATATTTACTATAAGCCACAAACTTCCATATATATAAGTATGTATAACAGGTATAACTTTCAGACACCTTCTCACAACACCAACACACACATACAACATTCATACATATACATATCATAGGTAACCATCTGTTTTCTCCATGTTTTTCTTATTTTTTAGATTACGAGTAGATTAGATTAGATTACATTTCGAAATATTGTAACGGATATATCATTTGTGTATCAATGAAAATGTAAACGGAACGACGGAGCCTGGAACTCACGACACAGGGTATCCTAGTGTGAGTTTCAGGAAACAATGCATTGAATGTAATTCCTTAAACAATAAATTATTCTTATTCTTAATTTCACCGGACAATGGTCAGGTTTGCCTCTCTTTAAGGGACACAAAAGTGTGAGACAAAAATTTGGGACTTCTTGAGTGGAATATGGGTTTTTTTCAAATCGTTGTTAAAATCTCAATAGGGTGCTAATAAGATAGATCGATACATTATAAGTACAACATATATGACGGAAAAGGTTAGGCAGAAGTTGGCGATGACGTCGCCAACTATGCACACAATTGTATAATACACTAAAGGCGGAATCCCACCGCAGCACACGGCCACGTGACGCATTTTAGCGGCGTGGATTCATTTATTTGACAGCGTGGGTCTACATTTCCAATGCAGTACACGCTACGAACGTACAACTATGTACAACTGTAGCGTGCGTGCCCCACTGTGGCAAATATTCGTGTACAGCGCGTATTGCGTGCGCAGCTCGATGGCATTGACAGCGTTGAGCTATGTGAGCGCACTATTCGAGCAAGCCACGCGTGTACTTATGACGTCTATTTATGCATAGCGTGGCCGTGGTTTGCAGTGGAAAAAATCACATAAATTTTCTTGCAAAGCAAAGCTTTTATAACACACATGCGTAGCCTATCCGTGTGCCACCGTGGGTATGCGCCTTAACAAGATGTTGTTTACGTGTATATACTTGAAGACGTTTGCGGAAACCATCGTTAAAATCATAGTCTTATTCTTATGTCTTTCAGTGTAATGTCAAACATTATCCGGAAACGTTCTTGTTCGGAAACAGTGTTAGTTTTTTTTTAGTTTTCAAAATAGTTATCAAACAGGATGTTTGTCATTTTGTCTATATTTTTACTAGCCACTTTGTACTATGTAAAGTTTAGATATTCACGTGAATTTCTGTATAAGTTTTCCAAATCTTTACCGACTGTTGGTGACCTTCCGATCTTAGGACACACCCATTGGTTTATTGGCGGGCCTGAAAGTGAGTACCAGTGTACCTTACTTTATCATAACGATTGGAACGTTTCGATTTCTTAAATGTTTTTATTTTTCAGGACTATTAAACAATATACGAACTTTAATTCAAAAGATTGAAAAAACTGGGACTGTCAGTACAGTCTGGATTGGACCGTCACTTTACGTAGGTAAATGAGATTTTTAACCGACTTCAAAAAAAGAGGAAGTTCTCAATTCGACTGTATGTTTTTTTTTTGTATGTATGTTTCGCAGTCATTCCACCAATTATTAACTTCCGAAAAAATACTAAAAATGTCTAAAATAACTTCACTTTCGGAAGTCGGTGACAAAAAAGTCAATGAAACAAACAAAGACACCGACTTCCGAAAGTAAAGTTATTTTAGACTTTTGTAGTGTTTTTTTGGAAGTTGTTTTTTTTTTTAATTTTAAAAATATTTTTGGGCTAACCATGAGTGGTGAATTTTAGAGCAAACTTATAATACTGGCTTCTAATGTGAAGTTAATTTCAGTGTCTCTTGACCCGGATGACGTGCAAAAGATATTGGAGAACTGTCTCGATAAGGATTACAGTTATAAGTTTCTTCAAGCTTGGCTGGGAAATGGACTTTTTGTCGCTCCAGGTATAGTTGATTACTTTACCCTTGGTGCATAGTCTATAGTAGATTATAAGGAAATGGTGATGAGGATGATGGTGCATATAATAAGGACATATAAGCAGTGACTTAAATACGTCACGGGTGCTATTTTGGATTCCGAACGCAGCGAGGGATTCTAGGGCTCCTGAGTGTCACGAGGGAGCTTTAAGACTAGAATCTTGAGGCAGCGAGGGATGTAAGTCCACCCAAGATGAAGACACTTGTCCCAAGCTCCGTACACTTTTCACACGTACTGCGAGGAAATAAAAACCAATTAGATTTTCGGAATATGGTGTCACGCACTAAAATTCAACCGCAGAGGTGCGCCAGTGTTGTTGAAAGAAGTCCGTGAAGAAAGTTACATCACTTAAAATAGATATTGTGATGAATAGCCGCCAGTACCGCTACAGATTAAAAAAAACTTAGGGCTAGTCAACTTTTCAATAATATACTTGACCATTTGCAGAAAACAATCGTTTTTTATTGTTATAAGTATTTTTGTTTTACGCATTTAATTATTTTTTATTACCCCACATAATCTAACGATTAGGTTACGTAATGTAATTATTTTAGTGGTCGACGGCGAAAATATTTTTATTTTGATGAGCAAGAAAGCATTCTAGGAAAAAACATCGAGCTTTTTACTACTTGTTATGTTTGTCTGCAGGTGTGTGGGATATAGTGAACCAAGTGCAAAAATAAACAGCGGCCTAGATACTCACAACAATGTGCAATTTCCTTGTAATTCAAGCTAAACAAAGTAACACAATAAAAGACAAACAAGTCGTAAAGGTGTTGATGTGGACATTTCCTAATGTTATTATGTAGCTAGATGGTAATGTCAGTACTGTTAATGATTTATAGTTCTATAAAAACCTTTTAAGAATATTTGAAAACCAGCAGCACTTAGATGCTCATGTAGAATAACCCCGTAGGTCTCCCGTAGGCCTCTCGTAGCATGCTCCGAACGCTACGAGCATCGGCGTAGCACATGTAGACGATTTCTGGGATTATATTGGAGTGATTCGTAGTGCTGCGTAGCGGCGTAATGCGGAATCCCGTAGCTCTCCCGTAAGCCGTCCGAAGCGTGCTACGAACTTTATCTCCGTATTCCACCTTGTTAGTTCCAGGGAAAACATTGGCAAAATAGATTGTAGTGGGAACTTTTAAAACTCTCCCGTGGGTGTTCCGCAGCATGTTATGATTGCTACGGGCATCCCGTAACCCGATAGTCGATTCCTGTTAAAATATTGGCGTTACCTTTGTGCAAAAAATCAGTAACTTTCTCATATGTTTAGGTTACTGTGCCCGCGTATTTTTATAATCCTGTAAAAACACCACTGTAAAACCTACGTAGCAGGAACTTATTAGCTCTCCTATAGGTTTTCCGCAGCGCGCTACGAACATTACGCGCATTATATAGCCCGCGTAGTCAATTTCTATGACAATATTGCGTTACATTTGTGCCGACAATAATCCAGTAGCTTTCTAATAGGCCCTCCGTAGCGTGCTACATCGATTGTTGGGAGTATATTAGCGTAACGCTTACGTTACGTTGCGGAGATTCCGTAGATATCCGTACCGAGCTCCCAGTCAATCAGAAACTGTTTTCGTAACTCCATGTAACCCTCGCGTGGCGGGAACTCTCACCCGTAGGTCTCGTAGACAATTACTGGGAAAATTTTCGTGTAACACTTGCGTAGCGGGAACTCCGTGGCTCTCTCGTAGGCCCTCCGTAGCGTGCTACGAACGCTACGAAGCTCCTCCATTTTCGAGGACGGTTCTTAGAAAATATTGTGTCATTGTTGTAGTGACTCATTTGTAAATTTGTTTTGTGACTCTATTTTATATCAAATGATGGTGTAATGATGGTGTTAAGGATATATTCTTAACGTTTAATTAAATAATGATTAATTTGTGATTGTTTTTTACAGTTGAGTTATGGAAGATTCACAGGCGGTTACTCCTGCCGATATTCCACAACCGTATCATAGAGGAGTACATAGACGTGTTCGGCGAACAAGGAGACGTACTAGTGGAAAGACTTCGAGAACAAGTCGGAAAGGCTCCCTTTGACGTTTACGAATACGTCACGTCTTGCATGCTAGACATCGTTTTTGGTAAGATAATTTTTTGCTTGTAATTTTCTTTATTTTTTTGGTAGTGCTATAGACCTCCGTTTTGTCATTTATTTAATTATTTACCTTCGCCAACAGTACATACATTTTACATTCAAACAATAAAGGTCGGTAAGGTAAGGACATATTAAAGTAATAGAAATAAAATAGACAACTTATCATCTTTGACTAAAAATAAAAAAAGAGATCAAGTAATTGACTTACTCTAATAACAATAATAGTATAGACAAAATAACGAAATATCCATAAAAAACCTAATAAATTAAGATTTTTGACAAAATATCTTAAGAATTTATTAATTTAGTAAGAATTATTAAGTTTTTTACAAGTTCCAGATTATTAAGTTTTTCACATCAAAAAACTTATTACCCGTCAATTTATTTACATCAATTAAATATTTTTTTCATCTAAATTACTGATACTCACACATATAACAAAATATTTTTGCAACATCTTTTCATCGTAAAAAAGGCATAGCGGTAAGGACAAGATAGGATACAAAAGCAGGCGAAGCGAGCTCGGAACTTAGGTTACTTTAAACCCTGCAGACAGAAATAGGACGCGCAACGGGGTTACGCCGACTCGGTTTCCCGTAATTTTGCGACAGGCGTTAAAAAAATAGAAGCTTTGTTTAAAAAAAATATATATAAAGTTTATTGTGCGCTAGTTATTATTTCAAATGCGTTCATACAAAAGCACTGCTTTTCAATTAATAGCGATGCGTCACCGACTTAAAAACATTGAACACTGGTGAGGGTCTTTTAAAAACCGAATTAGCAATCTCGCTCTTTCTTGGTTATTATAACAATTCAGTGTCTCTTTAAAATACTTTTTTTTTTAATGCCATACACGTGATATACGCTACGGTCCATCATACGGTCTACCTGTGCCAGCACATCAAACTACTACAATCTGACCAATTTCTTTAATAGATTTTCAACTTTATCGCTTAAACATTAGGTTCAAGGGTGATTAAGAAAATTTTTCAGTTTTGGGTAGCTTGATGTGCTGGCCTCTGTACTTGCTCTCGACGCACATGCCGTATGTTTCAAGAATGCACAGGTCTCAGGTCTCGCTTAGTCACACCTGAGGGCCTCGGCAAGTGGCAATCATTTTCAGAGCATTTCGTATTTCTTTAGAGACTTTCAGTAGGGTTAATGTTAGGACCTAGGTGAGGATGTTAGGTTGTGTGTTAGGGCTATCTTGCAATGTTTGTGTGTTTATTTAAGTCGAATCTTGTAACTAAATTTTAAAACAGTTATTTCCAACTGATAGAGCTGAAATTTTGCATACACGTTTATTTTGGACGAGCTTATCCGCGGCTTCGCCTGTGTGTAGTTCGGGAATTTCCTACGGGATCGTTCATCTAAGATAAAAAGATATCCTATGTGTGTTAATCCAGGTTAAACTATCTGTGTGCCAAACATCCAAATCCGTTCTGTAGTTTTTGCGTGAAAGAGTATCAAACATATCATATATCCTCACAAACTTTCTTATTTATAATATTAGTAGGATGAAAATGCATGGTTAGCTAAGTGACCTTTAAATCATAATGGCGGACTCCCAAAGATGGTGGACTGGTTATGCTGTATGCACGATATGGGCATCAATTAAAAGATTTTGCTAAGAAGTAAACGAAAAAAGAGGGCATTCTGAAATCTGGCAACGTCGCGAATAGCTCTCAAATATGTTAGTGACTTCCATTATGAGTTCGCCTAGTGTTGCATTAAAATAGTGATGGAGACCTTACAAATGCTCTTTCTACACTTAAAACTGTTACAGCTGCTTATCCAGTCTTATTATTTCAATTGATATATATAATATTCTAGCGCAACACAGAGCGATATTTCATAAGTTCATTTAGTAATAATTTAATTCATCAAACGGTGAAATATTTGACAGCAACTAGCGACGTTGCCAACTTTCAGAATACAAAGCCTTAATTACAAAATAACATATTTTTAATGAATGCAGTAATTTCTGACCGGCTACGTGTGGTCTCGTTGTCTTCCCACCCCAGAGACAGCAATGGGCAAGAAGATGGACGTGCAGCACAACCCGGACACGCCGTACCTGCGCGCGCGCAAGACCGTCATGTCGATCATCAACATGCGCCTGTTCAAGGCCTGGCTGCAACCCGACGCGCTCTTCAGTCTGACGTCTCATGCCGCTACGCAGAGAGAGAGTATCGACGCCACACACAAGTTCACTGATGAGGTAATAAAACTCAAACGAGGTAAGTAACATGTAGATACTACCTACTGCTCCTGCTCTTTTTCTCCCTCTAGCGCATTTGCTATTCGCATTTTTCTATCCTTTTCTGTCACTCAGAACCTTCATTACGGTTAAAGGATAGAGAAACGCAATTCCGTGCTTATAGATAAGTTTGAACCCTAAATAGGTAGTTCCCGTAACGCAGCGAATGTGTTATACACTTAAACCTTCCGGAATAATTTCTCTAAATAATTTTGAAAACCTCAGCAGAAAGGACACAGTCTTATATAGATTTGTTTCTCGAGTGATCCGGGGAAATAATAGGTAGGTGGCTTATCGAGTTTTACTAACGGAATGTGACACAAGACAAAGCCAAAGTATTTTAGAACTCTAATAAAACGAATTAAAAAAAAAGTTATTTTTTTTTACATAATTTTGCATTTCATTATTAAAATAAAAATTGCTTATAATAATTTAGATTGTCATCGACACGTTTATTGCCGTAACTTATAATAATCAATTATTCACTCAAGTAACAAGGACTCATTAGCATACACATTCAATTTATAGGACAAAAGATACATTAAATACACACAATACATTAAAACCATTACAATACTACACAAAACAATAACCACATAAACTAAACATTCTTTTTTTTATACTTATTTTTATACGGATCTAGTCCTGTGAATGATCACGGTTTTACCTAACAAGATATTCTTCGAAAAAAAATCCGTTAAAATTTTATTAATAAAATATTATAGTTATTTGTTGTTTGCAAAGATAGACTCCACTTTTCTACGTTTGCATGTTAAATTAGCACTAAGAACTTATACGCAAATTACACTTACAAAATGTATTGTGATGTTTTCATAACCAATTTGAGTGATTCGAATTCACAGCGGTTGTTGACATGAGAACTCACGGAGGTCATATTAGACGTATCAGGACTTTATTTTTGACATTGGTCTCTTCTGATGCAAAACGATCGATGAGATCTATGATGGAACGACCGCGCCCAGACGATTCCCGTTCACTGACGAGGAGGACGGATTATTATGTACACCGGGTAAACAGACGGACGCTGGCAGAGTTAGTAGTAGTTAATAGAGTATAACGTGGTAAAAAAAAATCGGTAGATCTTATTCTAATTTGTACTTAATTTGCTTCTTACAGGTTATAGAAAAGAAGATAGCAGACTTTGAGAAATTAAGTTACAGTGAGGGTAATTATTTAATTAACCTGCCAACTTGACTTTTTAAATATTATGTGAAATTAGGCCGAGATTTATAAAAGTTACTCCGCTTTAATTTAGAAATGTCCTAGTCTCTATCGTGAACTTGTATTTCTTTCTGTCATTTTTAGGCCGAAAAGACATACTGCAAACGTTACTAGAAAGGAAGTTAGCATTCAGTAAAGTGGAGTTACGGGAACACATAGATTCTATCACCATCGCTGGTAACGACACTACGGCACTCGTGATATCTTATACGCTGATGTTACTAGGATGCCATGAAGACGCCCAGGATAAAGTATATAAAGAGTAAGTTTGCCTTTTCTAGTTTAGAAGATCATCATCATCATCTTTCTCCTGCCCTTATCCCAATTTATTTGGGGTCGGTGCAGCATGGCTGCTTCTTCCATTCTTTCAAAATAACAATTTTTATCTTAAGAATAAAAAATGATACCTACTTAAGTTTTCTAGGTACATATATTGTATCCCAAATTATGCCCCTGTGTGCATTTAACGCAACTCTATACAAAGAAAATTTTGACTACACGATTTTATATTTGGACAACGAAACCCTAAATCGGTGAAAATATGGCTGCTGTTAACTGCCATGATAGCGCATTAGTAGCACGGCTGGAGCCAATGAGTACTATAGCAGCCATAGTAGGGACAAGTACACATTTTATTAATTTAAATTTAATTAAAACACGAAAATGAAAAGGGCGCTTTGTCAAATTTGAAATCAGCATAGTGATTTTATCGATACAATTTTTTTCGCAAATGAAAGTTATGGCAGAGTTACGGTCCACGAATGTTTTGTAGTATGTCATTTTTATTACATGTCTCGTTAAGCAAAAATGGCAAATGACATAATGCATAACTAACCGATTTATTTGATTTTCTTGGGGGACACTCCCGACGACGTGTGATAAAAAAGATCACTGGAATCTTTTGGTTATTTGTATAGTGCAATTTTGTGACATAAACTTTGCAGACAGGACTATTTTAGTACTAAAAAGCGTTTCTCGACACTTTTACATTTGAACTATAGAGCTGATTTATCACTATGAGAGCCTTTATGTAATGTTTATAGAATAAATCAGTGACAAAACTCGGGCCTATTTGAGATTCTGTAAACGTTTACAACATCATTATAGTACTGATCATGAACACTATACTAATTAGCACGCACGAAAATTTTATTACTTGGGTAGCACACGGCCTAAGAAACAGATGTGTGGCAGTTTGTTCCGTCATTTCTTGTTCCTGCCTTACACTAGGAAGTGACGAAGGGCGAGTGATTTGAGGGACTGTGTTATATAATTTTTTACTTTCAAAAACGAGTTAGTGTACAACTGGTCAGTTTTCTTACTCGTCAAGACTCGCTAGAAATACTACTGAATAGCAAATGGTGCAATCATTCAATCACGCTTTTTTGACTTTCAGATTAAAATCAATTTTCGGAGACGCTCGAAGATTACCTACCAAAGAAGATTTATCAAAAATGGACTATTTAGAAAGAGTTATTAAGGAGACGATGCGACTGTACACAGTAGTGCCGATAATTGGGCGAAAAACGGAGAAAGAATTGAAGCTTTGTAAGTGCTAACTAGATTAATCTAAAGATATTATCAGTTTGCTAATTACCTAATAATTAAGTACTGCTTGCTCGCAGTCTCGCGCGCAAGCAAGTCGCAGTCGTGAAAAAGTGTCAAGTTGCAAATTGGCATAAACCGCGAATTCTTCACTAGTTCCTTCCATCCGCTATCGTTTTACGGTTTATGTCCTAACAAAGTCTCTCATTATAAATTAAGTTATTTGACATTTGTGTTATTTGTTAGGTACTCGTTTTTTTATTACCTAACTAATCCGTCTGGGTATTTAAACCAGAACTCATTTCATTTTTATTGTTCACTGGCCGTATAGGCAGCTGTCCCACCGCGCGCCGTCCTGCGCTACTATGCCTGCGATATTATGAGTAGAGCTAGAGCTGATTAAAAACTATACACGGTGCGCGCACGACGGCTATCCAGCTATAAAAAACCAGTTTATGCGGAAATTTATGTTGTACGGGAAATTTATACAAAGCGAGGCCATGTTATACTGGAAATGCACAGCTTGATGTGCCGCCGTGTGTATCTACATGCTTATCGATGAAAATGTTCACCTGGGGGATTTACTTAACTAGGGGTACATTACACGGGTGCACAAATCTTTAGCATGTTTCTTGAGCGAGAAAACAGGTCCCTAATAATATGCTTGACAAATTAAAACGCGATAGACTATTCTATTTATAAAGTAGGTGTGTTACAACTTGTTTGATGCATTATTATCACAATTTATTCTAGCTACTGTCACGATTCCGGCTGGGGTGGGGTGTGCGGTGGTACCAATGGTGATGCACCGGTCGAAGAGGCTGTGGGGCCCTGACGCAGACAGCTTTAATCCTGACCGGTTCTTGCCTGAGAACTGTACGGCGAGACATCCGTGTGCCTACATACCTTTCAGTTACGGCACTAGGAATTGTATAGGTGATCATGTTCTATTACTTACAGACCTAAAATAATAATAAAAATATGCATGTAACATAAACAGAAGAAAAATTAAAGAGCGTCAAAGAAATTCGTCCGCAGCGCTGTCAAAAAGAGCTCAGAAAACTGGCAGCATTACCACGTGGGAAATGTTAATTCGACACGACCGGTAATCAAAATGCAAAGCTAGAAAGTATCGGTACTATCGGTAGCTTAGCGGTTGAGTGTGTTGTTATAACTTTTTCTCTTAATAGATGTCCTGAAAAGTGCACAAAATAAAGTCATTGTTATATACATGTATATTTTATTTATCAAGAGTTTACAATGAAACTCAAAGTAAAAATTATTGTTAATAAGTACATCCTCATTTGTGTAGCTATCAGTATTGATGAAATCAAAGTTGAGATACTCTAAGCAAATTGAGATCTGCAACTCGTCGCGCCGTTTTTACCGGACCACCACATTCCTAACATAGACAAGGGAAAATTCTCAGGTTTTTTTTTTTAATTTTAATGTTTTTATAGGTCGTCACTTCGGGATGCTAGCAATGAAAAGTATCTTGGCCAACGTACTAAGAAGTTACAAAGTCTCTTCAACATCGGCAGCATGTGATCGGCTCAAAATAGAAATACTTCTGTTTCCAGTACATGGACACCAAATAACTATAGAAAAACGGGTATAAGCTTGTAATTTATGAAGTGTATGAATTTTCTTGTTGTTGATGTAAATCTTTTTGGATGTTCTTGGACTGATTTGCTGATGAGGCATTTCATCCATTGAATGGGTTTTTGCAATTAATAAAGGTTAGGTTAAAATAAAAATAAAAGTTAACTACTCGATTAAATTAAAATATTTTCTGTATGTTTTTTTTTTATTCCTTCAGTAAAGATATTATATTGCTTGAGATCAATTTTATTTTAGTCAATGCTTTTTTTTCCAGCATTAAACAAATGAATTGCTTACTGGAGTAGGTCTTTGTTATAGTGGTATGTGTGCCTAAAAATCAATTAAAAAAAAAACAAAAAAAAAATATTGTCAGGCATCCAGGCCCGTAAAATAATATTTGTATTAAATGCGTTGTAATGTGCATTTACGTAACATGAAAGCAGATTACGGTGCTAGTTCCACTATCTTTATAAATATTGTACACTCAATCAAACATTCTTCATCATTCAAATCATTCATTTCGATATATACAACACGATTGGTATAAATATAAGAAAACTATTTACTTCACAAAACGAAAAAAATGTAACCTAAAAATAGTCTGAAATCGTAAAAGTACAATTGACTTACAAACTTTTTGTAACAACTATTCAATTAAACGGTTTAAATCGGAAATACATAGTTTAGTTCAGAGAAGCGAAGTTAGTTATGAATGCTATACTTTTGGGATAAAAAATAATAGCAGCTAACTATATGGCACCATTTTTAAAGATGAAAACTATTTTTTTCGTTATTTTTTTTCTTTCTTTCTGTATGAAGTATCGAAACAATCCTAACCGGCCCAAGGCAGGGTGCCCAAAAATTTTCGAGCTCGCTCTTGGAACCTCATTTCCTCTTAAAGTTGTCACCCTAAGACGACTAGGTTAAGTAACATATATCTTATCGTCATCTACTCATCTGCCTAGCCTTTTCCCAACTATGTTGGCTTCGGACGCTTCGGTTTCCAGGCTAACCGGATGCATCTGAATACCAGTATTTTACATGGAGCGACTGCCTATCTGATTTCCGCAACCCAGTTAGTTACTGTCCCATGTCATAGCGGGTGAGCATATTGTCATGAACTGGGCACAAATCCAGACTCCGTGGCTGTTATTGAGAAATTCCTGATAGAAAAACCCCAATAAAGCTTTGCCAGACTTGGAAATTGAACCCGATAACACTGCACGAGCTGGGAATCCAACCCAGGACCTGATTAAGCAGCAAAGCTTGCAACCACTGCTGGATCAACAACAACAGAAAAAAGTTTAAAATACCTACCTAAGTACTTGTAACTGATCATAATTATAAATTGTAATTTAATATAACAAAAATCTAGTGAACAATAGCTACTTTAACTAAAATTATAGTTTTTTTTTGCATATAAACTATTGAAACCAATTAAAATTGTATTATCATCACATCATTATGCTGACAAAGTTTAAAAATGCAGGACTTCGTGAGAAACGTACAATAACTTATTTTTTTTAAGAATTATCATTTATTTAAATTCTTCGAACATTTATTTTGAATACACTTTGAAACGGATAAAATACTGTTTGAGTTATTAGGTTAGGTTAGTTACATAGTAAAAACGATGTTACTAATGTGATTTAATTTATTTTATTACCAGCTTGACCTTCTGCGAGTGACCTAGCCCGCGTCCAAAAAATGTATCCTATGGCACTTGGTAAAAGTGTAGCTTTCCATTGTAGTAAGATTTATAGAAATCTGGTGTGTTTCGGATAATTGATGTACACCACGTTTTGGTGGATACTTTGCGTGTGCGCACTGCGACCCACGCCCACTGCCGCGTGACAATTGTGGCTTCATATTCATCTTGAATCTGACGTCTGTAAGTCGCGCAAGTAAGTCCTGCATGAAGAGTTGAAGTCATTCTAACTTGTCAGGTTCTGGTAGGATCAAGGATGTTAAAATTTTCGAGCTCACTTCACTCGCTCTTGGAGTGTTGGTTCCTTTTGTTCTTCAAATTATTGTCTCTAAGTCAATTAAGTAACATCTATTTCTGAATTTCAACACTAAGAAAATGTAAGTTGTGGAGTGGAGACCTTACATTTTCTTTTAGTTAATAGACTTTTTCAATAACTCGACATGCAATTTCTACTTTTATATGAACAATATAGATAATTGAACCAATCTGAGATGCTAACATTTTTGAGGTAACTATAGCATTTTAGATTCTTTGGAGAATTACAGCTGCATCCGTAAATGGTAAACTTAACTCTTACAAATCGCACACCGCATTACCAACCCGGTCGGCGATCAATATGTACGACACGCCTATCGCTTGGGAGAAGCGAGCCGAATACCTAGGAGTCATACTGGACCACTACCTGTCCTTCGCGGCACTTATAGGTAAGTGCAGCTCATTACCGAGCTGCCTTTGCTATGGGTAGGCTCCATTTCATGCTAAGGGCAAAGTGCAAGTTGTCACTTAAGTGCAAACTGCGTCTCTTCACCGCAGTGATCCGTCCACCTATTCAGCTAAAAACTTTTAAGCCTACTACAAAAACTATCCGTGATTTCCTAACAATAAACAACGCTCTCAAGTCAGACTAAAAATGTCAAATTACTGACTAGTTTTAAAGTACACCGGCGGCACATCAAGCTATTTTATATTTCAAGTATAACATAGCCTCGCTATGCATAAATTTCCAGAACAACGAGCTAACATTTTTGAGGTAACTATAGCATTTTAGATTCTTTGGAGAATTACAGCTGCATCCGTAAATGGTAAACTTAACTCTTACAAATCGCACACCGCATTACCAACCCGGTCGGCGATCAATATGTACGACACGCCTATCGCTTGGGAGAAGCGAGCCGAATACCTAGGAGTCATACTGGACCACTACCTGTCCTTCGCGGCACTTATAGGTAAGTGCAGCTCATTACCGAGCTGCCTTTGCTATGGGTAGGCTCCATTTCATGCTAAGGGCAAAGTGCAAGTTGTCACTTAAGTGCAAACTGCGTCTCTTCACCGCAGTGATCCGTCCACCTATTCAGCTAAAAACTTTTAAGCCTACTACAAAAACTATCCGTGATTTCCTAACAATAAACAACGCTCTCAAGTCAGACTAAAAATGTCAAATTACTGACTAGTTTTAAAGTACACCGGCGGCACATCAAGCTATTTTATATTTCAAGTATAACATAGCCTCGCTATGCATAAATTTCCAGAACAACGAGCTGGGGTGGGGTGTGCGGTGGTACCAATGGTGATGCACCGGTCGAAGAGGCTGTGGGGCCCTGACGCAGACAGCTTTAATCCTGACCGGTTCTTGCCTGAGAACTGTACGGCGAGACATCCGTGTGCCTACATACCTTTCAGTTACGGCACTAGGAATTGTATAGGTGATCATGTTCTATTACTTACAGACCTAAAATAATAATAAAAATATGCATGTAACATAAACAGAAGAAAAATTAAAGAGCGTCAAAGAAATTCGTCCGCAGCGCTGTCAAAAAGAGCTCAGAAAACTGGCAGCATTACCACGTGGGAAATGTTAATTCGACACGACCGGTAATCAAAATGCAAAGCTAGAAAGTATCGGTACTATCGGTAGCTTAGCGGTTGAGTGTGTTGTTATAACTTTTTCTCTTAATAGATGTCCTGAAAAGTGCACAAAATAAAGTCATTGTTATATACATGTATATTTTATTTATCAAGAGTTTACAATGAAACTCAAAGTAAAAATTATTGTTAATAAGTACATCCTCATTTGTGTAGCTATCAGTATTGATGAAATCAAAGTTGAGATACTCTAAGCAAATTGAGATCTGCAACTCGTCGCGCCGTTTTTACCGGACCACCACATTCCTAACATAGACAAGGGAAAATTCTCAGGTTTTTTTTTTTAATTTTAATGTTTTTATAGGTCGTCACTTCGGGATGCTAGCAATGAAAAGTATCTTGGCCAACGTACTAAGAAGTTACAAAGTCTCTTCAACATCGGCAGCATGTGATCGGCTCAAAATAGAAATACTTCTGTTTCCAGTACATGGACACCAAATAACTATAGAAAAACGGGTATAAGCTTGTAATTTATGAAGTGTATGAATTTTCTTGTTGTTGATGTAAATCTTTTTGGATGTTCTTGGACTGATTTGCTGATGAGGCATTTCATCCATTGAATGGGTTTTTGCAATTAATAAAGGTTAGGTTAAAATAAAAATAAAAGTTAACTACTCGATTAAATTAAAATATTTTCTGTATGTTTTTTTTTTATTCCTTCAGTAAAGATATTATATTGCTTGAGATCAATTTTATTTTAGTCAATGCTTTTTTTTCCAGCATTAAACAAATGAATTGCTTACTGGAGTAGGTCTTTGTTATAGTGGTATGTGTGCCTAAAAATCAATTAAAAAAAAAACAAAAAAAAAATATTGTCAGGCATCCAGGCCCGTAAAATAATATTTGTATTAAATGCGTTGTAATGTGCATTTACGTAACATGAAAGCAGATTACGGTGCTAGTTCCACTATCTTTATAAATATTGTACACTCAATCAAACATTCTTCATCATTCAAATCATTCATTTCGATATATACAACACGATTGGTATAAATATAAGAAAACTATTTACTTCACAAAACGAAAAAAATGTAACCTAAAAATAGTCTGAAATCGTAAAAGTACAATTGACTTACAAACTTTTTGTAACAACTATTCAATTAAACGGTTTAAATCGGAAATACATAGTTTAGTTCAGAGAAGCGAAGTTAGTTATGAATGCTATACTTTTGGGATAAAAAATAATAGCGGCTAACTATATGGCACCATTTTTAAAGATGAAAACTATTTTTTTCGTTATTTTTTTTCTTTCTTTCTGTATGAAGTATCGAAACAATCCTAACCGGCCCAAGGCAGGGTGCCCAAAAATTTTCGAGCTCGCTCTTGGAACCTCATTTCCTCTTAAAGTTGTCACCCTAAGACGACTAGGTTAAGTAACATATATCTTATCGTCATCTACTCATCTGCCTAGCCTTTTCCCAACTATGTTGGCTTCGGACGCTTCGGTTTCCAGGCTAACCGGATGCATCTGAATACCAGTATTTTACATGGAGCGACTGCCTATCTGATTTCCGCAACCCAGTTAGTTACTGTCCCATGTCATAGCGGGTGAGCATATTGTCATGAACTGGGCACAAATCCAGACTCCGTGGCTGTTATTGAGAAATTCCTGATAGAAAAACCCCAATAAAGCTTTGCCAGACTTGGAAATTGAACCCGATAACACTGCACGAGCTGGGAATCCAACCCAGGACCTGATTAAGCAGCAAAGCTTGCAACCACTGCTGGATCAACAACAACAGAAAAAAGTTTAAAATACCTACCTAAGTACTTGTAACTGATCATAATTATAAATTGTAATTTAATATAACAAAAATCTAGTGAACAATAGCTACTTTAACTAAAATTATAGTTTTTTTTTGCATATAAACTATTGAAACCAATTAAAATTGTATTATCATCACATCATTATGCTGACAAAGTTTAAAAATGCAGGACTTCGTGAGAAACGTACAATAACTTATTTTTTTTAAGAATTATCATTTATTTAAATTCTTCGAACATTTATTTTGAATACACTTTGAAACGGATAAAATACTGTTTGAGTTATTAGGTTAGGTTAGTTACATAGTAAAAACGATGTTACTAATGTGATTTAATTTATTTTATTACCAGCTTGACCTTCTGCGAGTGACCTAGCCCGCGTCCAAAAAATGTATCCTATGGCACTTGGTAAAAGTGTAGCTTTCCATTGTAGTAAGATTTATAGAAATCTGGTGTGTTTCGGATAATTGATGTACACCACGTTTTGGTGGATACTTTGCGTGTGCGCACTGCGACCCACGCCCACTGCCGCGTGACAATTGTGGCTTCATATTCATCTTGAATCTGACGTCTGTAAGTCGCGCAAGTAAGTCCTGCATGAAGAGTTGAAGTCATTCTAACTTGTCAGGTTCTGGTAGGATCAAGGATGTTAAAATTTTCGAGCTCACTTCACTCGCTCTTGGAGTGTTGGTTCCTTTTGTTCTTCAAATTATTGTCTCTAAGTCAATTAAGTAACATCTATTTCTGAATTTCAACACTAAGAAAATGTAAGTTGTGGAGTGGAGACCTTACATTTTCTTTTAGTTAATAGACTTTTTCAATAACTCGACATGCAATTTCTACTTTTATATGAACAATATAGATAATTGAACCAATCTGAGATGCTAACATTTTTGAGGTAACTATAGCATTTTAGATTCTTTGGAGAATTACAGCTGCATCCGTAAATGGTAAACTTAACTCTTACAAATCGCACACCGCATTACCAACCCGGTCGGCGATCAATATGTACGACACGCCTATCGCTTGGGAGAAGCGAGCCGAATACCTAGGAGTCATACTGGACCACTACCTGTCCTTCGCGGCACTTATAGGTAAGTGCAGCTCATTACCGAGCTGCCTTTGCTATGGGTAGGCTCCATTTCATGCTAAGGGCAAAGTGCAAGTTGTCACTTAAGTGCAAACTGCGTCTCTTCACCGCAGTGATCCGTCCACCTATTCAGCTAAAAACTTTTAAGCCTACTACAAAAACTATCCGTGATTTCCTAACAATAAACAACGCTCTCAAGTCAGACTAAAAATGTCAAATTACTGACTAGTTTTAAAGTACACCGGCGGCACATCAAGCTATTTTATATTTCAAGTATAACATAGCCTCGCTATGCATAAATTTCCAGAACAACGAGATATCCGCATAAACTGGTTTTGTATAGCTTGATTAGCCGTCGGGCTTACACGATGCCAACGCTCTTAAAATGCATACTTAATGGTTGACCAGGTACGACCAGGTATCTACAACGCGCATGCGTGATCCTTCCCGTCTAGATTCTAGCATCAGGCCCAGCAGTTAGCTCCAAGTGATTCCGGCATAAAGTCCTTTCGACTAAAACTTGATAAAAAGCCAATCTACATCTTTTTTCGGTGAGTGTTTGTTTTGTAGATTAGGCTAAATGCTAAAAGAACCAAATTGTAGGCCAAATTCAATTCATTCAAGGTTAACGTTTTTTAACTAGGATTTCAATGGAGCCTTGGCACGAAGTAAATATGTATGGGGCTAAGAAATATGTATGGGGCTAAGAAATAGAAAATAATTTCATTTTTTGGGTTTTAAAAAGTTGTTCAAGAAAAACGAAACAGTATTAAGTAAAAAAGTTAAAGCCACAGTGTCTAGAATTTTAAAGTTTTGTTCAAGAGTTCCTCATAAATAACAAAAGTGAGTTAGGGAAGGATTTTTGAAAATCCATCGCACTAACGGTTTAAATGAAAATGAAATTTCGTCAATTTCACAAGCTTTTTTGCTAATGTAAACCCGGTCGAGCATAAGGCTTGTCGAGTATAACTAAGTATAGCAGATAGGCGCGGTCACCGACAGCATTGCTGAAGCCGCCGCGCCGCATCTGCAAGGCGCATGTGCAGTTTTTCAATCAATACACATATAATCATTATTTTTAATTGCCTGGCCAAGTTAATAAAATCACTAATCGTATTCAATATCATATCGTATTATCGTAACCAATGTTTTTGGCTTGAGTTTTATAGTGAGTTTTTTTTGTTTTCATTAGATACCAAGCGAAGTCAGAGCAGTTATGCCCTGACTTCGCTTGGTGGAAAACTCGCTACCGGGTTAAAAAATATCCTGCGTCAAGCGTGACTCCTGTCTCAGGTCATGCTCTATCCGTGTGCCAAATATTTTACAAATTCATTGGCCCTCAAGGCGTGGAAAGGTACCAGATAGACAGAGTTACTTTCGAATTTATAGTAAAATTAGTATGAAACTACCAACTTACTTATGTTTGATGCTTTTCAGATACAAAGAGTGATATCCTATCAACCATGCTGTTCGCAAAGCTGGCGTGGGATAAGACCACTGCATATGCAAGTACTTTTTTTTTATAAAACTATAGCTTCTGTCCCTTTACTTCATCCGCGAAAAACACATTCTGTGGCACTCGGCGGCAGTTTAGTTTTCTTTTTTTTCTTACTTTTTTGGTATCGAATGAGTATGTAATTTCAAAGATTATCTACTACAAAATTTACCTCTTTATAATATTATAAGTACTTATATTATAAGCGCTCGGTATCTTATTAAATATTTCCACACACTTATACAAACAGCATTTAAATATTATATTTAACTAGCCTTGATTGCATGACATCCAGCACGAGCCTGTGAGGGTCGCACTGGTTTCGAGGATGTACATTGTCTGGTTTTATAAATAGTTCGTTATACTTCCACACAAACATACATAATTATCTCATATACCTATATATAGAGACGGTAGAGGTAACAAACCAAGTTTTTGAATCGTCGGATTGAAACCCGTAAATTTCTCGAATGAATTTTTTTTTGTGCAACAAATCCTCTATTTTGATCGGTGCTATTGCCCCACATAATCAATCCATACCGGAACACCGATTTAACATAATTATGCATGATACGATGTTATTGCCGTTTGGACGTTTGTTATATTCCCGATTTTTTTAGCGCATATACAATAGTAAATTATGGTACAAGTGTGTAATGTTGGTGATTACCGCTGAGGCGCTATTGAGACCCGAGCCGTTAGGTGAGGGTCTTAAGAGAGCCGAGGACGGTAATCATCGATACACACGTGTATCATACGACGTTTTTCAACACACTTGTGAAGAAAATATGTAATACTAAAAAATAATTTTATTTCGTAGATCAGATAAGAAGTTTATTTAGAAAAACAGTTAGTAAATGTGCAGTAAGTAAAATTATATGTTATTAACTGTTTTTGATGGCATAGCGGTCTCATCAGATAGATTATTTGTACTATTGAACACGATCTTTTTTCTATCGAAACTTTTTTAAGAACAAAGCAACTCAACCAATAAAATAAAAAAAAACCTATAACTCACTTGTGAATAATAGCAATGAAAAAGTCACAGTTTGATTCCAGGTGTCATTATGTGCCTAATTGTGGTGAAATTAAAGCTATTTTATGAGCAAGTGTGTTGATAAAAGTTTATTTGTACTATTGAACACGATTCTTTTTGTATCGGAACTTTTTTAAGAACAAAGCAACTCAACCAATAAAATAAAAAAACCCGATAACTCACTTGTGAATAATAGCAATGAAAAATTCACAGTTTGATTACAGGTGTCATTACGTGCCTAATTGCGGTGAAAATAGAGCCATTTTATGAGCAAGTGTGTTGAAAACTTATTTATTCGTTTTGATACATTATCGACATGGCCTAGAAACTTAGTTTACGTTACTTCGCCAATTTTATTTATATTAATTTTGTTATTATATATATTTAGAATTGTTTGATCGGTTTTTATTTATTTATTTATTCAGTAGTACACATACATTTTATTTATTCAAGTTGGTGCCAACATAACCTCATTAGAGTTTTACCGTGCACCAAAATCATCGACTACATAATTTAGAGAATTAACAGATACACTTAAGTAGGTACTTAGTTAAAAAGAAACAATAATTAAAATTACATCGGGTATTAGGCAAAATAATATCTAATACTCGTACTAACGAGCGAACCTCGGTGACCAATCCGACCGTCCGTTCATAAAAACAAAAGTGGTGAGGGAAGTTTTTAATTGATACAGGTTGTTCATAAAGTATATGTTCTAGTAATAGTTTTTTTGTGTTATTTTATTATTGCTAGGTAATTCCTTTGCTTAATTTTGTATGCTTTAAATTATTTATCAATGTTGAATTAAAAATATATTTTTATTAATATACATCCTATCTATCTTAGGTGTTTAAATATAGTAAAAAATGTTGCTTTAATTTATATTTTATGTTTTGATATAGGTAGTTGATTAATAAGGTAAGGTATTATATATTTTAGCGATCTCTTGCCGTGCAAATTTGTGTACTTTGGAAGTAATAGCTTAGCATTGAGGACGCTACGAGTCCTAATCTCATTCATATTTATGGTTTTAGTTTTCTTTAAACTTTCATTAAAAAAACTCTTCTTTTAAAAGTACAAATTTAGTTTTTTCTTGTATGGGTAATATCTTACAGAATTCAAATAATTTATGATAGTCATTTTTGTATTTCTTCATACTGCTATGCGGTTAAATTGTATATATACAGAATTTGCAAGATTTAATGATAAATTATTTTTATTTTGCCATTCAATCAGTACCTATGTTATATTTTCATTGCTGCGATTGTTGTTATCAACGGGGCGCCTCCTGGCACAGCAATGAACGTATCACGTACAACTTAATATTTATTAGCAAAAGTTTTGGGGTCGACTTTTAATTGCGACTCTTCAACTCTTGGGTCCGAGAAACATTCGTTTTATTTGAAAAGGTGGTTTTGATTATCCCCAAGATCGATCTCTAAAGCAAAGTTATTACTAAGGGTTTAGCCACACATTCGTTTGCACTGACGCTAAGCGGCACCTAAGTGTAGTCTAGCACCCTGAGCTAGCACCTAAGAGTAAGCTCGTATATATTAAATGCTCATTCCTTATTTTTTTTACATTCAATCAATAACATTTAGCATTGATTTAGTCGCTAAGTGTTAGTGAATACAGATATAAAAAGAACCTTATGCCTAAACATTGTTTGTCACTTTCCAGGTTCTACTGAACGAGATTCTCTTGGCAAAGCGTCTGCATCTCAGCGCAGCATGTAAGTATCCTAATTATTAGTTTGAAAATCCACTTTTTATAGATTTGGTTCAAACTTGGGTACAAAGCTCCAAACAAAATAGTTATCTGAATAAAAACTTTTAAAGAGCAACTAAGACTTATGAATAATTAATAATTGATTTGAAAATTTTGAACGATGAATATGGGACCAAAAACTGAAATGAAGTATCAGAAACAAACTCGTGCGAATAATAACTCTGGTTCAACCTTGGTTTAACCTTGCGAATAAGGGCTGAGGGACCTTATTCGCAGGCCTGAGGGATCAGATTCTGATCGTGAAGAAAAAGGCTAATTTTGAGAGATCAGAGTTTCTTGCAACCAAATTCGAAGTAGTGACAAAACAAATGTGTTTTTTTCAGACGCTGACCTCAAAGTACACCCTGAGGCACAGGACATACTCGCCAAACTTGACACAACGTACAAAGACAACCTCGACCTGCTGGATTTTATCACCGACAAGCTGCAGGAAAAGGATCGCTCCCAATCATCATCATTGACTGAAGAAAAGGAGCATGCTAGCAGGATTCGAGATATTATAAACCAAATCAATAGGCGTTAAATAAGTAATAAGTGAAACTTATACTATTACTTATGTTATGTATTTTATGTTGTTAATATACCTACACCTGTTCATATACAAATTGTACAATGTAACTTTTACTCCTCGGGATACTTAGATTTATTTTTTATTCCTACTTTTTTATACTTACATTCTATTGGAAGAATGTGCCCTTAATCTAAAAAATAAAGTGTCGTATCTTCTTTCTGACTAAAAAAATGACGTTTTATTTATGCCATGTACGTTTTATAATAGGTACATGCGCCAGCACATCAAGCTACCCGAAACTGCTGAAACTGACAAATTTTCCCAATCAACCTTGAACCTCATGCATTAGCGATTAAAAAAAAACTATTAAAGAATACAGATTGTAGTGGTTTGATGTGCTGGCGTATGTACAGACGCCAGCACGTCAACCTACCCGAATCTGTCAGATTTTCCCAACCAACCTTGAACTTAATGTCATAGAGATAAAGTTGAAAATCTAGTAAAGAAATCTGACAGATTGTAGTAGCTTGATGTGCTGGCGTCTGTACATGATGCACAAAATTCATGTAGGTTAAATAAATTAGTGATTAAATGAATGAGGTTCTCAACGCGTAGGACCGTTGACCGACCTAACGCTAATTTTATGCAATGTGCAATAGTCACTTAATGTCATCGATGATAAAAATTTACCTAGGCTACACATTCATTGCCATAAATCCCATTTACCTTATTGAACAATGAATCGTCCTGTTCATCTTTAAACTTACAAGACAGTATTTCTTGAAAGTCATATTATTCATTATTCATACTTAGGTACCAAAGAGTGGATCCATGGTAATAGTAGTTGAGTCGATTTGATTCCCATCTTACAAGCAAAACAAGCGACTTTCCTTATATAAATCATTGAATGAGAAAAAAAAGGTACGGTGATATAAATTAAGGTAAGGTATGTATAGACGCCAGCACATCAAACTACCCGAAACTGTCAGATTTAACCAATCAACCTGCAACAAAATGCTTTAGCCATAAAGTGGCGTCTGCGTCTGTATGTATCTGAACTGTTTCCATTTCCATTATCTACTGCCGCAGACCTCATTTTGCTCAATTGCACAGGGATCTTTTAGCGCGTGGCCATAATCTGAACTAATGTTGCCACTTTGTTCTTTTATAACAATTTCCGTACACAATTTCACAAAGTATGTATAATAGAAACGTGTACCAACAGAGCCCTCCTGCCAGTGTCATTCAAATGTAAAAACAGTCAAGAGTGTAGCCCTCTAGCCAGGGTAGCCCGAGAAATTCAAATTGCCTTACAAAGTTATCATGATTAAAATCATCAATACAACCCTCTGAGTTCATTTAATTTCATTGAATGATTTTTTCATGAAATAGTTATTCAACTTCCATTAAGCCCTGCAGAATGTGAAAAATCAAAGGAAATTATAAAGTTAGCTTGTAATTAAAAAAAAAAAAAATGTAATAATTTTATTGTGCATGCTGTGGTCTCCCATAAGTGAAGGAGTATACCTACATTAATGGTAAATGATAAATGATGTTTATTTTGCAAATAGGTTTTTCAAACACTTTTACACGTCATGTCTTTTTAAAACTAGATGGGGCCGGTGTTTCGTACCTGACTACTCTGAGAAGAAACAGCCGAAACAAACTCAGAGGTCACAGTCTCTTTTAAAGTCCAGACATTGGTTAAATCATATGAAGACCATGCAGATTAATGTCTGAGATGGTCTTTTGAAGAAATAACCACACAGATTTGAGTCGACCTGTCCAGTCAGTGCAAGCATAAGTCAGTGATCGTGTAGCTCGACTCGTAACCCAAGGAGCTCAACGACACGACGATCAATACCAAAGAAAGGACATTTGGGTAGGACGCATAAAGTACTCAAACTGCCAGACAATAGTGAAACTAAACTAAATCGTATTAAAAAAATAAATATATGACCCACATAATCCTCATATTTACAGTAGTAAAATAATACGACATAAAAAAATTAAATAATGTCAAATAAAAAATAAGGTAAAAAAAAAAATACAAAAGAATAATACCATACTTGAAAAAGTAAATAATGTCAATGTCAATGTAATACTTTATGTTGTCCATTATTTAGTAATGTTTTGTGTATATCTTTTGTTGGAGATTCTGAAATAAATAAATAAGTCAAATAAGTCTCAAAGTGCAACCAACGTAATTGACTATTTAGTCGATTTTATTCCATTGGAGTAACTCAGTCTGTGGCTTTGTCTTGGCTTCGCTCTTGTCCCAACACTATCATATAGCAACATGGCTGACGCTGATTTGCTTGGCCTAGCATTCCAAATAGGTTAACGTTGTGTTCTAAGTTTTTCTGTTTGTACATTCAACATTGTTTGGTGGCACTTATAAATAAATTTGTGTGTTGTGTAGTTGTGCAGGGCGGCGTATATAATGTTATAGTGTATTTTATAAGTTTAAGGTAAGAATAACAACATGAATGGTTGTCTGATTGGCCATATTACCAGTTTCTCAATGGCCGAAAATGTAATGAACTTATTTCTTTGATTAGGTATCGAAGTATTAAACCATGGATTTCGGACACCCTCCACCGAATTTGGGGATGCCTCCTCCGGGCATGGGTATGGGCATGGGAATGGGTCCACCTATGGGTCCGCCCGGTAGAAACAACATGCGCCATAATTTTAGGCCATTCAACTACCAGATGCGGTTTCCACCTCAAGGGCCACTGAACATGACTCAAGATGATTTCGATGGTAAACGCTTACGTAAATCCGTTATGCGAAAAACTGTAGATTATAATGCCGCTATTATAAAAGCTTTAGAATGTCGCGTTTGGCAGAGGGACTGGCGGGACAGACACGCGCTTCAGCCCGATGCTATGTATACCCCTGACCTGTTGCCGCCACCCTCGTATCCCGATAATCCTATAAATGCCGTCACTACCCGGTTTGTTAAAACAGCTACTAATAAAATGAGATGTCCCATATTTGCCGTTGCTTGGACCCCGGAAGGCCGTCGTTTAATTACCGGGGCCTCATCTGGAGAATTCACATTATGGAATGGATTGACATTTAACTTTGAAACAATTCTTCAAGCTCATGATTCCCCTGTAAGGTCAATGGTTTGGTCCCATGGTGAAGGCTGGATGGTCACTGGAGATCATTCAGGCTTTGTAAAGTATTGGCAAAGTAATATGAACAATGTTAAGATGTACCAGGCTCACAAAGAAGCTGTCAGAGGTATTAGTTTTAGTCCTAGTGATTCTAAAATTGTAACATGTTCTGATGATGGCACATTGAGAATATTTGATTTCTATAGATGTCAAGAAGAGAGAATATTGAGAGGACATGGTGCAGATGTCAAATGTGTCCAGTGGCATCCCACAAAGGCACTCATTGTGTCAGGAAGCAAAGACAATCAGCAACCCATAAAGTTATGGGATCCCAAGTCTGGGACGGCCTTGTCTACCCTCCATGCACACAAATCAACTGTGATGGATCTGAAATGGAACGAAAATGGTAACTGGCTGATTACCGCCTCTCGTGACCATTTACTCAAATTATTTGATATTCGTAAGTTAGGCACAGAGTTACAAATATTCAGAGGTCATAAAAAAGAAGCCTCTAGTGTGGTTTGGCATCCAACTCATGAGGGATTGTTTTGTTCTGGAGGTTCTGATGGAGCCATCTTATTTTGGAATGTTGGTACTGATAAGGAGGTTGGTTGTATTGAAGGAGCTCATGAATCAATAGTCTGGACAATGGCTTGGCATCCTCTTGGTCACATCTTATGCTCTGGATCTAATGACCATACATCAAAATTTTGGACTCGTAACCGTCCTGGAGATCTTATGAGAGACAAGTATAACCTCAACACATTGCCACCTGGTGTTCAGGATGACCATGACTTAGAAGAACCAGCAATTATACCTGGTATGGGTCCTGAAGATAAAGTGGAAATATTTTCTTCAGATACTGACAAAGTCATTCCGGGTTTGGATTTGGACACCACATTAATTCCAATGGACTTTGAGAAAAAGATTAAGAAGGTACCATACAGCAAACCTATTCCTAGAAATTTCCAAGCTCAATGGAACCATGGACCAAATAATGAGGATTCTGCAACTGAGGCTTTGACTCAAGCTCTAGTTGAATCTGTACCAGGGGCTATACCCCTTCAACAAATAACACCATCAGCAATTTTTATCTATGGTAAACTGATTGGAGTAGAACCTGGGTCAAAGCTGGAGAAAGCTATATCAGATGGACCTATGGCACTGAAAAAATTTATAGCTTCAGGTGAAATAGAAGAGTTGCATGATGTCATGCCTCACTTGGAAGATGATGCAGATGAAGATAACTTCCAACCATTTGAATATCCTGATCCTGAAAATGATAATGATGGTAATGATGATGAAAATGATGAACAGGAGAATTATGACAATTATGAAGATAATGATTATTATGATAATGATATGGATGTTACTGATCAAGATAGTCAAGAGGAGGAACAAGGCTTTAATAGTGGACCTGATAGGAATAATATGGGTCCTATCAATAATATGCCTCCCCCAATGGGTAACATGATGTGTCCACCATTACCTATGGGACCAATGGGTTCTCGGCCGCCAATGGGCCCGATGCATCCTATGGGCCCAATGCACATGCCTCCTCCACCTCCACACATGATGGGCAACATGCCACCCATGGGCAACATGCCACCAATGGGCAATATGCCACCACGTCCACCTTTTACTGATAATGGATTTAATAAGCCTCATTTCGATTCTGGGTACGATAATCAACCATACTCGCAGAATGATGGGGATTACAATGAAGAAGATTCTTCATATGATGGAAATTATGAAGAAGAAAACTATAACAATGAGGACAATAATGGAGACGATGGATACAATAACAATAACGTGCGAAATCAGAGATGGGATGGCGGTTATAGAGGACGCGGCCAAGGAAGGGGCAGAGGTCGCGGCATGAACGGACATGGCGGGCGGAACAACTGGAGAGGTAACGCAGGCTCGCGCGGCGCCTCGCGAGGGCGACGGGGCGGCGGCGCTAACAGGAACTTCCGAAGAGGCGGGAAGCCTGTCTCTAACTAGCACACCGCCTTATCCTTGTTCTTAATATCATACATAGACTTTATTATGAATTTCTTACGTTACAATCGAGACTTCGAGATGTGTTTCGAAAGTGTTAAGACAATACAGTGATGTTGAAGCAAAAGGTTGTACATAATTTTTATTTACGCCTTGTATTTTATTTTCATAAGCTAAACACATAATAAAATTTATATTATGTCTCAAAATGTAAGATTTCTGCACAGGTGTGTTTTCTCCCAAAATGCTGCAACAATTGGTAAGTTAATCAGTTTCGTTGTAAGTTAATACTTTTGCTCAAAATATTTACATGCTTTTTTGTTATGGCATCAGGTAATTATTTGGTCCAGAGTCACATCCAATGCAGAGTCGGGTGCAGAACTTCGTCGTAGAAACTTGCGCCTATCGCCTGGCTGAAATTCTTCGTGCGATCATCTCTACATCTTCATCATTCTTATAGTAAGAGCCTGGTATTTTTTGAATTTGTTTTGTCAATAATAAAGAAATAAAGAATCACAAATAAAGTTTTACCCGATATCCAATTGTAATAAAAAAAACTACATGGGGTTGAAATAAATGATGAATAAATAAATAACACCCTGTCCAAGGGCCATCCTGTCCTTTCGTGTCTGTCGGTACATGTTTACAATTATTGTTATCGTAAGATTTTTGCTAGTCTCTGTTTTTTTGCAATACCCTTTTATTTTTGTTCATAATTTTCAATAGTATTTAATCTAGATGGCGAATTAAATTATGATTTATTCAGTTTATGATTCCTGTGAATAAATAAAATCTTGATATAAAACAGATTTGTACAAATCAGCAAAGTCACATTACGAGTACATTTATTTTACGGAATGATTCGTTTTATTGTTGTTCAAAAATCGCGAAAAGTTTTAATGCATCCGTCAAGTACTCATTTCACGTAAAGGCACACCACATACTTTAGTTATGCAACATTAGTGCATACTTGCTGAATGAACAGTGGTGATTTTGCACTTACTTTATTAATAAAATAAGTAACAATTAATCCTTGATTGAGATATTTAATAAAATATTTAGAGCTTATGATGCTTGACTCCTAATTCAACCTGTTAATTGGTTAGTAGTATGTTTTTACTAAGCAAATAATAAAATTCAACTATTTTCTTTGCTTACTTCACATAGTCCTTTTTGTTCATGTTCAAATGAGTATGACCTTGGTCCCTTAAATTACAACTAACCTAAAACACATTTAAGTGATGATGCATCAAACTAACCATGTTCATTACTTCAAATTACCGCAGTCTACAGCTCAACTAAGTCGTCACACTGTCATCTCCACAGTGACACACTCAGTACCTCTTCTAAGATGCCTCGAAATCTCTAAAATATAATTCTGATGTGTTCATTTTTCCAAGAATAATGAGCTACTTCAAATTGTATTGTGTAGGGCCAAGGCAGAATGTTTATAGATCGTAAATATTTTATTACAATGTACTGACTCACTTGCAACTACCAGACATCCTTTCCCTTGGACAATCGTCAGACTTGGGTTATTATTAGTTATACTTCAACTAACTAACCATAGGAATTTGAATGGAAACAACAATGTTCAATGAATAAAATTTTGAAAATTTAACGGGTTTCATTTGATTCCGTCGTCTACCTACGTTAATAAAGAATGATTGAGAAATGAAATGTAGTTTTAATTTTTTTTTTACTTTTTGGCCCTTGTGTTATTACTAGTCACAAATAGTCAATACTAGTTTCTTTGTTCCAGATGACCCCTTGGCGATGGTTGAGTTGGCTGTTACTGATATTAGCATGTCGAGCAAGCCAATTCGACAACGGTGGCCACAAAAACGCTATAACAGATATGAGCGACAATGGTACAGAACGCCTTGAAATAATAAACGGCACCCCAAATTATAGACTGATTAAACCAGACAAAAGTACACAATGGTTCCCGGAGCCACAGATCAAGCTGGACAGCTGTGTACGGCGCGCTCGATGTGAACCTCTCAACAGGACGATTTGCTTGGGAACCAAGCTACCCTACGCCAATACAAGCGTTCACTTAACGTTTCACGATAATCAGTACCAAATCCAGTCACAGCTGGAACTCTATAGAGAACTGATAAACGTGCCAAACTGCTGGGCCGTTATACAGCCTTTGCTTTGCTCGACTTTCATGCCCAAGTGCGATCGAGTCCTGGGCAATGATATGGTTTATTTGCCCTCTTATGAAATGTGCAAGATTACGATGGAGCCATGTTCCATACTGTATAATACCTCATATTTTCCGTCCTTCTTGAAATGCAATGCAACGTTGTTTCCTTCGAGATGCGAGAACGCAGTGAGAGAGTTGAAGTTTAATACGAGTGGGAAATGCCTGCCGCCCCTCATACATACTGACAAACCTATGCATTTTTATGAAGGTGAGTTGTGAGAACTTTCATTTGTAATACTTGACACTCGTAAAACTGTTTGATGGGATTCACATTTTGCTTCTCTTTTTCAGGCATATCAGGATGCGGTCTTCCATGCCGCGACCCGCTGTATACTGAAGACGAGCACCAACAGATCCACCGTCTAGTGGCGTGGGGCGCTGGCGTGTGCCTGGCCCTCAACCTGCTAACAGTCGCCACGTTCTTGATTGACTGGCGCAGTGCCAACAAGTACCCTGCGCTGGTCATCTTCTATATCAACGTGTGCTTTGCTGTTGCCTCTATGGGGTAAGTTTGACGACTCTTTTCAAACAATACTTTACCCATGTAAAAAGTTTGTAAAGTTATCATTTTGGGTGTGAATAAATAAATAAAATACTTAGATTTCCTGTCTGTAATAATCATGCATAGTAACAAAGTTTCATGTTCAGAACAAAAAGAATCTGAAACAATAGTTTTCAAACGTTTTATCAATGTTCATATTTTTATATAATTTTAATTTTATGGTATGACCACATTGACCACCGTATTTGAATGTGAACAAAAGTGTTAACAATGATTTGAGCTGTACTTTTATTGTCTCATTGTTATATTATAATATTAGATATTACGCTCTAGTTGAACGTGATGAATACATACAATGAAATAGCTATCAAAACAACTAGAGACTACCGGTCATACCTAGTGCATATTAGGATTACTATGATGAATTATAAAATAGACGATTCGGAACGATAGTTACGACCTGCGGCTTACCAAATCATTAAATCATATTCAAAAGTGCTTAGTGTTGCCAAAGCGCTGTTGTTTTGGGTCTGATCAATAAGAGATTTGATAATAACGGGTGTTAGAGGTTTCAACAAGACGGCGCCTCACTTCTAACGGCGCGATACGATTAATTTACTCACAGAAACCAGCCGCGGTGAATAAATGCCCGAAATCATATTCAATAATCTCATGGCACAACACAAATGCCACAAAATTATCAAATAAAGCCAATTCCCATGAATATTTATTTATTACCATTTTTGTTTTTTATTTTAATTAAAATTTCTCCGCCCGTACAAAAATATCCTTTATGTATTAGTATAGGTTAATTTTGCATTACTCTGAAATAACATGCACATACAATGGGGTGTTATCTAAGCTGATCATCATCATCCCGTGACAACTTGAGACCGGCGCAGCATATCTTTGTCTTTTATACAACATGGCAGCTGGCATCCCAGTATTCACTCCTTATCCATCCATGTCTACCCACCTCCATATTAATATCATCTAATCATCTAAAGCCCAGGATTACTTAGTTCAGGCACAAATCATGGGTGAATTTGACATATTTAAGAAAAACATTATACCTTTTATTTTTATCTTTATGACTTTTCCATCTATAATTGCTTGATTTTCTTCTAAGTATGCTCAAGTGACTTGAGTTTGAGTGAGCTGACTTATGATAACTTGTTTCAGATGGCTCATTCAGTTCGGCGTGGGATCTAGAAACGACATCGTGTGCTCAAAGGACGGCACTCGGCGGCAGGGCGAACCTTCTGCAGAGGAGAATCTGTCATGCGTTGTCGTCTTTGTATTGGTAAATTTCAAATCACTTGTCATTTTGTTTGTACACGCTGATCTCCGAAACCACCCAACCGATTTAAATTAAAGTTGTGTGTGTGTGGTTAGTTCCCACTTAAAAGATGGATAGTTTTGGACCCGATAGGAGGCGCTGTGTGAAGCAGGGGCGGGTCTCTATCCATTTTGTAATTGTAAAACTTTACATTTGACTTATATTCCCCAAGAGGAAAGGTAATTACCGAACGCAAATCTCTGATAAAAGTTCCCCTACTAGAAAATCTATAAACTATACTGATTTCAATAATTCCATGTAATAGCGTGACTAATAAACTACTCTATTTGTTTTCAGGTGTATTACTTCATGATGGCAGCTTGCGTGTGGTTCGTCATATTCACATATGCCTGGCATATGAGCTTTCGGGCTTTAGGTAAGTTATTAATTTTCAAAGCATTAGTTAACAACCAACAATATAAAACAACCCATAGATTTCACTGCCTTGCATTTGTTGGCTTATTTAACTTCATCACTTATCATAAGTCTACCATTGCATTGTATAAAAAAAAAAACAGTTTCAGTAAATTGATTACGCCTTTCTCCCTCAAACGTTCATTGTTATCTAGTCAATTTGTCATTTCATCACAGGAAAAATCCAAGACCGCATAGACAAGAAAGCAGCATACTTCCACCTTGTTGCGTGGTCGCTACCCCTCATCCTGACCATAGCTACAATGGCGTTCGGCGAGGTGGACGGCAGCAGTGTGACCGGCATCTGCTTCGTGGGCTACGTCAACCATCCCATGAGGGCTGCGTTGTTACTGGCGCCGCTGTCAGTCGTACTGGCTTTAGGCGGCTACTTCTTGCTCAGAGGTTGGTATGATTTTATAAAGATTCATAAAAGCAGCATACTTCCACTTAGTTATTTGATCTCTGCCTAACTATCGCGGCGATACCGATGGTGTTCGGCGAGGTGGACGGGAACGTGGCGCCGAACTATAGCTTATTTCCAAAAACTGTTAACTGTTCCTTATTCCTGGGTACAATGCCAACTTAAAACCACTCATATCAAGAGCAACAAAATCACGGTTAACTAGTGAAATGATTCAGTCCACGACGAGCTCCTTCAGAAAGCTACGCATAAACATGTTACAGAAATAAACATTAATATTTCATTTTCTTAAAACATACATTTATGTATAGGTAGGTAGGCAGAAACTACAGAACACCACCTGCTACTTTCTAGTAGGTTCTCCTTATACTCTTTTTGCTTCGTCCATATTCACACATCTGCACATTAATAGTTCTTGAAAATTGTGCTCTAAAAAACCGTTTATTTCCTTTAGGCGTGTTCTCCTTGATCGCGGTGCGCGTTTCAAGCAAGGACGTGATATCTCCGCGCGCCGCCAACAAGATCCGTCAGACCATCACACGATGTTCGCTCACGGCTGCGCTGGTCGCCGTCTTCATATGCGTCACCTTCGCCTGCCATATCTACGAGTTTAGAAACGCTGAGCTGTGGAAGGAGTCTTTTAAGAAGAATATTATGTAAGTTTTAGTACAGTCAGCGTCACGATGTGGGTACCCCCCTCTTGACAGCACCTACATTCCCTACGACTTGTGCCCGGTTCGTCACTGTCCCGGTTCGTCACTGTCCCGGTTCGTCACCAAATTTTTTTCCATACAAGAAGTCCCGGTTCTTCATCATAAGAAAACAAATGAATATTTCATTTTGAAGTGAAGTCCCGGTTCGTCATCAGTATAAATTTGCGTGTCAAAAAGTAGTGAGTAAGAAAAATATAGTAAGACTTAAATCAATTTATTTACAAAAACCGTGAACTAAAAAAAAAAACAAAATAATTAATAATAATTCCGTTAATAATTCCGTTTAGCTCTGACGTCAAGGATCTGGGTTTGCATGTTGACACTTGCCTTGATTGGCGTAAGCAGGTCGCGATTGTGAGCAAGAAGGTCACTGGAACGTTGCGGTCGCTCTACCGGCTGAAAAATATTCTCCCAACACACATTAAGGCAATGCTTGTACAGTCCCTAATCTTCCCCATAATTGACTATGGTGATGTGTGCTACTATGACCTGAATGCAGAGCTCCTCAATAAGCTTGACCGACTTCTAAATAACTGCATTCGATTCGTCTTCAATCTCCGCAAGTATGATCATGTATCTGCACATCGATCGCTGTTAAGGTGGTTAACCATCCGGCAGCGCAGAGCATTGAGGGCTTTGACAACCCTGTTTTCTCTTCTTCACAAACCCACTTCTCCTTCTTATCTGACTTTCCATTTTCAATACTTATGCTCTGCGCACAGCAAGAATCTTCGTTCATCCAATAACTGTCTTTTACGATGTCCTTCTCACCGCTCTGGTTTTATAAAATCTTCTTTCTTTGTCCAGGCGGTCTTCCTTTGGAATGCGCTCCCTCAGAGTATCAGGACGGTGACCAGTCGGTTCACTTTCAAAATAAAAGCTCGAGAGCATATTCATAAGAAGTTGGCAGATTCGTCTCAGAATTAAGTTGTTTTAGTTTTTTTTTCCCCTATCTTAACTTTATACATTTTGTTATATGTATGTATATATGTATTTATTATTATTATATGTTTATAAATATTTTCTAGTCTCTTTTTCTGTTTTTGCACCTACTGTGTATTGTCTCTGCATCACCCTAAGGTAGACTGGTAGAAAATGCCCAAGGCATTAAGTCCGCCTTTGTACAGTAATTTTACTTGTGCATAAAGTTTTAATAAATAAATAAATAAAATATTCTTCAATATAAATAAAATAAAAAAAGACGGGTGGCACTCGGAGACTGCCGCGGTAAAGCTATTGCATAGCATTTTTTATCAACTTATGTAATTATAATTATTTATTCACTTTCGTAGTGTCAGATATTGACAAGCCTAGGTTATTATTTTTAATCTACCGCTGGAGCTAGGAGGTTAGGTTGTATAGGTAAAACCTATTGTCAATATCTGACACTACGTGGTAGGCACTAGGTGTTAGGTTATTTTCGTTACGGAATTTCTGGATTCGGTCTCCATGCTCAAGGCCCGCGATAGAAGCTATGCAATAGCTTAAAAACTTTTTGGTGGTCCAGTAAGCGTCAGTTTAGATTACGTCTTTTGCCTGTAAAGTACTAGGCTATCATAAGTAAGTAGGAGCTTACTGCATCTGATACCTAACATTAAAGCATCAGTATAGAATACGTGTCTTGCCTATAAAGTACTAGGTTATCATAAGTAAGTAGGAGCTTGCTTCATCTGATACCTAACATTAATTTTACTTAATGTTAGTTTTATTTGCAACTTATCACTAATAATAACATTTACTAGGTTTTTTTTTTTCCCTGAGGTATTAAGATATAGTAGGGTCATACTTTATTAGGTTAAACTAACTATATACATTGATAATTAAAAACTATTAAACTAAAATAGATAAACTAACAACAAACTATAAAAGGGCATCGAAAAACTCCTCCTCAACACTGTCAGATGGTAATGTGCCCAAGAGACTGGCGGCGTTGCCACGTTGTATGGCAACACTTAGCCTCTGGCCAAAGTAAAAGCCAGCCCTTGGGTCACGGGAAGCGTCAACTAGGCGTTTCGAAATTTCCTTAAATAGGCTATGAGCACTCGGACCCCACGGCCCTAGAGTTTCAACCCCAAACGGCTCGAAAATATAGTTACCACACAGGTTTCTATATTTACCCCGCTTGAGGTTCTCTGCAGCCGCAGCGGCAGCACCAGCATAGCACGATGAGCTTGGAAGATGGGATGGCGCAAGAGTATCGACGCATGTTGCGTCCCATACTAAAGGCCTACCCATCTTCCAAGGAAACAAAGACATGCCATGCCGTCCGGTCTCTTGCCATCGTCGCGTGCCAAGCCATTGGGTTCTAAAACAGCTGGGACGCCGACGGTGACAAGAGCTCGTCGGATGATGTCGTTTATATTTGCGTGCCGTGCAAAACGGCCCGCACTTCGGCTGCATGACAGGCCGTGGTGACCGAGGTTGTTGACAGCTTCACTGCAGTGACAGCGATGAGGAGAACAGCAAGCGGCACCAAGGCGTAAAGAAACAGCGAGGCGGAAGGTTGTGTCGTCGAACAATGTGACTATGCTCGACGACGGTAGTGCGTGAAGCCAAAGACCCGACTCCCACTCACCCACAGCCCGCAGGCGCGCACGCTCAGATGTGTTCAGCAGATTGCTCTGAACTACTCTGCAGAGCGGCTCGTCCCACCGTCTCTGGGAAAATGGATGGTCGGGTTCTTCAGTATTCGGGCAAGCGAGTTTCCAAGCATCGATAGCCTCGGGCATGCACAGCACATCAAAATCAATCAGTGTGGAAGACAGGATATTCCTGATTAATTTCTTAGTGCCGTGGACCGAGGATATAAAAGCCGGTAAACTAATACTGGAAATTTTGCGGACGCCGAGTCCTCCCATGCGAATAGGAAGAGTAGCTTGTGCCCAAGCTCGGTCGTCCAAAGCCACATTTAAAATTGACGTTAGAGTATGTCTGATAATTTCATCCATTTTGCCCAAAAGGGGAGTGTGCTTCCATAAAGGGGAAGCACGAAGGCAATACGTTAATTTTGGACTGAAACAGCAGTAACGAATTATTGTGATGGCCGAATGTATGTTAATTTCGAGCAATCTTTCCGAAACATCATTAAAATTTTGAATTTTTTCCTCGATAAAATCGGGAAAAGAATTTTCAAAGATGGGAGACGGAGACCCAAGGAGACGAAGAGAGCTTTTTTCTGTAATCGGGGCTATGGCATTAAATTTTGATAGAGTCGGTTGTCTGTCGGTACTGTCCGCTACATAAATTTCACATTTTGAAAGGTTGAGGTCGAGGCCAATGGAATGAAGTTCATTTTTTAGGAAATTTAGATCTTTTAAAACAGAATCTACATCGCCCCCCAAGGTTCCATCATCTAGATACCAAACGTTAAATATGTAATTTAGCTGTCGAACAATTGGGTGAATAGCTAAACTAAAAATCGCTGGCCTGAGGGGGTCACCTTGTTGACAGCCAACAGCAGATTCCAAAAGGTTGTCCCGATACAGTAATTTAGATGGGTGTCTGTAACATTGCCAAAGAAAACTATAAATTTGAGGTAATTCTTTTTTAGTTTCTGTTAACAAGGTGTCCCTATTCACTGAATTGAAGGCGTTCTTTATGTCAACCTTCAGGATGACCTCACCTTTGCCAGAATTTAGGTAGGGAATAGGGAATTTACTAGGTTAAACTAACTATATACATTAATAATCGGGTTCTCTGCAGCCGCAGCGGCAGCACCAGCACAGCACGGTGAGCTTGGAAGATGGGATGGAACAAGAGTATCGACGCATGTTGCGTCCCACACTAAAAGCCTACCCATCTTCCAAGGAAACAAATACATGCCGTCCGGTCTCTTGCCATCGTCGCGTGCTAAAATTTTACTTTAATTCAAGAAAACTACTCCCATCTATGAATATCAGGGGTGCCTATGAAGTACCAGGCTATCATAAGTAAGTAGGAGTTTACCTCATCTGGTTGATACCTAACATTAATTTTACTTTAATTCAAGAAAACTACTCACGCCTATGAATATCAGGTGCTTAACCCTTTGACCGCCACGCTCAATCTTAAAAACCTGACCACCAGCGCCATGCCTATTTTTGCTATAATTTCTCGCATGATACTGTAGTGATGTGACCCCTTCTAACGATAAAATTATTGCTAAACGTAATATATTGAGTTTATTTATGATTATACTATACATTATGTTAAATCGATGAATTAAAAACGTATAACAATATAACAGACAGCTAATTGTGCCATGAAATTAAGACTGAACACAATACAATATCAATTTTTGCTTATCAAATATAATAAACAATTCAGAAATTTGACGCAACTAGTCGACGCCCTAAGACGTCAACGGCGACACCAAATGGTAGTTTCAACACATTTTCATTAAATTAATAGTGTTGTTCGTAACTGTTATCGATATTATAATTTAATAATAATGTTTTATGTTGTAGGAATAAAATAACTTTCAATTTTGCTAATGAATTTATTGAATTACTTACTTAACAATGTTCATAAGTAATAGGATTATACATAATCACTATATTGATACAGGTTATAGGTACATGACGGTAAATTGTAACTGTAAGGTAACTTCAAAAATATCGAAAACTGACTTAAAAACTTGTATTATTTTTTATTTTCATGATAAGGGCGGAAGCAGGTTACGCAAAGTGGTATTTTGCACTCTTCACACCAAAATCGCGAGTCACGCCTTTTACGATACACATGAGCGCATAATTTGCAGCGTAGTTTTTTTTGCTGTGGAAGATATGCTGGCATATGTTTAGCAGTATTGTCACCTAATAAACGAGCCGGATTTTCAAATGCACGGTTAGTCATGGGAAGTGACCTGCCACCCGCGTATTTGACAACGATCTGTTTAATTACTGATAACTGAAAATTGTGGTAGTGTAATGAACTGTTATTTTTTAACACCTTGCAATAGTAGAAGGAATTGAGCAAATGCATGTCGATTATGTGAAAAAAAAGCTTTTTATACCACTTCACTGTTTTTCTCATGCAGTTAATTGAACTTAGCATCATATCGTTCGTGTCGACTATACCCATATTTTTGTTATAGTCTAAAATGCATTCAGGTTTCATTACTGGTAAACTGGTTGACCTGTCGATTTTTTCACTTGGCCCTAATCTATCCTCATGGAATGTAGTCAACATATGCACATCTTTTTTATCATGCCATTTTAAAGCCATTATATTGGAAGTATATTTTGCGTCTCTTTCTCCTTTTTTCAATTTTTTAAACACTGGCATTGCTTTTCTATTTTTTCTCACTGTTCCACAAGCACCTATACCGTGACACTTCAAATAATTAAATAATTTAGGACTGCTATACCAGTTATCCATATAGATGTTTCTGTTAGTAAAGTAGTATCGTTGTATTAAAGTAGTAACAACCGATCCACTTATGCCTAAATCAGTATTTCGCACTATTTCAGTCTCATTACCCGTGTAAATTATAAAATCTAAAATAATTTTAGTGCTGACATCACATAAAACGAAAAGCTTTATTCCGAAACGATTTCTTTTATTTGGAAGGTACTGTTTAATTGATAACCTTCCTTTGAATGGAACCATGCTTTCGTCAATACATAATTTTTGATACGGTTTAAAGTAATCTTGAAATTTACATCGCGCATCATCAACTATGCCTTTTATTTTATGTAAGATGCTATCCCTCGGTTGCTGTGGCCCTGGTTCGGAAAAATGTAGCATGCCCAACAAAGTAGTGTATCGATTTCTACTCATAAGAGTTGTGAAAATAGGTGAGTTTAATAATGGATTAGTCGACCAATGTTCTTCGATACTTATACGGCTATTCCTAGACATTAACATTGTAACAGCCAGAAATATATAAATATCTGATATCGTAACATCTTGCCACGCCTGTAACCTTGAGTGATTTCTTAAATCAGTATTTAAAACAAAGTGTCGATGATATCGATTTGTATAATAAACAATTTTAGAAACTAATAATTCATCCACGAATTTCTCAAAATATTCAAGTTCGCTTGATGATGGTGACAATTGTAACGATGGTAAAATACCACTACTAAAGTCGTTAAATGCCTGATTATCCATTGTGTTCGGAAGTCCCGTCCACTGGAACTGAGTTTCAGAGCTCGAACTACCCTGACTTTCTTCTGTAACTTCCTCCTAAAATACAAAAAAGTAATAACTGTCACGGTGCTTGTCTACCATTATTTCAGCCTTTACACATTTTTTATTAAATAGGAAATAAATATGTTACCTCTCTCTCACTTTCTGTTTCGCAGTCAGATGAATTTATGTACACGACCTCGTTGTCGTCTACGCCTTCCAAAATGCGAATAAGTTCTTCAGTGTCCATTTTATATTATAAAATAGTGAAAAAAAATCGTGCGGATGCCAATTAGCAACTGGTACGTCGAAAAGAAACTTGTGTTGGAAAGCGGACATGTCGGTAGACTTGAATAAAATTTACCTTAAATTAATAATAACTAAACATTATAATTTCCTTTGAAGGTAGATTTTATTTTACTCTACCGACATGTCCCCACATTAATAAGAACGAGCCAAGCGTTTATGACGTCACTGGCGGACAACTTAAAGCGTCTTTGGCGTTCGCGATATGGATAAGTGTGCGTGAAATAGTGAGGTACGGTAGATATATCGATGTTTATTTTCATTTACCCACATTCTTGTAATATGTCATTTCAAATACCTACTACACTTGTTTTATAAATAAGTTTATGGTTTGTGATTATATATTTGGTTTAGTTTTTTGTTTCATTTTATTTATTTATTTGGGAAGTTAAGTAGTTCTTAAAAGAAAATAACATACAAATTTGACTCGTTTTTTTTATTTTGTACCGTGACAAACAAATACACAAAATCTATTATTTTTGTGTATTTATATCTATTTCATGACAGTGATTATGTTTAGCTTCATTTAAAAAATTTAAAATTTTAATAAAACAACTGGTACGTATGCAAGGTTGTATATAGCTAAATTCTTCACGTAATAATAGAGAAAAATGCTCATTCCGGTTGTCGTTTGAATTGTATGTTTCACAATCATTACATTTAGAATTTTTTGTTGCCGCCTGCTTAGTTGCAACAGATGCTTCATAAAGATCTTGAGTATCGGCCTCAAGAATATTTGGCGAGGCCGTCCATGCCCTCGGTCTTTTCAAATCTGAAAAAAAAGAATCTCTTCAAAAGATGGCCCATTCTAACTCAAGATAGAAAGAAGTGCAAAGGGATAAAATACTGCACTTGGGTGATACCGGCTCCATAAGTAAAAAAATGTTCTTGATTATTTTTATCTATTAGACAATTACGTACTTAGGTATATCTAAAATATGATTAAAACAACTTACCTCTATTTTTTTCCATATTTAACAATGCACACACGCACCAATTCAATTAGGAAGTTAACAGTTGCTTGTGGAAACATTCAAGAAATGAGATGGAGATCTTTACCTTCTATTTATTATTTACGGGTCTGGTAGAATATTCGAGTTGTTTGGTGGGGATTTTTATTTTAGATCTACCTCCTATATCTTTATTTTTGTACAAATGGCCACATCACTACATGACGATTTAAGTCGTCAATGGCGTTCAGTGTAATGCTTTAAAACTCAAATTGTAGTCTTTTGTTTTTCATGTATTTTTTTGATTAAAATAGGTTTTTTTGTAGACTTTTATGCATTGAGAATAAAGGCCTAGTCTATGCTTAAGCGTGATGTGTTGCTAAAACTATGCAAAGTAGTGTTCATTACTGTGTATTTTAATGTCAAACATAAGGCTAATAACTGACGCTTTAAAGAGTCATCGGCGTCTGAAGTTAAATCGTAATTAACGCTTTAAAGCGTCAATGGCGGTCAAAGGGTTAACAAATACCACAAGGCCTAACTCAGTAGTAAAAAAGATCCAGAACTGTTATTATACCTCCTTGAATTTATGCCAGCCTAGTACTTTTTATATGTTCACCCGTTTACTAAACTTGTGAAAATTCTCCTCACCTACCTACCTACCTTCTAATAAAAACATAACCCTTCCTTGGCAGTCGGGTAAAAATGAGTTGTATAGTTAGTTCATTTGATGATACTTTAGCATCGATGACGAAGCGGTACTACAAAAACAAAAATTGTTGAAACAGTTGTGAATCGTGATCTTATGTTTTTTGATGACAAACCGGGACAGTGACGAACCGGGCATAAATTTTCCCAACTGGGGTACCCAATTGATGCAGCCCACTGTACATAAATAAAATGTCAATTAGAAATTCCTATATAATTGATATTCTCCGTGTAGCACGCTATCTAAATATGTAATAGCGAAGCTTTAAGTTAGTTCCGACTTGGCTGTCGATATAACTTATCGTATGACAGATGCACTTTGCTGAAGCATTCATAATTGGTTACTAGCTACTCTTTTCTCGAATATTTGCTTACCCCAAAGCTTTGACCAAATTTTCCCTACTTCCCGGATTTCGAGTTCGATTCTATGCTTACGGACCTATCGCTCTTGATCACGAGCTACAATCTCAAGCGACATGCGTCTGTGGAGAAAACAAATAAAAGAAGTTGTTAAGAGCATGCTACGTGTCACCTTGAGGCCCGGACTCCACCAAAACGGAGACGTGCGGAAACCGACCAATCACATTGTATGAAATCTACACATCTCTCGTCTCTTCTGTGATTGGTCGAATCTTGCACATCTCTTCGCGCGCTCGTCTATGTTTTGGTGGAGTCCGGGCCTGAAGCTTGCAGAGCGACGTTACTCCAGCGAAGGAATCAAGTGAGGCCTGTGTGACATGTCGCCTGAAAGTGTCAACAGGTCCTTAGATTAGTCTGTATATACTAAACCTAACCTTCTTTTTGTTTTTCTCAACAGCTGCCGCCTGGAAGCTCTAAAAGAGCCTGAGAAGGAGTGTTCGACAGGCACCCGGCCGTCCGTGTCGGTGCTACAGCTGCGCCTGCTGTGCTGCTTCGCGGCGGGCGCGCTGATGGCGTCGTGGACCTGGACGCCCGCCGCCGCCGCCGGCTGGAGGCGCTACTTGGCAAGGTGTGGTACACATCACATGTGTAGCTAACACTTTTATTTTATGTTCTAGAAGAAGACTACAATTGGAGTCGTGTTCACTGAGTTCACACATAAAAAGTTTTAACATAATAAATGCACAACCTCTCGTGTGGTGACTCAATCCAAGAAACGGAACTACTTTTGTTCGATGACTTTTGGAAATTTAACGTTTTTTTGCCAGTTTCAGTGACTCTTGGAACTAAAGTTTTTTTTAATTTTATGATCTGAATCACCATACAAGAGGTTGTGCGTGTATTATGTTACACCTTTAGCCTTTTCTCTCAAAGTTCATTATAACAGGAGTAAAAAGTCTTTTGTTTTGTCTTAGTTTTTATAGTAAACTAGCTGACCCGCGCAACTTCGTTTGCGTCACATAATGCAATTAAATAATATTGCGACTACTCTACCCTACCTACCCTACTTACCCTACCTACCCTACCTAAACTACCTACCCTACCTACCTACCTCTACCCAACCTACCCTACCTACCCTACCCTACCTACCCTACCCTACCCTACCCTGCCCTACCTACCCTACCCTACCTACCTCCCTATTACCTACCTACCCTACCTACCTCCCTAGTACCTACCTACCCTACCTACCTCCCTAGTACCTACCTACCCTAGCCCTACCTACCTACCCTTCCTACCTACATTCCTAGTACCTACCTACCCTACCTCCCTAGTACCTACCTACCTACGTGACGTGGGCTATCAGTTGTGCTAATTTATTTAAAAACGCTTTTATTCATATTTTTTTCCGTGAACGCTGTCGAACGGGATAAAAAGTATCCTATCTCTCAAGTTGGATCGAAATGCACATGGTGTGCGAATTTTATTATAATCGGTTAAGTGGTTTAGGAGTCCATTGAGGACAATCATTGTGACACGAGATTTATATATATTAAGATTGTTTAACATAGGGTACAGTCCAGGTATAAAACTAACCTCGATAACAATAACTTATTTGAACCTTGAATAATGTTATGCAGATCCACCAAATTAAGAATCATGGTCAGCACCTTCCACCTTTACCAAATCATCGTAAAATAACGCTTATTTTCTTACACAGGAAATGCGGTTGTTCCGTGGAAGCGGAGGTGACGCGTCGAGCGCGCAAACACGAGCTCATCGCGCGTGCATATCGACGTCGCGGGGAGTTCGCCGCTAGAGGGCGCCTGTCCATCTCACTGGGAGGTTCGAGGCAGGACCCTGTAGGGCTCTGCATCGATCCCACCTCGCCCGCTGACTACCCGGACGATGCTAAACATGAGAGGTGAGTAGACTGTAGTATACCTCAATTTTGCAGAATAAACTTCAAAGTCCATTTCCAATCTTCTTACTAGAGAAAAGTGGGAATAGCCTACATTTATTTTAAAATGATAATTCATTGTGTCCCTTATTTCTCACAAATCAGCTCAATCAACTCAACCTGTCGCAGTCCGCTACTGGACATAAGTTTCTCCCAAATTGCGCCACCGTACCGACCTCCGCGTCCAGTTATTAGGTACATTTCTTCATGTTATTGAGCAAGCTGGTGGTGGAATTTTACTCACTTTCTCATAAAAACATAGTCTAATAGAAGTTTTGAATTCCAGCGGAGAGCTGTCGTCATCGTGGGCGGCGACGTTGCCTCGCTTCGTGCGGCGCCGCGACGCACTCGTGCTGCCGACGCACACGCATCATTCGCTCAGCTCCACACCAGACCGACGCAACTCGCAGGACTCGCAGATCAGCATCAGTCTACGTCACGTGTCGGTGGAGTCGCGCCGCAACTCGCTCGACAGCCAACTGTCCGTCAAGATAGCCGAGATGAAAACAAAGGTAGGCCGCCGCCGACCCAAACACAGCAAGGCCAAGCGCAAGGCCCGCGCCGCCAGCACTCGCAAGGAGAGTACCCCATCCATCGAGAGCCAAATAAGTCGCTACTGGCTGCAGGCAGTAGCTGCCAACAATGATCCGTCCCGCGAGGAGGTCAAATTCAGCTTCGACTGATACGAACCATATCGTGATATATATCCAAAATTGCAACTCATGCATAGCCGTATGGAAACATTGATACTTATAATAATGCAAAGTATCTGTGAATTGTTTACTTATAGTAATTTACACTAACTAGATTTAAGGATAAAAGTTCAAATTAGAATCGCATATGCCCAAAGGACTGCTAACTGTAAAGCGAAGATAGAAGCACAATGTTTTAGCCCTTTATTATTTTATCAAAGGGTTTGAATTTTCATGGGGCAAATTGATTTGTGGTTTATCATTGAACATAAGGAAACAAAGACTGATCAGAATCTCTAAGGAGTGATGTTTTATATTTCTCCTAAGTATAACAATATCCATGACAATGCATTTTTGTGATATCCATGACCTCGACAGTACATGTGCCATAAAAATAGCTCTTCAATATATTTCATTGGAATCTGACTGAAGTACTTGTAGCATGTAAGAATCAAGTTTCTTATCATAAATCTATTGTATTATATTATGAAATGAAGCAATGTTGAAAACTTTTAATGTTTAAATTTTTTACGAATTGAGCAATAAGAATTTGTTGCTTGTCCATAGAACTTGTGTACAAGATATGGTTGTGATACCAGTTTTTATTGTGAGGCTATATTTGGATGATGTGGACAATTACATCGCCACTTTATATTTTTACTATGTATTTAGTATTGAATGTTAACCTGCAAAAGTTATGCATCTGGCAGCTACAATAAGACTCACGTTTGTGTAAGACATTTAATTTTTACTAAGTCTGTGTTAGCTTTAAATTTTGATATTAATTTTGTATAAGTTTTACTACCAATAATTTACTTATAAATTTAATTGTAAAATAAAAATAATACTTTTTAAATTGTCTTTAATTTTAGTGCTTAGTACCTAATGAGAAACGCGATTCCCATCTTCAGGGTGTGTACCTGCCTAAAGGCTCGGCGCACACTGAGCAGTGTTCGACCGATTGATGATAAATTGATTCATAAGGAAATGAAAATAGTGTGCACTTCACTCGAAACTTCACAGCAAAGAAGCTCGAGCATTTTGCTGCTCAGTGTACGCTGATCGTAAGGATTAGGGAAAAAGACAATACTGCTTCTTAACATAGAGCATGCTCAGAAGGCAGTTACGTATTTTGTTTAACCATTTAACGCCAGAGCATAAACGCACGCGCGAGCCCTCCAAGCCAGGCCACAATTTCACCTATCATTTTTTCTCGTATTTGTGTCGTTTGGCGTACAGGGCACGCGCTTGCTTGTCACGTGACTGGCGGTCGAAATGTGTTATTCATCAGTGGCAGCGCATAGATGTGTAAAGAGGAGAGAAATGAAAACAGCGAATTAATTATCCATTTACCATATAATTGAGAACCAAAGCAAGCAACTTAATGTCCCAGAAATACTTTATTACCTTGTAATGAATGTCATGTATTTTATTTACTAGTGATAAAATCTATAGTAAAATAAAATATAAATCAAATCTACAATACCTATTGTACAAGATTTGTATAACTATTGGACGTTAACAATGCTATTAAAATAGCTTATTATCACTCATCCGCATTCCTAAATTATATAGGCAAGATAAGATGCAACAACTAATTTGCATATATTTGCTCCATGTAAAAGAAAATAGCGTATAACAAAATATTATGCAATATTATTCCATTCGATATTTTAATACAAAAATATATACACGCGATTATAACAAGGAATGAGAAGTCGCTTTATATCTCTTCAAATTGGCATTAACAGATAAACATGCTAAAAGCACATGTTTATGAAAATTCCAAACTGAAGAGAGTAATTAATTGTATGGGATGAAGTGTAAAATATCAGTATTTACATAAATTATCGAATGGAAAATAGAAGTGTACCTATCCACAGTAAAGGTGAACAGATTTATTATGCATTGTCATCACTATAAGGTACATTTAATCACAGATGCAAAATGGGTGGCAAGAATAATTTGTCTAAGTACTAAATCACTATAAAATAGGTCACATTTCAATATTCGAGTAAAACCAAATAACAATTGAAGATAAATCCTATGTAATTTATGGGGTGGATTCATGTTGCACTACAATAAATCGACATATTTTGTGATAAACATTGATGTATAAAAATAAAATAATAATATGACTATTCCGCTACCTCTGCTCGTTTAGAGAAGGAATAGGCAGCACTTTTATTATTAAGTAGAATAATAAGATACTATACGTAAGTAACTGCAACATTACATTTTTATTTATTGTCGTCATTAAAATTTATCTTCAAAGTTATTTGCTTATTATTTATTCTATTCCATGTTGTGAGAATGTTGTTTGAAATATGCTTAGAATTTGATGTTGATCTATTTTTGTTGATGAATTACAATAGTTCTCACAGCAGTATTTTTTTTTTACACGCTTTTTATTTTTTTGGAAATGAAGTAAAGATGTTAATCATTGACATAGACCGTTATTGATTATAAAGCTAATTAATTGTAATTTTATCATAGCCATTCTAAATCATAAAAATGCTGACCAGCATGCATAGTTAAAAGATAGGAAAACAACACCAAAAGGAACATAATAATTTCAAGTATATAACACTTACTCTAAAGCAGCAAAGAATGTAACATTTGCATTTGCCACTATTACTTATGCTTATTTTATAAGTCAAAATTGCACGATTCTATTACAGAAAAACTCGATCTTTGGTGCTTACGAACTAAATATAAAGAAAAATCACAATCGACAAAGTAAATTCGGTTTAAAACCTATCAAATAAAAATGTAAGTACAACCAAAAAGGAACAAACAATAAAAATAAACAAAACAAAAAAAATCTTATGATTATGTGCAAACTTAGAACGCAGACGCGATTTATGTGTAATGTGCACGCAACTAATTACTATATTGTAACCTATATGAGCTACCTCTCGTCCCAGACGACAAATAATATCTATCTAAATAGTAACAAAATTATCTAGTAATAATGTCATATCACACGATCACAGCAGTCTTTCCTACGATGTCCTCGCCTTGCGTATATTCTTCTTTTCTGCATCAGTGAAACCAAGAATGTTCTCGATGGCGTTGAGGTGCCCCTGGTGGTTCTCGGGATCAGTTAGGAAGTAATAGATGGCCGATTTTAGGAACTGCAATGTCACTTCTGGATCTACGTTGGTCTTGCTACCCTTCTGCGACTCGACAATGCGACGGTACATTGCCTGTAATAAATACAGAATTGTGAGAATCTTCATTTTGCTGTAGTGTATGGAGGCATGCATGAGGAGCTCGTGGCTAAACAATAACAGCCGCTCGGGTCGATCTTTAGGTTAAGCCGTGCTTGCCTAGGTTGGTCTGTGGATGGGTGACCACCCATTACATACCGAGTTTCCTCCGTGCCTCGGAAAGCACGTTAAGCCGTTGGTCCCGGTTGTCATTTGAAGATCTTTGACAGCCGTTAAAGTAGTCAGTGGCCCAAAAAGTCTGACAACCAGTCTTACCAAGGGGTATCGTATTTCCCAGTAGTAACTGGGTTGTGGAGGTCAGATAGGCAGTCGCTCCATGTAAAATACTGGTATTCAGCTGCATCCGGTTAGACTGGAAGCCGACCCCAACATAGCTGGGAAAAGGCTAGGCAGATGATGTATGGAGGCATGCATTCTACCTACTGACACCCAACACGAAACATATTTTGGCTGAGTTGAAGATGGTATAGGAGATTTTTCAAAATAACGTAAATAGTAAAAAATTTTTTTTTTTTTTAAATCGTTTCTGGTTTTTGTGGGACATTTATTCAAGTTTTCAAAACCGTCCTTAATTTTTGTGTGCAATAAGCGGTTGCTGAGATATTGATGGGTAAAAACAAAAAGATTCTTTTCCATTCAAAATTCGATATCTCAGCGAGAAATTATCGTATCGAACTTTTTAAAAAAGCAAATTCAAGATGAATAAACAAGTTATCCGATAGATATAGTGGTTAAGTTGAAAAAAAAAACCAAGTTCGTAGACCAAAAAAAGAAACGAAAAAATTTCGTTTTTTTTTTTCAATTTTCATTAGGATTGAGCGGGACACATTGCTTGGAATTTTTTTTTATCGTAAGATCTCATAACTAGAAACTTCAAGCTTTAAAATCCTTTTTTTTTAATTCCTGTACGACCATTTTTAAGGAAAATACAGTCGCTTGAAAAATCTTAAAAAAAATGTTTTTTTTTTTGATCCCTTAATTTTTTCCACTAGTGTATGTACTTTACAAACACAATCGATGTGTCAGTAGTATTTTATAGAGAATTTGAATACCGTGTATTTGCTGCGTCGTGTCGTGGATCGTGCATCCCGTTTGCAATACCCAGCATGAAGAGTGGAAAGCTTTTATAATTTGACATCATTATTGCTGTTGAGATGATTGTTTTGTACAAGTTTTATAAACCTATTTAGTGTCAGCCAAAAAAGATTAGTGTGATGACAAAATCTTTGATTATAATATCTATAGGAAAAAATCAAGATACTATTCAACAACATAGGATCTATCTACATAAATACAACAATGTCCAGACACCTACATTCATTGGATGATAATAAAGTAATTGAAATTTCTCAAAGGGACACAACCAATGAATGCAGCTGTCCTTACATTTCGACTTAGAAACAATAATGAAGGAACCTAATTACCCAAAACCAAAAGAGGCTGTTTCAACCAAATAGGTAACATGCGAAGCCAAGGTTAGGCGAGAAATAAACCAAAACGGGTTAGTTTTTGTAAAGCCTTGCCAAAGAAAGTGAATTAGTTGTAAGCCTTCTATTAATACACTACAATCTATGAAACTATTTACAAGAAAAGTAGAAAACAAAAACTTTAACGCCTGCCTATCCCAACAAAATAATAAAATATTAATTGAAGAAAAAACCTATAAAACAAGGCGACACGTGATTCCAGGTTTAAATAATTAAAAAAAAATTGGAATTAAATAACATAAACACAGTTTAAATCAATATCTCTCAGAACCTGTGTAGTAAGCAGGGTGTAGTATACAAAAATAAAAATTAATGTGTTCAGCAGTACTGCCATTTGTCCGGTATAAAAATCCAACCTTTCGAGCTCCTAGGACCCATAAAGAAACAGCCTCCTTTGCACTTAGCAGTACTTGTGACTTTGCTGATCGGTCCTCTGTGAATGCCGTGTCCTGTAATGCACTACACGTTAAAGCTTGGCACATGTTAATCGCCACTACATGCACACATTGCACACACTAACACTAAATCTGTGTACAATACTGTGGTTAATTTAGAATTCAAAACGGTTAATCAACTTGAAATGGTGACTTAATCTTCTATTTCTAAAGTTTTCATATTAGTTTGAAAATGTTATTTGAAAATGATTTTAGAACAGGATAGTGAGAATGTTTATCACTTTGAAAAATGTCCATTATATTATTAATAATTTGTAGAAAAATCTGAGGCATACTTGCACTACAAATCATTAAATGTGTTCAGCGCTTAACATTATGTTTGTGTCATCTTCACAACATTGTTATTAACAGAACCATGATGTAGTTTAGTTTTAAACATATTTCATGATTTGTGGTGTAAATGGGCCTAGATCTTAATAAACTGATCAGATTAACTTTTCAATGTGATAGTACAACATTTATAGTGATTTTAGGTAGGAATGATAAAATGGAAGGTAACTCACTCGAACTTTCTCGAGCTCAGTCTGAGTAATCTGCAACTGCTCCAGTAGTTCCTCTACAGACACGCGGCTGACTTGCCCCTGTGAAGTACCAGGCTCATTATCCTGGAAATGTTAAAAGAAAGAAGATGTAATTACTGTATGATAGAAAATCAGCATTATGCTGCTATATTTATTAAATGTATGTATAACATCTTCTAAATATATTATTCCAGAAAATCATTTTTTTTTAAATATTATTAAGGAGTAATAAAACAGAAGAAGAAGAAAGTACTTCAATTCTATTTCAAGGTGCGACTAATGATGGTATCTGTTAATTCAGGTGTTCCTAAGTTTACATTGCTATGTTTACAATTTATATCAAACACACTATTGCACCTCTTTTGCTCTTGCTTGCCTTTTTTGTTCTTATACACTAACAAGATCAAGAATTCAGATGGCTTACCTTCTCTAGCTCAAACTTGGCAGCCTCAACACCTTTATTGTACATCTGCAGGTAGATGGCTCGGTGCCTGGTCTCCTCCTCCTGCAGCTGCTTGCTCACCTCCTCCAGCTGCTTCTCCAGCGAGTGGATCCTATCCTTAGCTTGCTCGTAGTTTGGCAGTAACTCACAGTAACGTGTGTTCACATCTGCTAACTTCTGCAGCAATGATTCCACTTTATCATTATGCTGTTTCTTCATTTCTTGTGTCTCTCCAACATGAGCCCTTATTATATCCTCTATCTTCTTCTCGTAATACAATATTAAACTACGACGCTCCTCATCCCCATCTCCTATTTCAGTCATACAGGATGCCTCATGTGTCAGCATGTGAACAGATTCTTTGGAATGTAATGATGAATTTGTGAGATCATCAAAATGACCGGAGTCAGTGAATGAGCCTTGCATTTCATTGCGACATCTGGTTGGTGTTTGGTTTTTGAACAACGGGCTATCAGTGATGTCAAATGATCTGCAAGCATCCCCATGTTTTGGGCTCTCTTGTTCAATAGAAACTTCATCAGCGTTTTCCCTTATTGTGACTATTTCACTAGAGTTAGATTTTTCATCAGGTGAACATATTGATGCTTTATACAGTCGTAGTTCTACAACCTCTTTTGTTAGTTGGAATATTTCACTGTCTTTTTTGTCTAGGTCTTTTTTGGCTTGGCTTAGTAAATTTTTGAGACGTCTTATTTGTTTCTGTGCTCGTTGAGTGGGTGTTAGATATTCTTCCCCAGCGAGCCCTGCATGTGAAGAGCAATGTAAAACATACCGCATGGATCTTCCACTAAATGTAGTGCCGTTGAATGGTGCATAACCGGCATCAACGGAGGCAGCTGTGGCGGCACTTCCATAACTATGGAGAGATTCATCATCAGGAAGGTCTTCAGGAGAGCCAGGTGGAGTGTGAGCAGAGTCAGTCATGCTCATTTTCCTGTCTAAACCACTCTCCTGTGGTTTTAGGCAGGATTTCTTTGGCTTTTGTAGAGGATTTGAATTGAATGACTGAAAAAATAAAATTCAAAGTGAAACTAAATATGCTAAATGAAGTTTTTTTTGTTATCACACTGTTTGAAAACAAATGCTAGCTGGGTAAACTCATTTTTATTTTTAACAAAATAACATTTATTTATTTACTCATATTAACCTCAATTTCTAAACAAACGACTATCAAAACGAAACTGTTGAACGTTATAAAAAATTAAACATATGCGTGGCTTGGCTACTGTCGCTATGGTAATGTTTCATAAATTATGGAAAGAGTCTGGTTGGGAGGTTACTTACATGGCTTCGCTGGCGATGGCCAGGCTCCTGGAGTCGTGGCACATCGCTGCGTTGTTTCTGGTGTGTATTTTCCGTGATTACTGGTATTAATTTTCTTGTTGCCAAAGGCGAGCGCTGCACCATTTTCTCCCCGCGCAGCCGCAATGAAGAGCTGCGCCGGAAGTTGCCGGTGACATTACTCGCGCAGCAATGTTCATCGTGGAAGTCAGCGACCCTTCTACTATAATTCCTGTTCATTGTCTTCAATTATTTACATCAGCGTACCGTACTAAAAGAGAAAACAGCTGTTTGTAACCACTCTTGCGGCGTAATGAAACAAAACGTTATCGTAATGACATTTCAGGTTTTTTCAGTGCGATAAGCGATAATATAGCATTGGTATTTTTGTATGATGCCACATTTTATTTACGATAAAAATAAATAATCACTTTCTTCATTTCACAACACTATCAGATCATAAACTTACTATAGGTACAGATAAAATGAATGTGAGCCCAGTAGATTTAGATTAGTAAGATTAAAAAATGCACTTTTATTAAAATAAATACACGTGTTAACTTCTATGTGCTCTTTCTGCGTTTAAATGCTGACAATGAGACAGAAGTTTGCGCTACCAATAACAGCTAAAATAATATTTATTCAGACAGTTTGTACCTTTATTTTTACTATTGTTGTTAATACAATAATACTAAGTCAGCATTCTTAATGAACACTACCTATTCATACTGACATAAAAAAGCACTAAGCGTTCAAGCAAATTCCCAGGCCGCCAAATGTGGCCTAGTTCCCGCATTCAACGTGGAAAACTGTCCTTCGCGAATATTAACTACATGCAAGTCGCGCAAAATGTAGGAAGTAGGTAGATATACCTACTTCCTACATTTTTTTTAAATTAACTCCGTAAGGCAGGTAGCAGCTAGGTGGGTTAATGAAATAGTCACGTAGGGTTGCTTGAAAGGTTGATAGTGCAGATCTGGTCTGCACTTTCAACCTGCACCCTGCGGCAGTGCCCACCTACCTAGGTATAGCTATCAATTGAGGAATTGGGGAAATAAGTAAATTAGGTATAGGTTTGAGTCCCATCGAGCCACGTAAGTAGGTATATGTACGTAGGTAGGTACTGTTTTTTAATTATTAAATGGTTACCGACAACGTGGACATTTTGTTGATCAAAGTAAAAGATTGTTTTCACGGTGTTCAAAGACTTTATAAAAAAACGTTAAGTTAACTTTTAATTGTATGACTAGACTGTACAGTCGAATTATTACGACATCATTCACCGTTGCAAAACGCGCTAGCAAATTATTATCTACTTACAAAATATTGCGAAAATTTACGAATAAGGCAGAGTAGTTAAAATCTTTTGTGTATAATTAAAAGATTTTTTTCGGAACTATCCGAATTTCATCATCTATTACAAAGGCGGTCCTAGGGGAAGGGTCACAGGGGTCATGAGATGAGATGAGATTTTTGGATTTGGCCCCCCAAATCCAAAAATCATGTCATGATCCCTTCATGGAGGGGCAAATACACGCCAAATTGATACTCCTCCGTCCCAACCAAATTCCTGGCTACGGTCCTGTGAGACCCCCCCCCCCCAAAGTCTTAGGCTGGGACCGCGCTTGATGACTGAAACATTGTAAGTACAGAAACAACAACAATAACAGTGAATCTGAACATAAAGGTGGGTACTGACCAAAGTTACGAGGTATAATGTTGCTCGCTGGTTTCCCCGTAACACGACGTACTGACTGCACGAAAGCTCGCTGTGTAATATGTTACATTACACCTCGTAACGTTGGTCAGTACCCATCTTTACATTACACGCGAATGCTCCCGGTTCCCGGTGAGGCTGCGCCGTAAGTTTTTTAAGTCTATAATTACAGAATTATAAGTACATAGCTACTCATGTAGATACTTCTAATAGTAACTAGTTTTTGCAATAACAAGTTCCAAGGTTCCAACAAAAATATTTTAACGACTTCTCACCATTGGATTAATTTCCTGGCAGTGGCAGGCGTTCGACTTCAATAGCTAATTTATTTCTAATTTGTCATCGCTTTGTTCATGTTTCATACATTATTAGCTTATTGTTATTTTCACATGTTTTTAAAATGTGCTAACGTTTGTTTGCTTGTCTTCTGATTTGAATTTTCAATAGGCAGGCAATTGCTCTGTGTGTTGTTGCCATTGACAGATAAACTGCCAGTTATTGTGGTTTTTCTGTTAATTTTATCGTATGGCCAATACGCGATAATCGCAATTTTTTTGGCAAAGAACAGCTATTTAATTTGGTTAAAGCTTGCCACTAACGGTAAAAACGGAGCCAAAACTTTGGTTCCAAACACCGAATGTACCTACCACTAGCATAATGATTATTTTGGCTGACTACGAAATTGTTGCTTAAAATTAAATTATGCAAGTTTTAAAGATACGCAGCGCGAAGGTGAGAAATTACGCGAAACATGAACAATAAATGTTTAAATTATTTAATTTGATTGTCTATTCTTCAGACAATCTATTCAATTCTATCTAAAGGATTGGGCTGAAATAGCTCTAGACAGAGAAAAATGGAAAAAAGGAAGGGAGGCCTTTGCCCTGCAGTGGGACACAACAGGCTCATAATAATAATAATAATTCTTCAGACTGTTTGAAGCTTTGATTCGAAGTAAGTAAGCATTCAATTAAATATTATTAAAATTGTCTGTTGATCAATTGTGGAACCTGTTGGTATTCGGTAGTTTCGTCCATATAAAGAACACTACGCGGTGCTAGGTGCGAGGCTACGCACGGTTTCGTAAAGTAACACGATTGTATTTTTTTGTATTTTGGAGAATTTGGAGATCGTAAAATATGTAGGAACGGAGTATTGTACTCACTAATTATTAACGCTTAATTCGGTTCTCAACCTACTTACCAACTTCCAACCGTAAATGCCTATCCGTGTTACGATAGGACGCAGGTATTAGGATTCCGAATTTACAGAAATAACTTATTGTGTTTGTTTTTTATTGGTTATAGCTACAATACAAATATTAACTGCAATGAATAGGAATACTTTGCAAAATAATTAGAAACATTATTATCTAAGTACTTGCAATTAAAGAATTACCTTGGTGTTAGAAAGTCAGCACTTAATATTCAGAACGAATTAAACAAAATATGCACTTGAATCGCATCTTGAGTCCAGAAAATAAATTAGAGGTTTAATCATATAAGCATTTCAAAGTAATAGAGATCATTCATTGGTCTGTTCTGTGGTATTTACAGACGCCAGCACATCAAGCTACTACAATCTGTCAAATTTCTTTAATAGATTTTCAACTTTATCACTAAGCAAGCATTTGGTTCAAAGTAGACTGGGAAAATTTGACAGTGGTGCCGATTCCCTTGTATACAATCTAAACCAAATTTAAGTTCAATGCATCTTTTTCTTTCTATTTCATTAAGTCCTGTCAAATTAACCAGCGCCTAATACAAGTTTAGACGTGATTAAAAAGTTGACTACTAAAATTACATCAAATTAGGTCAGGTGCTGACTAATTTGACAGGAATAAACTAATATTTATCTTCTGTCCTTTTCATAATGAAATAGAACGAAAAAGATGCACTCAACTTAAATTTAGTTTAGTTTGTGAACAAGAGAATTGGCTCCAGTATCGGATAACTTGATATGCTGTCGTCTGTACATAATAATTTTCAGCGGCGTTTATAAATTAATACCTATGGAATTAAAAGTGCCTACATTACAACGAAGTTAGTCATAATACCAGCTAATTGACATGGGAATTACGAAAATAAGAGTTTTAAACGATTTCATCGCGATCATTAGCCGAGACTGCTATTAAGCAATTAATTATTTTTTGACATGGTAACGTAATACTGAGTAATGAAATAACTTTGTTCATAACCCAATTAACATGGCATTTGCGAGCTAGAAAAAATGATTGCTAGGTTAAGAGTAAATAGTCAAGCAAATATTCTTTAGGTATGTAGGTAAAAAGTAAACGATTGCAGTTTCTAGGTATGTAAGAGCCTAATTGTTAAAAGTAGGACGACAGTGATTGACGTAGATAGGCTTTTGTTTGTATGTATTGCTGCGATTTCGAGATATTCTGTTAATTAACTAAAATCAATCAGTTTTTTCACTGTACGACTGTACGAGATACTATGAGTAGATAGCTATGTTAGGCCTAGCGACTTCCAATTCCATTACAGTTTTTACCGTTGTCTTTGAATTACTTGGTACTTATTCGATCAACTTCTTAGAGCATTACGTAGAGAGCTGATAGTACAATATTTTTGAGTTAAGATCATTTGTAAGTATATTTTGTATAGGTTATGTTAAGTAACAAAAAAATCGAGAAACCCTTGGTTCGTTTTCGAGCCTGACGCAGCTAATAGGCATCGCGGCAGACCGCAGACCACCTAGAAAACGTCGGAACAAGCTGGACAAAAACTTATTAAAACAATGGCCTGACTAGATCTGCAGAAGCAAGATGGTGCAAGCTGGTGTTAACCAAATAGCTGCGCAGGCCACAGGGTTCGGTTCCTAGCTCAAGCAATGTGTTATTGTATCAGACCGTCTAGCCTAGCCTTTCTCCAACTTTGTTGGGGTCGGCTTCCAGTCTAACCGGGAGCAGCTGAATACCAGTATTTTAACACGATACCCTGTCTCAGTATGACATAAAGGGTGTAAACAGACTCTTAACGAAGCCGAAAGGCACTTGTTCTCCCCCTCTTTGCGACCATTTTTTTATTCTAGACCATACCTGGGAACCTTCTAGTTACGGAGATATTGGGGGCCAAAATTCTAGCTTTTTCACAAGTTTTTTTTTAAATACATGTTTTTAATGTAAGATTTTTACTTTAAACACCTCCAGGATCCCCTTACTATTCAATCCAACCATCAGCACATTGTTTTGAGTGCGTTACATTGAGTCCTACTGAAAAACGTGATTTTTCAACCCAAAAAAAAAGTCGTTTCCCTGCACTAATTTTTGCGTAAAGTTACTTAATTTGATGTACAGAATGCTTGGTTGAAGGCTTCGTGAAGAGTCTGTTTACACCCTGTATACTGGGTGGAAGGAAAACTGACGCACAAACGTTTACTACGGATTCAGTACATTATTCTGATCCCTCACATTGTAATTCTCAAAAAAAACAGCATTTTCCCACAAAAGTGCAATACCTACACCAGGCAGGGGTCACCAAATGGCGGACCGCGGTCTGGATCCGGACCGCCGACCTAGTTTGTGCAGACCCTAAGTAAACAGTACGCACGGCGACTAATTAAGCTATACAAAACCAGTTTAAATGCGGATCTTGGTAACCCCTGACCTACACAGTCAGAATGTATGAAACGACTGATTTTTAAACTTCATTAGGAGAAAATGGCGTTGGCAATTTTTGAGATGGGGAAAAACAATTGAACTCGCGACACCGTTATACGACCTCTTTCGTTGCAGAGTTAGCCGTATTGCTACATATTACAAGCCCAAAATAGATACAGTGTAAGTATAGTCAAATGTATAGCATTGATTATCATCATCAACATTTCAGCCAAAAGACGTCCACTGCTGGACATAGGCCTCCCACAAGTGTTGCATTGACCGGTCCCATGCGACTCGTATCCAGCGGATCCCCGCAACGTTCACCAGGTCATCGGTCCACCTAGTGGGAGGCCTTCCAACGCAACTTTTTCCGGTTCGCGGTCGCCACTTAAGATCTTTACGGCCCAATCGGCCATCCGTTTTGCGAGCAATGTGTCCTGCCCACTGCCGCTTAAGTTTGGAAATTCTTCGGGCTACGTCGGTAACCTTGGTTCCCTTGTGGATATCCTCATTTCTGATTCGATCACGCAAGGAAACACCGAGCATAGCCCTCTCCTCTCTTTGGGTGACTTTAAGCCTTCTGATGAGGCCCATTGTGAGCGATCACGTTTCGGTCCCGTATGTAATCAAAGGCAACACGCACTGATCATAGACTTTTATCTTGAGACACTGCGGTGAGTTGGACGAGAAGATACCACGCAAGCTCCCGCACGCTGCCCAGCCGAGTCGGATTCGACGATTGACCTCTTCCTCGAAGTTAGACCTACCTAACTGGACCGTTTGTCCCAGGTAGACATAATCATCTATTACTTCGATTGTAGAGTCTCCGATCTTGATAGGAGTGGGTGTTACATGGGCATTCAACATGACCTTGGTTTCATCCATGAACATTTTCTTGTCGTGCTTTCTTTCGGAAGCTCTACTGAGGTCATCTAGCATATGTACTGAGGTCCTCCATGGTCTCAGCCATGACCACTATATCGTCGGCAAACTGAAGGTGAAGGTGGAGATGTACTCTGTATGATGCCATTGACGTTGATGCCTAGCCCTCTCCAGTCCAGAATCTTGAAGACATCTTCCAGTGCAGCGGCGACGACGTCGACGTCTGTCTCACACCTCGCTGCAGAAGGTTAGGTTCCGAGATCTGGTCCTGAAGTCGGACTGACATGGTGGCGTTTTTGTACAAACACTTCAACACCTCGATGTACCGATAGTCGATAGCATTGATAGCTCTTCCCTATCTTACAGCTTTACCTAAACTAAACATTACACAATATTAAGTAAATAAATTATAATCACTCGCATGTTAATAACTTTATTCTACTGCGTTACGAATGTTAATGTCATAAGTTACACCCTTTATCTACAATCAATTTTATTATACATAACTAATGAACGAGAAATAATTTTGTAAGCATTACTTACACATAATTATGTTTAGTAAGAGTTATTAGTGAGTTAATTAAATGGCATTGCTGGTCTATTGGTAACAAGAGCTTTTGCTTAACATGAGGCCGGGGTTCGATTCCCAGGTTGAGATATGGTTATTCATCACGAAAATATCAGTACCAGCTTCAGTTTGGTTTTGTACCTGGTTGGTAATGAGATGCGATGAGATCATAACGGGTGAAATGTGGATTTATTATAGGTATACCTCGGCCTAACCCAACCCTAAAGCCTAACCCTAGAAATGGGCGTAATATTACATTATAAAGCACCATATAACCAGTCTTGTATGTACCTTTGTCTGTACTGTATCAATATGTACAGTCGAACAAGCTATTTGGTATACACGCAGAAATATTCACATAGGTTTGTTCATGAAGAGTTAGTCTCTTAATCACAAAAGCTTTATAAAATAAAATTGCAAACAATATTGTCAGTGTAGGTATACCAAATAGCTTGTGCGAACGTACTTGACTTACTAAACTAGCCGATTTAGACTGTACATAATTTAATTTATCCTTAGACTGAGAAAAGAAACGATAGTTGGATATATTCAGCTACCATTACCCCACTTTATATGAAGTAGCGGTTAGCTAGCCTACTGCCCAACCCTATCTGATAACAGTTTACCCCATTCGTTCCTGAAACCTATCTTAACGACTTGCGAGCTATGATGGAGCCTTAGATGTACACACGGCGGCACATCAAGCTTTACATTTGCAGTATGACGTGGCCTCGCTTTGTATATATTTTCTGTACAATGAGAGATCCACATAAACTGGTTTTGTATAGCTTGATCAGCCGTCGTGCGTACTATCGAGGTCTACTGACGGTTTGCCACTTTTCACCCTTATGCTCTAAGTGATAAGGTTGAAAAGTGGGCCACCGTCAGTGAACTCGATAGTATGTACCTACCTAAGTTTCTACTGCTACATATGACAATAGTAAAGTTACGAATGTATACATATAGTAACTAAAGATTTCTTACTATCATTAAAATTTTGCTAAGAAGTTAAAAGCCGCGAAGCCACATTCTGATAAGTTATACAGGGTGTAAACAGACTCTTCCCGAAACCGTCAACAAGCATTATGTATGTACATACATACATGAAACCAAGTGTACGCAAAAATTATTGCTGGGAAAGAACTTTTTTTGGTGAAAAATCACGTTTTCCGGTAAGACTCGATGTAACGCATTCAAAACATCGTGCTGATGGACGGTTTGAATAGTTTAATACACTAACATGTATTTAAAAAAAAACTTGTGAAGAAGTTGGAACTTTGACCCCAAATATTTCCGTAACTAGAAGGTCCCAGGTATGGTCTAGAACAAAAAAATGATCGCAATGACGGGGAGAACAAGTGCCTTTCGGCTTCGTTAAGAGTCTCTTCTTCTTCTTCTCTTCTTCTGTACTATTAGGTACACCTCTGCTTAACCCTTCGAGGATTACAGGCGTGATGTTTGGTTATGTATGTGTACACCGATATCCAACGAAAGGGTAGGCAGGACAGATGTGCAGGGGTCGCAAAGGTTGGAGGTGGAGAGACATAAGTAGTGGCGACAATAAATTCCATAATCTTGAATAAAGCATCTTGAATTGTTTGTAATCACATAATGGAATCAATCAATGTTACAAACACAATGCATAACACTTTTACGTGACAAAACAATAAAGTGTCCAACCGATTGTTTTGGACAAAGAAATCACTTTGGAAGCAGTTCACCCGTCACCGACTCCTATGTTACGAAAACAGATTCAATTTACTTGACTTATTGAACAAGAAGATTGATTTTGAACCTTATGAATAGTGTACGTTCGTAATTAAAATCCGATGTGTATAAGAAATAGAAATTTTAAAGGTAAAAAGCCTCTAATTAAACATTTAATGAGCGAAGTTTACGCTCAATCGCTTTTGCATCATTCACGTTGTTTAGATTCCACACGTTTAAATTATAATAACGTCATGAACAAGTGGAGTAATTTCCGTGGCAACTCTCTAAATTCTTACTTACTTATGGTTCACATGAATTGTTTTTCATATCTATGGTTTCACCAATAGACTTGTTATTAGACGTAGCTAAATCTTGTTCAAGGCCTATCGTATTATTTGAAATTAAGCGTACTTAGAGAGCTACTATATTATTATTTGTTATGATGCAGCAAAACACGAACGTGATTCACACTTAGCGAATAATCTGGAACGAATATCGCGCTTTATTTTTTGTTAAATTGGCAAACTGAGCGACTAATCTGAACATCAAGAATGACTTAGAAACAAGTTCAAAACACTTACCGGATACACTCATTCACGGAAGGTGTCTCGGCTAACATAATGCCGCGAGTGAAACATTATTTATTGTCGATTGAAAGTAAAATGAAATCAATCATACTCACTAATTGCATCTTGCACGAATTTTCCAATCTCCATAGAAAACATTCTCGAAGTAACATGAGCAAAACACATCGTTTACGACACAGTTGCAGTTTGGAATACGTCACAAGTCGGTCGCACAGTCGTAGTCGTTGTCGTTGGGAAAACTTAGTATCAACTCGAACATCGCAAATTACATAGAGTAAACCATCCACGTTAACTTTTACGCTAAGAATGTTGCGGCAAGTTGTCGAGGCCCGGAGCGCAGTGCGTGCTTGGTCAATGTTTGTTCACGGTTTGTGGCGCCGCCGCCGCCAGCGCCCCTCTGCGCCACGTTGACGCAACCCGTGCGCTTGGTAAATGTACTCCATTATAGTCGCTAACATTACAACACAATACCTGCTGGAAACGCATAAAAACGTGAATCGAAGAAATGGACCCGTTACCTTTTTTGTTACATCAGTGAGACGACGATGTCTTGAGAACCTGAGCTCGATGCCTCGATGCGCCATCTGGTGGTGTTATGTAGCGTCTACATCCGCTCTAGTTGCAGTTGCCATTATGTAAGATCCACTACCTAGCGGTTCTGTAACATTATCAAGATTCAGCATGTATCATATCGTCACGTCCTACTTTTCATTTCATTATCAGTGTTTATGATTCCAGGAACTGAATTTGTAGCCCGGTTACGGCGTAGAGCGAACGAACAGTTGAATTAGTTACTGTTAAGACCTTTATCGAGGGTAGGTAGCAAGCAATGCAGGTGTCAATATTACCAATAGTGGCCATGCATCAATTATTAGTGACTGCATTGTCACTAGAGCGCGGATGGATGTCGGCAACGGGTTAGTTCCACAATAATGGCGACATACTCTGATAACGATGAAAACATGTTCCACGGGTAAACGGGCGCGATTGCGTTAAAGTTTCTAATTTGTTTTATTTATATTTAATGAATTCGCGGTAAATTAAGTGGGTATTATTGTGTAGCTGAAGAAAATTATATAAGAGCGAGAAAGAGTGAATTTTTAAATAACAATAAGCTTAGCGCGTTTGTATTTCCAACATTTGAACTGCAAAGCATTTTCGTAATCAACTTTAGACGCATGTACAATAACACAGTAGGTAAAGTTCGCATTACCTACAGTGTTATTTTTTACATCCATCATAATATTTCATGTATTTCGCCTTGGGCCATTCACTGCGTTAATTGCTTAGGTGCAATTTATTATTACGTATAATCCTTAATTAACACACTTCCTGTGTGATTTTACGATTACTTGCAGTTTATGACCCTCGAAGTTGGTAGAAATCCACCGATTGAACACGAAAAGTACTTGTACTAAACATTGTACATACCAACATTGATGATCTACAAAAATTATTTCGGTAATACAGTATTTTCACACACTTTTTAAGTTTTTAAATATTTGAAAAAAAAGAAACACATGTAAAGACATGGGGTCCAAGCTACGGATCAGGACTCCAGAGAGAGCAATCTCCTTAAAGTACGCGCCGTGTCCAGAAGTACCGCTTTCTGAATCGAGCCCTTGATCTAGCTGCCTTACAAGAGCCTCAGGCCTCAAGCCTCAAACACAATAATTTATTATTATGTTGCTATCTGTCTATCAATGTCTTGATTGTGATCTTCATTAAACTAAGTTATAAATCTTGTAAACAGATAATAGTTACAAAGATAAATTAAACTTTAAAGTGTCCCATAAAACTGTCACAAGGCCCAACACACAGATATAAAATACACTAAGAACTGGTCGTAAAAACAAAAAGTTTCAGTGCCTCATTTATTTGTCGTTTTGTCTGGCATTAGAAACTTAGTGCTTCACTAAAATTGTGTGAAAAACTTTACGAGCCCAGTGTAGTCGACGATGTCGCTCACAATCGCAAGCATTACATAAAGGCAGTAATCATTATTAGGCAAATGGCCAATAAAATGAGTACGATATCAAAGAACGGCGATGAACTGTTACGTAAGGTATAGCTTGAAAATAGTTTAGTGAAAGAATCGATATTATTCAAATAGAACAGCATTTTGGCGCATGGATCGATGAACACCTGGCCTACTTAATCGTAAATGATGTTCTGGATTCAGGTGTTGTAAACCGTCTATTATACGTCCTATAAGGACGACCCTCCTCCCGTCCTTTGACGACGCGGTTGGCGCAGTGGCTAAGTGATCGACTGCTGCGCTGCGTGTCGCAGGTTCGATTCCCGCACGGAACAAATATTTGTATGGCCTTCAAGTAGTTGTTCCGGGTCTGACTGTTTATGTATGTGAGTTTAAATGTTTATAAACGCACCCACGATACAGGAGAAATTCCTAGTGTGGGGCCAAGATAAATAAAATAAATATATAACTATAGCTGTAGCTGAAAGTTTCTGAAGTTTATCCTATACTATTAAATGAGCAACATTCTCGAAAACGGCTCTAACGATTTCGATGAAAGTTACGTTTACGGGGGTGAAAAATCGATCTGGATCTGGGAAAATTAATTGTATTCTCAGTTTTCACCGGAGTAAAGCTCGGTTGCCTACTTGCACTAATGATACAAAAAACATGAATTCATTATAGTTAATGAAGTATTCTTTACTTCGGTCGGTAAGGTAGTAAACACATTCAAGCGGCAACAATGCCTTTTTCATAATGTGAGAGCAACACAATTGACCACAATGGTAAGTATTGAGACAGTGCGTCTGCGTTGGTATAATGTGCCTTTGCTAGCTCATTGAGGAACAACTCTTTCACCAATCCAGCCAAGATTTCCAAGTGACCTTCTATGACCTTTCTGAAGAATCTTTCTCCAGCCTCATACATGACCTTACGCAAGAGGTATAGGTATAATTTTAATTCAGCTAACGACTGTGACATTTCTCTCACGGTTCTCAATAAAAAAATTTAAGGACTTAGAATGTATCATTCTTTTTCAAAAGCAGGACTAACTTTTTGCAATCAAAAGAACACATACCAAAACATAAGCGTTAAAATAAAGTTAAACAAATTCGATCCAGAACGGAATTCTTGTTATAATTCCGACCCAACCTTATCGTGGGCCCGCCTTTTATGAAAAACAAACCTAGTATTACACCGGTTCGTGTTGTATTAATTCATACGTAGGAGAACACGTTTGGTTTCGCCAGAATCTAGAGAATTACAAATATGTACATATTTATTACTATTTCTGAAGCATCCGGTATAGTTTCAAGTCTATAATTAGGTAATTTAAAATAAAATCTTGATGACTCATTGTTTTAATTAGGATTCCAATCGTTTGGTTTCCCAATTTATACAGTAGCAAAAACATGCAAGTATTCAATTTGTTACATTGAAATGTCGACATAAGAATATATTTCGCAATATTTAGTTGTTTTACCTATGTTTTAATTGTTATTACCTATGTTATAGTGTTTAGACCTAAGGGCAGTACCAGTAATTTGATTTTTAACAGCAGTATGACGCTGAAGATATTGATTATCGAAATTAATTTCACCTTGTCACCTCAAGTCTACTTGTATGCCAAAAAAAAAGACACTTCTTAACTAAGTGCCCCTTAAGGCAAGTGTTCCGTTAATCATAACAAAGATAAGGCCTTATTACCTGATACCCTATTACCTATACCCTTTACAAATGAATTCACTGTTACTGATACCTGCCAGACCGAATCATAAGCCGTTTCGTCCAAAAACCACACCGGCTGGGAGCCGTCACCACAAATATTAAAAAAAAAGAAGATTGAAACATTCTCCGATGAAGGAGGTTTCGTTCCGTGTATTCCACAATGTTATGACTTGTCAGCGTTCATATTTTCTATTGATGGGACGTACTTTCTATCATTTCTTGGTTGAGAATAAACTTGATAACTTTATTCTCTAACACCGGTCATAGACGTAAAGCAAAATATGTAGTTAACGGTTTACCATTTCGTGAATTGTAACACAAAATAATAAATTTGATTATTTGTACGCATGAAAACATTTTGCCGCATTCTCTGCTTATTAGCTAGTCTTTAAAGTTTTTATTTACATTGTTAATTCTAGAGATGGCTCATTGTAATAAAAACGTTGAAACGATCAGGCTCTGACTACGCATTGTTTTATTAGGTTTCTTATAGGGTCAAAATTCGACAGAACTCTTCTACCTAGACCTAAACAACTTGTCCAAAATGTATGCATAAATACTTGTTAGTATTTATTTGTATTGTGATACTAAAGTATCTAAAAAATCGCGACATCGTATGAATCCCTGCCGGTTTCGTGGTAGATCCCTAACTATTGATCAGACGAAAGTATGCGGTGTGGTGCTTATATTTATCTGGCTCTCTGGCGCGGTTCAAACCGGCCCTGCAACCTTGACGCGAGTGGAGGCCACTTTTTGTACAACTCAACGGTTGCCATTTATTGGCTCTTATGTGTAAGCAAACTGGCAAGTTTTCGCCGACTAATAATTAGTGCACTGCTTGTAATGATCAAGGAAACAAAATCAATCATCGAAGGCAAGAAGTAAAGGGTAGTTGACTCCTTTGTTGAGCATATCGCAGATAAAAATAAGACATAATGCTAAAAACGCTAGGTAAAATAGTTATTGTCAAAGACACAACTTTCAGAATTGCCCGGTAAATCTAAAACTATTTGAACAAGAGAGTAAATCAATAAATCAATAAATTGAATGAAAAAACTCAAGATTTTTGTAATATACGCTGCACCTGCGGCTGCATGACTTATATGAATCCTGATATTACTTGAACAATTTACTGTAGCCTCTAATTGCACACTTTGTGTCCGTGCTGGCAAATGAGTTAAATAGTCAATGACGTTAGTTTCGACATTTTACTATTGCATTTGAAGATGGTCAGATGTATAGACGAGGCCAGGAGGTAAACGAACAGCAAAAATTCGTGGCAGGTTATATAGGTAGGTAAGTATGGTATAAAAATGAAGCTTGTGATTATTTTATTTTTGATACTGAGCTGGATGATGCAGGGTAGACACCACACAGAGTTCAAGATCACAAAACACCAAAACGTATGGGCTCACACGACTCAGATCTCTGTGAAGTAATAGCCAAACACACGGATGTCATTTCAACGATCGTAGGAGTAAAAATAACGTTAGCGTGGTCACTTAGGCAGCTATCGATAATATTTAACTAACGAGCGATCGAGGTATTTAAGTATGATATCTATGTAATCTATGGTATTGACGCAAAACATCAACGCCGAGCTCCTTGCTTGAATGCGCGCTCTCTCCTCCTTTCCCGACAGCTATGAACATTTGCATGCACATGCCTTTGACTCAATCATAAATTCATAATTAAGCACATCAGATAAGATAATAAATTCTAACCTCATAACGCGCATCGTGGCCGAGGAATTAGATGATCGTGCAGCTAAGTATAGAGCAAATATTGCGATCAACTAGATCACTGAATATGTAAAGCATTTGAAATTTTGCTGGAGTTTGTGGTTTCGCTTTGAGTGGTAATTAGCTTTTATCAGGTGCCTCCATCTGTTCGTGATGAAAGCAATTAATACTAATTTATTTTTAATGATTGGTGGTATCTGATCTTCGCTGTTGTCAACTCTTGAGTTGTTGCAACTTTTTGTTGTGTTTTTATCTTAACTTTTATGTTATAGTCTTTTGTTTCAAAGTTACAACTGCTTATCTTTGCTAGGTAGGCATGCATTACGTTATTTAATGTCATCATTTTTTTTGTAGCTGTTCGATGCACTCGTATTTACCTACTCAGTCAAGTTCGTATAAAATTAAAATGGAGAACATAATAAAATTGTAACAGATGTTTTTTTTTATGAATATCTGTAAAAGTATTTTAAAATCGAAAGGTGTATGCTAAATCGGAAAAAGAAATCAAATAAACGACTTTATAAACAGGTTTTACGCTTATAAAGAGAGTCTGAGTCACAAGTATTGCTTACTTATCTGACACTGACCTAACTATTTATTTGCATATGTTTTCTTAAGAAAATATTTGAATTGCTTCAACAGATTCAGTTTAGCGGACTTTTAGTTTCGTTTTCTATTTTTCGATGGAAATAGAGCGTGTTTAATTGACAATACCATCAATCAACATTGTTGCTCAAGTATTCTTGTTAAAAATAGTTTCTTCTTGGGAAATCCTTTTGTTTATCTTTTACGAACGAAATTACTTCTGTTGCTGATTACAATATATCGTAAAAGACGATAAAGATAAACTTGTAATATAACTTACAATCTCAGAATAATATTCACTTATAAAATTTATAATTCAGTCAATTCAGATAGTTACTAAACAAGTCATCTAGCCTATGGGACTAGAGGTGAGGCCGTGTGGTGTAAACGCAGCATGATATTTGTAATATCCAGGGAACAAGGCGATAGATAGCGATAAAGTCAGCTTATCATAACTTATCTACGACAATCGATAATGCGACCGCGTTTTGATAATAGGAAATATTTTTTTGGAGGTAGAGTAGATACGATTTACCAAACTTTTTTTTACAAATACGAGTGGGTTAGGTATTATAAAAATCTTGAAGAAAGTGGTCCCGCTGTAAGGATCAACTTATAATCAAATCAGAGCATAAACAGTATTATTATTCAAAAACAAACGAAAGTGTTACAAAATTTCTCGACCAAGTTCATATTTAGAGCAAATGGAGAAGAACTACTGAACGCTATGGTTCTACCGCAAAACATTTTGGCTGGATGCCCATTTTCAGACCCGAGGCCTGGTTTTCCAATTTCTATAGATAAAAGTAGAGGACTACTATAAAAGGCTGTCTCTTGGTAAAATGAATATATAAACTTACTGTTGGAAAATTGTTCAAACCTGTTTGAAACACTGGGGCCATGGGGTCCGAGTGCCCACCTAGTATTTCGGCATATCGCCAAACGTTTGTTCGATTCTTGTCATGACCAGAGGGCTGGGCTATTTCTCGGCAAAAAAATATGCATTGCCATCCAACGTGGTTATGCTACCTGCCAGCCTTTTGGGCACTTTCCTCGTTGACAGTGATGCGGGCGAACTTATTGACACCCTTTAATTATTTTCTGCTTTTGATACATGTACTTAATTTTATTATTATTTTAGGTCTTTGTAGTGACTAATGTACAGACTTTAAATTTCCCCAATCAACCTTGAACCTAATGCTTTAGTGATAAAGTTGAAAGTCTATTGAAGATATTTAATAGATTGTAGTAGGTTGATGTGCTGGCGTCTGTAGATATGAGAAAGTAAAAAAAAAAATACCTGTTTATGTCAGATAAGTTTTTACCTAGAAATCCCACGGGAATAGTTTCTCTATCTACCAATAAAAATGTATACTTAAAATAAACTAGTTACAATCCAAGTATTCAACTTTGGAACTGTAAAAGGGCTAGCATGATATGTGGTTTTGCTTTACACGATGTTTATTGAAAAGTATTTCGTCACGGCGATAATAACTAATCTCAGAAAATCAATTGTAATGTAACGTTGAAGGTCGCCGTGAATAGTGAGTAAAGCCACATTGTGATTTGTGATAAACACCGCTGTTTTATAGATTAAAAATACTTAACGTTTGACAATAACGGAAACTGTAAAGAGGACGGAAAGCACACATTTCAGCCCAGTCTTGAAAATGAATTTAAATATTTTTCTCTGTTAATTTTGACTTTCAAAAGTACTTCTACTTACCATCATTGGGTTCACTAAAGGTAATTTTTTTTAAATAAATTATGTTTAGACCTTTGTGTTTGACTTTGAATGGTTTAAGCTTATTTCTGAAGTTAGCGAAAATGATTTCTATTGAAACTGAAATTTTAGACCGAAACTAGATTTTCCACATTTTTAATACCTAAATAGATAGAGTTTTGTCGGTCCTTAGAACTGTATTTAGGAAGGTATACATCTTAGACGGTACACCTGCATTTTAATTATCTTAAAACAGGGCCAGCGAGAGAATATGATGATACTCGGTAACCAGGAAAAGTATTGCGGCTTCGTGAAGAGTCCGTATACATATAATATTTCACAATATTATATTATGTGTTAATCAGTCAACATATCGACAGTTAGGTGACGTTATTTTTTAATCTTGGAACTGCTTAAATATCACGATGATTATGTGGTTTTTTATTTGTTTCCTTGCCTGTGATATTTAAAATTATAAAGTTATATAACAACAACAACATTCCAACAACAACATTGATTTATTTTCAGGTTATAACGTTGAAGAATTGGGTTAAAAGAACACTGGCTGATTGACCATAATTAATTGAAGTTCTTTTTTTTCTTTATTTATGTACCACCAATTATCGATATAAGAATATGAGAACTTGCATGTTTTATTAAGAGTAATAATTATTATTCTAAGAGTCTGCTGTAGATTTTCTTTTATTTTGATTGTTTGCACCGTTTTAATTGCTTATTGTGTTCAGGTTGGTAGCCTTTATTTTTAAATGTAATGGCGCTGTATTCTAGGTTTTTTGTGGACTCTGAAAATATTATATTCTGTTTTTACCTGCTTGGTTAATAATACGTATGTATTATAATGTATCCCGTTCCAAAAATAACTTAGCAAGATTTCCTCGTAGTGTTATTTTAATGAAAGCGCCACTTGTAGTAAGCTCTGGGCAGCTCGTGTTGTGGAGTGTGCAGTAGGGTAATGCACGAAGGCACTATCAGCACATCTAGAGACGAAGTGCGTCTATTTTTACCGAGGCCTGCCTGCCTAGCCGACTGCATGGGGCAACGACCATGCGATGCGTCGACACGGTTCATTTTAAAAAAGTCGTTGCCCTTAACTCAGTATCGACACTTACTAACACAAATTCCTTCACAAACTGTGTCTTAAGAGAGCTTATTCAATTTTTTATTGTTGTAACTTTCGATATGAATATGCATCTCTATCTATTGTAAATAAGGACCATATCGGACTGTTTGCAGGGCATTGTTCATAGTAAATAGTGAAGCCTTGACAAAGGAAAATAAGCAGTTCATCATTGCGCAACGAAACGAGATAAAACTTACAACTTAGCCATCGATAATAGTCCTTTCTTTGTTATTTATGTTAAATGCTCCCGATGCGATGACGTTGATGTCTTTCATATTGAGAAACTAAACTTTCTTATTAAAATTAATTGTGATTATTTATTTTTTATATTTTAATATGTTTTTAATGTAACTTTGATTAAAAAAATAAAAGAATGTAGCGATTTAGGTTAAGTAGTACCTAGACAACGCATTTTCAAAAAAAATAAAAAGACAATTGGCGATTTCCTGGGTTAATTTTAACGACTGCATACTGCATTACCAACAGTTTGCCTTCAAAGTAAAAACTAACATCAAAACCAAATATTAGTAAGCTGTTCCAACAAGTATTAATTCAATTAATTATGAATGCGGCATAGACAGTGTTGCCTGTTACGGCAGCTAGCTATACGTCAAAGTGAACAAAGCGCGGACGTTATACGATTTTCGGCCATCCGTTTATACGTTACGTATAAGGCTTCATAGAAATAATTGTTACAAAGTGTGTTTCTGTCTCGCTCACACATGCGTGTGCGTCTCTTGCGCACGACGCTACGTCATCGCAGAAACCAGCCAGCCAATTGACCGGTATACTGCCAACCTTCAGTTTTTTTTATTTATAACTCGCTCGGGCTGGGTAAGTTATGCTGCGTTCAAACGGCCGTTAAATGTCGACTTGCCCTTTACGTAAAAGGACAGTAGGTGGATAGTATAGTTAAACTCCGCTTTTGTAGGTTTCGTCAGTGGTACGCACGACGGTTGATCAAGCTATACAAAACCAGTTTATGTGGATCTCTCATTGTACAGAAAATATTCACAAAGCGACGCCACGTTACACTGGAAATGTAAAGCTTTATGTGCCGCCGTGTGTACTGAAAAATTTATCAAATTTGTGGAATAGTGTGCGCGCCCTCTGCGTCTTCCAATATTAGTGAACTTGATCATTGATTCATAAGCAATGAAAAGTCAGAAAATATATTCTTAGTCAAAATCAAGTATAAACCAAATTGAAATAATTTTGACGCAAATTATAATACTAAGGAAGTCAATTAGACATGCTGCGGCGCCGAGCCCATATGAAATAAGGGCAAGGAAATGTTGAAGATGAGGATGATAAAACCTAATAATTTTCAATAAAAACTTAGGCCACTCTTTCATTCGTAGAATAAAACCACATAATTGAAAACACCTCGAGTTGCGTTTCACAAATGTGCTTACCGCGCTATTTCTTTGACATTGTAGGCACGTTTTATGTTATCAATTTACTGATTAGAGCACGACACGGCGATACAACTTTATATCGATTAGGCGGGTAATTCCCTTACATAAGATTATGAAATCCTTATTAGTGCAGCGCTATTTATTCTAAAACCTAATTGTTCTAAAATCTTCTTCAACTGTTTTATTGTAAGCACGGATAGGTCGATATTATTTTAGTTTAATATAATTATAATAATGACTGTGTTTATATTTACTAATTATAATTCTGGTCATTAGTCAGATTCCAAATTAATTATTTAGATTAGTTATTGTGTTACCAGGGTAATTCACAGAATGACTATCAATATAACGAGAATTCCATTATAAATGATCAGGCAAGTTTATTGGAACGAGTAGCTGTCGCGTCTGAACAGAGCATTACACGGTTTAATGAACGACCAGCGATGGCGGCGGCGCACGGCGCGAACTCGGTGCGCAGTCGGCCCCGAGCTACAGGCGGCGCGCGCGCAGCTACACGTTAAACCAGTGAAAGGACGCATGACTCATACCAAAACCAGTCATGAACGAGTACGCCGAGTACGACTGGAAGCTGCATCAGATGCAGAATGAGCGCCTTTGTGAAGTGGCCAGAAAACGCCTCACAGACGGCGACAGACAACGTGCCCTAAACGGCCTGCGAGACACGGTGGACAAGAGCCTCAACCTCGCCCTACGGGACAAGAGTAGGTGTCAGGATGACAACTTCCTGCGGCGTTTTCTGTACGCGCGCAAGCACGACGTGCAGCAGAGCTTCGAGCTGCTTGTGAGTTACCACCAGTACCGGCGCGAGCACGCGGAGCTGTGGGCGTCGGCGGACGGCGGCGTGCTGCGTGCGCTGGCGGACGGGCTGCCCGGCGTGCTGGCGCAGCGCGACCGCCGCGGCCGTTGCGTGTTGCTCATGTTCGCGTCCAACTGGCTCCCGCACGCCTGCCCGCTGCTGTCAGTGTTCCGAGCTCTACTACTCACTATCGAGCGAACCCTCGACGATGTTCAAAATCAGGCAAACGGATATGTCATTATCGTAGATTGGACTGAATTCACGTTTAAGCAATCGTGTAGTTTACAAGCAAAAGTGTTGAAAATGATGATTGACTGTCTACAAGATTGCATGCCTGTTCGTTTTAAAAGCATACATTTCATCGGACAACCTTGGTATGTGGAAACCGCTCTCGCTGTAATAAAACCATACCTTAAGGCGAAGACACGAGAGCGCATCATGATGCATGGAAACAATCTTTCAACGCTTCATGATTCGCTGCCACTTGATATTCTACCAGCGGAGTTGGGAGGAGAAGGTCCTTCGTACAATTCAGAAGTTTGGCTCCAAGACTTCTGTAGAGGTGAAAACATAAGCCCTACCCCAATAACGACGACTACGAAGCCGATTGTACCCATACCAATTGAAAACGATCCTCCTTCTGCAAAACTGGACAAAGCATACAAACAAAAGGACAACCCAAATTTTTCATTTCACGGAAACGAAAAAAGTGCAAAATCAGAGTTATTGCGTGATAAAGATTGACCTTATCGCACATTGTGGTAGCAGCATGGTTATAATGGACACAAAGGACTGTTTCGTTCGTGAAAACGCCACCAATGTGTCGTTGCACTCGTGTGCTTCGGTTTGCATTTTGTGATATCAAGTGTATTTTTAATTTAAGGCATTGAGACTGCTTAGAACATTAGAGTAAACTGCTTATTAGGAGTGTAGCAATATTGTTAAGTAGTCGGGTTGAAGTGCATTTATATGGCCTCAGATTAGAGCGGCGACTTAGTGGTAGTCGATGGCCAAGTTTGTTAGTGGCGTTCGATTAATGAGTCAGGCTCATTTTGGTGGCGGTGGGAGGCATGAGGTCGCCGGTCGGCGCATCCCCCGCGGCCGGCGCGACGCGCGGGCGCAGGTAACGGTGCTCAGCTCTCGTTTCGTCGCATCCGCTCGAATCACGAGCGCAGCCGCTGGATCTCGGTCTACATCCACATAAGCTTGCATACATATATTAAGCTTATGTTCTTCATGTTATTTATTCCGTATACTAACCAGTTCTTGTAATTTGAACACTTCAGATATCACTTGATAGTTTGTAGATACTTTGCTTTAACCATGTGAGGCTTATTGCGCATTTACTACTATGTTTAAGTCCATGTTTGAAAAATATGAGATGCCGAAGCGATTTCTTTTAATAATAAGTATCTATTGTCCTGCTAGTGGAAGGTATCGATAGTAATCGGTCTCAATAATAACGTTTTGATGGTGGGTAAAAACAGTATTAAATCATTGAAAGCATTGATCCCTGCGTAGCCGTTTGGGGCGTGCTGGGCCTTAATATGTGCTGTGTAACATCTTTAACGGTCTTATAGCTCTCACTAATGAACTTCAGAGCTCTCTCATATTCATTACTTATTGTATAGTGTAGGGAAAATTTTGTCTACATAGTGGACGTTGAATGGACAATAAATTGTATGATATCTCTATGTAAATAACCTGAAAGGCAGCTGCTGTGTAACAGAAAGTCATAATAATATTTTGTACCCGTACACCGAATCCTACTTGCTTGCTACAAAAGTTATTTCGAATGATTGTAAATATGTAATGAAATGACTGAAACGATATATTGATATTATGGTGAGCATTTGATAATAAATGTATTGATGACATATTTATGTAACCCTTTCGTTTTATTTATCCGAACGATGTTCCGGGAAGTTTGAAGATGCTAACACAGTTAGCGCACGAACTTAGTATGTGCTAATTAAATACAAATGCGTAATGTTTGGACTCGTAATCAGTGTCTAATGAATGTGAAGACGAGCATCGCAACGTAATGTGTCATTCAAAACATCTATAAAATTCAAATAGAAAGGATGCTCGACAGCTCGCTCTAGACTCTAGAGAAAACAGCGAAGATGAATCATAAAATCATAGCCATTCCTCTTGGATCAATTGTTTGCATAGGCTAAGTACCTACTTGAGTAATGAAGCGTGTATTCGAAGGCTGGACTTAATAATACGCTAATGTAAGTGATATCATACATTGAGTCTCATTGACGACATGTAGAGTGATTTCTAAGTATCCACAGCTTAAGTAGCCGAGGTACGAAGGTCGGCAGGTACCTGCAGAAGACGTAAACATACCCAACTAGTAAACGAAGATGGACTTTATACACAACATAATTATGCAGAGCAGCTGCTGTAAATTCAGCATAGCATTATTAATAGTTTTCTGTTGATAACATCGACAAAACAACATTGGCAACAGCTACTACTTACATTAAAAAAAAAATGTGAAAATCAAGATAACTGGTAATTTAAATTAAATGCAATGGAATAAAACTGCAAGAGGCGCATGATGAAGTAAGTAGATGCTAGATTACGATAGTGGAGTAGGAGGCAAAGAACGGGTAGTAACCCTAAATAAACTATAATAAGGCAGAAGAACAACATCATTATTTTCACTCCAAGTAGCACATAATTTTATAATAAAATAACTTGGAAAGGTAAATTTTCCCATTGAAAGATGGATGACATAATTGTAATCAAAACAGCTGCTTTGTCTTCCGCATTGTTATCGAAACCCTTTGATACTGACTCGTAGAACGTAGACTACACCTGCCTGCCCTACATTCTGCTACAGCCAGAACTGGATGTTCACTATGTTCAGCATAGATCATAAATAATAACAACATTCGTTGTCTCTTTCCGTACAGAAGAGGACCGAGTATCATTCACCAATTCAACGCGCTTGGTAACTTGCGTGAATAGCAACTTCAGATCATCACATTTTCACCAATATCATTTTTAACCCGACTTCAAAAAGGCGGAGTGGTCTCAAATCGTCGGTTTTTTTTTATGTATGTTCTCCACCGACACTCCCTTCCGCTCTGCCCAGAGCGGGAGAAGTCATTTGATGATTTCCCATCCGTAAAAAAAAAATGTCTAATATTTACACAACACCATAACATTACATCACGTCTTTATGCTCTGAGGGGGTACAAAATTAAAATAAAAGGGGGTACTTAGATGTGTACAGTAGTCCCACATTTCGACAGTTAGGTATGTAATGTTCCATTTTATTGGGGACAAGCCTAATACCATGAAATGTATTGTTAAAAAAATAAAATAAATGCATAGCAAATATTTGTTTAGGATATTACAACAAAAAATTGAAAATTAAAAAATCTTATAACAAAAATTTAAACAAATGTCACTGACTTCTGAAGCTAAAGTTATTTTTAGCTTTGTTGGCTTTTTGAAGTCGGTTTTAATTTTTGTTATAAGATTTTTTAATTTTCATTTTTTTGCAAAAAGTTTTTTTTTATGATACGAAGCAATACAAAGCAGGCTAAACATAGCTTCCATGCTTTTAGTAACAACACTGTAGCCTCCGATTACTCATTCAGAAAATAATTGGAGGCCCTATACTCAACGAGGCCCACTCATCATTTTCCAGTAATGATCCATTCTGGCGGTCGACCCTAAACAATAATGGAAGCCACTAATTTTAATGTGAATGTATTCATTCATATACATTACGTCCCTATTTTTGTTTCGCCTATGGCATAAATGAGCGAAGTTTATGGAGTGTGCAGACAATGGGTAGTGAGGCGACTGGTGCGCACACGCAGTGGTCATGTGAGTCACGTGGCTCTGCTTCCGTCGCCCAACCACAGCGGAAGGAACCCACCACTTCTAATTGACACATAATATATTTAATCCTTTTTACTCAGGCTACATTAGGGGCCTTCCTCGTGGTTAGACTGCACGTTTATAGGCAAAACACCGGAATTAGAATCGTGCGCCGCTCAGCCATAACTGTAGATTAATTCCGCTGTTGTTAAATTGTTGCCACATGCAACGTTGGTTAGAGATTATAACGTTATAAAGATTTGTACATTGTTATAAGAGTTGCTCATGTAAAGAAATGGGAGCATGTAGTGGATGATCAGATCACAAAGATTACGTTTACGTGACACAATTGAGTATTTAATTTAGGTACATGAAATCATCACGCGAAAAATACATATAAAAATAAACATTTAGTTCCTTAATCACGTACAAGCCCCTTTGTCCGAACATTGACAATCAGAGCATTGTTATGGATCATAATTATTATGCTAACGATCCATGAACAATCTGTACTGTAACTCAGTCAAACCGCAGGCTTGATTTTCCTTGAGATTAATTTACAGTATGAACACATGCACGTGTTTCTGAGTAATTACTGCTAAGGTAATCGAATTGGAATTGTCTTTCCGTTTTACTAGAGGAAGTGGCCAAACCTATATAGATATGTCTAATACTTTAATCGAGCAATTCTCGTATATATGTATATATAATCTGAAACTCGGAAACGGCTCCAATGATTTTTATTAAATTTCTAATATATAGTTAGTTTTATCCGTGTTGCCGAGCAAAAGCTCGGTCATCCAGGTACTGGTTTAGTAAAACATACAAAACAAAAAACTGTAACTGCAGAATAGGAAGGTCATAAGACTCTAAATCGGCTTTATTTATTTAACAATTTATGCTAGCACATCAAGCTACTACAATCTGTCAATTTTTTTAAATAGATTTTCAACTTTATCTCGAGAGCATTAGGTTCAAGGTGGGTTGGGAAAATCTGACAGTTTCGGGTAGCTTGACCTGCTGGCGTCTCATCATCATTTAAATATTTCAGCCGAAAGACGTCCACTGATGGACATAGGCCTCCCTAAAGTGTCGCATTGACCGGTTCCGTGCGGCTCGCATCCAGCGGATCCCCGTAACCTTCACCAGGTCATCACCACCTGGTGGGAGGCCTTGCAACGCGACGTCTTCCGGTTCGCGGTCACCACTCCAGAACTATTCGGCCCCATCGGCCATCCGTTCTGCGAACAATGTGCCCTGCCCACTGCCACTTAAGTTTGGCAATTCTTCGGGCTACGTCGGTAACCTTGGTTCTCTTGCGGATGACCTCATTTCTAACTTCTTTCTCGAAGTTAGACCCAGGTAGATATAATCGTCTACAACTTCGAGATCTTGATAGGCGGCTTGCTGGCGTCAGTACACACTAAATATAGAAAAGAAGAAAGGAACAGAAAAATAGATGTAAACATAGTGTGTAAAAGAAGTAGACACACTGGAATACATAAAATAAAGCAGATAACTGTTTTAAATATAATAAACAATATAAGAATATAATAATAAATACAAAGACAAAACATAACAATACTATAAATACAATACAATAAATAATAATAAATATTTATGCACTATGACGAAATGCAAAGATAATGTTTTTTCACTCTTCTCTTCTTCTTTTATTTATATGTATATACTTACAGTTAACTGAGATGAGACCCACCTTACTGAAGTGGGTTAGCAAAATGATGATGACAGGAATATAGCCGGTTACACATACGGTACAACTCTACAACACGGTACAACGTACAACTATATAGTTGCAAAAAACCGTTGTAAACCGATTAAAAAGTTTTTTTTGTATATATAGATGTAAATTATGTATAACCAATGTGTGTTACCAGTGATGACTTACGGATCTGAAACGTGGTCTCTCTAAATAGGTTTTATACAGAAGCTCAAAGTCGCTCAGCGGGCTATGGAGAGGGCTATGCTTGGCGTTTCTCTACGTGATAGAATCAGAAACGAGGAAGTCCGTAGACGAACCAAGGTCATGGACATAGCCTAGCGGATAAGCAAGCTGAAGTGGCAATGGGCAGACCACATAACGCGAAGATCGGACGGCCGATGGGACAAAGATACTGGAGTGGAGACCACGCATCGGAAAGCGCAGCGTGGGCTGGCCACCTACCGGATGGACCGACGACCTTGTAAAACGTTGGAAATCTAATGGGGAGGCCTATGTTCAGCAGTGGACAGCAACGGGCTGAAATGATGATGATGATGAGTTGCAAATAAATCGTTTTAAACCGGTTTAAAACGGTTTATATGCAACTATAATATGTAGACAGGAAAGTATAATTTCGTCTTTAACTTTTTTCAGTTTATAAAATCTTAATTATAAATGGAACAAGAAATTTACTTGCATAGGAATTAAGTATATTTTTGGCAATGGACCAAATATACCTGCATGTGAAAACCCTATTCGTATTACATACATACATACATAAACTCACGCCCTTTTCCCATGGGGGTAGGCCCTATTCGTATTAAATGATAAATAATTGGCAAGTTTAATGCTGTTTCTCACTATGACATTAAAAATGTCGATACATGATAAGATACAGTTCTTCATGGGATAAAAACAAGACAGTGGCTTATCTCGTCACCATCGTCCATATCAGAGATATTCTCGGATCTGATTTGCATTACAAAAATCGATAGCCTTGTAAAATTGAAATAGATGTGATCTAATCTGTCACAATGATCTAATTTTGCTTTTTATCTGACTAATTCTACACAAGAAACGACTACGACATTATCTCGCTTAAAGTGGGCACACCTATTGAACTTCGTTGAGACTTGGTCCACCATCAATTAATCCATTCCATGGATTAAATTGACGGTCGACTCGAGAAGTATCTCGAACGGTCGAATAACCGGTAAATTTTTACCCGACTGCCGACTGTTGGGTTATGTTTTTCGCGCGTATCTTGTATGTATGTATGTATGCATGTAATATTCTTTATAACCTCATATCTTCCAAACCGCTGCACGGATTTATTTAATTAACATATCGTTAGATTCGTCTTGATAACCCAAGTGTTCTTAGATAGGTGACATAAAAAAAACCAACATGGCGACTGTGAAACGCTATAGATTAAAGTACAAAAAAAAAAAGTTTTTAGATACTGCTATATGGGTATCAAATTAAAGGGCTCATCATGAGGATTTTAAAATGGTATATCATGACCATGCAACTAAAAGGTGTAAAATAAAAATTTAAAAATTAAAAAAAAAAACTTATTTTTTACGCAGTCGGGTATTTTTATTTTTTTCTTTTTTTTCTTTTCTGGAAAGATATTGAATTTACCTACCCGCTTTTATCAATAAATAAACAAATATTTTAGAAATTATACATTAATGGGGTAGCGTGAAAAGCGGTTTAGCCTTTTCCAACGTGTGCTACTAATCTAGACAGGTTGGATTCTCGGTATGCACACAGGCGAGTCTTCTTCACCCTTGAGAATAACTTGCTGTGAACCGGATGGAAACAAAACGCTAAATATACAAGTAGATACTTATGCATATTCATGGTTTAACTAAGCTTAGAGAGTAAAGAATTAAAGATCTGCTAAATAAAGTTAAACGCGGTTACCTAGAGAAATCGAGGCTAGCACAGGCTATCGTCAGCAGATGCAGTGGATATTATTATATATCTGTGGATGTTGATGATGATTGAGATAGGTTCACTAGGCAGCTTATGATATCAATGATCATAATAAACCAGCTTAGGTACAGACGCCAGCACATCAAGCCACCCCAAACTGTCAAAATTTCCCAATCAACCCTGAACCTAATGCTTTCCTCCCCCCCTCATTTTTTTAGTAATATATATAACTTATTTTACTCAGGGATAATAAAGCATTCTAATGGTGAAAGAATTTTTGAAATCGGTCCGGTAGGTATTGAGTTTATTCGTTAAAAAACTCACAAACATATAAAAATACAAATCTTTCCTCTTTATAATATTAGTGTAGGTTTTGACATACGTGACGCATTAACTGCATAGCTCATTAGGGATAATGAGACAGCATTTAGTGGATTTACATTTTAGCTCTGTTAACTGAGGAAAAATATAGAACATTTTTGTAAAACGTTTTTATCCTGACTCTAATTAGCTCTACACTTTATGACCTCATTTTACTTTGCCTAAAATGATTGAATTGCACTTTTGAAGTGTAAATTTCATTATGATTTTTTAAACCGACTAAAGGATTACAGATAAAGATTGTATTTCTTTTATATATTTTTCATTGTGAAGGATGTTCACATCGTTAGCATTTGCTCTGTAAACTTGTTCGACTTCGAAGTATAAAATGAAAGTTACTTATACCTAACGTACAGTCATAGTCTTAGTGTACCCAGAAATAAATTTCTTGACCCCGTTTCTCTCGGACTGGATTGCTGAGTCGTTTCCACACAATAGGAAGAAGATTTGCGCTTTATATGGCCACTCGTTTTCAAGAGACGGTTTTCTCCTAGAAATAAATTACTGTGAAGATTGCATCCGATGTCTATTTGTTCGTCATTGACCTTGCTATTTGGGAGATTGGTCGAAGTTTACGTGAAACTAGGTACGCGGATTGTTTGCATTATAAAACTTACTATACATAAAGTTGTTGAGCATGCTTGAGTTTGAGTTGTTCTTTAAACATTTAACATCAATGTAAACCGTTATTATATGAAGTGTTCGGTAAAAGAACAGAAATGATCGTGTTCCGCTTTTAGCCTCCTCTCCATGCAGAATTAATTAGGCACAGCTGCATAATTTTGTGGCTCATGCTAATTAACGGCGAGCATGTATGAGTAGAGTAGGTATGTGAGAACACTGAGAACAATTAGCTAGTGATCAAACGAGGAATCAAAACAGGAAAAATTATCCATTTCGTTAAAGTAAAACATTTCTTTTATTTATTTCCATACACATTTGATACATTTTTAAATATTTCTTTCTAAAATAATATTACAACAAAAACATTTAAAAATATAAAAAAAAAATAGTAGCAAGGAACAGGGTCGGTGGTCCTCCGGTATCGGGAACAGAGTCCAAGCTACCGGTGGTCCGGACTCCATAGAGAGGAACCTCAACAATACGAGCCGTGTCCAATCCAAAAGTAAGGTAAAACATTATTATTATTTAGGTACACTGTTTATTGAACTGCAACAACAGGACAACACATAAAATTAGGTAAATAACAACAATAATAAAGCATAATTGGCATATTTGGTGGCATTCCAGAGGGTGACACTTAATTTATGTTTTAACTTGTGCTCCTACTAGCTATTCTATTCATGACTACTTTTGTTAGCTTGGGTCTTACCTGTAAAAACAAATGTATGTGTTAATGAATAAAATAAATAAACAATCATGCTTGTATTTTCCAGAGGGATAGGCAGAGGAGCATGATTCATAGGTACACCAAATACATTTAGCGATTTTTGTTATGCAGGAACTAGGAAATCATATCAATTGGGAGAAGCCCCTTTTGTTAGTATGAAATTAATAAAATAGGCAATACTTCAGCTAGATTTTAATTTCAAACCACTCCTAAACATATGAAGCATATGTTTTCTGATCCGTAAACAAATAAATAGGCTATTGTTCCAAGTTTCATCATCCGAGACAAAGCGTGCTCTTTCATGTAAGACAAAAGACAAGACTTGCTGGCTGATTTAGACTTTGAAACGTTGCATACGTTGATAATAATATATGCTATACAGATACATATGTTACAGAGGTTATGAATAATAAGTCTCCGATTTACTGACTAGAAACTATGGGAAACATACTAGTACACAGACATGGTTTTCGTGAAGGAAAAGGAAAAGGTGCTGTAGATATAGTAGGTACCACAGAGTTCACTAACGATCTACTACTTTTCACCCTTATGCTCTGTGTAATAACGTTGAAAATTGGTCGACTGTCAGTGAACTTCGTAATACTCGTACTTACGCCAGTTATGTTTTGTAGGTCTTATGCTCAACAATCTCTCTGCTCAGCTCTGGTGTACCAGAGGACCTCGTCATGCTCAGCAGTTGTGTCTGCGGCCACTAGACCAAAACTAACCATGCAGTCGTCATTTTCTTAAATACATACACACATACATAAACTCACGGCCTTTTCCTATGGGGGTAGGCAGAAACCACATAACCCTACCTGCTACGATCCTTACATACTCCTATTGCCTCGTCCACGTTCATACATCTGGAGGGTTACTATGATGGCAGGAGTAATTTCAGTATGGGAAAGAGAAAGAGCTATACAGTTCGTCTAGAGCTATCTCTATTCTCACACAGCACACTGGAATTACTCCTGCTTTAAGACGTCATGGTAGGCCACCTGGTCATGCTGCGGGACTGTTCGAAAGAGATACCGCGGCCCTGGAACACAAAGGGCAAGGAAGGAACATGAATGGGTTTTAGTCAGTACAAGTCTGACACTGCCTTCCGCTCTGCCCAGAGCGGGAGAGGTCAGTTGCTGATTTCCCATCCGAGAAAAAAAAAAAGGCCACCTGGTCATTCAGCCACGCCGCCGCCGGTTGCAAGTACTACGCACCTGACTAGGGATTGCAATCCGGATTCCTCTAAATTCGAAAATAACTGAAAAATCCGGATTTTCTTGACTTTTTTAAATCCGTTCTTTTCGGATTTCAGTCAAACCTGATTTTAACGGATAATATTTATATTTATCCTCAAATTTTCATTGTAAATAATCGGTAGATCGATATTACCTACTCTAGTGCGCAAATCCGAACAATATTTGAATTGAACTTGTTTGGACATGATCAGAACTACGGTGGAAGAACTCTACCGCAGAGATACCACCATTCTAACGTCCGATACAGCTTTTAAATTTTTGATAAAATCATTAGACAGCCAAAACACGATATCTGCCAAGCAAGTGGCAAACGTCTTTCGTCGGCTTTCGTCGGTGCCTTACAATACTTACATATTGTAAGGCACCGACGAAAGCCGTCTCTCTTTAATTCTCCTTTTTAATGAGTGTAAGTTCGTGTAAGTACTGTACTGTACTGTAAAGGGCTGAGGAAGGCGAAGATTCATTTAAAAACCTACATAAGAAGAAATCAAAAATGTGTTCTATCAAGCTGCATACTGAATTGTACAACCACATCGACGAATATGAACTCTAGGATCATGTAAATTAATAACGAGAAAAATGACTGATGCCCAAAGTTATGTTGATTATTTTAGTTGATTTTATTATGTATTAAAAAAATATGATTCTATTTAGTCCGTCAGTTAGATTATCGAAAAATATTGCATACATATTTTTGGTTTTATCAAATCAATAAAAAATAACGAACATAAATATATCAAAGTTTATGAGTGGGGGCTTGTAACGTAAACTCGTGAATTTTCGAGGCACTGCATCGCCCTCATTTTTAGTATACGAGAAAAAAAAAATACAATATTTTTTGGAAATATATCTGTCGGACTAATTAGATTTTTTGGTCAACTACCCTATTGAGCAAATAAATGCAGATTTTAAATAATCTATGCTATTTTATTTCAATTTTATAATTAACTTAAAACACTCGAAAGTTCGAAAAATCCGGATAATTCGGATTTTAATCGGACGAGTATACTGAAATCCGGATTTCAAAAAAATCCGGATTTTGCATTCCCTACATCTAACCTTTCTGAAGAACCTCACCATTTTCTTAAAAGTCGGGACTTTTAACTTTAAAACAATTGTTGCAAACAGCTACTTACGATACACATGAGTAAACTTTGGTTGAGATAGCAAACGCAGACATATTTACAAGTCTGAAATGTTTATGTGCAAAGTCTGTTTTCCTAAAACAATTATAAGATACAATGACCTTAAATTGTGACTCATTATAATTATCATTAAGTTATCAGTCACATTGTGGCTGTCATCTCTCCTTAGATGCATGTATTTACTTTTAATTAGTTATTATCTTATTTAAAGAAATAAAACTGGCTTAGGTACATATCCTAACTTTTTCATATATCACTATCAGTACATATTATAAAACAAAGCTTCCGCCGCGTCTGTTTGTCTGTTCGCGATAAACTCAAAAACTACATCATTGATTTTTATGCGGTTTTCACCAATGGATATAGTGGTTCTCGAGGAAGGTTTAAGTATATAATTTGTCAAGGTTTTTTTGCGGGAACGGTATCAAAATTTCATGATTACTATTGGTTTCGATAACCGACATCCACGCGGGCGAAACCGCGGGCATAAGCTAGTATTTTATATTATATAATATTATAAATGAGAAAGTGAGTTTTTTTGTTACCATGTCACGCCTAAACCACTGAACCGATCATCCTGAAATTCTCCATATACGTTGACAGGTATACAGAAACAGAGTGTACCTTTCATAACGAAAAAAAGTACTATTCCCGACTCCGGAGGTAAACAATAATAACGTTCTAATGATAATAAATATATGGCGCCACGTGTATTTCGAAATATGATTGAATTATATTATTACAAGTGGAGTACAGCCCGAATTGATTGTCAAATTCAAATTTTCCGCGGGAAAAACCTAGTTAGGACATAAATAAATGTTTGCAGTGCGTTAAAGTAAAAACCAAACCACGTGATTCGTCTGATTACCCTGTTATCTGGTTTATACTTCATTAATAAAATTATGTTTATCCTGATTATGAAAGCATTATGCACTCTTACGATTTGATAACAAGGTCAAACAGGGACATTTGTGTAATAAAAAGAAAATCCTAACTATCACTATCACTACATAGTCTAAACTCTACATATTTTAAAACAAAGTCCTCCGCCGCGTCTGTCTGTCTGTTCGCGATAAACTCAAAAACTGCTGCACAGATTTTCATGCTGTTTTCACCAATGGATAGAGTGATTCTCGAGGAAGGTTTAAGTATTTAATTTGATAATTTTTTGTTGCGGGAACGGTATCAAAATTTAATGATTAATTTTGGTCGCGATAACTGACATCCACGCGGGCGAAGCCGCGGGTATCAGCTAGTATAATATAATAATATTATAAATGCGAAAGTAAGTTTGTTTGTAACTTTTTCACGCCTAAGCCGCTGAACCGATTATCCTGAAATTTTGCATATACGTTGTCAGGTGTACAGAACCGGATATAGGGTACGTTTTAGCTCGAAAAAAAGTACTGTTCCCGAGAAAAACAACAATTACTTTCTTATGATAATAGGTGGCGCCACGTGTCTTTCGACCCATGATTGAATTATATTATTACAAACAGAGCACAACCCGAATTGATTAACAAATTCTAGATTAACGCGAGCGAAGCCGTGGGCAAAAGCTAGTTTGAACATAATTAAATGTATAATTGCAGAGCGTTAAAGTTAAAACAAAACCAGCTGGATTAACGTAATTCGTCTGATTCCTGTTATCTGGTTTATCCTTCATTAGTAAAATTATGTTTATTCTGATTATGAAAGCACAATACACTTTAACAATTTCATGAAAAGGTCATAGAAGGACGTCTGTGTAATAAAAAGCAAAATATATTATACTTTGCATGTATGTACATATGTACACATGGCGACACATCAAGCTATACATTTCCAATATAATATGGCCTCGCTTTGTATAGATTTCCCGTTTATTGAGAAATTCGCATAAACTGGTTTTGAATAGCTTGACAGGTCGACGTGCATGTTTATAGCGGTTAAACCTGCGCCTGCAAAGTCTCGATCGGTTCCAGGAGAATTCGCTAGCGTAGTTGCGGGCATAACTGCTCCCACTGGGAAGCCCGTGCCTGAAAAGGTACCGCTGGGGCTGATGATGGTTTCGTGACGGTGGTCAGGAGGAAGCGCCGTCAACGTACCAACAAGAACCTCTGCGGCACTGCTCCTTCGGAGGCCAACGTGCCGCAAAGCCGAACACATCGGTGTACATTTCCCGCCTACACTACACCACTACGGCGGAGAACATCGTGGGGTACGTGCGTCAGAAGACCAAGTATGTGGCGTGACCAAGAGTGCAGCTGCTGGAGTCGCACCGTAACGTCAACTTTAAAGCGTTCGTGGTACGAATGCCATAATGTTATCTGCACCTCGTCTTGGAAGAGGACTTTTGGCCACCGGGAGTAGTGTTACGTCGCTTCTACGGGCAAGTGCCACATGAACGCACAACGTCATAAGTGTACAAGTAAAGAGTTACTAGTTTTAAGGTTCTTTTTCCTAACACAATTTGTATTGTATCATAGGTAGCAAGACAACGGAAGATACTTCTTGCTCTCAGATAGTTAAATGTAAAAAAGGGGCTAAGCAAAATTCCTTGAAATTATTTCATCAAAATATTCAAGGTTTTTCTTCTAAACAACTAGAAATTGAGTTATTTTTAGAAAAAACAATGTTTGATATTGTTTGTTTCACCGAACACTGGTTGAAAGACTATGAAATGCTAATTAATTATGAAAATTACAATGTGGGCAGTTGCTTTAACCGGAAATCTAAGATGCGTGGGGGTTCATTAATCTTAGTTAAAAATTGTATTAAATCTAAGTCCCGTAGTGATATAGTCGATCTTTCGGTTGAACATAGTATTGAATTGTCTTGTGTTGAGCTTGATAAGCAAGTAATAGTGTGCGTTTACAGGCCCCCAAATTACTTGAACTATTCTATCTTTGAGTCAGTACTGGAGGATGCTTTAGGAAAACTTGTAACTGGTAATAAACCAATAATTATCTGTGGTGACTTTAATGTTAATATCTTAGAGAATAATGTTAATAGCAGTAGATTTTTAAGTCTCTTTAAATCATTTAATTTGTCAAATGTGTTTTCTGAACCAACCCGAATTACTACAAATACTGCTACATGTATTGATAATGTTTTTTGTAGCGGCGACTACTTAGATAAATCCATCGTAAATTACCTTCCTTCAGATCACAGCGGTCAGACCGTTTCTTTCGCGTCCAATATACAATTACAAAGAATTCAGTTACAAACTAGACGAATAACACCCAGCAGTTTGGATAAATTTAATAATAATTTAATTAGCAAGTTAAGTATACCGGGCCATATTATAAACAATGTAAATGAATTTTATGAAGAATTCTTTTCGATAGTGCACACCGAGTTCAATAATACTTTAAAACAGAAAACTAAAACTATTGGGCCAAAATTTATTTTCAGTGACTGGGCAACACAGGGTATTAGGAAAAGTAGGGAACGATTGTTTGAGTTGTACGGCCTTAAGCCTTACATCAACACTGAAACCTTTAATAAATATATTGCTACTTACTCGAAAATTTTTAAAAACACTTGCAGGGTAGCCAAATCTTTGTTCATTAGCAACAAGATTAAATCAGCCGACAATAAAATAAAAACGGTTTGGAAAATTATAAACAGTGAAACAAATAGAAATAAAAATCGAAATAATGACTTCACACTAGAGACCTCACGTGGTCTCGTGAAATCTAACAATGAAGTTGCTCAAGAATTCGTAAATTTCTTTACCAGTATCCCTCTTAAAACTACTGAAACCTTGAATTCTTCACCCTTGCTTTCTATTAATTTATTGAAAGCGAACGTTTCAGCCTGTTCGAATGAATTTAAATTTCAGCATATAAACCCCATAACAATCATAAAAGCTTTTAAACAAATCAAGATCAAATTAACAGAAGATCTGTGGGGTATGTCTGTCAAAGCTTGTACCTCAATTATTGAGACTATAGCACCGTATTTAGCCTTAATATTTAATTTGTGCGTGGATAAAGGGGTCTTTCCGGATCGAATGAAATACAGTAAGGTAATACCGCTTTTTAAATCTGGGGACAGTACAGACACCAATAACTTTAGGCCCGTATCCGTGTTGCCGGTTTTTAGCAAAGTGTTTGAAAAGATAATGCTCAATCAAATGCTTAACCATTTTAATACCAATAAGATCTTACACGAGCAACAGTATGGTTTCACTAAGGGACGTTGTACAACTGACGCCGGTGTTACTTTATTAAAACACATATTTGCTGCGTGGGAAGAGGCACAAGATGCCATTGGAATCTTCTGTGACCTTTCGAAGGCATTTGATTGCGTAAATCACGAGACCCTGCTCATGAAACTTGAGCATTACGGTTTAGGTAAATCTGCACTCAGATTAGTAAAATCGTATTTGAATGATAGACTGCAGCAAGTACAAGTAAATGGTGTCAATTCAAAAGGTTTAAGAGTAAAAATGGGTGTTCCACAAGGTTCGATATTGGGTCCTTTCCTCTTTTTAGTATATATTAATGACCTACCCCATTTATTTAACAACCAACCGCAAATGGTATTGTTTGCTGACGATACTTCTTTGATATTTAGGATAAACAGACGTGCCGCGGATCTTGACGACGTAAATAACGCCCTACTGCTGGTCCATAATTGGTTTACCGCAAATAATTTAGTACTAAATGGGAAAAAAACTAAGTGCATAAGATTTGCTCTACCAAATGTCAGAAGTAGTGATTGTGACATAATATTAAATCAAGAGAAACTAGAATTTGTCGATAAAACTGTTTTCTTGGGAATCACGCTTGACTCAAGGCTACAATGGGGTCCCCATTTAACATCTCTTGCAGGACGGCTGAGTTCGGCAGCATATGCTGTTAGAAAAATCCGTCAATTTACTGATGTAGATACCGCGAGGCTAGTGTATTTTAGTTATTTTCATAGTATTATGACATACGGTATTTTACTATGGGGACGGGCTGCAGACATCGAGTCTATATTTATTCTGCAGAAAAGAGCCATCAGAGCCATTTATGATCTACGTAGACGCGATTCTCTAAGGGAACTGTTTAAAGAAATTAACATCATGACAGTACCTTGTCAATACATTTATGAAAACATCATGTACGTTAGAAAAAATCTGCATCTATTTAGTAAAAGAGGTGACAGACACCACTATAAGACTAGAAATAGGGACCAACTAGTTCAGCCAGGTTTCAGGCTAGCTAAAGTAGACTCATCTTTCATGGGGTACTGTTTAAAATGTTACAATAAAATACCTCCCCACATTCTACAACTGAATGAGACGAAATTTAAATCTTGTATAAAACGCACACTATGTAGGCAAGCATATTATAAGTTGGGAGATTACATTGATGATAAAAATGCTTGGCTCAATGCTGGTCCTGCTCCACAACCATAGGAGCAAATTAATTGATTACCATGATAAATATTGTGGAAGCTGCAGAAGATTGTAAAAATATCCTTGCATTGTATAGATTCTTTCTTTTAGTATTATATAATTGCATAGCACATATGTGAGTACTATGTATTGAAAAGCTACCGTTTACATTTAGCTATCTTTCATTGACTTGAATGTGCCCTGGCAGTTGAGAGAATGTCATGCTCACTCGAATGTCTTGCTGATGGTGGCGGGTGTGTCGGGTCATTTGGTTCCCTTCAAAATGGTTGAGTTGAATGGCGCTGATCCATGCGTTATGTTCGTGAACGGGCGCTGTCAGTTGGGACTGGTCATCTCTTAGCTGTCACGGTTTATTTTAATTAAGTACTTTATTTTTAAATTATTGTTGATTTATTCTGTTACTCTGGACGCTCTTAATTCGGACGCCTCTTTACATCGTTCTCACATACATGTATAATCTCAACATGAATTATGTAACCAAGATTTTGTAATAATATTTTGATTGAAAAGAGTGTCCATGGAGTTTCTTGCCCATTCTTCTCCATAGAGATCTACGCTTTGGAATGGGCAACTACAGTACTTTCACAAGTTATTATGCCTTGTGACTGTGACTGTAGCTTAGCCTTCTTTGTTTTTCCGACATTCAAAAGTGCCTGTAAGGGTCTAATTGAAATAAATGCTTTTGAGTTTGAGTTTGAGTTTATGTATATTAGTCTGTAAGGTATATATCTATCGGCCATAGTTGCCTCAAAATAAATGAATGTTGATGTTGTTGTTGTTGTTTAAACAATAAACCCTTTATTTCCATTACGTGACCAAACTGACTAAATCTTATATACCAATGAAAATTAAGTGGACAAAACCACTAGTCTTTCTTAAAATTAGGCGTGCTTGGACCAAGCCAATTAACATTTCGCTTGATAACTTCTATACTCTTTCGAAATGTTACAGTTTATGGTAGTTTACGTGTTTACATAGCGCACCATACGGAATTATCTTTAAGATAACGTGGATAGTGGCTATTAACTCTCGTTGCCATATTTACATCTATTAATAGTGGAGTCAATAACCAGTATGCATAATGTATGTGTTTACAGGAACGACCACTTACTATCAACTAGTGGTCACTCTATTATTAGTCCTGCATGCTTCTTCTCTTCTGATCACTCGGTTTATTATTTATTTATTTAGGATCTCCAACAAAGGATGTACACAAGCACAAGAAATAAATAATCAGCGATAAAAGTATCACGTAGGTGTACTCCTTCACTTAAAGGAGACCACAGCATGCTTATTAGAATGGATAACTAAGCTAACAAAGTTGTAGACGGGTGGAGGGGATTGTTGTGGTGTTGTTGTTGTTGTTGTTTTTGTAGGTGTTGTAGTTGTAGTGTTGTGTTGTTGTTGTTGTGGTTTCAATCGATACATCTTCAGTTTTCCTACATCCATTTTCATAAGCTTAGGTATCAAAATGTATCGCTCTGTATGCAAATTCACTGATGATGTGATCCAGGCAAGCATATATGTATGAATTGTTTCGTTGAAGCGTGACTAATAGCAGGAAAAATATATTATTGTGTAGGCTCAACAATGGACGAAGTGTGAGCCATGAGGATGAGGTACAGTTAGATATGTATCTGTGATAACGAAAATGTTATCATTATCTAGTAGCTGCTCTGTCCAAGATCAATTAACCCCGTCTTAATCTTAATGTTTAATTAATTGCTCTATGCTAGTAACACAGCTGCCAAATAGAATATCTATAACTAAAGATGAAGAAGGTATGCTACATTCAAAATGGTGTTTTATTGGTTTTTTAGAAAATGAACGTTTTTATTGCCATTGAAATAAAATGTATAGCAAAAAATTTAAATATATAAATTTTATGAATTAAATAAACCATTGAAATGTTTAGTATCTGGCATTTCATGTTGATGTATCGAATGTAAAACATAATGACTTTACTATGAGAGTAATACCTATTAACTATACTAACTGTTCTGTGAAAAAAGTAAGTACAGGTTTTGTTTTAATAATAATAATAATTCACTAAGCAATTTAAGCATAGGTTAAAAACAATATTTAACACTCCAATAAACGCTAAAAACACCGTTAAAGCTATTAACACCTATGCCATCCCCATTCTCACCTACTCCTTTGGCATCATAAGATGGAACTCGACCGACCTCAAAAACTTACAAAGGATTATAAACACTACTCTCACTCAACACGGTAGACACCATCCTAGGTCATGTGTGCAGAGACTCACACTACCAAGGAACGACGGGGGAAGGGGAATAATAGATATCACTAACCTACATAACAAGCAAATAACAACATTAAGATCATACTTTGATAATAAAAGCTCCACTTCAAACCTACACAAAGCCATAGCATATAATGACAGGAAACTTACCTCTTTGACCATGTATGACAGGACAACACAAATTAATGAACAACAGACTGACCGACAAACAAAAATCGCTGAATGGACCCAAAAGTCACTGCACGGGAGACACCGACACGACCTAAACCTACCTAACGTCGACAAGTAAGCGTCGAACGAATGGTTAAAGCGTGGAGAACTGTTCTCTGAGACGGAAGGGTTTATGATAGCGATTCAGGACCAGGTCATAGAAACCCGTAATTACCAGGAACACATCATGAGAGTTCCTCAAACAGTAGACATATGTGATATGGCGATGCAACAGTTCTTCGGAAACCATTCAGCACATCACAGGTGCGTGTAAAGCAATAGTCCAGACTGATTATAAACACAGGCATGATCAAATAGCGAACATAATTCATCAAAACTTAGCAATTAAATATAACTTCATCTCCACACCTCCAGTACCTTATTATAAATACCAGCCCGAAACTGTTCTTGAAAACGCCACTCACAAATTATACTTCGATCGAGGTATCTTCACCGACAAAAAAATACACTGCAATAGACCAGACATCACTTTATTAGACAAATGTAACAAAACCGCGTTAATCATAGACATCGCCGTACCAAACACGCACAATCTACAAAACACAATAGCGGAAAAACTCGCTAAATATATAGATTTTAAAATTGAAATTAGCCGAATGTGGCGTCTTAATAGTGTCGCCATAGTCCCTATTGTATTATCAACAACAGGTGTTATACCTAAACAGCTCCACCAGTCTATAAAAACACTTGATTTACCACCATACACGTATCAAAGCCTTCAGAAGGCTGCAATCCTTAATATTTGCAGGATTGTGAGAATTTTTTTACAAAATGAAAACGAGACAGTAATCTCCACCTCACACACTCGACACTCAATCACCGCACAGACACAGGTTAATGGACACTCATCATCGCTTAACCGAACCATATCATCCTCTCATCATATCACCACTCTACCGGGGTAGTACTTGGCTTCGGCCCGTACTATCCCATTAATCCGGCATAAAGCCGAGCTACGTAAAAGTATGAAAAGAAAAATAATAATAATAAAGATTTATTGTTTAACTAGGGCTAGATTACATGGTAAGATAGTTTAAGAGAAAGCACAAGCAAATATTTTCTTAATCTAGTTAGTGGGTGTCGTACTGTTCTCCTAGATAGGTTACTAAGTAACCTGCGTTTAGAAGAAACAGTTCCGATCCCCGTCATAAATGGTTGACTTAGGACCGCACGTGTTAACTATGTTGGTAAATAGTAATCATTAGGTTCTTAAACAAAACAAGAAAAGAAAAAAAAACTTACAATCTATGAAACGGCAATTTTAGAGAAGAAAAAAAAAACAAATTTAAAAGTAATTTAAAAATAATCAAAAATAAATTGTTCATATTTTGGTGTGGTGTGTATATTGATAGTGTTTAGAGTGTTTCGTTAGTGTGGTGTGTGATGCATGTATGTTTTGGAGTTTGGAGTTTTAAGATCAATTTTACGATCTTGTCTCCTCTATTTTACTTTTGACGTCGAGCACAGCAGTGGCTGTTCCTTTTCAGCACATCATGCAGGCCACTTTGGTTGATACTTTCTCACTGAACAAAACAGTGACGTTTTAGTACTTTGTGTCCATTGTGTTACAAATTGGCTATTAGTGATATAAATTGAAAATGACAGCACATGATGTAATCGGACTACCATAAACTGATCTCTGCAGTTCGCAAGGTTAAATTATACTGGTAGTGGTACCGATCCCTTGTATACAATCTAAACCAAAATTAAGTTCAGTGCATCTTTTTCTTTCAATTTCATTAAGAAAAGGACAGAAGATACATTTTAGTTTAGTTCTGTCAAATTAACCAGCGCCTGACACAAGTTTAGACGTGATTAAAAAGTTGACTGCTAAAATTACATCAAATTACGTCAGGTGCTGACTAATTTGACAGGAATAAACTAATATTTATCTTCTGTCCTTTTCATAATGAAATAGAAAGAAGAAGATGCACTCAACTTAAATTTAGTTTAGTTTGTGAACAAGGGAATCGGCACCATTATCTTAAATCCGATCTATATAATTATCTATGCAATCGGATGAACAAACATTCAACTGACAACATGACATTATTGAAGTGTCACCCGAAGAAGTTCCCGGCTTAATTTTGTAGGAAGAGGAATACCTACAACGGATATGTTCCAGTCTTCGTTATGAAAGGGTAAAGTCACAGTATAAATATTATACTGAGGTAAAGTCGTGCTGTAGACTAAAGGTGTGTATGGTACAAGTAGCGCAGGTGTAGCCAGCGGCCGGCGTCGGGTTTCAAAACAACCTCTAGCTGCTACTATGTGCACGCGCAACCCGGAAGCGAGTCTTGTCGCGTGGTATTTCACAAGAATTTCTTGTTGTTAGAACTTGGATACGAACTGTTCTGTATGACGTCCAGTTACAATGAAGTATTAACACATAGGGACTTAACTGTTTTCTCTTTACGTGAATCTCCATGTTTCTTCCTTGATTAAACATTCAAAGATCTGTCGTTCATAGATTGACAGCATGTCTTCGGCTAAGGGGTGATTGAGATAGTAACAAGTTAGGGTTTAAAGAATGAAGATGAATAAAAGCTGCACCAACCCCAAAATAAATTAGGATAGCTCCTGTCCTAGATGACCAATGTCAAAGCCAGTCGATGTCATCACCGTCCTTTTTACTGAAACTCAGAGAAAAGGATAAGGAGCCTTGACAAAAAACCTTTTGCACGTGCCAAGGTTTTGTGATTTTCATTGTTATAATTCAACTTACTTTAATGCCAAGGTTGCCTTTTTGCAAAGCAAAATAATAGTTGGAGCGAGTACGTAATACCCGTTGTCTGAGTTCTGACTCATTCCCAATCGTCTACATTTCTTAAGGTGCTGTCGAGACCTTCAAGGCATAAGAATTGTAAAGATTTAATGCGGTGTGAAATAGTTACATGATTATCTAAGTAGTTTCATGTTACCATGTCCATTCATTGTGGTATCTAATTGTGGATTCCTTTGTGTCCGTTGACTATTACAAGATGGGCTCTGGGCAGGACAAAAACTTTGCTGTTCTTGAACAATTTATGGTTTCAATGAAAATTCACGGGTTAAAAAAAGTATCTTCTAATTTCTGGAAATGAAGCTAAAGTGTCCAACAAAACAGTAATTAGTAATATATTATACTAATATATTATATATTTGCTAAAGTGTCCAACAAAACAGTAATTATTAATAGTACTTCGCTGCTCTTCCATGCATGTCCTCAATATAATATCCAGAAGCAAGAGCAGGGGTGGAAAAAGGGCGGACACCGCACGGCAGGTATTGTGAATTTGGAATATATAATATACAGTTCGATCAATTACGTTAGATATTGGTAAGTAGAAACACAACAAGGGTGCTTGTGAAGCGACTAAAAAACCAATAAGTCGTGAACTCCTGTAATTAGCTAACGGTGCATACCAGATAGTACCGTTCGCGGTAAGTAAAATGTTGCTGGCGGTGTGGTTACGAGCTCATATCATTGCTCACCACAAAGTACATATAGATCGACTCGCAATACCATATAGAATTTCAGAAACATAATACAGGTGGTACTAATCCAGAAGTATTGTTGATTTGTTCTAACTAGACAGATCAGTGTTATAGAAGGGAAGGTTGAAGTTTTTTCCGACTACGGCGAAGCAAAAAGGAGGGTTATGATTTGACCGGTATGTATGTAACTATGTATGTATGTTCATCTGTTCCTTCATAACTTTTGAACTACTTATCATAATCTGTCTTGATAGGGGCGTGTGATGGAACGGACGCAACGCGACAAATGTAGATATGGGATAGGGAGGCAGAGGAAAACCAAAGAAAATATGAATGGATTGTTGTTTCAAAAATTTGCTCATCTTTAAAACCGTAATTATTATTAATGTCCAAAGTGTAACTGCACTGGTGAGGATGTGAAGAACTCTACTGAAGCTACGATCAATGTGGCCACTAACTAAGCGATAGTAGTTCAAGACGAATATTATAAAGGATGTAAAAATACTCTTAACGAAGCCGAAAGGCAGTTGTTTTCCCCGACATTGCGATCATTTTTTTGTTCTAGACCATAGCTGGGAACCTTCTAGTTACAGAGATAATGGGGGTCATAGTTCCAACTTTTTCACAAGGTTTTTTTTTAAATACATGTTTTTAATGTATTTTTTTCCTTAAGACACCTTCACGACCGGCGACCCCCGTACTATTCAACCCATCCATTAGCACAATGTTTTGAATGCGTTACATTGAGTCCTACCGTAAAACGTGTTTTTTCACCCCAAAAAAAAGTGGTTTCCCAGCAATGTTTGGTTGACGGCTTCGTCAAGAGTCCGTTTACACCCTGTATAACCGAGCTGAAAATAAGTCATTAATAAAGTTACCTACCTAGTAGTAACAATATTTATAACCATGGCAATCTTAATAGTTTATGTGACGAAGAAACAAACATAAGCAATTTCAAGACGATTAAATATATTTAGTGACACTATTAAATTATGTAATTTAGTACAATATTGACACTGTATTCGCATCACCATAAACTGACAAAGCATGTTTGTTGTTTACAAAGTCGGCACTCGCTGTTGACTCATACCTTGAAAGTTCGGGTACCTTGGACTTATAATAATATGCAGGCAGGTACAGAAACCACTTTTAATGTGCAGTAAGGTGGCGCTGTTTGTCAAGAAAAAATACATCGATAAGTCAAACTTGGTACAGACGCCAGCAGGTCAAGCTACCCGAAACTGTAAGATTTTCCCAGTCAATCTTGAACTTAATGCTCTCTAGCGATAAAGTTGAAAATCTATTAAAGAAATCTGACATATTGTACTAGCTTGATGTGCTGGCGTCTGTACAATTATTTTAGTTTTCTGTTTTTCCGCCTGCACAGATAATTTGGCTGAAACAAGGTACCTTTATACCGGTCAGGTGGTCAAATATGCAGATGTGTGTGCATCATCATTTCCAATTTTGGTGTGCATGACCTCCTACAACCTCAGAAACCTACTTGTGTCAGCTTGCTACGAAAAACTTGAGATCAAAGGTTATTTTTTTGACTCGCTTTGAAATGTCGTAATTTTGTAAATAGTTGGGTGCGTAGGTAAGTAAAAAAGTGGTCTGTATTCAGGGTGTAAACAGACTCTTTACGAAGCCGTAAACCAAGCATTGAGTACATCAGAATAAGTAACTTTACGCAAATATAAGTGCTGGGAAACGACTTTTTTTTGGGCTGAAAAATCACGTTTTACGGTAGGACTCAATGTGACGCACTCAAAATATTGTGCTGATGGATAGATTGAATAGTAGATAGGTCGTGGAGGTGTTTTAAGTAAAAGTCTTACATTAAAAACACTTATTAAAAAAAAACTTATGAAAAAGTAGGAACTTTAACCCCCCATATCTCTGTAACTAGAAGGTTCCCAGTCTAGAACAAAAAAATGATCGCAATGACGGGGCCAAATGCCATCCGGCTTCGTTAAGAGTCTGTTTACACCCTTTATATTCACTGGATTTTAAACATGGCATGGTGGCGATTTAGTAACATACATCCTTCTAAGAGGTGAGTGTACCCGTCATATTATATAGGTATAACTTTTTCAAAGAAATTCATATCCAATTCCTGAAAACAAAAAAAAAAAGAAATTCCGATACCTACAACAGTCAACAGCTTTCGATGCATGTACGAAAAGCCATTTTTTTCACGAAACGTTTATGTGGTTCTTTCAAGTTTTCAAGAGTTTAAGTCGCAGCGATATGTTACTTTTTCATGATCTGCGAGTAGAGTATGTATACGAACGCCAGAAAGGTATTTGAGGTTACGAAAATCGGTCTACGTATAAAGATAGTTTTTTTTTTAATGTTTATGTATTACAATCTAGCCTAAAAAGGCTAATAAGCAATTTTAATCTAACTTAATTTGCTAAAAGTAATTATATCTAAGAGCAAGTCCATTGCGTTTACTTAGCGTCTGTTATATAAAGATAGATAATAATGACTTTGAACACATTTTTTGTGAACTTTGAATACATACAAATATGTTTATGAGATATATGGCTCCTCGTCATTAAGTTACTTTACGTTCTGCCGTTGCAAGGTGGTTTTGGTTCCTCTGGCTTTGTAGATAATATCACGAAAACAGCTGGAAACCTTGAAAATGAGGAGACCAATACGGCTCTTTGACAGTATTTTTACCTGAGGGATTTAATGATTTCCCTGTAGAACATTGTTTTTGACACAAACCTCATTTTAGCCAACTTAATAGAGATGAATAACTGTGGAAGGATAGTATACCTACCATTTCAGCTGAGTCATAAGTAGTTATGTTGTGTGACTCTCTGTAGAATGTTTCATAGTGATGTTTCACAATATGGTTATCTACAGAATGAACAAAAGCCGTTAGGGTACTGCGGCAAGCACGAGGTCGTGAGTTCGAGTCTCACTGGTTCAAGTTCGGTCGCGTTGTAGGCAACGTTAAGATTGCAGTATTGAACAGTTTTGTTACCACCGACTTCTGAAGCTAAAGTATTTTTTCATTCTTAGGTGGTTTTACGTTATTAACAAAAAAAATATACGGTTATCCCCAATAAAATGGAACTTAAACATACCTAATTGGCGAAATGTTGCGGTACCCCTTTAAACCATAAAGGCGTAAGGTTATTTTATGGAATTGTGTAAGCATATACATCCAAGCGATTGCAGCAATCACGACAGATTTGCTGTCTATTATAGAAGAATTTCTTTCATGTATATCATGAAAGATTAACATCTAATCTTCACCAAATTTAAACAAGACCACCGCGAAATAATACTCTTACAAACAAAAAAAAATATCATCGAAATCGGTTCACAAACACAAAGAAAAACATTCAGACGAATTGATAACCTGCTACTTTTGAAAGTCGGTTACAAAGGGGTGGGTCACGCACGACGTGTGCCATAGGAAGCTACAAAACGTTTCGTTAACTTAGCGAGGAATCGAGGATATACTTACTCTAGCGGAACAAAGTTTACAAATACGGAATTCCCGTATTAGTTCCACACTTCTACAGTGTTAATCACATGGGGTCGAGTGTTCTTGATATTTTGTGTTGGCATAGCTGATAACAAGCAAGCGAGTACTTAAACTGATCAGATAAGATTTGTTAGCTGAGATAACACTGTGAGAAATTTAAACACCTGACTGAATAAAATAATATTTACACAATAAAGTCTTTCATACATAAATAAGATCCTACATTATAATTATTATGGACCAGTTTATGTTAGGTAATGTTATATTGATTTCTGTATGACAACGTAATTGAAACTATTTGTTTACCCATGTGACGGCAAAATATGGAGAACCTTATTATAAAAGAACATGTACAGGGTGTAAACAGATTCTTCACGAAGCCGTCAACCAAGCATTCTGTACATCAAACTAAGTAACTTTACGGAAAAATTATTGCGGGGAAGGCTTTTTTTTTTAGGGGTGAAAAATCACATTTTACGGTAGGACTCAATGTAACGCATTCAAAACATTGTACTGATGGATGGATTAAATAGTACGGAGGTCGTGAAGGTGTCGTAAGTAAAAAAATACATTAAAAACATGTATTAAAATAAAAACTTGTAGTAAAGTTGGAACTTTGACCCCCATAATCTACTTAACTATTAAGAAGGTTTGCAGGTATGGTCTAGAGCAAAAAAAAATAATCGCAATGACGAGGAGTAGAAGTGCCTTATTTCCTCTTGGTGAAGAGTCTTTTTACATCCTTTATGAACATTATTATTATTTACCCATGTTTGCAAAGAAATAAATGTTTTGATTTGAACAAACATTCTAGTTTACTTTTCATTACATTATTAAAACTACTTTTTTTATTCATAACTAGCTGTTGCCCGCAACCTTCGTTCCCATGAAGTCATTATAAAAAAATGTTCCTTCTCTTTTTGAATCGGTTTTTATTACCAATTTCAAGGGTTTTTATTTTTATGTACAGAACCCTAATTCTTATTCTAAAATAAAAAAAGCTTAGGGTACTCCTTATAACATCAACTATATGTCCAAAAGTCACGTCAAAACCGATTCAGTCGTTTCGGAGATTAGCCAGAACAAACAGACAGACAGAAATTAAAATAAATTGTGTTTGTTTTATGTGCCGTATATATTTTCATATGCATTCAGTAAAAAGTTATTATTTTGATATTACGAACAGACACTTCAATTTTATTTATTTGTATGCATGTATAGATGGATACCCACCAACTCATCAGCATCTGTTTCTGGCTGAACTATGAACCCAGCGGAGTCCACTCGGGTATGCGGCTATCATAATCTGAGTACTAAAGATCATTTTCCAAAACCAGTACTATAAAATCCCGGGGATATAAAGGTGTAGGTAGGTACTACACATTCATTCCTGTTTGCTCTTTAAGGGAAACGTTATTTTAGTACGTATATTTTGTTTCCGAAATTCTTGAATTTGCATTACTGATTGTTGCAGTTTAAACTTTGCCGCCAATTTACGCAACTGACGTGACACGTTGCTTTCTGAGTGTTGGTAATCGTTGAAGGATATTCTCATCACATTTTATGATTGACAAATGTAATTACGCGTTGTTCAGACACGGGCGGCCTGCAAGCAAAGTAAAAGCGAACAAGCGAAAAAAGTAGTGGTTATAGGTCAGGATAAACCAAAAACTCTATAAATAGCAAAATGAATAGCTATAAGTGAAGTTAGCAATTTAGTCTTAGAAAAATGTGGATAGCTTTTTTGACGATTTATATGACCACTCTTTCGACAAGGACTTAGTGTACAAACTGGACTGCGCAACACAAAAAAATGAATCATAACGGTCATGCCGTAGGTTTACTTTGGTTAAGCAATCAAACGCGAGGCGAGAGAGATAGCCATAAGGGAGCCGTTTGTCCCTTTCACTCCATTGGTAAAAGATAAAAATTTTAAAGATGGTACAAAATATTACACCGGCATCGGCAAAATAAGTTACGTATATATGTTTTTAGCTTTAAGTTAAGTTTTAATTATTTTCTTTTATAGGTTTTTTTTATGATAAATGAGGTTTATTTTGCAAATAAGTTTTTTTAAACACTTTTACACGTCATGTTTTTTAAAACTAGATGGGACCGGTGTTTCGTACCTGACTACTCTGAGAAGAAACAGCCGAAACAAACACAGAGGTCACTGTCCCTTTTAAAGTCCAGACATCGGTTAACCATATGAGGACCATGCAGATTAATGTCAGAGAAGGACTTTTGAAGAAATAACCACACAGATTTGAGTGGACCTGTCCAGTCAGTGCAAGCATTTGTCAGTGACCGTGTAGCTCGACTCGTATCCCAAGGAGCTCAATGACACGACGATCAATACCAAAGAAAGGACATTTTGGTAGGCCGCATGAAGTACTCAAACTGCAAGACAATCGTGAAACTAAACTAAATCGTAATAAAAAAAACTGGCCAAGTGCGACTCGGACTCAAGCACGAATGGTTCCGTACTATTATCTATACAACATTAGACATTAAAATCACGTTTGCTGTATGGGAGCCACCCTCAAATATTTATTTTATTTTAATTTAACTATTTATTTTTAAATAGAATATACAACTTAATGTTCACACAAAGTTGTGCAACTGAATTTCCGTTGCGTATATTCGGCACCTATGGTGTGTCATATCAGCCGAATACGTCGGAACGTAAATTGAACCGCGGAACCTGGCGGAACTTCAGTCGCGTAAGTTCGGCATAGTGTGTTTAGACACTAACGGGACAATGAGCGTAACGGGACCATGAGCGTAACGGGACACTTTTTCGTGGCGTCATGCAGCCGGCGTTCATCGATTTATTAGACGTTGTCACGTCAAAAATATAAAATGTCAAACAAATAAAAATAGAGAGAAAAAAAATAGGTAAGTAAGTACAAATTCAATTCGATTTCAATTCAAATTGAAGCAGTTCAATCCCAAGCTTTTTTGTCCTCTATATAATCTTTAACATCATAGAAAGCTTTCTGACAAAGTTTACGTTTTATAAAAGATTTGAATTTATTAAGGCTTAGTTCTTTGTTTACAATCTATACATAATACTAATTTGTTTATTTTAAGTAAAATTAAATAATAGTATGATTATTTGGAAGCTATTATACAATTCATTATGGTAACACTGAAATCTGTCATCAATAGTGCAGAGTGCTTCAAGGCGGCATTTTTGACGGTTTAAGTTGTTTTGAGGTTTTCTACGGTTCGGAAAATGGTTAAAAGTTGTGATCACGTCATAAAGAAGTGAATTATTTTTCTTTGTTACAGCTTTCCATCGAAAGAGGAAATAAGGCAAAAATGGTTGAATGCGATTCCTGAATTCGATTCATACATCATATGTTATAGTTACTAATTTTTCATCATTTACCGCCTTTATTGATAGCCAGCCAACCTCAAAGGCAAAGGTTTGCCTTTGAGAATTTATTTGATTTTAATAAATGTTTGTCACGCACTTTTAAATTTATTTCCTCCATTTGAATACCTAAACACTAATTTTGCAGAGCAAACCGAAAAAGAGCATATAAAGGCAATGGTCCCGAAATTAATATTTATATTCTCATAAATTATTAGTTTACGATTGATTTGATTTTTTGATTTTAAGTAACCGTAGATTCTGTTAACCGGACAAAACTCTGTCAAAATGAAGTTTCCTATTTGTTACCAAAATACTTGATCACCCTATTAGTCCATGTCCAATCCATGTCTTTCGACGACTTAGTAGTGTTGCCAGACACTAAAAACACGAGTGACGCTGTCAGAGTGTCAGTTGAGTAACTGACAGTGAGTCAGTGTCATTACTCTACTAAAAAGGTTCTAATTTGAGGTTACATGGGCTCTTGGACATCCAAAATTGGTAGTGCATCCAAAATGGCGAGTTCACAGGACGTGCAGCAATTTATTAAACAGGCTATTTCTGAAGATAAAGTTGTAGTTTTCTCGAAGTCCTACTGTCCCTATTGCGACATGGCTAAGGAAGTAAGTTTCTGGATTTTTATTTATTATTGTTTTTCTTGCACTGTAAAAAGCTTAATGATATAAACCGAGTTTGTGCCTTAATTGAGTTATGCATCGTCATTTTTATTATTGTCCAATAATTAAAGTAAAATAAGTTTCTGAGACTTCAGTACAAAGTCCTGAAGTATCTAATATATTATCTAAAAGCGTAATCAAATAACTTTTATCGTTTTTTTTATTGACGCTATATTACCCGGTATAAAAAAAATCTTATTGATAATTCCAGGTTTTCCGCAAAGTCAAGCAACCCATCAAAGTATACGAGTTGGACGAGCGTGATGATGGTGCTGTGATTCAGGAGAACCTTGCTACAGTCACCGGTTTCAGAACTGTAAGTTATTAATAGTTCTTTTCGGCTATGATTCATTTCTTGACTATTGTGTCATCATATAGATTTGTGTTTTTCCTGTTAGAAATTTACTAATTCAAGTGGTATAGCAGGTTTTATTAATGGTTACGCTCTATGTCCGTATTATATTGTTAGTCACCTTTTAAAATCCATCACTTCAAATATTACACCATATTATTAAGATGTTTCTTTTTTGCTGTAGAAGTGGCGCAACCCATCTCATTCTCAGTCATAATTGAGACAAGTGGCGGCCACATCACCAGATAGTAATGGAAATCATTTAGCAATATGTTTTCTACAAGTTACATTATCTATTGTGGTAAACCAAATTCACAAATACTGTGAATAGGTATGTATTTATCAGTACAGCCACACCACACTAAGAGGTCACTTTACAATGAATTCAGTTATATACAATTTATTTTATTTTTTACTCTATGTAGGTATACACAAATACATTTAATTTTAAGAGTATGTACCTAGCAAAAAGTACAGTTTATATTTTGAAGACATTAAAGATAGTCATGCAAATGAAGATAGATATATTCCAGTATAAATAAACAGTAATAGAAAATAGCTTTGATACTAAATAGTAATGTTCTTTTCTAATGTTTCAGGTACCTCAAGTATTCATCAATGGCAACTGCGTGGGAGGTGGTTCCGATGTCACAGCTTTACATGACACCGGGAAGCTAGAGCCAATGCTTATTGGTTAAATTATAAAGAAGTGTCAAATTAAAAATGGAAATTTGCTTGTTGCTAAGAAGTAGAATGTAAAAATTGAAATATTTATAAGTGTCTAACAATGTTACTGTACAGTAATATTTCTCAAAGTACAAGTACATCTCATGATAATTATTCTTTATATCTGTTAAAAACATCTTTTGTAAGCAAAAGATGTTTTCTTATAAGAATCTGTAATAAAAATTAAAGAACATGTATGTAGAACAATAATAACATTCTATCAACGTATTTACCATTTGAGATTGATTTCGCTTTGTTATATATTTTTTCAAATAAACAATTTATTAAGTGTTTTTAAGATTTTTATTTGTGTTGTTGTAGGATGAAGTCAAGACAAAATTATTTATAAAAGAAACATACCTCTTCTGAATCTTGTTTGTATAATTTTTACCATTATGTAAATAATATTTAATCTGTGAGCTTCACCCTACGACAAACGGGAGGGCCACAATCGGGCCGAATTAATTTTAGAGATTCCTCCATAAATCCTTCAGCTAAAGTCACTTGTCCCTCCCTAAGCGCTTTATTACGCACACGGGATGAAAACATCAGGCCTACTCAAGGCCACTACGCGCAGCCTGAGGGGCGCCGGCCGGCCGAGTCGAGCCGCGCAGTACGTAGTAATATTATGTCTCCTATGTCATTGATAAAAGCGTCGTTTTTGCGTAACGCGATAGAGTATTGTGACAATTAAGGCGAAGTGTGTGCGAATGAGAGGGAAAAGGCCCACGCTCACCCTAGCGACCCCAGTGCGCGCCGCCCTACCGCCTGCTTCGCGCGCTCGCCACTAGTCGGCGCTGCGAGCCCGCCCTAGCACAACATGATATTATTATATCTTATTTAGCAAGATTCATGTAAACAAACTGGATTGTGCTATGTTTAGTGTTTATACTTTATGTTATACATCGACTGTAACATTTGTTGTGAGAATCATGTGACTTGAGCTGCGGAACTGAGAAATCTTAAGGTTAGTTGTATTTGTAGTTATTTAAATATACCTAGCTATATTCTTAGTACGGCACGAGCGATAAATTGAATAGGTGACTGTGATTGTTGTACCATTCGATTTTATGATTAGAATTAGGTTTTTTTTTACGAATGTTAAACTTTTTATGATGAGAATAATTACTTAAATAAGTATTTTAAAGGATAAGCATATCTGTCTCCTATGATAAGTTGATAGGTGTCTGGGCTTTATATCTGTCTACTACGTTCTTATGATAGCACTTATCTTATGTGTTTATTAAATCGCAGACGACTGTTACTAATATAGTATTAACGTACCAAATCAGTTGATAATGTATGTTGTGTGTAGGACTCGTATAAGTTGCTCTTATCAGCAAACTTGTTTATGGTAGGGAAGGGCTTATCACCTATTGTCTAGCTTTTCTGAACATAATTGGCCATGGTTTCAAGTCTCACCTCTCACTCCTCTCAGCCAGAGGCCACTAAGGCCATGTGAAAAGTGTCACACAGACACTTTTCACATGGCCTTAAATATAATAGTTATATATATAGTAGTCTAGTTTTTCAGAGGTCGAAAATTATCTCTCGCAAACACCTAAGTAGGTGAAGTATCTACCTCATGTCCTAATTTCATCCACATCCGTTCAGCCATTTTGGCGTAACAGGCAGACAGAGTTACTTTAGCATTTATAATATTAGTATGACATTATGTATTCTCAAGTGTCTAGCATATCCAAATTGGACAAAAAACCCCGAGCACAAAGCACCAAAGCTCCCAGGAAGCCATCGAATGCAGTCGCTATGGCTGGAATCGGCTAGATGACATCATCATCATCACTATAAAAGTATGGATTTTGTTTCTAATTTTACCTCTATGTTACTGGGTACCAACATGTTCAAAATTTAGACTGAAATTGAAGTCTAGACTATTAATATATTTTTAGGAAAATTGTATGGTATCGGCAATCCAAAATTCTTCGTTTCGGTTCGAGCTAAGCCAGAGCTGACGAGATATTATTCCGTCTAGCAGGCACCTGAGGCACCAGCGGTTCATTTAATTTATACCTACCCGTTTTAGTTACTTTTAAGATTTCTACTTCTGTAATAAGGCCTCCCATAATGAATATGACCCCGCGAATCAGCAAACGTAAGGTGGAGCGACGATCTTCGCAAGGCGGCTGGTGGTAACTGGACGAGACTTGCTAAGAATCGAGTTGAGTGGCATACGATTGAGGCGGATATGTCCAGCAGTGGACTGATGTAGACTAATGATGATGATGATAATGATTAGTTTTACGCCCGCTTGGGTGTCAGAAATAAGGTTCGCGTAGGCGTGAACAAAATACCGGGATAGAAAACGCCTATGTCAAACTTTTCAGCCAGTTTTGGTATAGTGGTTTGGCAGTTAATATTGAAATTCGTCAAAAATAACCTACAGTCGGGCGAACAGTGTTACAAATACCTGATCTTTTTCCGATGTATTTAAAGAAACCGTACTCTGTATGGTCGTTTTGTCTAGACAGAACCACTACAAGAAAGAGTAATAAAAACGGCCCAACTTGAGTAGTAGATTTGAGGAAACTGATGGATGCTATCAGCAAAGCTACAGATTAATCCTGCTGTCCGTACGACTGATACTGATATCTTATCCCAACATCGGATCCCACTGTAGGTACCTACTACAGATTTGGTTGATTATTACCGCAACTGTTATTTTTATTAGGTTTAATTAAACTATTTCAAGCCGATTTATCCTTTTGAAAGTCGATCCACGAAATAGACTATAGTTATCTAAAAAACTAAACGCATGATGTCGTTTTGTCGTGAATTTGCGTTTAGGATTGTGCTATTGTGATAGACGGGCTTCTACTAAAGTTTAAATTTTATTTACACAACGATGTAGCATCGACGTCATACACCAAGCAAAACAAGTCGATTTAAGCAAATATTTTCTAATTAAGTTCAAGAAAGTACATGTAACGCTCAAATCGCGAGGGCCTTTATTTCTTTGTGAAGCATTATTAAAACGGCCCTGTAGCAGTAAGGCTCGAGAATTTCTGTGTGCCCGATGTGGGGGGATGTTTCGGCGGGAAGGGCGGACTTAGGCGGGCGGGAGAACGGCACGAGGTGAATAAAAGCCGGACGGCAGACCGGCGCCAGTTCAGAGCGGTAGCAGCTCTCGGCTACGGCGTAGCGTCGCGTAGCCCGTGCTACGAAACTTTCTACACAACTTTCTACGAGGACTTTTTAAAATAAACTTTAAGTTTTCGTGGGTGGACTCTTGTGCAGATGTTGTACTTGTTTTTGGCTCGTTAATTATTTGGTAAGGTTTATTGAATATTAAATAGTTGCTTTGTAGTTCTTTTGTTTCATTTAAACTTTATTTTGATTGCACTTTAAAATACTCTAAGCTAATACCTAGCTGTTATTTTTTTCATAATTGCACATCATCTTTGAATATTGTTAGAATAAAATTTCTTTTGTTACTTGTGGGTATAATTTTTTTAAAGTTTAAGTATAATCTCTTCTTTCTATAGTTGCGTTCAGAGAAAGGATACCGCTTCTATAAGAGTTGAGTTTCCTTTTACCTAAAAATTAAATACAGGTGTTTTCAATAAAATTCTATCTGGCCAGTGTGCAGTGTAATCACAGTCATCGGCTACATTTAAATTTAAATCCTAAGAAGAAGCAATCGTTCTAGAATAGTCTTTAAGCAGTTTGAGTAAATGAGTTTGTGCCAGTAGAAATATTTAGTACGATTCATTAAAAAGATGTATAATTTGTAAATAATATTGATAATAAATATATGATCTAGAGCATTTTGATTAAACTGTAAAATATTCTTATTAAAAGTAAATGAAAAGTTGACCTTATCGATAACCAAATACTACATTATGAAATAAAGGATACCTATATAATTTTCTAAAAATATCTACGTGACGTTTAAAATAAGTTCTTTATATCTATCATATACATGTTAAATATTAGTTGAGTTAGTAAACTATAATATAAACGATACACGAAATGAATAGTAGTTTATTCTATTTTATTTTGAATAAATAACAAGTAAAATCGATGCCGTTTCTTCTGCCGACATATAAAGTGAATAAGAAAAATAAAGATAAAAAAGAAGTCGAAAAACGCAAATAAAATTCTTCGGTTGATACTGTTGAACACAATGTAAGTAGATCTTGTTGGATTAGTACGGAATTAGTTATTTATTCTTCCTCACAATGACAAAACCCATAGAAAAAGATCCATGACTACTTATGAATCCGTTCAAATAATTCAACTCTGTATTTTTCTTTCAAAAGTGCACAAATTATTATCTAAGCACTTCGTTAAAATTCATATTTTAAATAAATTATATCTTCAAACAACTTATCTCAGTTATCCCAACCAGCCTGTTTATAAAACTACAAAGAGCAAACAAGCAACGCTTTTCTCTTTTAACTCAAACACATACGTGTCTAAACAAAAGCGAGTAAATAAAGTCGACTTTCATTATATAATGTTCTGCTAATTTTCCTTTTCACTCTCTCGTTTCCATGTTGTTCAAACGCCAGACAAGAGTACTTATCGTTTTTGAGTGAAACGCGCTTGATTTTATAATAAAAGCAGTTTATACGCCGACGTCGAGACGCGAGCTCACTCCACGAAAGTGGAAAAGTGAAAAAACTAAAGAGTCCCGTTTTTCGCTAGCATGTCAACAAACTTGGGTCTAGTGTGGGTTTGCACTTATTTGCACTCATTAATGAGGCTGAATATAAAAGAGGTTTTATTCTCAATGTAGGTACCTCTGTTTGATCCTTTGAGAGAATTTTATGATACCTACTTGCTGTTATATTTTTAGTTTTATGAAAGTTTTTTTTTATGATTTTTTTAGAATCCCATAAGCTTTTGGCTTAAATATTATTTACAAAGAATCCACAAAAGTAATTTGTTGTTTTAGCCATCGCACCAACCTATACATGTATGTTTTGTTTAGAGGCAATTTTAATTACTTTTCGCTTCGAAACAGAATATTTGTACAAGGAAAAACAAACGAAGTGATAAATTAATTCACGCAAATAAATCTATAAAAAAATATTCGCGAGTTTGAAACTTTCAAAGTTTGATGGAAAATGTATTAATTAAACGGCGCGAATGCGTCGTCGGGTAGCTCATCAAAAATGTATAGAATTCGTATGATTTGCATAAAAGTCATTTTATTGCCTCGAAAGACAAACAGAATGGGATATTAGCTGTTGGAATGACTCCAACATTGCGGTGTGAACTATGCTGTGTAATAAAGGTATCTCCTTATACAGGTGCGAGTTTTATCTGCGTGTTGAACCGGGCTCTAGTTCCGTCCTCGCTTTTATTTTAATTAAAACATAATATGTACGAACATTCGTCGAATTCGTCAGAATTTATGAACAAGTCTGATAATTAATTAAACTCAAGAAACTTGTTCCAGGTGCATTTAATAATAAAGCCAAAAAATGTTCAAAGTACACACATTAAAGAGAAGTGCACTGATTCCCCCTCACGAGAACAACCGTTGCGAATTTAAATAAGTGTCGGCTGAGTTTGGCAAAGAATTCAATGAGTTGGCGTAATTATGTCGAGCAAGTTGGCGCATTCATTAGGCGTGTTTTGTTTAATATTCATCAGGGCGCGGTCTACAAGTAACATTTTTACTTTACGACTGGCTGCCAAATCCCTGGTACCTACGAACGAACTTAAATTACATGGAAATTAGTCTAAGTTCATTTTGAACCGAGCTTCGTTACAAAGACTGGTGAAGTAACGAAGTTGCTTATTGTTCTAGACGGGTAGACGGTGGAACTCGTTGTTTATGCAACTCTAATATTTTTAACTTGTTCTTATTTATTCATGTTCGTCTGTACATACCAGAAATATGGGTCTTATTTATTTTGCAGACTTATGGAAATAATATTACTTAAAAAAAACATGAAGTTTGCATAGAATAGGTACAAAACGTACCTAGTTTATTTACAGGAAAGAAACAAAATAGGTACAGCAGAAGACCCAACAATACGGGCCGTAGTACAATGCCTTATTGTTATGATATGATATTGCTACGCGCTGGGTATGGGATAAATTAAATACTACCTAATCGGTTGTATTTAATTTGTATTTGGATTTCGTATTTGGTTGTTTTTTTGTTTTTTTTCTAATCGACAACAAATAACTTTAATAATCACAAAACACTTAAAACACAATCACAAATAGACTACTGATCACTATTCGCTTAAATATCGCACTTCTAGTTCACTTCGACTTGCTCCGTTGTACTGCCTAAATTAGACTGACTCTCCCGCAAACATGGCGGCTATTTATATGACGAAAAGGTTCGAGAAAGTTCTTCAACTTTCTCGAACCTTCTTCACAGTTCCACAGTGGAACATTCTCCTTCGATAAAGTTCCACAACTTTCTCAAATCTTCAAGACAGTGGAACATTCTAGACTTGAATCTTTAAGACAGTCTCATAGTGGAACATTCGGGACTCGCACGTAATCTAGAATGTTCTCGTAAAGCAACCGACGTAACACTATCGACGTTGTGTTTTTTTTTGTTTAAATAAATTCTCTTCATTATTATTCTCTACTTTATATTTCCATACTCGAACCGATTGAAGTTAAAAGCAAAGAATAATGTTAAATCGATTACCGGATGATTCCCACTTAATCTGGAATCTGTGTTGACTCAACTTTTCTTTGTTTTTGGCTCATTTACGCTAATGGAATAGGCTGCTATTGACGTTAATGTGCTTAACTTTGTGCCAAAAGTAATAGAAGGAAAACGGTGATCGATTTTATAAGTAACTGTTAAATTATTTCTACGTCTCAAATTCTCAATCTTTTCATAGCAATTAATGAATTTATAAATACGTTATGGTCTTGAAGATTATATCCTTAACTTTACCTATGGGAATTCCTATAAAAGTAGGAAGTGGCCCTAGCAGTTGGATACCACTGGCTGGTATAATGATAAATAAAACTCCTAATAGAAAACACACTGAGACTGCCTCGATTGTCCAGAATGGTCGTAATCGCGACTGCTGGGCATAAGGTCCCGGGTTGGATTCTTGGGTCGGTCAAATTGTTATTAGGTTTTTTCCATTAGGAATTTCTCAGTAGCAGCCACAGAGTCTGGATTTGTGCCCGGTTGATGGCAATAGGCTAGCCCCCATTTTACATGGGACGTAAACATAACTGGCGGAATATGGGTATACTTTTAAGTAGTAAGTTATGTTCTTTATAATAAAACACAACATTTCTTGAAAAACGATGCTCAATTATTTCAGTTTAAAAATCTACCCAAAACTAAACTCTCTATTTCAAAGAAACCGAGATATTCCTAAAAAAACATATTTTTAATGAAAAGAAAATACTATTCAGCTACTTATATTCAAATACCACGGAGAGCTGCAGTTTTAAAGCTTTTCCGAACTTTTTGTAGTTAGTTTTAAATACCTAATGAAAGAGCTTGTAGAAATTATAAAGCTTAGAAGTTAAGTTGTCAATTTTTATGATAACAATAATTATGGTAAATGATCCTATAAACTGTTGACTGTCCCGCCGCGCCTTTGACAGCTCAAAAAAAATGTTGACTGTACCCCACGGTACAGTCAATTTTTTCATTGTTGCGGCAACCCGAGGGGCTCACTGATTTTATTTTCCCGTTCAAATTATTGCTATCTGGCTCAAACTTGTACAGAGTCATTAGGAAAGAGCAAAGAAGCTATACTTAAATTTTCAAGTAATTCGAATAAACGACCGTGGAGTGCTGACTTTTCGAAAACCGAGTCCTTAAATGACGTCATGTTATTGTTAAGCTTGTGAGATGTAAACAATGTATAGCGAGGTCTGTTTTTTGTTTGATTTACGTGTAGTGATGTCTTGTTGTGTAAATAAAACATTAACTTTTTGATATAATGGTTTATTTTTTGAAATTTAATGACCTTTACACAAGAAACTGGGAATAAATTCCCTCACACTGAACAAATACAATTACAACACTAACACAACAACAATTACTAATACATTACATGGCAGAACTATGGAAACCATTCATATCCGGATAGGTAATTTAATAAAGATTCCAATGGTATAACTGGAAGAGAGCCAACTAGCGTAGTTTCCGAGATATCAACGTTTTTATTAAGACCATATATTTTTTTTTATCTGGACCACCCAGAAAGGCCCCACAGATAACACCCCCGGGCGTTTTGAGCTCCACGGTTCAAGGGAACCACATTTTATAATTAATTAATCAATTATTTTTCCCTTATAATTTTGTTATTTATCGAAGTTCGTAGTAAGTAGTGCGTAGCACCTTTACGCTACAAGCGGTGCGTAGGCGCATGGCACTCGTGCTACGCGTGTCTTATTGCGTGTTGATATATTTTCAACTATGACGATAGGATCAATATTATGATATCTGATCATTCCCCAAATGCTTTGTAATAATGTTAATCGCGTTGCCTTTGACATAAGTCACATGTAGCAACTACGGCGTGGGCTACGGTGTGAGCTACGGCGTAGCGTCGGTCATATTGCAATAATTACACTGTCATTCTCAGTGACGATGAATGATCATCGCGTTTTACATATTAATTAATTCATTCATTCCCTCTTTGTTCCAGATGCTGAATCGGACGTTAAAACAGCCTCCCGTCGAATTAACTTAGCAGTGCAGCTCAAATGATTAAATATCTTCTAAAAATAGTACAAAGCTATCGAACTTAATCGGTTAGGTATCTCTTAGTTTATTTTTGTAACGCAATAAGTAGAGGCGGAGAGAGGCCCATTTGCTAAATCGTCGCTATTTTCTATAACATACAGCGGTGTAGATAGCTCTATCGCCGGCTCCGTAGTTTTATAGGGGAAACAATGCCAGAGGTTCTCATAAAGCATCGATATCTTGGAGGTTGTGATTTTTCGTGGGTTGTGTAATGGTAGGGTGGTAGTGCGGTTAGTGCGGGGTAGTGGGGGGTAGCGGGGGGTAGTGTGATGTGCGAAGATAAGGAGGAGGTGCGCAGCGCGGCGGGCGCGGACAGTCCACGGCGGCTGTGTTGGTCGCGCCCCCCGCCGCCGCTGCCCGACACGCGTGGCCTCTGCTGCGCCAAGCTGCTGCGGAAGAACGGGAAGCCCAAGAAGGTAAGTCCACACCCCACCTCCAAGATCCATCCATTGCCTGACTTCACTCGGTGCTGGATATTTATTTATTTAACACTTCAAACATAAAGCACAGAGGCGGACTTAATGCCATAGGCATTTTCTACCAGTCAACCTTCGGGTGATGGAGAGACAGACAGTGGTAGGTGTATAAATCAGTAAATATTTTTAGTCTACAAGGATATATAAAATACTATAAATATATATTAAAATACTATAAATATATATCAAAGTCTATGTAGATAGACAATTACATGGGTATACTAAAATAAAAAGACAAACAATGGAGAATACATTAACGTTGTGACGAAACTGCCAGCTTCTTTCGAATGTACTCACGAACTTTAAATTTAAAAGATAGACGATTGGTGGCCATCCTGATTTCCTGGATAAGTCCCGTTTTTGCTAATGCCAATCTCCACGTTCCTGTAGCATCGTTGTTTTGCCCGCGATAGCGACAATGTCGTCTGTCGTCCACCACCTCCAGTGTATACGTTTAAATAGTGGCGCCATATAAGCTGCACTGCGAGCGAAGCCGCCTCGAGCACAAACGATATTGCCACAGATATCGGTACCCATTTTAGGTCGGTCGGTTATTTCGATGTCACTTATAATGTTAAGCATAGCAATTTATCTTATATGGATAACAATAATTAATTCTTTATTTTTTCAACTGAACGCCTTTTTGGGTTCTGTAGGTACCTAAGTCGGCAAAAATGGAACCCTTATTGGATCACTTTGTTATCCGTCTGTTTGTCTGTCCGTCTGTCAGGTCAAGACCCTTTTTCTCAGGAACGAGTGGAGGTATCAAGCTAAAATTAATTTCAAATACTGTGCCTCTCACTGTCTACTACTCCTTAGAGCAACGAGAAAATCAAATAGGTCCCATATTTTGCGATTTCACAAGTGAATCCAAATCTATAGAGTACTTCCCGTTGACCTAAAATCATTAAATTTGGCAAGAAGCAATGTCTTACAGCACATGTAAAGGGAAAAATTAGAAAACCGTAAATATGCAGTTTAATAACAAAATACCTACAAGTTTATACGGAACCCTCGGTGCGCGAGTCCAAATGGCACTTGACCGGTTTTTTTCTCCTAAGTTTTATCATCATCTGCCTAGCCTTTTCCCAACTATGTTGGGGTCGGCTTCCAGTCTAACCGGATGCAGCTGAATACCAGTATTTTACATGGAGCGACTGCCTATCTGACCTCCACAACCCAGTTAGTACTGGGTAATACGATACCTCTTGGTAAGACTGGTTGTCTTTTAGGGTCACTGACTACCTGTAACGACTGTCAAAGATGTGCAAATGCCAGCCGGGACCAACGGCTTAACGTGCTTTCCGAGGCACGGAGGAAACTCGGTATGTAATGGGTGGTCACCCATCCACAGACCAACCTAGGCAAGCACGGCTTAACCTAAAGATCGACCCGAGCGGCTGTTATTATTTTGCCACGAGCTCCTCTCCTAAGTTTTATCCTGATCGTTAAATGCCGTTTGGGTGCAGGTACCCGTATACTTACCACTACCATTGGTCCGGATAAACTATATCTCGTGTACATCAGCCTCCACCACATTCAAGTAAGCGACACTTTTACGGTTCGTGATAAAGTCAAACTTTATGGATTAACATTACAAACGTAACGTTACGAGTTTGTGTAAGTACGTCGCTGTAATGATTCAATAGCTCGTGTATATGTGAGCCAAGGCAACAGTTCCCAGTAGCACTTTAATGTTATTTCTCTCGTATCGGAGAAATTTACTCACGGATAAATTACATAAGTTTGTTTCACGGTTATTGGATGCTAACTTAAGAGAATACATCATTAGTTCGCTCGACTTATAAGGACATCCCAAACTTGTTATTTAAATGAAATACCCGACCCGGAGGTATCCGCCATATTTCAAGGTAGAGCGCCTTTAAGCTCAATATAATCGAAGTTTGAACTAACTTTTAGCCATGGCGGTTGACTCGCACCGCACTTACGAAATACATCTTTGATTACATCTATACGTAGTTATGCAAAGGTGTAGCAAGTCTTCTTATTATACAAGTTTGAGACTGGAGTTGATATTATGTACATTGTGTTAAAATAACAACTAGTATAGCAAATAAGTTGTCTGCGAAAGTGCTAACTTTGGGTCAAATTAGTTTTAGCTGACGAGGAGCGCAACTACACTTGATTAACCTCCTCGGGGGCAACAAATGCACAATGATTTATGTATGTTGCACGAATATAATAAAACACTCATTTAAGTAGGTACGAAGTTCTAATAGAGCCCGAGTGTAATTGTGATCTACCGCCGCCGCTGCACTGATGTATTGTATGAACACAAGTTATTTCCACTGCAAACTATTGCAACTTATTATGGAAAGCCATGTCGAATTTTGCTCTGAAACAATAAGGTTTTTCTTCTTTATTTATTGAGTTTTATTCTCAATAAATATACTCCCATTGAATATTCTATCCACAAACCTCAAAATAAAATGTGTTTCTTTGAATCAAACAGCACCCGGGAACGGTGCAGTCACTATTTTGCAATTCTAAGTTTGGCAAAGAGGTTTCAATCTGACTAATGTGTCTACGTATAGCTACCTAGACGAGAAAAGCTCCTGGCTCTTATATCGATGTTTCAATCGGGAGGGACTATTCACCACATACAAAACGGCACAGAAATATATCAACACTAATGTAATAAAGGAAAATATGACGTAGTAACGCTGTCATAAAATATTCTTAATGAGGAAGCGGAAGGACCTCATCAGAACGTGAAAAAGGGAAAATTAGCAATTTTCATAATGACGAAATATCTCATAAGACGACTCAACGTAACTGTCACCCTAATTTTCTGAAAAGTAAATTAATTTGCGCTCAGTTAATTAAGCTTTGCATAATAATTATTCGAAAAACTGATTTCCCTTTTGAAAAAATGCTGAATTTACTAATTTGTAATTAAAAGTGTTTGAAATCCTTTGTTGACGTTAAATGCTGATGAAACGAGAAAAAAATACTTCAAAGCAAAAGTTCCGTAAATTGGTATTAGATGGTAGGAGTTTTTGGAGGACTTTTTATATAGCGGCTCTTTCATAAATCATAAAAATGGAGTGTCCGTGAATCGAGTCGTGCTGAGTGAGTAAGTGAATGAGGAGGCGAACTGAACGGACGCGCTTAGTTTTAGCTGAGGATTGCGCTAGTTAGCCTACGAGTTTTGTAATTGGTTTTGTTTTAAACTACTCCTTAGCAGTATTTTAAATTTTCATCCTGTTTTTGTAGTAAAAAACGAAGTAACTATGATACACATGTTGTAATTTCCATAAAAATACTTATTAATGTCCTTTTGAAAGCAGCGAGTGACTCTTGGAATATAAGTAATCCTATGCGTACCTAATATTGGGATCACAACCACGACTGACAGTTCTATATACCCTCAGTTATATACCAGGAAGTCGTAAACATTATGTAATTCTGTGCCAAACTACACAAAGAAACTATACCCTTCCGTGATTTACATACTTTTTACTCCGCGAAGATTTGAATATAAATAAAAGAGTATCTTTTGAAAAAGATCCGATTTCTGTATAAGTAGCTTCGCATTAACATAATCTAAAGATTAGTATAGATACCTCCCGCTATTGAAAGGCGTAGTGTCGAAGTTTTTGTTACAACTTCGAGTAATAAGTTAGCTCGCTATTCAGAACTAATTTATTTCCCTGTCAAAGTTTTTGTAGCTTGAAAAATAGGATGGCGGATATGCGAAAATATTTTAAAAATAACTAAAGGAAAATTCTGTTTTAAATAAGTTATAACGGACCGTTGTTCAGTTTCCATGTGTTAATGTAGTTTCTGAATCTATTTACATCTAGTTATGTTATTATATTATTGCTTATACGCTATCAAGCAGAATGGGAAAAAACAGTACTACACTCAATCGTGTATTTCTCGTGTTCAGCAATTAGAGGTTACACACTGGGAATAAACTATAGGCACAACATGGCACACACAAATCGAATGAATGACATTCCAATGTCCAGCAGCCATTGTTATGAATGATGCGTTTAATATCCCTGCTCATCTCGCGGCGAATAAGAAGCATTATGAAGCAATAAGTCATAATGTAGATAGACGTTTCTTTTTTACTAGCAAAAACAAGAGAATTTTCTGTGTCTGATCGAATATATTCCTTATATCGTTTGTTAGATCGAATTACATCGTAATATTCGAACTAGTATGAATATCTACAGCGAGGCTAGTAACTAGTGTCCCACAGGTGACTCAGCGGCGATAAATTGTGGCTGAAACAGGGGCGTAGAGAGCAATAATTTACGCCTCTGAGCGCCATTTAAAGATCCTTTCAGACTTTATCCATCGGCTGAACGAGTGTTAATTCTCTGGCTTCTTACCAACGGATATAAAAGATTTTACGCCAGAGCTTCTGATACAGTAAAAACAGTACAGCCGAGTACAGCGGACGACAGCCGCTCGACGTTCGATACTGTTTTTATTTGACATACCGATATAAAGTAAGAGAAAGAATCCGACGTTTATTTTCTGTATTGGATTGTGTGCAGTATTTTTACTGACTTTGGTCTTGTTATTTGGAATAGAGTAGGTTCCTAAATTGATTGATGAATGTTGTTTGACGTAGCGTTACGATACACGCCCTATCCGTTTAAGGGTTTATAAATGATGGATGTAAACCGGGCATTACCTACACAAAGCTTTGTATACTGCGGGGTTGCTCTCGTCTCGGGGTACTTATATTACTTAGCTCAAAATGTGTAAGTTTGCCCTAAATTAAATCAACATTTATCCCGCATTTTGGCATCAGGCTGGTTCACAAACTACTTTTGTTCGTGCAAACTTCGGACTTGCCGGACATTTTAAAATGCATCTCTTGTGGAAGTCTAATGTAAGTTCAAACATGGAACTTATCCGTCGCTAACTACTTCAGTACTTTCTAAACCGATCCGCAGGCGGCAGCTGCTCACAGTTTTACGTCTAACATCACTTTAGCTCAGATATTGAATAAGAAAATTTATTACGAGGAGGTCTTACGAGTTTAAATTTAAAGTTGAACTGGAAATACCAGCGAAGAATTAATTGGAATTTTCTTCACTGCTTTTCTGTGTAGAAAGTGGTCAGGTAGGTAGGAAGGTAGGTAGGTAGAGGGACGTGTCTTTGTACTGTGGTGAAGGATGTTTAATTCAATTTTCTAGACTTTACAAGGCTCTCTCCAGTGAAATGAAAAAGTTTGAACGTTTATGCAATGCAATGAATTTATTTCTTTAACCTTAACCTTGGTTCCTTAGCAAATCATTAGAATACAGCAAATATTTTTGGCAAGGTAAGAATAAATTCAACAACATTGCAAAATATAGGAAAGGAAAACTGAAATCAAACTTTATTGTCAACACCTAAAAATATATTAGGCAGTCCCAACAAAACTGTAATATGTCTTCTAAAGATTTCCACGTAAACGAGCTCACTTTCAGAATTAACTACGAACGTTCTAAGTTCGAAACTTGTTCAATATCGTTGAGGTGAAGTACGAAGATTTTAAAGAGCGCGCAATAAGGGGCGACGCTCAGTGTGCGACTCGACGATACGACACCGACGTGCGATTTAATATGGCCTGCCACTACACTCCCTGGAGACAAGAGTCCCGCGACGATTCCAACACTATTATACTATATATTAGGAAGTACAGTATATAGCTACGTTGGTAGAAAGTTCATTACTCAGCGGAGGAAGGTGTCATGTTTACCTTATTTTGGAAGATGTTTTTATGTAGGATTGATAGTTCATGGTGTGAGTAAGAAAAACACAGCACTTTTTTATAGGTGGTAATATTCGGTTATATTAAAGTCATTTTTACAAAGTATCCTCTAATCTTAAACGTTTTAGTCACGTCTACCTAGGCTACCTAGGCTCTTAAATACCCATCAGTTAAAAATGGTGTCCTTCGAAGTCACCTAATTAAGAATATCTTATTAGGCTAGGCTAGGTCTTGAAATATATATTATGTAAGTCCCTTTGGAAAGATGAGTTATCACTCCAAAGGCTCTACGTATTTAAAGAGGTAATTTAGCGACTACGTTTAAGTTATGTATCTAAATTGGTACATCAGCAACACATTAAAAAATCTCCTGTGACTGTACCACTCCTTACTGTAGCTACAGGGTGTCCCATTTACACGCCAGCTACAGAACACTTGTATTTCCAGTTTTCCACATCTGCGATTCCCGTCATGTCCTCAGTACTTTCACTGGCTCGTCGAGACTCCTCGGTGCGGTTGCGAGAATTCTTCGCGCGAAATTGAAATCACTGTCGGCTACGTGACTTCAAACTCACCACTAGTGTTCGAGAAAATCTCCAAATAATATTTACCTTGCGTTTGCTTTCCGATTGGCTGCTTCTCTCGCCACGGATAGATTCCCTTTGAGGTGAAAATTGGTATTTATTCCCGTGCGCTTTGTTGTATTGCTAAGATTTCTTTGCCAGGCGACGTTGGATCCTTTATAGACCATGAATATCATTTCGATGCTTTTTTGGAAATGTCTTTCTTGAAACATTGATACATACTTCTGCATACAGTTTTGTTTATTGCAAACTTGAGTACAAACAAAAACCGTTAAAAATAAATGATGTAAAAATCAATTTAAAAAATAAACATCATTTATCATTATCATTTATAACTAACTTGAAAAATTAATTACCTAGCCAACGGTTACGATTTGCCATCATTGCATATTACTTAAATCTAATCAGCAATTTGTTGATTATGTCAACTGTGTCATGTTCACTGATATGAAAATATGTATTCAAAAATGGACAAACAACACGCATTCATAATCCTATTTAGCAAAAGGCCAAACGTCCACTCTCTTTCATTTCACGAACGTCCAAACTGGAATAGTATGTACCGATAACGTATTTATACGTTGGAAATTCATTAAACCGAGAGAAATCTGATGTGGCTGGGTGTCGCACGGAGTGGGCTATTATCCCATCCGTGGACGTGGATGGGTGCTCGGCAAACACTCGGCACTGTCACCCCCACTTGTCTGCGAGTATTAGATCTGCCATAGCACGAGACAGGGTATTATGGGACGCTCTCTGATAGCAAGGGGATTGCGGCTCGGCCTAAAACATTAAAAACTTTGACGTTCATTGTTTTCCATCGAATAGTCGATAAACATTTTGAATCACTGGGTGTCCATCCAATTGATTCTTAATATCAATATTGTGTTGGTATTTTGTTATCTCATTCAATTTGTCACGAAGCTGACTTATTAATTTTGAATTACGATGAAGTGAATTTTCGCATCGGGTGCGGGAAAGCTATTTAGGTCTTTGAGAAAAGTAATTTCATTCAGTGGCAAGTAACTGACCGAACCCCGGTTCCCACTCTAGATACCTACTCGTTTTTTTAATTTAATTTCTTCCTGTTTAGTACGACTAAGAGATAGCCGCAATTAATATAAAATTAAAGAATATTTTTACCACCGAAGCAAAGTAATATAAAGTTTAATACCAAAATTAAAAAAAAAAATACTACTTTTGTTTTCCGAAGCTGAAATAGTTTAGGTAGTCCACGTAGTAAGGCGATTAAAAGAATATTTTGAATTCGGAACACTTAGCTACTTTTTTCATTGCAACGCAGTTGGCTTGCAATGATAGACAGAAAAAACGGTTTAGATCGTCCAGATACCGTCTTTTGGCAAGAGAGGCGCATTTTCGAGTCGACTTTGTATGAGATTAGTTCATTGGTCCTAATGTGAAGTATCAGCGCCTGTGTACTGCTGCCAAAATAATTAATTAGGAACGTTCCCCATTGAGGTGGTTTATTTCGGCTCATTTTCGGGTTAAGGCCGTATCGGGTTTGACATAGGTTAACCGATTTCAACTCCATTTTTATTTTCGTGCGTTTGTTTTAATCCACAGAAAAAAACGATATGCAAACCTTTGTTAAATATACCATTGGCTTATTATGAAACATCCTTGATTGTGGGTTAAGAATTAAATATTCTATACTTTTTAACGTCCCAAAATGGATACGATGAACTGAAACGGCATACGGAACTGGATACGGTGTCTGTTGAGATATCCTTGAGTGAAACTTTTTCATTATGACAGCTTCACATAAACATTCTTCGACTTTTAGGTCGGATTACCTGAACTTAAACACTTACTCTAGTTATACGATATGTATACGGCAACCACTCGACTCTGTACCCATAATAGCCATCGGAAATGCCTCCATCGCGCATCGCGGAGACGAGGGTGGCTCACACAGCCCCCGCTTCAAATGAACAGTGATTTCATACCTCACCTCACCCGTTACTGTCATTCTAACTTCGCTAACTATTTGCAGGTTACCATGAATTTAAACGAGCAAATGTGTCGACTCATTGCACTACTTGTTATAGCAAGTAACCGCCATTTATTGAACTTTCCTTTGTTCTCTCGAACGTTTCACAAAGAAAATGATCGTGCAAAACGCAAAGATCTTTCATTGACATTCTATAACGTAACCCTTTGTTTCTGTTTCAATAAAACTGCTACAAACGTCTACATTTTTCATTGGAGCTTCACTCCCATTAATATTAATGGATTCTTGGAAGGATTAATAGTATTCAAACCCGCAGTTCAATCTGAATAATTGCAGATGGCACTACAGCTCTCCAGGCTACACTCACTTTAGAGATATGTTTGTTCCCTCGCTGGGAAATATATCCAACCGTTTGTTTAAGAAGTGAACTCAAAGAAGCCGCGGTTATATACTGTCGTCAATATAATATAAAAGGGAAATAACAAGTCGAACTGATATAAAGTTTGGAGAATTTCGTTTGTTTCGTCCCTTTTTCATATGTTTTCATATTTATTTCTTCTTTGTCGCTAATAAAGTGGCTTACGTAACTTTCTTTATTTAATAAACGAGTGCGGGCTTCGTATAAAACAGTTTATATTGGTAGCTCAGTGCGTACGTAGGTAGTAAAGCAAAGTTTTACCCTATTTTGCATTCACACGCGGCGGGGTGAAAGTGTTTTTCATTGTCCTACAGAGCTACCCGTCGTGCCTGACAGACGGAGGTTCTTTTTGTAACCGCTGTAACACCCTCCCCCACATACGTATTCACTGAACACCTATAGATTTGCCCTTTTGAGGGAAAACTATTTCGCTTAATTGTGGAATGTGGTGTAACATTACTCTTCTGTTGAAGATACTTTGACTACATTTATTTGAAAATGTAGGCTAAAGATGTTCTGTTTACAGTATTGCCGAGACGAGACAGACCATTGAGAATAATTTCAAGCTATAACATTAACAGTCAACTGTAACAGATGCAGATAATTTCAGTTGGTACATAAACTTGTAACGTCCAATCGGTTCAAATATATTTTGATGTAATTTAAATGACGGGCAAATGTATTTCCATTTATTTTGCTGCCGCTACAGAAAATATTGAAATAATAAAATTACAAGTTCAAATGGAATATAAAATGGAATTGCTATTCGATTCTAAAACAACAGAGAGGTCGAAGTAGACCTCAATAGAAGTAACTTCGGCCAAAAATGTGATCGGTTACGGTTAATAAAAAGTTGTTAGGTAGCCGAGTCGATTTATATTCAGGGGAGGCTCGCTGAGGAAGGGTTTCCGAATTGCGGATGGACGGCGACGCTATCATTGTCTTTTGAATTTTTTGCCAACCTTTAAAACTCCGTGGCTTATAATTCCACTCACGTGACGAACGCTAATGAAAGACTTACTTAAGTAACTGCGCGGGAGACGGGAATTAACAAGTTCCAAATACAATTCAGTCCTTAAACGAAGTTCATTTGAACGCCGGTAAAGTGGAAAACTTCGACCGTCTTCATTTTTTTTCAAGAAGGAGAAACGTAAAGTTTTACTTCTTTATAACGAGATACGGTGGTTAAAAGGATTCCGGGGGTCGCTTTAATGTTTTTTAAACACTTTGAGTCTGTAATAGAAGTTAATTTTAGTTGAGCGTATGGCAAGTGGAGCGAGCCGCTTGGTGAGGAAGGGCTGGCATTTTTCATGTTTTCATTTAGTGTCGTTAGAAAAATATTAGTAATTTGTGAGCGCGGGCTGTGGCGTAAAGCTTATCTGCGCAGCAATTAAGAAAAAGCTCGGAGGCTTGTTTTTTTCAGCGGCTGCGGAGTGCCGCCGGCTGATTGCTAATTCCGCGACAAAGAACGCTATTACGTAGCCACAGCCGAGCAACAAATGAAAATATTTTCAGTCACATTGAACTACAAAATGTACCGGAATACATTTTACTACAAATTGTTTTCGGAACAAATATCTTTTAACTTCTTAATAGCTACGTTTTCTGGTTTTAATTAAAAACCCAGGAATCTGACATGAACATTGACATGCGACTACTGATGAATTTTAACAGTTATTCTTACTGGACAAGTGTTTTATTAAATTGTATCAATCAAATATTTTGGAATCATAAATACAGGGTGGCAGGGTGACCGACGCATATACGCTTACTACGTTTTCAGTACATCATTCCGAACCCCGCCAAATGAAAACTTTACATCGGTATTTTTTTTTTAAATCTGCCGTTCCATACATTTTGTCCCACCCTGTATAACGTTTCTTAAAACTGAAGAAAGAGAAAATCGCTTTAATATGTAACTCATCAAGTGGGATACAAATATCAGAATAGACAGCAAAAAATACAAAGGAATACTATGTTTCAATAAATGAGCATCTCATCCACAACATGGATTCGTATCTTAAAGTGCCTTTAATAAAGAACAACTCCGACTTAAAGTTTGCGAATATAATGGCGAGCACAACTAGGGTATCGTAGCCCGTAGCGATGCGCCGTAGCAGTGCTACGAGATACGTAGCGGCGTAGCGGGGCCGCGAGTCAGACGAACAACTTAAATTGCCTGAAAACATAAGTTCCTCGTCAGCTGCGAAATAAACGCTGAGGAGAAATTTATTTGCTGCATTCACAGAACGAGAATAACAATACGGAGTCACCATAACTTCAATTTGATTTCACTTGCCTTTTCTCTGCAAAACAAACATCTTGTAAACATGTTTGTCTGTCGGCGCACAATATATATTTTCATGGTTTCTTCCGCTTGGATTTCAGAGTTATTTATGTTGCTCTGAAACACAGCTGGATTATTCGTTCGTACATTTCGGAGGTAGTTTTATTGAATTTTAATCAACATATAATTTAAAATATAATTTTAATTTAAAAAGGATTTAATTTAAAATATGATTGTGATCACAGTTACAAAAAAAAAGTTTTATTTAACATAACAAGCTCTCAGAAATATATATTTATAGCTCCTCGAAACAATAAACAATGGGATAAGAAATACTGGAATCTCAATAAAGCTCGAGATCTTCCACTACTTCGCCTACGCCCTGTGCGTAGGCGAAGTAGTGGAAGATCTCGAGCTTCAGAAATAGGAACCAGTTTGCTTTTATCTGATAACAAGCTAAAACAAAACTCATGTATTACATCGTAGTATAACAATATCTATTTCTGCAATTAGACTGCAGAAACACGTGATTCTCCGTAATTCACAGGAATGTACAACAAGTCTACTTATACGTTATTCTTTTAATGAAACCGATCAGTTTGTATAATTAAAGACAGCTTGTGATTAATAATATAACCTATTTTCACGCCTGTAATCCCCGAAGGGTAAGGCAGAGGTGTACCTAATAGCTCACCCACATTTCGCCAGTTTTATTTAAATCCCATGTAATAGGGGGCGAGCCTATTGCAATCTATCAGGCACAAATCCAGACTCCATGGTTGCTACTGAGAAAATCCAGATGTAAAAACGCAATAACACTACGGCCTTTTTTTTTTTTTCGGATGGGAAATCATCGAATGACTTCTCCCGCTCAGAGCGGAAGGGAGTGTCAGACTTGTACTGACTAAAACCCATCCATGTTCCTTCCTAGCGCTTTGTGTTTCAGGGCCGCGGTATCTCTTTATCTGTTATATCTGGGAATCAAACCCAGTGATTGCCGCTTGTGCTTAATGCATATTAGAAACACGAAGCCTTCATAAAGCCTCGTATTCTCCTGAAGTCCTGACACATGGATGAAAATTCATGATATTCTGTCCCATATTTTCCCGGACAAGCCCCTTACAAGCCTCTATAGGTACATGTTGCTAAACTAAGATATTAAATAAGATTTACTTCGTACAAGACCCGGGTATTAGTGGGAAACGTATAGCGGTTCGGAGGCTTGAGTAAATTACTTGTGGGCCAATCATAGAGGGCCGTGGAGCAATTAGTATGTGTGGTCTATGGCGCATTTGCATGAGTTCTATCACGTCATATTAGCGCGCTTTTATTGGTTACAATAATTACAAGTAGCCTTCGTCAATCCGTTATAATCAAAGGGACTGTATGGTTGCTTGTTTGTTGAGTATTCACGCTGTAATTATGCTTGTTTGGTTAATTAATAGATGGTTTGATGATACTGGTTCTATGAGTAATTTATTTATTACTAGCTTTTTCCCGCGGCTTCGTCCGCGTGGAGCCCTCGAAATCTTACTTCTGGGATAATATGTGCTATACCATACCATAATCAATCTGTGCCAAATTTTATCCCGATCTTTTGAGCCTTTCTGGCGTGATTGAGTAACAAACATCCATCCAAACTTTCGCATTTATAATAGTTTATTATGTAAGAAACGGGGTGGGAAGGACACCGATGCGAAAATGGTTACCACGTGTTCAGTATACCATTTGGAGCCACATAGAATTTTTCATCGGTAATTTTAAAAACAATCACGCCCCGCACGCCCTACGCAACATGCGCGCCAAAACTGTGATACACGTATCTCATTATTTTAATTGAAGAGTGTGTACACCAATTTTTGAGTCAATCAACCCCGAGAATAAAATTTTTCACAGAAAATGGAACACCCCATTTCAACTTCTTAGGGGAGGAATTTCGTAAAACCCTTTCTTAGTGGATACCATCTCTTCACAAAGAATACACCCTCCAAATTTCATATCTTTAGGACCAATGGTTTGGGCTGTGCGTTGATATAATCAGTCAGGGGATGATTTTGGAAAAACTGTGATACACCTTTTTCATAATTTTAGATGAGTTTGTACACTAATTTTCAAGTCAATCAACCCCGAGAATAAAATGTTTCACAGAAAATATAAGACCCCATTTCACTCTTCTCTTCACAAAGAATACACCCTCCTTTCACGTCTTTAGGACCAGCGGTTTAGGCTCTACTTTCAAAACCCCATTTCACCTTCTTTGGGGTGGTATTTCGAAAAACCCTTTCTTAGTGGATACCTACTCTTTACAAAGAGTACAGCAGTTTCAGTTTTCTACTTTTGGGCACAACCTACCTTGATACTAAAATCATGTAACTTGTTTTTAATTTTTTAGTTCACTTTTTTAATTCATTTTTTGATATGGCAGGTGTGTTTTTTTATTATTATATAATCATAATTTTATATAGACCATTATTATTAAGTTTAGTAAAGTTTTAGTCAATGCTACTGAACAGAGAAAGAATAGATAGTTTAACAAATATCCGACGTGAGTCTTTAAATTGGCATAACTTTTTTATTTATGTACCGATTGACATAAAACAAACACTAAATGTTAAGTGAAGCTTACTACAATATATTAGCGAAACCACATCCAAATCGGATCAGCCGTTTCTGAGATTAGAACGCAACCGCACAGACAAACAGACAAAAATTCTAAAAATCATTGTTTTGGGTGCTATTAGTGTTGATAAAGGTCCCAATAATATTTTTTCTCATTTAACTTCCATGTACAGACAGCGATCCGCTTCATTTTTATTATATGTAGTATTGATTGATTGATGATTGATTCATGTTGATAGCTGGATGAGCGTATTTCGGTCACGTGTAATAACTGACATCAATGTTCAAGCAGTAGAAATAGAGATACGTAGAATTACCCGCTAAATACCATTTTTCATATCTCTTCTGGGTTAAGCTGAAGGAAAAGTATGATTAAGTACCATCATTTTCTTGTTCAAAATTAAAGCAAGGACCTCTAGTTTATAATATCGTTTTATCTTTCATATTATATTTTCCGCCCGCGCGACCCAAAAGAGTTAGAAGTTGTTAGACACAGGTAACGAGGGTCCCCTTTCCCAATGCATACACTGTTACGCGTTCAATATAGGCAATGCCTAAAGTTAAGGCTAGTATACAATAGCAACGTAGTCACTGAAACTCAATTTTCGAATAATTTTCCATCGAAAATCGTACCTTCATTTTTACCCAATAAACGGATGTGGGACGCAAAACATTGTCAATTTTACTATAATTTATAAATAGACTTAGTGGGGCACGACCCTCACTTTACATTCAGGAAGGACGGTGGGCGCGAGGGTCTAAATCGAATTCCTATCGTTTCTTACACGGAAGCCGGGTCACAAGCCTGGCCCACGCTGTTCTTACCGACTACCATAACCTTGTTGAAACATGGCTTATTCATTTATGAATGGTTTCGTCCTTTCTTTGTTTTTTTTTTCTGAAAATAAGGAGCATATTTCGGTGTTTTGTTAATGATTAAATATTCAAATGAGAATCCAAAGGTCAGTTAAGAATAGAAGTAGGCCCAATTACAAAACTATGAATACGGTGTGTAGAAGATGGTGTTACCACTGCGTGGATCGCCCAGAGGACACGGTGGAGGTCTGCCCCGCTTGGGCGTAGCACCGCCGTGTACTCGTGGCGGCAATCGGCGGCGGCGACCTATCGCGTCCGGCCCTGGTCCAAGCCATGGTCCGGAGCGAGATCGAATGGGACGCCGTCACCTCCTTCTGCGAAGCAGTCATGCTAGCGAAGCAGGTGGCGGAGCGTGAGAGGGAGAGAACCTCTCGTTCCAGCCGCCGCGGGAGACGCCTCGGGCGTCGGGGGTCATGTGGTGGCTTCCGGCCACCGTAGACGCGGACCTGTGGACGGTGAGTAATGGGCTAGCTCGCCGTCCATCCGTCTTTTGACGACAGGCCGTGTAGACGGCGCGTTCGTGTTCCACGCGCGCCTCAAAGAGATGTCAGTAAACAGGGAGGGGCCCGCTAGGGCCGATGCCTGCCAGGGCTGCGCGCTGTTCGAAAGAGATACCGCGGCTCTGGAACACAAAGGGCAAGGAAGGAACATGGATGGGTTTTAGTCAGTACAAGTCTGACACTCCCTTCCGCTCCGCCCAGAGCGGGAGAAGTCATTTGATGTTTTCCCATCCGTAAAAAAAAAGGTGTGTAGAAGATTGTAATTTGAGACAGGCGATATCTAGGTACGTGCCAGTTATGTCCATCGAGACTCATTCAAATAGTAATTTTCTTGGGAAGTATAGTCACACATATTTTTTGCCATTCATGTTAAAAAATGCAACTTTATACCCATTATTGTAAGACCTTAGTTCCAACTATTGCCATAAACAAACTGTCAGCATTCACTACACTATCTGTAAGCTCACCACCCTCGACATTTAATTCCAAGAGTCACCCAGCAGCAATGTGTTTCCGCTCACTGAGCTACCAACATTACGGTAATGGCATCAGTAATCAATGTAATGTATGTTCCCGCTGTATATAATACTCCATGTACGAACGATACATGTATTTTCATAAAATTAATAACATACAAAAATACCGATCTAACTTTGACGTTCCCCAACAAACATTTGAATTGGCGATGTCTGTTTTCACAACCATGAATTTTAATGTTATTGCCAATATCTGCATAGATTCAAACAATCTGCCAATAGACATTCGATATATATTCTGCATAATAAATTATCTGATTATTTGAAGCAATTGAGTATTCATAAAGATCATTTCAATACGAATTCAATATTTTGCCGACGAGCTTGAGCACTTTGTTCATTTTTGCTAAGCATTTCGCAGCCATCTGGATTTTATCTTTGATATGTATTACAATTTTCTCCAAGTCATATTTACCTAAAAAATTCTTTACGAAGTTCTGTTTTCCTTTCGAGAAGTGAATGCTTATTTAGTTAGAGAAACGAGGCGTAACAACATTTACTCAACTCGATTTAGGATCGTTGAACGTCTGAAGAATGTAATGAAAACATTATATTCACTATATCGCTGTTTGTAGGAGTATTGCGCATGAAAATAAGCTTTTGTTGAATTCTATTTAAAGATCTTAGCTATGATCCTTTGTGGGAGGATAATTCTAGTTAAGATCTTAGATGATTGCGTATTAAGGCTCGTACCTGGAAAAGAGAGGGCACACCTACATAATGGTTTCGTGTATTCAAAACCCATCAAAAACATAAATGTGAAATGAGAGCCAAGTTCAACGACAGAAGAATTGAGATCAAAATGGGTGCCGAGTTCTACGGTCAGTCCTGAAATTTATTTATAACAACATAAAATATTATATAACAACTTATAATATAATTTCTTCTTATAACTTAGGATAATATATTGAAGCTTAAGGTCTGTCTTGGCTAGTTCTCATATACGAATTATTATTAAGTACCTACTAAATCAGTCATGGAAGAGCCCTATGTTCGATGGCTAGTTTCTACCAGCAAGCCATATTTTCGGAAGAATAAAATAAGAATTTACAGCTTTAGACCTTCCGAAAGCTATAATATAATTCGTATATGAAAACTAGCCAAGTCAGACTGCACTGTAAAAGTAAGTGTTGCTAATAGAATCAATTAATTGAAAAATTATAATAAAATGATAAATATTTACTAGTTTCTGATTTTTTCCTTTGTATTCACCCAATTACCTATCTGGATGCCAAATTTCAACTTTCTAGGTCATCTAGAACTGGGTTAGAGTTTTGATCTATAGGTCAGTCAGTGATAAAAATGACGATTTTTGGACGTTAATATCTAAATAACCGCTTGAGATGTGTTTATGAAATTTGGAACACATATGTATCTTGCAAATTTCAACATATGAGCGAAATTTGACATGTTTATGTGAAATAGTTTTTGAGTTATGGGGGGGTCAAAAGTGGCTCCAAATGGTTCGTGTAATATTACACACGGTGCTGCTCGCCAGTTCTGTTAGCTTGAACTTGGCTTGACACGCTACCGCGTGTCTAGATAAGCAAAGTTAACAAAGTCATCTACAATTTAACGACCTGAGAGGACGCATGCTTACAGTAGAAATATTTACAAAATGATTTGTTCAAATTGCCGATCGATTTAGTACACAATCTAAAAACTACTAAAAGAAATAAAACAGCCGGGGGAGCACGTACGACGTACATAATAAAATGGTAGGATGTGTTTAGCCGTGAGAGCGGCGACGGCGGTGGCCAGCTGTCACGTTAAACATGAACTACCGGTAGCCAGTGCCACGTAGCTAGTAGGTACTGGGTAGGTACAGTCACGAGCACCAATATGTATGGCTAATCTCGATATCAGGCCATACCCGTTTGTCATAGGCCAAACTACTTAGTTTGTCATAGGCCAAACTAGTTTGCCTAGGCTATACCGGTTTACTGGTTTATCGTGTCAGGATACATTAACCCAACCAAAGCAATTGATCGTCCAAGTGTGTCTAGTTTGGCCTAATATCTGGTTGTCCGGTATTTGGCATAGGACAAATTAGTTTGGCCTAAAATCGGGTTTAGGCGGTAACATATTATTCACTTGGGAATGTTTAAAAGTAATTTTATACTACTGTATTGGTTGCAGTTTCATGTTGTTACGAAAATACTATTTTGGAAACCGTATTATTACGAAACAGGTGCGGTACTTCGTTATTTCATTAGAAAAACTTTTGAATTTAAGTATGTGTAGACTTATTGATGTTCGTGACTGTACCAGCGTGTTCACACCGCTCTCCGGAATTCACTATTGACTACACCATTTTAAGAGGAAAAATAAAACGAATTTAAACTGGTGAGCCGATTTTTTTTTATGTTTTTAAGCGAATGCGCGAAAAGGTTTAAAACTGTGCTGAAATTATTTTCCGAGGGTAAAACTACATAGTCTTTAGTGATCACACAAATTAGTGAGGTTACGCTTTCGGCAAACTATATTACGTTAGTATACTTTCATTTAAATTGCCTCAAAACACTTTCAATATTTAATTAATTAACCTTCGAACTGTCAGACGACTTCAGTAAAAGTTCTGAACAGTCAAAAATATCCGGTTCCTCCACCGAAGTGAGTGATACCGGATGAATTTAGCATACTTTGTCGAGGGCAACGTATCTATGCGGGTTGTGTCGGGTGTCGGGTGTCGGGTCCAGTCACAAAGGGTCGGATAAATCACATTACGGACACGCGTGAATTGTAAATTGGACATTAGTTGTTACACCTCCGTGGGGTGCACAGCCAACTCTGTAAACGCCCCGGTGACGGATGAAGCTGAAAAATGGTAGCGTTTCATTTCCATATCGTTTGTTCGACTCGACGATTGAATTATGAGGAAAAATAAAAAATGGGGACAGTAGAGTATAGCTGGCTGTTGTTGGGGACTTTGTTGAGTCACTTCTTTTTTCCAAGCTAAAATACTAGGAAGTGATAAAGAACGGGTCTTTTAGGTAACTGTCTATGTTATGTTGATGTTCAAAAGCGTCTAATTATTATGTGTTTATGACTTTTGATTTTAATTTTGTCTGAAAACTTAAGTTTTATCGCGAACCTGTAGTTTTATCGTTCTTTTTTTTACGGATGGGAAATCATCAAATGACTTCTCCTGCTCTAGGCAGAGCGGAAGGGAGTGTCAGACTTGTACTAACTAAAACCCATCCATGTTCTTCCTTGCCCTTTGTGTTCCAGGGCCGCGGTATCTCTTTCGAACAGTCCCGCAGCTAGTTTTCGTCAAGTGTGAAATACATCAAACTTGACGATAACTACGTGTTCGCGTCCACTAGGTGCACAGCGATGAAAATGATTGCGTCTCATTTCCATACCATTTGTTCATTTGTTGTGAATTAATTTCGTTTGGAAGTACCCAACAAAACCGTTGATTATTTACATTATTCACTGGGTATTAAAATATTCTTTGAACATGCTGAGTACATATATTTTGCAAGTTACGTAGGTGTTTGTATTTTGGTCTAGGTTTTCTATTTCAGTTCTATGTTATCCCCTGCATTACGAGTGCTTCACTGTTCAAGACAGTAAATTGAATAGCCATTGTAGTCTGGTTGGGACTAAACAGTGTAAAGGGCTTGGAATACCAGGCAAATCATATGAACAAATCTTACAAAAAGAAAAGTTTTCTAAGGATTCAAGAGGAATACTGTCATAGCTTGTGGAGTATTTATGGAAAATTTAAATAAAGTTTTAAACTCCTCCCACGCATACAAAACATCCACAAAGTACCATTATGTTCACTTAACAAACTTCACATGGGAATCGCGAAACTTATTTTTTATTTCGCCCCAAATTCTGCAAAGTACATAATTCAAATTTTTATGGGCTACATTGTTTGAAATAACCCCAATATTCCGGGCACAGTTGATGGATACACTCGCTTTATAAATCTTGTTTCCCGAGCTGTTATTTTCCGTGCAATCAGACCAATACCGATCAGTAATTGGCGCCCAACTGGGACCTAACGAGTCTGATTGTTCGCTGATGTAGCGAATACCGCCACCCTCCTCTCATGTTTATCTTTTTAAGCGGTTATGATTGCGCGAAAATATACGGAATTACTGTTACGGTTCAGAATTTAGATGTTTGTTAGTCTTCTCTAATTAAGGTATCCGGTTTCAATACTGTTAACAAGGAAAGTTTTAGTAATTCTACGAGTTATTTTGAAATAATTATAAGTACCACGAAATTAATAGTTCAAATACTTTGTTTAAGATAAGTTTTATTGTTTCAGTACAGTTACCGAGTTCTCTAAAATCTGTTGTAAGAAGTGTTAGAAACATTCCTAACAGTTCCAAATCAAAATTCAGATTCATCTACATTATTCAATGAAGTGTTTTATTCTCTTTTGAGGTAACAGCCTCCATCCCGTCACTTCCGTTAACACACGAGTGACTTACGTAACACAATATTTCAGCTGAATCAAGGACACGAAATAAAGTGGAAATACAAAAATGTATATCAACAATAGACATGTAGAGAGAGTATAAGTGAATAGTAAATAATATAGAAAGCGATTTCGTAAACGCTGCGTCATCTCCCCGATTTCTGCGTGGAATCTCAATAAACATGTTTTGGTCGTTTTGCGATACATTACGGACAATATCTTGGAATGAGCGCTATTTGTCTCGCTCCCTGGCGTCGCCCGCCTATAGGAGGCGCACACGTATCACCCTGCGTGACACTCATTCGTTCCCAATTTTATTTTGATGACCGCTATTATGATATTGTTATACGTGCGTGGTTTTGGAATGTAGTGTTTAAATATCTCGTTTGACAATGGGGCATTGTGTGTGTGTGTTTTCTTTTAACAGCAGCAAGAAAATAAATATTGTTGTTTTCTTTGAAACCTACTAATGATCACAAAACATAAAAAATATGACAGATAACTAGCAAGAACAAATGGCGGAAATACGGGAAAATAACAAAGGTTATTAATTAGACGTTCATTAAATATCTTTTATAAAGTCAACATGATATCTTTGTGAACTAGTTATATTAATCACGTCGATGTATCTTATCTTGTTTATTGTAATATAAAAACAACACTCAAGCTACTCAAAGAATAGTAGTTAATAGGGTTGTCATTTCCGTGTGCAGTTCACAACGCAAAAGGAATATAGTTTCACAGGCCGGCAGGCTGGAACAATTGAATTATACTCAGCTATTAAATTCAGCTCGTCCCGAAGCATTCGCTTTATGACTTCGGTAATCGTCGGCTGTTAGTTCGGCGTACAATCGTTTATGCTGTAGTATGTTTGTGATATTGGTGGCTTGATTGCCTGCTCTTACAATTAGTGGTTGACTGTTGGCTGCTGGGATTGGATTGTCTCTGTTATTGAGGTATGTGACAGAATATTTAGGTTAATTGGGTATTGTTGCGCGGATAAAGCTATTTACCAATTTTAACTAAATTAATTCAAAGAGAACCAAAAGCACGAGCGTATCGGTGTAAACTTAAAGTAAATACGTCAATTTTAAAATTAAAAATACTCGTTTCGCGGACAGTGTTTTCATAATTTTAAGAATTTATTCATATTCAATAATCAATATTGAGTATGCTTTTTGCAAAAAAAATAACTAAAGTGCTACAAATAAATTTAATGTAATATACTGTATTTTCGATAAAAAATGATGATGTATTTACGTTACGTTTACATACTTCTCTCAGTACAATGGTTTATGTCCGTACAATCTCATGACCCATGTAGGTCATGGAACCAAACTAAAAGCGAACCGAGTAAATCTCATCCCCAAAAAACAAAGTAAAGAAAAGCATTTTCGCAAGGTATAGGTAATACTAACCTGACATACAGTTTATCAGTTGAAGAACGTAAAATTAATACGATACGATAAAACAAGGAAAAATACGTTTCTTGCCATCGCCTAACGAACGCCGGGAGTAGCTTTCAACATGAACAGTACAATCGTAAACAAAATCATTTACGGCTTACAAGCCACTCCGCTTTGTGCGAGAATATCTCAATTTTTCCCAGTGTCGGGTAAATTTCCCTTTGTTTCATCGATGAACCGCGCTACCACTTAGCGCCCTTTGTGCATTACGTCGTGTGCCCGAGGCTCCGACACCGGGGCACCACCACTCCGGCCCTGCAGGGACGAACTGATGTACGATGAATTATAGTTGCTTTTTTGTAGCTCTCCGATATATTTTCGCCTTTTTCTCGGATGTTATGGAGCGTTCATAAAATCTATCGCGAATAGGTGGTTGCCTATTTTATCGTCCTGCTTTGACTAGGATAAAACCTTTGTGGCCTAGTTTTGGTTCTATTTTCCGTAGCTTATTCAATTTTAGAAATACGTATGCATAAAGCTATTCTGCACGCACACGGCTGAACGCTAAGTTTTTTAAAGGTAGTACGTAGTGCTCTATTTTTTATTATTTTCCCCGTCTTATTAATGCCTAAGCTGGTGTCAGAGTGTATACTCAGTACAGTGCTTATTGTTTTTTTTTATTCCTTGATTCCTACTATTATCGCTGCTTCTATCCGTTAGAATCTGTAATTGGCTCTGTGTTGGATTCACAATTATTATTTTCTTGTTATAGCCGTTGGTTCTCCTATTTATAAATAAATAAAGACAATGGTACAGTTATTTTTACAATCATTGTTGTGAAAAATAGTTTTTACTGTTACAATAACGGCGATGTTACACGTGACACGTTCCTATCGGCACCTGTCGCCACTTCGCTCGATTTACGCTCGCAAACTCCTGACATTTTATTTAAATTCCTTTTATTTTTATTCATACAAACGTTTATCTAAACATGGAAATGGTAACATTTTATGCATTCGTAAAATATTCAAAGCTTTTAAGGTTAGATTTTCACAATGGCGCCAAATCTGTTTAACCTAACCTATTAGTTTTATTTAAATCCTAAGAAAGAAGGAGACGTTATTCTCACGACACAAATTTAACATGACCACCTAACGCCACAAGGCAGGGCAATGAACCTACAATGAACAATTATTGTTATGTTGTTACATTTTCCAATTTTCTCAGCCCTATCACACAACTATGGAACTCAAACAACTCTGCTGAAGACACATTAAGTAGTTATAGATCTTCTAGTTCACCATCCATACACATTGGAATGACTGAAAATCCCGCATGCATGATGTACCGACATTAGTTGGCAACTCGCTCGCTTTACATAGCTTTGTGCTGTCATTATAATATCTCTGATATGCTGATTTTGTTACGAGTTTCACCCCTGATGTTTGATTGTGTAGGTAATATGCTATATGGATGCCAATTTGCAGCTATACACGATACACTGCGAAATGTTCATGCCGTAGACATTCATGTGAGTTTTTGTAATTAGCTGCTCCCCGCAGTGTTACTCGCATTGGGATTCCCACATATTCAAAAAGAGGTTAGCTTTCTATAAGTGAAAGATATTTGTGTTCGGCCCAGTGTCTAAAGATTAACTTTACAAAAATATAAACAATATTTTGTCTGTACAAGAAGTATGCAAATGAAAATTAGTGTTACATGAAAAAAATATGTACCACCCATTTTGACGGCTTCGTAGCTGTTTTATGCTTACGTTTGGCATGATAATGTGTGCTATAAATAAAGGTTTAGGCTTTTTCCCAAAACCTAAATGGTTCCTCATAAAAATATCATGAATGTAAATAATCTGATTTACCACAATAACACAGCCTAGCAAACTGCGGAGAAAAGTTGACTGTAAGGGCTACAAGTCAGAATATATGGTGATGACAGAGTAGGCTCGACAACTGCGCAGAATATACATACAAATAGATCAGTACGGAACCTCCTTTATGTGAACTTCGCCAAGTTTTTTTACTTCGGTACATATGAATGCCAAGATCCTCGTGATTTATTAACCCTTGTATTACATCGTGTCATATTTCACGAGATTATCTTACGTATCCAAAAGGAACATGTGGATTTCTTGTAGCTTTTATTATCAACTAAAAATAATCATATCTTTGTATATTATATTTAGTCTTGGGAATATATCGGTATATACCTCCCAAAGTAATATTTATTGACTCTATTGATATAACAGTAAACTATGGTAGGTAAACTTACTTTGATGTGTTATCCTGTAGGTACTTAACATACATAACCTTGTTATTCCGGAACTAAGTCAATTTACATATCGAGTGATCATCAATTCGGTACGTGACACAAATAAGATCGCTCCTCTACGGGGGAGTCTTCCATGCAGTCCTCTCGCGTCACCACTAGTTGCAGTCAATTATCTGATAAGCCACATCACCCTACGTCGCAACGTGCCTCCGGGCGCTCGATGTTGTCACCCCCGTTGCCTAGCAACAAGAAAGCCACCCGATCAGCCGCAAACGAAATTATTTCTTCCAATTTATTCGCTTTATCGTCCAATTAAAAGTCTCGGTTGTACAAAATTGATTTGTTGGTCGAATCAACGTTCTGTAACACAATTGTCTGGCCAGCGAACGTCTGGCGAGCTTTAATTTCCTCATATGTTGGCGGCAAAGAAGTAGCGGAAATTGTTAGCAGCGGGAGAACAGCGCAGAATTACATGTTTTATGTATTGTTCAAATGTCGTATTAAACTGTTCAGCTGCAATAAAGCTTAGAGTTAGTATTTGTTCTATAAATAACAGCTTTTTATTTTATTGATATGTACATTATTTACAAGCTACAAATCTGTAATAGTATCTAATAAAAATATATACAAGTATCAAAAGTATTACAGGGCGTCAAAAAATTCGTCCACATCGCTGTCAACAGGAAAAGTGCCCAGAAGGCTGGCAGCATTGCCACACTGGGTGGCAATGCTGATTCTTTGGCCAAAAAATAGGCTCGCCCTCTGGTCACGTTCTATAAATTGTGTGTTATTTATGAACCGGTTACCCATAAACACTAATACCATTGATGTGTTCACTAATTATGCACAAAGCAATTGCATTATTTATGCATTGAGCACGGATCGTGGAAACTGTTCTCTCTAAATAACATTATCCGCTAATTCCTTCTAAATCCCAAAATCGATGGAAATTATTGTTTGTGGATAAAATAAACGAATTAACAATGAATTGACAAATGGATATTAGATTTGTTTCTAATTAATAGATTGTTAACAGTAATGAACACGTCGGTAGGTTGGTAGATCTCATAAGGAGAGCGTAGAGAAGCCTGAAGGTGGCATATTATGTGCTTGCAAACAACACTAACGTAATCCATACCAGTAAATTCAGTGCATTGTAACTTACGCCAAGGTGGGGTATGTACCCCACGTCTATGTAGACGCACATCACAATGCACTGACTTCCCCGGACCTGTTTAACTTATACAACGGTATATCAAAATTCTGATCGAGGAATTCGGAAGAACCCAAGTTGGCTGCCACCCACACAATGTCTGTGTGAATAGCGTGAGCTATGCAGATGACATGGTTATTTGAGTCCTTCGATCAAAGGCTTGAGGAAACTGTTGTCTGTCTGTGAGCATTATGCTGATGCTCATGGACTGAAATATAACTCTCAAAATCAAATCCACGGTATTCAGGTCTGGGGTAATCTGGGGAACATACCCAGTCTGTTGTTGAATGTTGCTACCGTAAAGGTCGTAAAGCAGTATAAATACTTGGGGCCTCGAGTAACTGCCAAGCTGCTTCAAGCATGTTTGGCGAAACGAAGGTTCCGGTCTTTAACGCCATCATGAGGTCAAGGGTCGCGTCCTTTAGGAAAGTTTGACACGCTCCAGCAGCATTTTGAGCGTTGACTCTTGCAACTTAGCAAGCCCTATACTTAGTTGTGCACTGGATCTATTCACCTAAAGCGAATAAAAAAATAAAGAAAAAATATGTTATTCTTTTGAAAACTATGGGTATACGAGTAGCTCATGTTTTAATTTTGACTGTTTATTTTCTATTTATTCAATCCAATTTATTATTGATATTAATCCAATTACAATTTAATTATTTTGTAATTCTAAAACCACCCGTCAAGAATTTTCACATAGCTGAAATAAAATACACGAACAACCGGAAGGTACGCGGTGTAAGCACTCATCAAAGCTGAAAATCCGATGCTAAAATCCAAAAAGCAATAGTGTCCAAGATCTTTGTTGGCAAATTGGACTCTGCCATGGAATTGAGTTACACCGGTATACGTATCGCTACCGTTCAGTTCGGAGTTACGGACCACACGCGCGTTCCGACCCTTTGTCGTGTCATCAAACTGCAAATTGGCAGTTTCTACCGCGACCGGTGGATGGCTGCGGGCCACCGAGCAAATATCGGCGTTCGCCAAATAAAACATGCGTTATAGACATTGGTTCGTGTTGTTGTTGGAAACCACAGCTGTTAGCCGACTTTTTCCCTATTTCAATTTGGTCTTTATTCAGTAGTTATGACATTCTGTATCTTGTATTCAGTAATTATGCCATTCTGTGTCTTAGCTACATTACCTGAACGCTGTTTACCGTGTAAATACTTAGGTACATATCTACGTGCCACATGTAAATTGTTGGAGTTAATGGAGGGAAGCCGGCCGCTTAATGTCACTTGTAGCTAAGTGCTCGCCTACCAATCTGTTACTATTGTATAGGAGATTGTTGTGTGTCTTGCTATACTGTAGGAGAGTTCAAATAGGAAAGTTTGAACGGATTACCGGAGGCTTATAGAATACTAGCTATGTCCCTGGATCTCACGCCTTGTAGGTGATACGGCTGGCGAGTTATAAGCCCACAATTTCATGAACAGAGCAATAAACGTTGACCCAAGCTAATTTATATTGTCATCGACACGCTAAGAAGAAGAGCAAAAATATTTAGATACCTTTTATTTTATTTACGTAAGAATGTACCTAAAATGTATAATGTGAGGATCTCGTGGCTAAATAAGAACAGACTTTGAAATCAGGTTTGTGTTGGTTAGGTAAAGCCGTGCTTGCCTAGTTTGGTCCGTGGATTCGTGAAAGCACGTTAAGCCGTTAGTCCCGGCTGCCATTTGTAGATCTTTGACAGTCGAAACGAAGTTTGAAAGTCTGACAACCAGTCTTACCAAGGGGTATCGTATTACCCAGTACTAATTGGGTTGTAAAGGTCAGATAGGCAGTCGTTCCATGTAAAATAGTGATATTCAGTAACATCCGCTTAGACTGGAAGCCGACAAGGCTAGGGAGATGATGTACCTAACAGATGCAAAAATGCAATGCTGTCATTGGATAACCGTCAGGTAAAAGTTTTGTACCAATAACTGAGTTTTCTAGTAAATATCCTCAATAAAATTATTTGAGTTTGACACTTAAACTACTGCAGTAATCTGCACTAGGTTCACTAGGTTTATTAGTAAAACACGTAGAAACGCGAGTCACTAATGAAAGGCAATGCAGTGAGCTGCGGCCGCCATCATCTGCCGTGTTTGTAGCGACGGGCAGGTTAATTAAATTTCGACACGGAACCGTCCGCGGCCGTATACACACAAACTGTCAATATGGATGATTTCCAACTAAATTACACACTTTAAGCCAATTTCAGAGCACTGGCGGCCCAGTGGTGACGGCCACTACTTTTCTGCGGTCGTGGGTTCGTATCCAGAATGACGCGCTACTTTGAAAAAAATATTTCATAAGCTCTGCTCTCAAAACGGTGACGGAAAACATGGTGAGGAAACCGGTATGACCTAAAACCAAAAATTTGAAGACGTGCGACATCTACCAACCCACACTGGGCCGGCGTGGTGGAATACGGCATTTATGGTCGATTCTGAGATTAGATCTGTGTCCCAGCAATAGGAGCGTTCATTTTTTAATACTAGCGACCCACATCTCGTATCTACACAGATACTTAGATACATAATAAACCTTCCTCTTGAATCACTCTATCGCTGAAAACTGCATTAAAATCGGTTACGTAGTTTAAAAGATCTAAGCGTACAAACAGCTCGAGTGACTTTATTGACGCTAAATTATTTGATGATGTCTCAGTTCTGGAAAAAAGCCCATCATAATATTTGATAGGGCCAATTCCACCAACCTCCGTTATGCATATGACTATTTTTAATTAGAGTAAAATAGTAAGCAAGCTAAAATAGTAATAGGGCTTGTTAAGTTGCTAGAGTCAACCCTCAAAATGCTGCTGGAGCGTCAACATACTTATCGCGACAACAAATAACATGAGGTTTAATGTCTAACAGAGTTAGATGAAATCGGAACAGAGAACCAAAACCTCCCAGAGACAAGTTAAGCTCGAGTTCGACTTCGGAGCTCGCTGTAATACCGCGCCAGTCATATTTGTTTATTGCCTTGCTCTTTTACTGTCGAGACTTTTTCAACTGTGAACTGAGTTTAGCTCGAACATAAGTTTTTGTTGGAAAACTTCAGTTCGCTACCGATATCCAAGCTTGGACGTCGATTTTGATTTAGCTCTAAAATCTAAACTTTATTTCCATGTGTTTTGTAAGTTCTATGAAAGTACAGCTATGGATTTAAGAAACCAAGCTGAAATAAAAATATCTTTATACTTTACACGAAAGTTTCCGTTTGGCAATGCCTGTACTATGTTTATTTACTAGTAATCCGGTACGACAGCGAGGGTCGCTGGCTTATGAGGAGTATTTACGCAGTCATGTTGACGTATAAGTTAATGAGGGAACTTCAGAGATAACGCCGCCTCTCCCCCCTGCTCCTGCCCCTCGACCCGCATCACTCCTCAAGTCCTCACACAAGTTCTCGCGACTTCCTTCTGAAGTTCAAGCTGTCATCGCATACTGAAACTTTTAATTAGATGCATCTCTAGTTACCTAGGCTACCTACTCGTAGGTTACTACAGCACAACGATATAACGAGCAGCAAGCCTTATTCGAAAAAGCGTGTAAAGTGGTACTATGGAAACCCAAGAGTTACTGGTGGTGTTACCAAGTCCTATTAAAAATTGGAGAACCAAAAATACTTGAGCTAAAAGAAATATTAACGACAAATTCAGTGTATACAACACTGTATAGCAACATTTATAACACTCTCCACAGTGAAGATAATATCATGTTTCAAGACGTCCACGTCCACCAAATATTGTCATAAATCAATCGCGGACCTAAACAAACTCGTATAGCGGAGCAAACAGATACGCAATATAAAATAATGATAATGTCCGAGCAATCTTTCTTCCTTATAACAACATACAAGGAAGATTAAAGGCCACAGTCGCAGTATGTTCGTATGTTTGTATTTCTTGTGAGTGAGGACGAAAAAAATCACTCACCAAAATACATAATTTGGCGCTACGCAACCAGATGCCACCTAAATTTTTTTTTGAGTATTTTTACAAGTTGCAGAAAAACTTCTTCTACTCATGCTTCGGCTTTCATCTTTCATTCTTTCCTGCTACCTTGACCAAGTCTTCGTTCTACCTGACTTGTAACCGGTTCAGCTCTTGGAATCAAGTTCTGTTCTTCAATGTTAGGTAAATAATAATGGAACATTTATAAAGATTAACTATGCAGTCGCTGGAAAGTATAAAGTTTTCAGACCACCTTTTAAAAACAGTTTACCTTTTGCTTCTATGTACTTACTAAAGAAGCTCGTTTTTCAGAAACATTAACATTTAACCTTGTAATTAGATTCTAGTAAAGTAAAACAAACCTCCTTGATTGCACGTACGATCAAATAAAGCGCGACTATTCACTTAATAAGTTTCGGTAGCTAGTTGAAAATTGTATCATTAGTATGGCCCTTAAACCCGTAATCCTCACTCCGTAGTCCAGACTAAATCCAATTACTGCGCGTCGGCGCTACCCACTACAGAACAAGGAATTACATAACTTTGCCATAACAGAAACCCACCAGTTATTTTTCCACATAGTCATATTATTTTCGGGTTTACCACGGCGAAACAAAAGAGGAAACAAGTAGTTACTCCCGTGTAATATAGTGCAGGTTTTTGCTATTTAGATAGGACTGTGTGTGGACAGTGTATTGGAATAGTGATCGAGTTTTTACAGCTTTATATATATGTTAGATATACGTGATATCAACTCAACCATTGATGTTATGAGGACTAGAGTCAGAAACTTCTACGAAGCTTTTTCAGACTTTTTTCCGCTTGGTGTGTAAGATCCTGATTATTTCAAGGACTGTATAAGTTGGTAGGTTCTGCTGAAACCGAATGATATAATTTAAATAAAAGGTCCAATTTTATTTACATGAACTTTATTGTTAAAAAATGAACACATGAAATTCAGAAAAAATAATTATGGACATCAACTGATGCGTAGCATATCCGAATATGTCGAGGACTGTGTCAACTCACGAATATTTCGATGTTATTAAAATGTAGTTCGGAGTGCAGTTTGCAGTTTGGCAGCTCTTCTAGTAAATTGCTGCTCACGTCGGTGGCGAGGCTCTAAACGCCAGCGCCGCGCCGAAGCCGAGGCGCGACCTCTCCACTCGAGAGCTTGCGCGTGACTATCAAGTCGCCTCGTACAATCTGCATCGACATTTTAAAATTCGAATTACGAGAATTGAATTCGTATGTTTTTTAAACCAGTGCTGGCTGTAGAGGATGACATTAAGTATTGTGGAATCACATTTTTTTTTTTTTTCGCTAATCGTTATATGTAACGAATGCGAAAAATTAAATGCATTCATTATAAGTAATTCTCGTAGAAGCGACCAAAGTCTAAGTCATACGTGTAGTATTTGCAGACTATTTAAAATACGACAGCATTACGGCAACGATAAGACACGTCTTTGTAGCTTGCCAATTTTTTCAGCTGTTTCAGCAGTCTGGAGCAGTAACTGTGGGTAATCAGCAAAATTATGTATTCCATCGCATTTTTTGCTCTCGATTCAATCCGCAAACATTTGAACAGGGAGATGAGGCACTATGCCAATGAATTGCTGAGTGATTGATGAAAGATGGAACCATTCCTTGTATAAGTACTTACCAACTTACGCAGTTATTATAAGTCTATTGGAACAATGAACTATGTGAAATTATTCATTTTGTAGTACATACAAGTGCAAATGAATCGCGCGCAGTTCACCAAGTAATTAATAGATCGTTTCGAGATCGCTTGGTAATTGGACGACTCTCGATTCGCGAATTGATTGCTTCATATAAAAAGGTGTTGATAGATGGCGCCACGAGAGCTTTTGAATATTAATGGGTGTCATTGAAGAGGTTTTGTCTGGCCGCATATAAAAAGCTCGTTCTTAATAGAAAATTGGTATGAATTGATGGAGTTTTATACTGAATATTACAATGCCATTGCTGATATGTTCCGAGTAGGATGTAATGGAATCGTAGTTATAATCACATTTCTAGTAACTATCTTCTAACTTTCAATTCCCTGAGGATTTGGAAACTAAATGCATAAGATAGTGTACTACGTAGTGCAAGTGTTTCGCACTATATTTTGAGTATTCATTAAATCTGGTGTACACCGCTTCGAGGCTCTAACGTGACAAAAGGTTACAGCACATTCCTGATTGTTGTTATTAATTTCATTTATTCTTATTCTTTATTGCACACAAATTAAAAATATACATACAAATTGCAATGGTATAACTTATGTACAATGGCGAGCTTAACCCAGAATTGGGTTTTCTTACAGCAAACCTAATTTTGATTATGAGAATTGCAAAAGAGGATACACTTATGTGCCTACAAAATAAATTATCCAGAATTGATACCTTCTAATTTAATTTTTCCTCTACCTACAAAATAAATTATCCAGAATTCCAAAAGGAGTATTTCAGCTTATTAATATTTTATGCTAAACGAACGTTAATGTTCTTTGATGAATAATTCCTCTTAACGTTGTTAGAGCTTTGTGGACTTTCCGTTTGAGTGGTCCAAAATGCTTATATCAAATGTTCACCGGAATTATCTATCCAAAACTCGTAATGGCCATCGGCGAGTTGGCACACACCACAGGGAATAGACGTGACTTCCCAAATTCCAACTAACCCGTAGAGCTTTATAATACGACCAGTCACAGCCACCGCCGTACTTTGAACATTAAACAGCTGTATTAATTTAGCCACAGCTTTATTGACGTACCAGTTTAGTTCAAGGTTTATAAGTTTTCAGCGGTCCAAAGTTATTCCATATTTGATATACTGCGGGTAACGACATTGAATTTCCACTAACTCGAAAATACGCTCAGTAGTATGTATTTGAATTTAGCCAACTTAAATCAAATCCCTGCATTTCGAAATCCGTAACAATGAAATGCTTTTAAATCCATTAAACAGTGGAGTACATTGATATAAAGGGCCGGTGGGGTGAACGGACGTGCACTGTCCCTGTGAGAGACGCCGCCACCACGTCGCAGCCACGCCGCCGCCACGCCGCTCGGCCGCACCGCACGGAACTCAATCATTAGTGTGCTCACTCAATGTGAAAGCGATTTTATCCTCGACGACTCCGCCCCTTTGAAACTGGCGCAATATTGTAGAAAGCAGGAAAACATTTTACAAGAAAAAAATATTACCCGAGACGCGGCGAAGAAAATGAGGACGGAATGCCAGGAGCCAATCGAGCGAACGAGTCTCGGTGGCAATATGCTTCCGCGTTTGCGTTATCGATGACGCTGCCGGCGGAGCTGCCCGCGCCGGGAACGTGAACGAGCGCCGAGCGGGTTACACATTCCTACCCTGAACCGCCCGCGGTTGTAAACTCGACAGTCTGAAACAACTTCGTTACAACTCCGCTCTGTTTTGTTTCTGGCCTGCAATATTAGTTTTAGTCAAAAAGCTATTTTTCAACCCGCCGTCGAAAGGCTTGTAAAGTTTTGTAATTTAGTTAATTCGTACTCAACGTTTGGTGAAGCTCTCGTTCAGGTTCTTAGATTGAAGATACTAGTAAAATATTGGCTCGGGAACAGTGCGATGATTGTTAAAACAACATCAATCGAGTATTCGCTCGGTATGATGGGGGCTGGTGGAGTTATTAAATTGATTTATGCGAACTTGGAGATGTAAATAAAACGGGCTGTTCTCATTAGAAAGTTTCGAAGCTGAATAAATGGGAAGATATTGAGTGAACGGTTGTGTCTGTGTGCAGGTACTGATGTTCCCGGAAGAGGGGTGGGCCCGCAGTGCCTCCTCCAGTTACTGGACACTGCAGCCGAGCTGGTGGCGCCGGTCCCGCTGCAAGGTCGTCGAGGTCGCCGGAACCAGAAGGTAAGAGCTTTCAAATGTTCTTGAAATTACATTTCGTCGCTTATATTACAATACCACGAACGTGTATATGGGCAACTAATGCATATTCGCGGTTTTGAAGTAGTTATAAAAGACGATATATGTAAATAATACCTACTACTAAATGGTTTTCCTCATTGTGAAACAGAAAGAACGCCTACCTTTATTATGGAATATAGGATTGACAAAGACAGAATTTTAAGTTGAACAAGTGAACATCTTGCGCGATTGATGTGTGGTCGTAAACCCCTCGAAAAAGTTGTTGAGCTACTTACCTCACCGCAACAGCTTCAGGTTTACTGTTCGTCGAGTTCCGGGAACAACATCAGCAGTGCAGTACCTAAGTACGAGATTTTCCCGAAATTTCATCCGTTAAGAGTAAACCTACTAATGCAGCGGGCAACCCCAAACAGGAAAATTAAGACAACATAATTTGTGTTACAAGCGTTGTTTACAAAAATCTCAAACATTTTTAACAAAACGAGGATTTGGAGTGAAAAATATAATTAACGCTTTCAACGCGGAGAGGAAACATTATATCATGTTTGTAGCACGTTAACGTGCTTTTCGCAATTAACCGGCGTGGTTCAGGTGAGCGCGCTAAGCCGTTGTTTGACAAACGGCGGGAAGTGGTCGGCGCCACTATCACGATCGCGCTGTGCCACGCCGCCATGTTGCTGAGAAGTGGCGCGAACGTGCCGTAAATAAAGATGGCGGATGCTAAAGGGCTTAGCGCGAATGAGGTGCTATTTATTATCACACCGCTACAACATAAAGTATTTATTTAACGGCCATTGAACAGCTTTATTTTGTAAATTACCTAGCGGTTCTGCCAATGTTTCCCGTTCCAACTTAGGCAGTGTATGTGCCTGATACGTATCGGAACTATTGATAACTTTGATTAAATTTATGGCTCTCTAACCGCATTATTAGTAGAATTTGCCATTCTGCTAAGTGCAGGCTTTTAGCTAAACGCGTAAGTTGTTCAAAGTCGTATAGCAGGGAAATTGTGGAAAACAAATTCGCTTGGAGAAAAACGTCGAAGTTAGGAAGCGACAGTTAAACGGTAGCAGTTAGCGTTAACGATTATTGCCAGCCGCCCCACTATTTTGCCTAAATGAGTTGTATCTCACGATACACCTCACAGATAGCTTTATGCTTGAGTCTATTTTCAATGTTGATAAAGTTCACAATTCAAAGTAACGTTTATTGTTTCCGGATAAAAAATAAACATTATTACATAACGTCGGCGTGTCTCAAATAGGCGTTTTATTTTAGTAAACCAAACACTTTTACTATCTCGATTTACCATCAAAACTAAACAACGACTAGATTACGTTTCAATGGCCGACAAGAATGTTACTAATAGCGGTTTCAGCTTTGTTTCCATAGTGTTCGGAGGTTCGATTACAATCACATCGACGTATTCGGAAAAGTACTCTGCTACCATAGCTCGTAGGCTCTAATTTTAGTAAACGTCGTATAAATTTCGTTTACTTCGAGGAAGGAACACGCATAAAGAGATTTTAATTTGCTGGTGGGTAGTCAGAGGCGAGAGTGTTCAGGCTATTACAGGGCAGCCATTACATGGCCGTTAGAGCCTCTGTAGGTACGTGTTGGATTCGCGCCCTACTAACTGGGATACGTGACCGGCATTCACCTCGGCCTTCCCGAATGCATCAGCAAGACTCAAGGCTCAAGTTCCCAAGTTACCACGTGACTTTTTCTCTTCAAATTAGTTTGCGTAACTCGAAGGGACTTTGACAGTTTGCTCGTTCACACTTCAATGATACGTCACCGTCGCCAGAGGGTGTGCAAGATAATTTGATTTGTTTTCCCTAATCCAAATTTTACATTTTTAGAGGCACAAAACGTTAATTCTTCTTAAAGATTCCTGTAAAATCTTAGGTGTAGATCGCAATTTATCACTGGTACAACGTTTCAAATGTCGTAGAGCAAATAATTCGTAGGGGCAGTAGTTATGAGGCAGTCCAGCGAAGATAAATCACCGCTTCTCTGTGGCGTATTACAAGGTGGCGCCTCCAGCCCAAGGTGAGCGGCTCGAAGGCCCTTCACAACCTCAGGCCATGCGATGAAGTAAATAAATGAAAGAAGTTGTGTAGAGCACCGGTTAGGCACAGAATGTCCAATTCGCAAAATGTCCAGCGGTCGAAAAATGTCCAATTCGCAGAATGTCCAATTCGCAAAATGTCCAGCGGTCGCAGAATATCCTATATCCATCATAATGGTGGAACTAATGGGAATATTATTTCCCAATAGTCCTACGATGTTAGGTGCTACCAAACTAGTGGGCCAAAATTTCCCATTCGTTCTACCAGTTCTATTAAACAATTCTACTTTAAAACTTATGGGGTTTTTGTTCTGATAGTACTACGTTTTGGCGTAGGTTTGCACCCCCTGCATTGCATTTGCTAGTAGTATATTGGCACGAATAGCCATCAGGTTACTGTGCGAGCTTACACTCGAAAATTACGTAGTAGGAATTTGGCAAGTACAAGTAGGAGATGACTAACTCGTGGCCAAGGGGTTATTCTCGCAGCGTGACAAACGGCGCCGATGTCACAAATTATCTGTCGCTCACCTAAACAAAGCGCTCTCTTACCTTGCTTTTATTTTTGTTTGTTACATTTCCATCGGAGGAGTACAACCTTTTCTTCTTTCTTTGTTTCTTCTTTGGTTTTGTTTTTAACGTATTAAATCAAGAGTTAATTAAGGATAGAACTATGAACCAGTTGTATATTTAATCAATTACCTACATTACCCAGAAACTACAAGAACCAAAATCCATACACTTATACAGCACAGAAGCTGTTTTTTAGACAAACCTTAATGACAAAGGGTGGTGACCAGTGTTGGCTATGAGCTTCAACTTCTAGAAATCCAAGTCCAACTGTAAACTGGGATAGGCCTCATTTTTACTAGTTTAGTTCTTTGAATGTATGCTTAAACGGAATATTTGTTGCAGGCACAGCACTCATGCTCGTATGGTGATCAGCGGCGCCAATGCGGTCTACATCGTCGGCACCTTCAAGCACATGGGCACTGACGCCGACTTTAAGGTAGGAGAACCAAGTTCAAGAATTAAAGGATTCTAATTTCAATAAGTAGTACGTTGGAGGGCCTGTCTTGAACCCTTGTACCATTATCAGTCCAACTTTATTTACATAAAGGCAAAGTCTGAATTATCCCTTTTCGTAATAGATATTGCCTTCTGCAACACACCGTTGTGTTTCATAAAGCCGACAGTTTTACCGTCTGTGGGCCCAGTTCGAGTTTTTGCACAGCCTATTCGATCGCGTTAGCCTTAATTTAATTTTTTTTGTGAAACTGAACTAGCGGCAGGGCAGCAAAACTGACTATTCCATTATAATAAATATATAAAGCGATATAATGTAACTATCTATATAATATAATGTAGCGATCGAGTATGTTTTCTCTAAGATAAAAGTCACAATAAGCCTACAAACGAAAATCTTAAATATATATAAATTACGTGTCACGTTGTGTATCCGCGATGGACTCCTAAACTAAACTAAATTTTAATCAAATTTGCACACCGTGTGTAGTTTGATCCAACTTGAAAGATAGGATAGCTTACATCTTAATTTATAGTCGCAATATTATTTAATTGCATTATGTGACGCAGACAAAGTTGCGCAGGTCCGCTAGTATATATATATATATATACATATATTCGATCGAGCTCATCCTTCAGAATGACCTTACACTATCTCTAATAACTTTTTAATTTCTACCAGTTGTATCTGACGACGAACGTGACGCAGGCTGACTTCAACATGGGCTACACGATGACAGGCACGCTGGAGCGCGGCTGCAGGTCCTCCAACACCTTCCAGATGACGCACTTCGCGGTGCTGCGCCGCTGCGACCACGATGCTCATCATCTCAAGAACGCTTAGATCTATGATGAAGACGCTCTCGTTTAGGTCTTCAACGATACAAGTACCAACAGCCTTTGACCTATTTTAAACATTTTGTTTATTTTCAAGAGGGTTAAACACGGTACAGAAACACGAAATTAAGCATCGGCTAGAAGCCCACCAGACACATGATCCGCTTGGTCGGAGGATCCTTTTCTATGAGAACAACGCTACTATTACCAGTTTTTTTCGAAATTAGAAAACAGTTTTTAAAGGATGATGACCAAGTTTTTATGAGACCCCCCCCCCCCCTCCAACAGATCTTTCGTATGTGTTAGTAGGTTCATACGGATCTATAAAAAGACTAGCAACCAATTTTAACTTCAATATCCATGGGGTTTAAAAATAACATAAAATTATAAAATCAACTTAATTTGCTTTTTTTTTAATATTATTTAAATTAAAAATTGGTAAAAATATTAAAAATTGTAATTAATATGCACAGAAATAATTGTAAAAAATAATTAAAATACATACTTTGAAAATCAAAAAGTATGGCTTATAAACAGTTATTTTGTACCAAAATCTTAGTATTAAAACATGATTTTTCTCGGAAACCCCCCACTTTTGAGAGTTGTCGCCATAATAAAAAATGATCACCTTACTAAGCTGTTTTGACTGAGATACATTTTAAATCTGTTGGTCGATGTAAGGTTTGGGGGGACGTTTTGACGCATCGTCCTTTTCATGATAAATTATTGTATTGTAAGTACTCGTAGGTAGTTATGATTTACTTGACACCCTGAAAAAACAATTATTTTTACTACATATTAATTTGTCATACTTATTTTCTTAATCAATGCGAATCAATGGCTGTCGGTCCAAAAACTATGATTATTTATTTGCGTAATTGTATGCAATTAAATCCGGTGAGCTTATTATTAAAATTAATCAACAATACATATTTTACATCAAAAGTCATTCTAGGTGTTGATCTCAAATAGATTGCTAGTCATTATTATAAGGTTTATATTGCCAAGCGATATTGTGATCTCGAATTTTAAATGTTCGATTAAGTAGTGACATTTTCAAATTCTGTGTCTAGATTCTAGTACTCGTCTAGATTTTTCTAATTAGTGTAAAGTAATAGGCATGAAATACAGTTGTAGATGTAAATAATTTACTTTTAACATGTACAGCCGCTTATAGAGATAGTCGTAGAAACATTGATTATTTTTATATAAAAATCTAGTTTTTAAATTCTAGTCATTACTTAGAACTTAACAGTATGTTTTTCTATTGTGTAGTCGGTTCTAATGTATGTCAAAGTTTGTAAGAGTAACTTAGACTAAGTATGGCGTAAACTTCGTGTTTTGAACGTAAGCTTCTTTGTTTAAATACAATGTAAAATTTAAGACAGGAGTCACATGTACCTGCTTGAAAACATGATATAAATTAAAAAGTAAGCAAAATATTTTGCAATATTTTAAGGATAACGCATTTATTTTTAAAAAAGTTTCCAGTTCATCGAAAATATTTTTCATAAGTAAAACGAAAATCATTTAAAAATTGCTATGAGAAATTGTGTAGCTCCTCCACGGTTCGGCGAACAAAATAATAATATATTGTTCGGCCGTACATCGATCGGGATCGGGTGCCACGGGGCTCACTACCCACTGCCCACTGCTCAGCTTGCCCTACATACCGCAAATATGAGCACATTTTGTTTACGATGTGTCGCACGTTACTAATCAATGTGAACCTGTGTTTCACACGTAACACCTCCATCCCACCTAACGTCTGTGATCGATAGCTCAGAACTGCGTCCAACTTCGTCCCGCTCAACCATACCGCTAAGTTCCTCTTCACTAGTACTTACTTAAGTTTTAATTAGATTACTGTAACTTTAAGTACGTGTTAACGATAAGGTGTTAAGTGTAAAAGGGTGGTATAACACAAACGTCCAGTATCGCACTCCCTCCAGTGTTTACACACATCATTTTTGTACAAAGTTACGAGTGTTTTATGGCTACTATTCGGCTATATTTACTAGTGTACGGTAGAGTGCATTTAACAGATTTTACTCGAATCATCATGAATTTTATAAAACCCCACTTGGGAAATGTATTTCAGAACTCATAATATTGTTTGGTCTTTTTTACCGATATTCTCGAACTGTTAAATATTTCACTAAATATTCATCTTGGGTAGTTGCGTCTCAAGTTGAAGATTTCCTCTTATGATATCTAGAAGTTTCTTATAGCGAGTAAAGTCTGTTAATATTCAGCTTTCAACAACCATTTTTATTAAACGAGTAGTTCTATTGTCCTTAGAAAAGATTAAACTATCTACATAGTTCGTTTCATTCGCTAACTTATTCAATTATTCATACTCAATTGATGTGGTTCTACTACCTTTAATATACATAAGATTCCCACCCGAATTTTCAGCTGAAAGATTCAGACGATGAGATTCCCGCGTAGATACATACATTAAGGTCTCAGTGTGATCCCCAGAGTACTAAATATTGAGATCACGCGAAAAAGTAATCGCTCTAATCCAAAATATAGCCAGAAACATTATTCATACGCCTTTCGTTGATTTACTAGTCTTGGAGCGAAGCAATTTATTTATTAATATTTGCCACATAGAAAACTAATCTGCAATGATAATATTGTTGGCTCTACATAAATATGCAAATCATACACCCGCTACAAATCCCTGTTGGGAGAGTAAACCGTTTCCCTCCTCAAGTATTGGTCTCACGATCCTTATTGCCCTAGGGCTGAGTGTCCACCTGCGGAAACGACGAAACTCTTAGAAACGTCCAATTCCTCTTTTCGAAGCATTTGGACATCTGAACAAATGTCCACGCAGCTCAAATAAATAGCCGCCAAGGATTAGATTTCACGTTTGGTGTTTTATACTGGAAAACATTTATTCATATATCCAAATGCTTGAAATGTATAATTTGGTTGTGAACATTATATTATGTGTGTGTTTCCACAACGCGGAAACCAAGATAGGGTAACATTTAGCTGCTTTCTCTTGCTCATCCTTCTCTTCTCTTAAAGTATTTGTAATTATTTTTAAATGTATTAAAGTATTAGTGTAAAGCAAGTGCCAAAGACAATTTAGGGAGCTTTTATAATAAGTTTCGATGATTATAAGTGATGGTGTAAATAAAAATTCGCTTCAAATTTTAAATGTTGTCTTTCGTATATCGGGATGACTCCAATAAATTGTATGGAAAATCAAACTGTTGTTTATTTCATTTTCATCGTTCTCTTTAAACCCTTAAAGCTTGCAACGAGAGCTTAGCTTATCAATAATGCGCTGCCCTAATGATAAGAGATCAAAGACACAAATACCCACTTAAGCCTGCAGCAGTAGAGAAACGAAAAGAGATTAAAAAGCAGCACTAAATTAGTAGGTATATAACCTCAGGTATACATTACATAACCAGACGAAATTAAATACCTCAGGAAGTTAAAGTTGATATTAGATCCTCGCAGTTTCACTTGCGGTAACAATGACACGCGGAAGAGTTTCACTGCCGGCTCGGCCGCGTATAACGCACGCTCATTCATGTCGCCGCTCAGTAGCCCGCCAGTTCCAGGCCTTGTAACATGTTCACCGACAAAGTAGTGCTTATCACCGGCGCCAGCTCCGGGATAGGAGCAGCTTGTGCACTAACATTCGCAAAATCCTCCGCCTCCCTGACATTAGTAGGCAGAAATCTAGATAACCTTACCAAAATCGGAAAGCAGTGCGAGAAACTAAACCATCTCAAACCACTCCTCATCGCCGCTGACATAACATCGGAAAGTGATCTAGATAAAATCGTCGAAGAAACTTTAAGCAAATACGGCAAAATAGACGTCCTGATCAACAATGCCGGTATAAACGCCGTGTCAGGAGCGCTCACGTCAGCAGACACTTACGATCGAGTTATGGCTACCAATCTACGCGGAACGTATCTACTCACTACTAAAGTGATACCTTACTTGCTGAAAACGAAAGGGAACATCGTAAATATATCAAGTATTCTGTCGAACAAACCACTGCCTATCATGACACCGTACTGCATGTCAAAAGCAGCCATAGACATGTTAACGAAGTGTACTGCTCTACAGCTGGGCCCTAAAGGAGTAAGAGTGAATGCTGTCAATCCAGGACCTGTAAGGACAGAAATGTTCAGAAGAGGCGGCATGAGCGATACAGATTGTGACAGAATGTTCGTTGGCATAGAAATGAATTCCCCCTTGAAGAAAATAACAAAAGGGGAAGATGTAGCGGAACTAGTGATGTTCCTATCCAGTGATACAGCAAGTTGTATTAGTGGAAGTAGCTACGTCATCGACTGTGGACTCATGCTGGGCGATGCCGGCAATTTGTGATTGATTGCTTACATACCTACATCTTAATATACACAAGCACAACATTACAATGTATACTGTGTTTCAATTTATATTTCGTTGTCAAGAAAACCCCAAAAGTTTCCGTGTTTACAAACATATTTAACTGCGATAAGTTTGTTGAAAACTTAAATGTCTCGATGATATTCGCCAGAACAAAGGCTAAGGAATATTAAAATATGTAAGGCGGTGTATCGAGCCTCGTAATAAACAAAAGGCGTACGGGACATAGTACTGATAAACCTTGTTAGATGTTCCCTCGAGTTTCATTGTGGCTCGTTTAGATTGCAGCGACAATTACATTACAGTGTTTTCCCTTAAATATCTGTTGTTTTTGGTAATGGAGGGCAATATATTTACTTATCTGGGATACGTAATCCTTCCCCAGGTGGCTCGCTAATACCGTGTTATCTTGCGTTAATTTCCCGCGCATAATCTTCTCGCAAATTGATTGTGCTCCCTGCAGCGACACAGAAAATTAAATTATAAATAATATCGTCGGCAACGTTAATACTTTCAAAAATTACCTTGCTTTTTATCTCGGTATTAATCTCGCAGAAAAATCTTGCTATAAGCAAGAAAATCTCGCGAGGTATTTTCTTTAGTGCTGAAAAGGTAGTCTACCTTAATTTTATACACAGAGTAAAAATGTTAGGAGTGGAATATTTAAACGTTAATATCCACATAGAGGATCTTCTAATTAAAGTTCTCGGATTCCTAGACTGAAACCGTAATAAAGTGTAATTTCCAGCTACAAGTACGTAATCCGCAACAAGAGTAACCTCGTTAGGCGCGGGGGGGCGCGGTGAGCCTGGGGGCGGGGGTAGGTCGGGGGGCGCGTTATACGCGATTAATATAATTCCCTAATTTATACGCGGCGAACGTTACTGTACGAGGTTCCATTGTTATTGGGCCAAACCGCGGCTTTCAATTACGCGTCGCACTCCCACAGATATTACTGCGCTCTCGTCCCGCGATCCTAACTTTGTCAACGAGTGTTAATGTAATTGTCTTTCTTTTCGTGTTGATTATCGCGTGTTTATTGATTGCTCTAGGTGTTTCATTTGGATTAAACACCTCATTTACTTCAGCTACAAGTGCAATTAATCTTGCGAATGCCATTGTCACATATATGTGACAAGCAAGCGCGTGCCCTGTATGCCAAACGATACAAATAAGTGACAAAATGGTAGGTGAAATTGTGACTTGGCGTGGAAAGCACGCGCGTGCGTTTATGCTCTGGCGTTCAAAAGTGTCTCCGAAGTCTGCTAACTCCAATATTTTTGCAGATGATAATCACAGAGCACAGAATCGAAGCGCCAACACTACCGACGATACGCAAAATTACTCTCCCATTATTTCGTTTTTTCGTCTTACCTGCAACTAAATCTATGAATTACACCGTATTCAGGTTACGTGGGCGGGCCAACATCAACTTTTAGTGCCTATACAGAATACAGTCTCTACAAATGTGTATGCACCTGCAATTTGCTTAGACAATGCACTTAGGAGCGCACACGAGTCACGTACGACAAATAAACACACCGTAGGACGTAGACATGTCCGAAAAAAAAGAGTAAAATTATGCCAAACTAATGATGCCATCTTATTCGATTACTTAATGCCTTCATAACTTGTGGTGATGAATTTCTTCATAACTCCCATATTTCGGGAGTAATTTGAGAAAATGTGAAATTTTACTATGAAAATGAGTGTATCGAGCTCTCTCCCTCCTGATTCCGGGCTTGTTTCAAGTAGCGGTCTCTAATATCATAATGCTAATACTAAGAGCTATATTTAATACTAAGACACATAGTGCGCCAAATGTGCACTTTCTGGGATAAAGAGTGATGTTTATTTTATAACACAATTTTTTTATTTTTTGTTTATTTTGTTGATTAAAACCGTTTTTCTAAAGGTTTACCTTATTACAATAACATTTCTGAGCAGCCAATTAGAGAAGATATAAGCTAATTAGGATATATAATTAGGGACTTAAGGTTTACATATAAAACTGATGCACTAATGATTACTGATAAGAACATTGCTATTATTTAATTACTAAATGGCTCTTAATACACTAATTTAGCATGCATCATTTACTAATTATCACAATAACTAATTACCTTGCAATATTTAACAAAGGATACCTGGGATACCTGGATTTTATATAAATAGGTCACTATTAGTAACTTTAAAATCAGTGTTGATTTACACCTCGTTGTATCCAAGCTAATCTCGCAATGTATTTTCCAAATTTTAATACAAATCTTGATATTCACGTTGCTTTATGCGCACGCGCACATAAAGATTTACGCGACTTTAACTATTTGTTCAGTGTTTTAAAAGATAACAGTTGTGTTCAGTTATGTGAAAGTGCTGAAACAAGTTTAAAAGACTGGTGTCGTCGATTTTGCTACCGCATTTATGCAAAATGGACACAGTCTGGAAGAAGCACAGATAAGTTTCGGAAGAAACATGAGATTTGGCTACAGGCTGCAATTCAATGGCCGGAATTACAGAATGAAAATATGGAACCTTCTACAGAAAATATAAGTGACGTCATCGAGCCCATAATTTCTCCTGCTAAATCTGATGCTTCAACTTGTACACATCCTAGTCCTCGTAAATCTTTTGAGGACCTTAGTAACCGGCAAAAAAGAAGACGCACTGAAGATAGTCTTTCATGCAGCAGTAGCAGCGCTGAAATTATGTTTTCGGCCGAAAGGGCGCTTCAAAAGGCAGGACAAAGCGATACAGCTTATGTTATGAAATACTTGACGGAGAATCCAGAAGAGGCCTCAAAAATCAAAGCCTTCATTGAAGGTAAATCAATTCAGGTACGGGAAATATCCCCTTTGAAGGCATTGGCTCTTTATGTATCGATGAACTTATCGAAATGGCGCTATAACACTCTTCGGGATTTCAACACTCAAGAAGGAGCTCTTCAATACCCGAGTTACTACATGTTGGTTAAAGAAAAAATTAAGTGCTATCCGGCCAAAGAAGATCTCACAGTTACAGAGAGCTCTGCAAAAATCAAATTACAAGCCTTGATGGATTTAACCTCAAGAAGACTTATTAGGTCGTTAGAAACCCCTGTTGATCCCAATCAACAGCTCGTATTGACCAGCAAATGGGGTTTTGACGGATCATCTAGCCAAAGCATTTATCATCAAAGGACGAGTGAAGATGAGCAAATCGATCTTGCTAGTAATTTTATGATTAGTCTTGTACCACTGCGGCTCGTCTCAAAAGGTGTAACAATTTGGGAAAACGAGCGACCATCTTCCACTTCATTTTGCCGGCCAATATTGTTTAAGTTTATAAAGGAAACCAAAGAAAATGTGCAGAGAGAGATGGCTGAAATCGAAGCAGAGATTGAAGCCTTAACTCCATCCACCATCACTGATGGAATTAGTGTCAAACACCAACTGCTGTTGACAATGATTGATGGTAAAATTCATTCCATTATATCCGATACAGCAGCTTCAGTGTGTGACATATGCAAGGCTTGTCCTAAAGAAATGAATAATTTAGAGTTAATCAAAGATAAACACGCAAACGAGGACATGTATAAATATAGCTTAAGCACCCTTCACGCTTGGATTCGCTCAATGGAATGCTTATTACACATTTCCTACAAATTAGACATAAAATCATGGCAAGTAAGGGGTGATATAGCAAAAAGGCAAGTTGATGACAGGAAGAAAAGAGTTCAAGAGGCTGTAAGAAGAGAAACGGGCTTACTTCTCGATGTTGTGAAACAAGGCAGTGGATCCACCAACAATGGCAACTCGGCAAGGAGATTTTTTGAAAACTACACTAAATCTGCTGAACTGACCGGAATAGATGCTATGCTTTTAAGAAAAATCTGTGTGATCTTGCAGTGTATTTCATCAGGAGAGAAGATCAACGTAACTAAATTCCGAGAGTTCTGCTTTGATACTGCTAAGCTTTACGTGGAGTTATACCCATGGTATTATATGCCTTCTTCACTTCATAAAATTTTAATGCATGGGCCAGACATAGTTCAGAACATGTCAATTGTGCCCATTGGTTTTCTATCCGAAGAGGCATCTGAGGCTAGGAATAAAGATTTTAGAAAATATAGAGAGGGGCATTCTCGAAAGCATAGCAGTATCTCATGCAATGAAGATATTATGCACAATCTTTTACTGTCTTCTGATCCACTTGTTACAAGTATCCGTCCAAAAGGAAATAAGTTTGTAAAAAAATCTTCTTTTAAGGAATTTTATGAGCTTACGGATTCTGAGAAAAGTGATATCGAATTTGTTAACATAAATGATTTAGCGGACATCGATTCTGAATTTGAATTAATTGATGATGATGATGATGACGAAGATAATTAAATGATGTTATTGTTTTAAAATGTGTAACTTAGTAAATTAGAGCTTACATCTTAATTATTTATTGTACTTTTAATGAAACTAGGTAATTTATTATCAACTTACTTAAAAGTCATACTCTCATCAGTTCTTGTGAATATTTTTGTTAATATATATTTCTGTATATATATAATATATTTATAGACCTCTTAATAAGTCTGTCTGCGGTTTAAAGTAAATACAAATGGGGAAAAAACGTTTTTTTTTTTAAATTTTCATTTCCTTTTATCCCAGAAAGTGCACATTTGGCGCACTATGTGTCTTAGTATTAAATATAGCTCTTAGTAATAGCATTACGATATTAGAGACCGGTACTTGAAACAAGCCCGGAATCAGGAGGGAGAGAGCTCGATACACTCATTTTCATAGTAAAATTTCACATTTTCTCAAATTACTCCCGAAATATGGGAGTTATGAAGAAATTCATCACCACAATTTATGAAGGCATTAAGTAATCGAATAAGATGGCATCATTAGTTTGTCATAATTTTACTCTTATTTTTCGGACATGTCTACGTCCAACCGCTCCCATACATTCGTTCCACTGTGCAGCGATGCCATTAGAATAGGATAACTCATAAATGTACTGCGACTTAGCAAACCCACGTCGATTGCATTAGTCAGGACATTCGGAAGTTTATGTTCCTTTATGAGAGACATAATATAAAGTCTTGCTTCATGGTTCGAGTTCGATGCATTTGTGCACTTGTCTTGTTGGCAGGTAACTTTGTGAATTGTGGTCATAAGTCTTGATAGTGTTTTGTTTCTACCTATTTGATTTATTTGCTGACGAAACTTTAGTACATTTATTATGACAGAATTTGCTGTTCCGCTTTGGCGAGCATCAGTAAAAAGACACAGGTTTTAACTCGGGTTCGCTATTTGTGTTCCAGGTTGTGCAATTAGAAATTTTATTGACTGATTTTAATTTAAAATAGCAAAATAGTATTCGATTATTTTAACAATAAAACCCAAAACTTCACAAACATCAAATTAACATACCTACTGGCCAACGAAGCCATGCTAGACATTAAGCCGCAGCGCAATATCAAAAATAAATTACCACCCAAGTGTCAGTGTATCCCGAGAGGCGAGCAAATGACCGGAAGTTGCACTAGGTCGCATTACCGGACATCTACTTTTCAGGGCACGTCGCCCTGTCGTATTTGCTGACAGTAATCTTGAGGAGTTGCCAGCCCGAACCCGCACAAATATATTGGAACTCCTGCCCCCCAGAGACCGGCCAGTGCGGGTTAGGTGATCATTTCTTGTTTTGACACAAACAACGAACGATTCTCACTCTTATTTGTTAGTATATAAAGTTGCTATTCGCCTTGGAACAAGCTAATATTTGTTTTGATAGGAAAGGGATGTGCAATCGAGAGACGTCTATTTAAAGGGACAGAAGATCGCTGTACTTGTAATTTGTATTGGTCGTGTTGGGAATGTGGGAGTTGTAGAGACCTACAGGGAAAATGTTATGCATAATATGTATGCAGAAAGTTAATTAGAACGGCTACCTAGACCTATCATCGTCGAGTGAATATCGTAGTTTTCTTTGAATATTTCTGAACGCGCGCTCTACGTTATCATAAAGAACGCCGTGTCTTGTCTTTCTTTGTAAAGTTATCTGCAGTGTTGTCGTTTTTAACATTTGTTTTATTTGTATTCAGATACAACAGGAAAATACCTAGGTATTTTCCTGTTGTATCTCTAGAGATACATTGTATTTTATGTTCAAGGAACATCACGGGACATCAACACCAGGACCAAAAAGTGACAGATTACTGAAAAAAAAACAGGGCATTGAATGCTATAAATTTTAATTTCAATATGAACATTTCAAGTGTTGACAGCATAAAATATATCATTGTTAGAGAGAAAAAAAAATGTAAAAGAACCACCAAATCACATTCGGCCACACAACGCCACAAAAAAAATGAGAGACGCGTTTACCTCGCGTCTGTTTATTTACAAAACATGGCCAGCCTTGCCGCTCGTAGCTCGTAGGTGAGAACTCCGAGCAATAAAAAAGATCGCACGCAATCATAAGTTATCGGGTAAGCTATTTTTCGCGGGCGGATTCCGCGCCGAGCTCCGTTTATGGGAAACGTCTCAATTGCTCTCCTACACGGAACGACTTGCTAACAATGGTGGCTGAACATTATATGTATACATTACATAATATTAGCTATTTATACATGCTAAAGCTTACAGTATGATTCTTGTAAGATACACATTATAAACACAACTTAAAATGTCGTTTTAGATTGGCATCTTTACTAATATATATATGTGAAACTTGACTAACTTTAACTGGTTGTTCGTCAAGTCGTCACGGTATATGGCTGAACGGATAAAATTTTGCTTACAAATGACCTGGTTTTTTTTGTTTTTATTGCGACAAACCCGTCACACTATTACCAAAACCACCATCCTGGATGACGTTCCCATGGGATAATTTACAACATCCACGCAAGCGAAGCCGCAGGGCAAAATCTAGCAAAACAATACACGAGACTTTCCTACATGCGTTCTTATCAATACTAAGGACCTATATACTAAGTATAACTGTATATAGAGATCTTACCATATCCTGAAATCAACTTACCTATTTTTAGAGGAGAAATAAAACTCGTCTCTTGGGTATCCCTGGGTGTCACCTGTCTCAGTAACTAAGATTTGAATACAAGACATGAACTTTAATGCGACTTTAATATTTCACACCTTTATATTTTTATGAAGAGTCACTTAGTTTACAAATACATATTTCAATATCTCGTGCAGTCTTTGGAAATACTTATCTTACCTCGTCGGCGCTACATAAGCAATTAACACCAGCCTCAAGAGTACATGCTAGATCAGTAATAAAAGCATTTCAACAGGAAATCTAACACAATTAGACACGTAAGCTTAAACCGACGGTTATAAAAATATATCCCCAATTTTTATAAGTACCTAATTCGCAAATAAAAACGCAAACGAGTTGGAACAAAAAACCACTCATTCGTTGTTTTTATTCAAAGCAGCCGAACCGTGAACCCAAATATAAATGGCCGAGAGGAAATTAAAAGACCTATTCAACTGTTGGCCCTCAACAAATACTAAAATTGACATACTACATGACGTCCCGTCCGGAAAACAGAATTTATTCATGAGCTACTGTCTAGTTTACATTGTGCTATAAAATGTACTGATTGTAAGCTAAAATAATATACTTATATGGAAACCACAGTAAGCACATAAGGATTTAGGAAATTAAGATGAGAATATGACAACAAGAGGGAAATAGCATGTGCAACAATAGTAGAAGTACTTAAAATTGAAATTCTAAGTAATTGTAGGTACGTCATCATGTGCCTAGCCTTTTCCCAACTATGTCAGGGTCGGCATCCAGCCAATACCAATATTTTACATGGAGCGACTGTCTGTCTGACTTCCACTACCCAGTTAGTACTGAGTAATACGATACCCCTTGGTAAAACTGGTTGTCAGACTTTCCACCACTGACTACCTGTAAAGACTGTCAAAAATCTACAATTGACAACCTGGACCAACGGCTTATCGTACTTTCCGTGATACGAAGAACCGACCGAACATACCGAGTTGGTATGTAATGGGACACCCATCCCCGGACCGACCTAGGCAAGCGCGGCTTAACCTGAAGGTCGACCCGTGCGACTATTATTATTTAGCCATGTAAGTAATAATACCTACCAAACCTAAATATTTCCCATACCATGGCAAACAAAGTTAATTTTTAATTGAGTCTATTAAATTACAATATTTATCAACTAGACTTAAAAATCTGCTATCCACAACGAATATAAGAATTTGGATTCTTGTCTTGGCTTGCCAAACTAGTTAGCGCATGTTCTCTTCTTAATTATAATTAGTTCAGGACAGGCGACGACTAGTTATGCATACTAAACGCACAAAAAGGAGAAAATGTTTGATAAGTTGTGTCTTATCACATCTTATCAACATATTTTTGGAAGGTATCTCTTATATCCTGGAAACTGACTTGGAAGTATGAAAATGTAGGAAGGTATTGGGCTAGCAAGATTGGTTAGCTATCTAGTTAGTTATAGATAGGCTGATATGCCCGAAGAGCCCAAAAGATTGGAATCCCAATTTATTGTCAGTTCTGACGGTAGTATTTATTGTCCTGTCTGCTGGCCGTAGCTTTCTCTCTTTTGTTAGAATATTCGTCGAAAGACATCTATCACTATTATCACATATTTTCTGTAGAAAGTGCAAAGAATAATATGCTCGGAAAGTTCCCTGAATCAATCGCAAGTTACGATAAAAACAGTAAAACAACACCTTTATTTTTCCGCTTGACCCTTCTACACTTAGGCTGACAAATTTATTGACGATACGACACACTTGCTACATGAACTAAACACACAAATATAGCGCCCTATGGTTATGGGCACCTATGGTTAGCTTCAGGTAGGAACGTTCGTATATCAATAAAATATCGTTTTGATCACAAATCTGTAAGCAATTACTTACACGTGATTTTCCGAACATTTCGGTATAAATGAATATTATTGAGGTGGCGGCTGCGGGTTTACCGGTAAATGTGTGTGTAACTTGATTAAATATGCCCCAGACTTGAATGATGCAGAATATATTGGTATTTGCTTTGTATTGTATAGTCTAAATCAGTGTTTTTCAACCTCTTTATGAGGGACAAACAATACAGTTCAAAAAGATAGATTTAATTAGATAATGATATAAACATTTGTATATTCATCTATAAAAATAAAAAAAAATTAAGTGTATTTTTGTGATATCAAAATAACAGTTTTTCACTGAATGCATATGAAAATATATACGGCCCTTATATATAACAAAAAAAAAACATTTTTTTTTTTCCGGCTTTTTGTTCCGGCTAATCTCCGAAACGGCTGAAACGATTTTTACGGGACTTTACTTTTACGTGAAGATAGCTAATGTTATAAGGTCTAACATAGGGTAAAACCCAAAGGTAGACTGGAAGAAAATGCATATGGTATATTATATAGCTACTACGCCTCTGTACTTTGTGCTTGAAGTTTTAAATAAATAAAAAGGCTATTATTTTAGAAAAATAATTAGGCCTCCGTTCAAAAAAATTAAAACCGTTGAAATTGGTAACAAAATTCGATTCTAAAAGGGAAGTTATGTTTTTTAATAATAATTTCACACGAACGAACGTCGCGGGCAACAGCTAGTACAAAATAAAAACCTATGGTGAACCTATGTAACTAATTTATCCCATCGTGGATCCGTATGCTACATATAGAATTAAATCGTTTTACAAATTAAAAAAAAAAAAATTGTAACAACGACAATTTCGACAATTTTGTTCATAGTATGGGAGGTACTGTCATGAAAAAGGTTGAAAAACACTGGTCCAAGTAATCAGAAATACTAATACTGCATATTCTTCATCGAAAACATCTAAACTATTTGTGCTGTTTCAGATAGTTAAAAAACTGTAAAACTAAATCACGCTTCAACAAAACTAATCCCAAAATAATAAGTCAAATATCAAATACATTCCCCAACAAAAATAACATAATATTCATAGTATCGACAGTACGTGACCAGATAGGCCTAGAAATTACAACGCAAGCAATAATTCAATCAGACGCGGCTTAACCGGCCTCTCCGTGTTTACCAAACACACCACCTACCCACCTACCCTTATCATATCGCATGGCGACCTTATCCACCACATCCTGCCAGCTAGGTGTCCCTCCGATATATTAATTTTATTATGAGAACAGCAATCCTTTCAGAACCAGCACAAAGAGAAAAAAAGCATTTCAAAACAATTATCGACAGTCATAAAACGCTAATCGCAATGGGCAGTTGTGTTCACAGAGTTTTCAGTATCAATATGCACAAATTGGTTTGTTTCGTGATTTTTGTGGTCTGGCTTCAATGCGGAATGTGCAGAGATGAAGATAAAATTATGAAAGGTAATTTTAAAACTGTGTATCTTAAAAAAACTCAATCTTTATGTTTTCCTGTGCACCAGCACAAGGCATACATATATGTATGAATGTAGGTATCCTTGCCGTTACACGCTGTATAAAAGAAGACACGAGTTTCTCTCCATTTTATCTCCTGTAAGTAAACTGTCTAAGTTCAGAACTACTAGTGTAAGTCGAAGGATATCAAGAAGCGCCCCTGGGAGCAGTAATGGACCTGTGGAAACGACTGCAAAAGGAAAAGTCTAGTCCGCAACTAGATTTAGTGCCGTTAGATACCCAATAATGTGCCGATGTGAGAAATTGCGCACTATTTAAAAGGAAAATGTATTTTGAAGAATCCTTAGGGACCGCCAGTTGGTAGTTCAGAAGCTTTTAAAAACTTTTAAACTTACTTTATTAAAGTTAAGTTAACGTAAGTCAAATAAAAATTTAACTTTTTTGACTCTCGAGAATTTACAATGGTTTTCCACAAACTCAATAAACGAACTGGGAAGTGTCGTGTAATTTAGATTATTTGCATTTCTAACTATCAACTCTTCATTTTACCCTGTCCTGAACAGACATCACCTGGTGTTGCTATCGAAATAATTATGTCTGGTCTTTTTTTGTAAAATATAACCTAAAATGTTTCGCCTGTTCCCAGCTTGCTATTGGCCGAACGAGGCGTACGAGCCGTGCTTCGGCGGGTGCGCAGAGGTGTCGTGCGACAACCCGCGCAACCACTTGCGGCCCTGCTACCCGTATTGCGAGCCGGGTTGTGTCTGCGAGGAGCCCTACGTGCGCGACGACCGCACTCACCAGTGCGTGCTGCCGCAGGACTGCTCACCGTGGGTGCCACTTATAAAAAATAATATTATGCCTGTTCCCCGCAAGAGTAGAGATGATTAGAAGATCATTGTGCCAGTTACATACCATGTAGCAGCTCCCTAGCTCATTGCCAAAACTAAAGTAAAAATCATTATTAAAGCAGCTACTAATTAACGAAAATCACAAACACCATTTTTCTTTCCCAAGCTAACATTTTCATGCAGATCTTGTTAGACAACTTAGTATCAGTAGATCTGGTCATATTGCAGTAGGTCTTCATTTCGAGTGATCTAGAGCTAAAATTAACTTAAACATTACAGAACACAAATGGGGATACCAGTACCAGCCAAAAGATCAGCGGACAAGCCGGCACCGAAGTACAGAAGTGTGCCTCGAGGGTACATTAAGCGCGCAGAACTCCTCGATGACTTTGACAACAACGAAGTTCCTAGTAATCTTGTCAACAGCGGTCCCCCCATCCCTAGTGTCAACCCTAAGGAAGAGTTGAAGCAACGCGGCAGCGAGGTCTCCCGCATGGGCAACTACTTCAATATCGTCATAGCACCACCACCCATCAAAGCCCTGCAACCTAGGAAGATAATCCAAAATGAAGCTTACAGAAATGCCGCCAAACGAATGAACTAAATTATATGAATATGTACGAAGTCTTGATTAAAATAAAGATTTTATATATATTTTTTAATGATTCGTTTTTGTTTACATTGATTCCTTGTTGGAAGTACTAAAAATAATACCCAGACTTGATCAAAAGAACAGAAAGAATCTCGATCATGTACCTACAAGTACTACCTCCATCAAAACGCTGAAGTCTTTGTGTCGTCATTCGAAATCAAAATGGTTCTTTTGCTTCGAGGTACTACGTCACACAGTAGTAAATGCAAGCCGTTTCATACGAAGCCACTTACATGGTCATTAAGGCAGTACCTAATCAATTAAAAAAACGACATAAAAGAAGAGTTTTTGTTTATACTTATTAGGTTGTCCATTCTTTGTTCATGATCGATAAAGGCATGTAAGCAATCACATCCGTTTGATTTTATTCGTTTTTGTGAGAGGTTGATTAATTTTGCTGATTAGTTACGAATTCAACGTAAAGTGAAACGGAGCGATGCTTTGCAGCCATTTTGAAAACTACACCATGAACTGATTGACTTGTTCACAAAAAGTGTAACAATATGCGGAAATTACTTTTACTTGCATTGTTGTTATGTGAGTGTTTTGAATAAGTAAAATGAATCTACAGTTTAAAAAAAGAAACAATATCGCAAATAGACAATTTGATTTTACAGATAACATCATTGCAATGGCGGCGAGGGTGAACAGTTACGATTATGATGATATGGATGGAATCAAGAGACACTCCCTTCTAGATGACAGAAGAAAATGGAGGAAGAAAGCATTATTGAACCCAATGGAAGACCACAGGGACTGGGACAGAAGGAGAAACGATTATGATAACAGAGATCCGAGATACATGGATGACCCCGATCCGAAGATTTTCGGTGGAATAGACCGAGACCGACAGAGAGATAATAACAATAACAATATGGACGTTCAATCCCCGTACAGACAACCGTCAAGACAACATTACGAAGATGATAAAATGAATTTACAACAATCTTTGAATCAAGAAGCATCAATGGCACACGCTTCGTCATACATGTAAGTCCATATAAGATCCAAATCTCTATTTACTATATTAGTGATGTCTCTACCTGCTTACGTTTATTTACAGGGAAAAAGAAGCAGAAAGAGAAAAGAAATCACCCATGGCAATGAACTGCGAAAGACCCCATGAAAGGTACCTGAATAGCCGATATGCGTTGTCTATTTTTTTAATCCCTTCAAGTATTTGTTCCCAACCAGTGTTCCTTAGAGTTAAAATATGATCCACAAAAGGTTTAAATCAAACATTTAATCGTACTATTAGACTTAACAACAAAAAATCAAAGGAAGCAAACTGATTTCTAGTGTTTTCTATTAGAATTATATATCCGCTGTAATACGTGCAGATATGAGGCGTGTTTCGCCGGGTGTGCGTCCGTGACGTGCGACAACCCGCGGGACCGCCTGCGCCCCTGCTACCCCTTCTGCGAGCCTGGATGCATCTGCGTGCACCCTTACGTGCGAGACGACAGGACCCACAAATGCGTCCTACCTGAGGAATGCACTAAGTGCGACTCTTTCGCTTACTTACTTAATTCATCTGACATTATGCGAAGTTGCACAAAACTTTCGCTTACAAAAACAGTATCTGACCAACCTAAACCAATCAGTTCCATAAAAAGTTAACAAAATGTCGCTTTAAAACTACTTTAAATAATGTTAAACTTCAGCTTAGACACTTTTTTTTTAGAAAATTACCTGAACCTAAAGTAAGTAAAAATAATCAGTAATTAATCTCTATAAATTGCTTTTCTTTGCAGAGGCCTCAAAGGAATTCCTGATCTTGGCGATGACATATAAGTAAAATTACAAAATGTAGAGCATCATAACGCGAGCGTTTTAAGCATACTATTGTAATGTATTTATTTTAATAAATTAAGTTTTTTTTACATTCGGCCAGTTTTATTTCTCGCTGTGTTTTCCCCATGGTCTAAGAAATACTTCATTAATGAATTTCCAATTTTCATTTTAAAACATTTTTGAAATAACTAATTACCCAATGATTTGGTAAGATTTACGTCTCTTGTATCTCTTGAAAAAACCCCACTCAAAAAGAGTTGACAATTTCAACTCTTTCTGTCGATTATTACACTGGAGCATACAGACGGAGGTCCTTTCAAATCTTTCTTAACGCATACTCCTGTGACTTTCCTAGAGAAAAGTGACTAGTGCGACCATGAAGTACTTTGTAGGTTCCTGGACTTGAAAGATATTGTATGATCTGGTTCGAAAAACAATGATAAGGAATAGGAAGTTAAATATGAATTAAATAAGTTAGGTACTACATATGACAATCTTAGGGATAGTGCTATCGTCATCTACAGATAAAGCAAAACGTTGTTTTATTTCAAATTAGCCTCCGCAAGCCTACTTTATCTTTTCAATACGCCATTGTTTAGTTCTCAGCAATAAGTCACCAAAGTGTGTTGCCATTGTTTGCTTCCACGTGTTTGTAATTATAACCTAGTTCTGAAATATACGAGCGTGTTGTGTAAACTAAATTCAACCTTTTCTTTATTTAAATAAAGATAAAAGGGGCATCTACCATGACACGTATATCTTTTGTACCACTTCTGTAAAAAGTGAATAAAAAGTGTTTTAGAAAATAATATCAAGGAATGTTGTTTGTTAATCAATAACATTTCCAATGTGTACAGTTTCCGTTGCCCCACCAATGGGTTATTCAGTTTTATTGTGTTTTTTGGTGACTGTCCTGACACCATACAGCAGCGTACTTGCTTCCAAAGAACTTGCGTATGGTAAGTCATAAATTTCATTCAAGGTATTAATTGGCAACTCCGTTGCATCGTAAGCAATCGTTCTATCTAGTGTCAGAATTGCGTCAGGTTTAGTAAATTGATAAACCTTATTTGAATTGACTTAAGAAAGAAACAATTTAAGCACACTCAGGGGTCCAGTGGTACAGCAGTTTCAGGTACACGTCTACCATGACTATTCAGTCTTTTTTAAGGATTGTTTGCGGTCGCATGTCTAACCCTACGTTTGGTTTCAGAATGTGGCCCCCACGGAAGGTTTGAGTACTGCGTCGACCAGTTGCCAAACTGCGTAATCGGCTGTCACTGCCACCCGGGATACTATTTCGATACCGACACCAAAATATGTGAACCTAAGTATGGCATTTTTATTTTTAATCAAAATATGTGCATCTTTGCACGCATTTTAATAGCGCTTTTCTTTAGCAATTCATATTCGAAAGTCATGGAGGGAAAAAAGTATGGAGAGTCATGATTGTAAAGATTTTAGTCAAAATTTGACGCGTGATTATAGTTGCAAAAAACCGTTTTAAACCAAAATCCGTGGTTTAAAACCCGTTTAAAATTTGTTTAAAACGGTTTAAAACCACGACCACGTGAGTTATATTGCTTACGAATTACTTTAAAAATTATGTTTTAAAGACTAAATGAAATCATTTACCATTTTTATTTAAACTCAATGCACATAATGCACAAAGGCGGACTGGGCATTTATATATCATACTTATACTACTTTTTAGAATAAGACAGATTGAAAACAGTCATGATATGCGTATTTATTAAAATATAACGGCAACCCTGCATTTCTTTTTTGCACTTTCCTATCATAATCGCAACGTAGGTATGAGGAGAGAGGGGGCAGGTAAGGATCGATTTTTAAATGTTTTTCTGTTATGGTAAGGTGAAAGCGCCAGGGTAGCCCTCGAAATTCAAATTTTTTATGCCATTTGCAGGTCAATGTCAGGTTGTATGTTGATGAAAAATGAGTCGCGCAAGTAACACGTATATAGTTACAGAATTATAATCATTAAAATCATCAATACAACCCTCTTTTTCATGAAATAGTTACAGAATAGGTTTAAATGAACTCAGAGGGTTGTATTAATGATTTTAATGATTAAGTTAAACATAAAATTAACAAACTTTTTTAAATTAATCAATAATGTTGTTGACAGTACTGCAGTGTTATATTGTTTTACAATAAGGAACTAATTATTTTTTTGTATTTATTTGTGGAAGTTTGTAATTAGCAACCTAGTTTTATATTTTTGTTACTATAATGTTATTAGTCTGTAAGCTTTCCTTAAATGTAAAAAATAAATAAATAAACGTTACCCCACATTTTAATAGAGATATGTATTTTTTCAGTATAAAATTAACGCATCACTACCGACAACAATACCTGCCTGAGCCCACTCCAACAGCAACAGTACATCCAAGCTACCAGACCTATCCAACCCACTCGACACCCACCGCCACTGAATACCTTAACAACAAAGATCATGAAGTCACCAAAGACAACGATGAACTTGGTGATTGGCTTTACAACCAATTCTTTAAAACCATAGAAAGTCAAGTTATTAGCAATTCTAATAACACAAAATCAAATATTGATGAAAAGCCACCGACTCGAAGAAGCGCTGGTGAGCCGAGCATCGGTAAATCCAAGAGAAAATCTCGGAAGTCTATTAGAGGGCGCAAGAAAAGGAAACACGCGAAAGAACGCCTGTCGAGGAAACTACTCCGCATTTCAGAAGATGATAGTTTATTTGATGATTCAGATTCTGATTCTGATAGCTCCAGTTCCAGTAGTGATAGCGGCAGCAGGAGCGACAGCAGGAGCTCTAATGAGTCATCTGAGAAAGATAAGAGCGATGGAAAGAACTCCGACAAAGATTGCGGGGATGACCATGGTCATAAAAAAGTTATAATATTTAATAGAAGACCGAAACCACCTTTACCTTCGTTTATTTTCTTGCCGAATATGGATACGCCATACTATCCGCCGATAGGTTTGCCGCCACCGCCACTCGTACCCATGTATCCTATGGTGCCAGTACCTCCGATGGCTCCTCCAATGTTTCCTTTACCAGGTTTGCAAGATGGTTTTTTTTTATATTAATACATGTCTTTATTTACCCTTTTTACGTCCAATATTATCGATATTATTAAGTTTAACATCAAAGATATTTTTCTTTAACCCTTGAAATGATTATAGGGCCTCCAAAATATGACGACGAAAGTAGCAAATCTACAACTACAGTTACGGAGACCAGTTCTACAGAGGCGTCAACCACACTCGAAACTACAACTCAATCGAGCACAATCACCGAAGATACAACAACCACCACCGAGGCAGGAATCAGACGCAATAGACCAGGAAAACACCTCAGAATACCAAATCGATCAAAAATGCTAAGTCGAGACGGACCTGCGTATGTATTTATAAACAACTAGCTGATGCCCGCGGTTATTGCGCCTAAAAGTATTCATGAAATTTTGATCCCGTTCCCGCTACAAAAACTTGACAAATTATATACTAAAACCTTCCTCGAGAACCACTCTATCCATTGATTAAAACAGCATAAAAATCGGTGCAGTACTTTTTGAGTTAATCGCGAACAGACAGACAGACGCGGCGAGGGGACTTTGTTTTATAATATGTAGTGATAGTGATGTAAAAAATTTCAAGCTGAGCTAAGGAACTTTATTGTACGAAAGTTCTGTGTGTTGGAGATTTTACTATATATATATATAGATAATAAAACTAAATATTTAGAACAAAAGAATACTAAACTACATTAAAGAAATTAACTAACAAAATATAAGTAGGTACATGAGAGAAAATAATAGGACGCTTAAGCTTCGCTACCTACTGTTCTATATCGCTATCATCTGGAAACATGCTCGAAAGACTGGCAGCGTTGCCACGTTGAATCATTAACCATGTACAATCGATATATCCATTTCAACTTTCAATTATGCTTCTTTCATAATAGTATGATTTCCAATAAATATCTTCGTAACAGCATACAATTGCTACGATTACATTAGGAGAAAATCTAACTACATTCACGTATATAATAATATTAAATTTATTTCAGGAAACAAAACAGACAAAGACGTAAAAAGCTGGTAAGTGAAACTTATTATAAGGTAGAAAGATGTGAGAATAGTAGTGATTGCTGGCTGATATTGAGAGACAGATGGAAGCCGTTGAAAGAGCGTCAGTGTAGAGATGTGAAAGGTCACTAAGGATCACTAAGGTGATAATTAGATTTGATTTGATTGTGTACTTAGGAATGTTATAACCACACTAATTATTCTACAGATGCAATTGTACCGACAAAAACTGAAAGAATTAAGAACACTTGACTCACTGCCTGCTCAAGAAAAATCACCAGAAGAAATTCTAGATGAACATTTGAATTCAGACGACATTCCTAATATACCTGAAGATGACACACCTCACACACAATTACACCAAGAGGATCAAGAAGAAATCCAAATTCCTAGATTAGCGGATGTTGATTTTAAGTACTTATCTGAACTTATCCATAGAGTGAATCAAAGTAAAAGTAGGGTCAGCCCCCCCTTACCTTTTGATCTGACCGAAGATTTAAGAAAACTACAAAAACTGCAATCATCACTACCAACACGCAGAATTGATACCGATTCCTACAACCCACCAAGAAAAGTACATAGAAAAAGTCCTAATGACACCTACTATTCTAACCTAGGAAGACAAATAGCTTCTATGATACGCAACGCAGATTCTGAAGTTGAGATTCAATTTAGAAAAAACTCAGAACATGCCAACAGTAAAAACCAATTTCATTCTGTTCTTAGCGAAAACAGTTTTCTCCCTCGATCATTTTGGGAGAGATCAGTTCGATCACCTCTCCTTCAGAAAGGACCATTAACTGAGTACCTGGATGAGTCACGTACTCTGAAGCATAGTAATGAAAAAGGTCTTATCAACCTCGAAAACGAAGTTGAAATTTATGCTAATACTCCTCATCCTATGAGTTTACAAGATCTTGAGAATATTTTAAACACAATACGAAAAGCGCACACTCAATTCAGACAACCTATGACGAGCACGAAACAGTCTAATATAAGTATGAATGTTAACTTATTACCAAAGCACATAAGACCCGTTCGTAGACACAATAAATTATTTGAAGCTCCAGAAAAGGTAGAATACATAACCGAACCTCCAGAGACTCCAGTACCATCGGTAGTATACGTAGAGTTGCACCCAGTAGTAATAACAAATGCAAGCGTCTTTCACGAGCCCGAAGCAAGTAAAGTACCTTACAGGGACTATTGGATGGTTAACCCAGATCCAGTTCAACAAGAAACAAGACCAAAACCTATAGTTGACCAAACCAGTAAGCCAATAATTAATGACAATCAAATATATAACACAAATCGTAAGACACAGCCCTTTGTAGGTGTTGTGCGGCCCAAAAATACGGAAACGAATAAATCTCGTGGAGAATATTTAGATTTTCTGATGAGTTATAGGCCAGCTACAAAACAGAACACTCCGAAAAAATACGAAACAAAAGTCGTAAAATACAAAAACTTAAACTATTTCACTGGTACCCAACACTATATGTTCGACACAGTTTCTCCGCTTCAGCAGCAACAGCTTCTTCCTTCATCGTTAAAGACTATGAAGAATAGAATGCGCAGTAAGCCTTCATATTTTCACAACCAATTAAATAAATTTGAATATTTCAATTGACACTATTTTTTTATGTATGTACCTAATATTTCATAATAAACGAATGAATATTGTAAAACAGATTTTGCATTTGGTAATCCTTCGTATGTTTACGATGTACAATCCTGAGCGGACACGCGGCGTGCGGCGTGTGGGGTTTGGCGTGCCAAGCTCTATCCCGCTGCAGTGCAGTGAATTCCTCTGCACCATGAGCACACAGCAGTCTCGTCACATAGTGAGCCGAATAATACAACATGGTATCCAACGCTGCTCGGGTTCGTTTATCCGGTACTGCAAATCGAGTCAAAGGTGCAGTGGATATGTGGCAAAACTGTTCCATACAAAGTAGCACTACTTTGGAATAAATGGTAATCCCGTTGTATTCTTCACAGACAATTTAATTCCCATTTCATAACGTAGGACGTGCTCAGGCAGCGGGTAACTTGCTGCGGCTTCAAACCTGTTTGTGTATCATCAGTGTGCGAATTGAAGCGCGAGCGTACACCGACCGTGCTCAGTAACATCCTTGTTGATATCAAGTTATACTTTTATCATACCGGGTGCAGTGGTACAGTGAATTCACGTTAAAGTTACTGGGAAATGTTTTAATGATAATTATAGATATAGGTACGCATACATTTACATAAACTCAAACTAACTAACATAAACTCCCTTTTCCTCTGGGGGAGGGAAAAAACCACAGAAGCTCCTACATTCCTTATATACCTTTTGTTTCGTATGCGTTCATACCTTATCTTTTATAAAAGATTATTCCCAGTGTGGGGGCAACGTTTTAAAAAAAATATCCTCTCAAAGAGAGGAGGCCTGTATCCCAGCAGTGGGAATATTAATAGGCTGATGATGATGATTGGGGTAGGTTAAAAGAAATGTGTCACTTAAACTCTGTGATTACCCACATTGCTGACTTTCTTTCGTCTCTGGTAAACTACCCGGTTTTTAGCGTCCTTCATCCGATGTTTCCCGCCACTTCACTATGTCGCAGGCACAGAGCAGCGCGCTTATGGATGGCTGAGGGTTCGCATTTGACTAGTTACTCCATCAGCAAAACCGTTCTCTATCATCGGCTTTCGTTGCATCTGCTCAGATATTTTGCATCCACTGATGGCGATTTCGTGAAGGATCGGCAGAGAAACTTGGACTGCAATGTCTTTCAAGGTGTTGAGACAATTGACAAGGCGGTTTTCGGAATACTCAATAAAAAAATACGTTAAATTTAGAATCGTATTTATATGGGAAGCTCCTATTTTTATTCCGCAAGTAACCCGGCTGACGATTGTGTCTGCTTTATTTGATTTCTACAAACAGAGCCGTGGACGAACGTGTGGAGTGTTTGTGAATCGTCTTTACATACCATGATTGGAAAAAAGAGGACTAGAAAAAAATGTGACACACAGTTACGATAATAAAAAAAAATTAGCACCTCGTTATTAGAACTTCCTTTTTTGCATTTAATAAAGTAGCCCAAGAGCTTTTTAAATATATTTAGGAGACTCAATTTTTCACATTCACAAAATTTCATTCAAATCGGTAGGGTATTTTCGGAGCTCAGCTTGGCTCTTGAAATGAAAAACATCGCAGATGAAACTTTGTGAATGTGAATAATTGATTTCAGCTTGAAAGATACATATAAAAAGATATATAATCGTTTTGATTCCATAGGTGGCGCTGTACGAACCAGAGGCACCGCTAGTATCTTATAAGGTCCAATTAAAATCTTAAAAGCAATTGTTGCTCTGTATCTCGTAGACGCCTGAACACATTTTGCTTAGCTACCCAGCGAAGTAGAAAGGACGTTGAAACTCGTTAGTTATAAAACTATCGGGTCGCGTGTAAGCGCTATGCCACGATTGCCACGCCAATTTCCATTCGGTTCATTCCGTTCTGAGTCGAAGGCGCACATGTCTCCTGTCGTGACGATCACACACAATAACATTGTCTGACTGCACTGGGATCTGCATTTTTAATGCATGTGCTGAAGAATGTACTGAACCGGACGCTTATATTTTATTTTTTTCTTCTTATTTCTACTTCTGCAGATGAGCATCTCAGACTATACTGTAAAGAATTTCATAAAGTTTAGGCACCAAGGTAACACATCCCTACAATCTTGACTTCACCAGAATAGAATAGAATAAAATATTTATTTATTTGCTCAGAATGTAGGTATTTACAATAAGGTGGTTACAAAATACTGTGGAAGCCTAGTACATTCTACCATTTTGGCATGCAAACATTGATGCAGATCATCATCAAACATATTAAAACATAAAACACAACTAAAATTTATGATTTAAAAAATCCGAAACGGAGTAATAACATTTAATTAATAGAAGTTCAGTAAGCTTCTTTTTGAACATTTTTACAGGTTCCGCTTTTATAGAATTAGGAATGTGGTTAAAAATAGTTTTTTCTTGTATGTACCAAGACCGTTTTTTTAGAGTCGAGAGTTTTTTTTATAAAAAACACTATCTGTTGGACTTCAGTGCGCTGTACCTCAGTCTGTAAAATTGGAAAAACAATGTGACAAAACTAACATCGAAATCGCATAACAGCATACTAACACCAGTTCTAGCTTGTTTAAATATAGAAAAAGAACTGAAAGGGTAAACATAGAGAGCGAGGGAAGTCGACGTGTCCAAAAATGTAGTCCACACGACAATCTGGGCTGAGTTAGCGGCCCGGTGCGGCCGTCGTCTGCTGAATACTAAGCGACACAGTTTGCCGCCTTTTGCCTTCTCCTCATAATGCTCCAAATATTTCAGTATCTGGCCATAATAAACATTGTATGGTTAGTTTAGTCCGTCGGGGTCAAGTGGCCAAAACCTAACCTTTCGTGTGTGTGTTAAATATTGAGGATGGAATATTGGTTCCAGAAGTATACTTTTCATAACTACGTAGGCGATAAATGAACGAACGTCACAGTACGGCTTCCATCTAAAACCATCCCATAAAACACGTGGAATTCCAAATAAGGAAACAGAAAATAGATTCTAATTAGTTACCGGGCGATGGGACGAGTCGGAATGCCAGGGAACACATTAAACTCTCATGGGCAAAACACTGCGCCTGTCTGTAATCCCTCTCTGACCGAACTGGGTCACACGTCGCAAGGACAAACCTTTTTATTTTATTAGTAGAAGCCTTTTCAACAATGTACTGAGTCATTGATTCCATGTTACGAAATAGGTAGACCTCAATTCGACATTAAAATCCGACCAAGTGTGAGCCGAACTCGCACACAAAGGGTTCCGTAGCACCAAACAATCTATTTATTAAAAATAAACAATATTTAATCTCACTCATATTATGTCATAAGGCCGCGGTATCTCTTTCGAACAGTCCCGCAGTCATGGAATGTCACCCCCGTTTTGATTTTCATGATTTCACATCACTTTTGTGTAGCGGATCCTAGAAGACACATACTCTCCAAATTTCAACGGTGTGGTGCCAACAGTCTCGGAGTGGCTATGACATACGGGTAGGGTTCTTTTCAACCATTTGGCTACGGAAACACCTTCAGTTACTCGGACTGATCGGCCTTAGTGATAATTTTTTTTACTATCTCCACATTCACTATGTTTACCAGTCATAGCATAATAAAACTTATGACCAGTACGAGTTATTACAATGAACCTACTATTTTGTTTTATTTTACCTCAAGGTACTTAAAGTTGCCGTGTTGACGGCGCGTTCGTGTTCCACGCGCGCCTCAAAGAGATGTCAGCAAATAGGGAGGGGCCCGCAAGGGCCGATGCCTGCCAGGGCTGCGGGCTGTTCGAAAGAGATACCGCGGCCCTGGAACACAAAGGGCAAGGAAGGAACGTGGATGGGTTTTAGTCAGTACAAGTCTGACACTCCCTTCCGCTCTGCCAAGAGCGGGAGAAGTCATTTGATGATTTCCCATCCGTAAAAAAAAAAGGTACTTAAAGTTAACCTGCTTTTCGAGCATCTTAATTCCCTTCCAACTTTTCAAGTAGCTTCATGAAATTAGTTTTTACGTCAAACAAACCTGAACATATCGTATTCATCTTAACCTTTCTAACTAGATGCGTCTCGGGAGGGCGGAAACCGTACTCATAGGTAATGTTAATGCATCAGCTGCTCCCAGTCCCACGCATGTCGAAATAACTGAATGTGGAAAAAGGTCTATTGCTGTGCCTACAATGTTACAAAAAAAATAGGGAACAAACTACTAGGTAACAAATCTAATGGATACCTGCTACAGAAACTTACGCAATTACATATAGCGTATAAATTTTAATCAATCGAAATGTTTTATTCGAACCCTCTTTTACTGGACAAATCCCTAAGCACAAATAGAGCTTATCCGAAAGATACATGAATCCCAGTACCTTCATTCGATTGATTAATTGAAATAAAAGATTCAAGCCTGTCTACCTAATTGTGTACCGGACCGACAATAAGTAGGTATTGTCCCTATACATACCCCTTATATTATGTATAGTTGGAAATTTTTACGAGTTCTAAGTACCTATTTTCATCTTTGTGAATAGAATTACAGAGTTATCAAGATTCTCTCTAGAATCCTTTCATCGCAGTCAGTTCTGTCCGATGTGCTGCGGAGTCGTCGTCCTCGAGAATATGAACAAGTACTGTACTTTGCGATATTGAGGTTCGCTTACAAATAGGGTCGAAATTTATTCCGCGCCGTATCGGGCCATGCATGTATTTCCAATTTTCATATTTCCCACGGTGGGCCGGGCCCCGATATCTAGTAAATCTCCTACAGATATTTTTATGAAACCGAATTGATTTACAGCTTTCGGTACAGCGAATATAACAGTTTCATGCAATATTCAAGTATTTCATGCGAAATTATCGAAATAGGGATACGAAGTAAAGTAATCGGTACGTTTTATGTTATCGTAACAACTTAACATAAAATTACCATAACATAATCTGACCTTTATTCTTGCTAAATTTGTTTCGAATGATTCGTATTAGGATAAACTAACTACAAAGTGTCTAGGGGTCATGTGCATTTATTAGCATAACTTTAATAGTATTGGACATTTCAAAAAGATTTAAACGCGAATTTGTTCCTGGTACATTTATCTTCCATATTAAAAAAAAATACAATAAAAAATAATTCGGATGTGGCAAAATTCAGTATACTTCATAACAATCATGTTAAAGATTATATATTTCTATTTTTTTAAAAACAAAGTTTTTTTTCTTACAGTCTTGAATTAAATCAATACTGCTGAGTTTATCTAAACCATGGAACATCGAAATTGAACTAGGTAGGTGATGTTGAGAGCAAAAGGCTTGCTGGAACCACGCACGCGCCAGCGCGATATTGCTGATATCATTGGCAACAGTTAAAGGTTCATATCCAGTTTGTGTTCTTGCTATCGGAATACTGGTGAGTCGGCTGAGAGGCACACTGGGAATATTCGGTAAGCCACCACTAGACAACTCCGATTTTTACAAATTACGGTGAGCAGACAACCGTACGCTACGATTTAGCAATTGGTTTTAAAGGTACAGTCAGAACACCTGATCTTCGTTAGTTACCAAACTGGCAGGAAGAGACCACAAGCAGTGAACCTTCTTGCTAGTACACCATTTTCGCTTCCAGCAGTACGAAGAAGCAATCGCGGGCAAAGTTTAGAATAGGCAAACGAACATTTGGTTTGGTATGATCGCCAATGGTCTAGATGTTACTCTCAGATGGATCCCGCTTCGGCATCCTTCCAGATACACGAAGATTACGTGTTTGGCGAACACCTGGACGTAAGACCAGCTTGCAAAATCTTGAGAAAGTCTATCCATTTTAAAGTGAAACAATCATTGTATGGGCGAGACTACGTCTAGGCGGGAGAACTGACCGTGTTCAGATAAAATGCAATTTAACGGCTGCAAAATACCGTGACAAGGTGCTGGCACTTATATTCCAACCACGCCGGATAGAAATGGGACTAGATTTTATGCGTATAAATGATGAGGCCCGCCCAACTGCGACTCCAGCGGTAACTCAGCGGCTACAGCAACATAATGAAGAGGCTCTCGACTGGCTCACGCAATCCCCAGATTTAAATCCTGTTAAGCACGCCTGGAATATGCTGCAACGATGGTCTCTACGAATTTTCCCGAGAATCTGCTGCTGAACAGTCCACTTTTCGTGCATTTTCGTCGGACCTGGTACCTTACACCACAAGGCGAACTTGACAACAATGTTTTGAGTTTGAAAACCCTTTGCAGACGTGTTATAGACAGTTGAGGTGCCCTTACAGTTTATTAATTTTAATTTTATACAAACATTTAATTTTATTTCCTGCTTTAATCACCAAAAACAGTAAGTCTAATTTCATCAAAATTTTAACTTTTTCATTTTTATCTAAAAAAACCCTCATAAAATAAAAAAGTTCAGTTTTTATGATATATTCTGTAAGAGTATAAAATCCTGCACACTTTGATGTAAGGATGCTTTAAGAAATTCTTTATAGTTTTGTTTAAATACGTGAATAACAAAATGACCCCTAGACACTTAATGTGTGTATATACATTAATCATTAAAACTATTAAATTAAAATAAATAAACTAACAACAAACTATAAAAGGGCATCGAAAAACTCCTCCTCAACGCTGTCAGCTGGTAATGTGCCCAAGAGACTGGCGGCGTTGCCACGTTGTCTGGCAACACTTAGCCTCTGGCCAAAGTAAAAGCCAGCCCTTGGGTCACGGGAAGGGTCAACTAGGCGTTTCGAAATTTCCTTAAATAGGCTATGAGCACTCGGACCCCACGGTCCTAGAGTTTCAACCCCAAACGGCTCGAAAATATAGTGACAACAAAGGTTTCTATATTTACGCCGCTTGATGTTCTCTGCAGCCGCAGCGGCAGGACCAGCACAGCACGATGAGCTTGGAAGATGGGATGGCGCAAGAGTATCGACGCATGTTGCGTCCCACACTAAAGGCCTTTCCATCTTCCAAGGAAACAAAGACATGCCGTCCGGTCTCTTGCCATCGTCGCGTGCCAAGCTATTGGGTTCTAAAACAGCTGGGACGCCGACGGTGATAAGAGCTCGTCGTATGATGTCGTTTATATTTGCGTGCCGTGCAAAACGGCCCGCACTTCGGCTGCATGACAGGCCGTGGTGACCGAGGTTGTTGACAGCTTCACCGCAGTGACAGCGATGAGGAGAACAGTAAGCGGCACCAAGGCGTAAAGAAACAGCGAGGCGGAAGGTTGTGTCGTCGAACAATGTGCCTATGCTCGACGACGGTAGTGCGTGAAGCCAAAGACCCGACTCCCACTCACCCACAGCCCGCAGGCGCGCACGCTCAACAGTAGTAGCAGACGTGTTCAGCAGATTGCTGTGAACTACTCTGCAGAGCGGCTCGTCCCACCGTCTCTGTAGCAGTATTCGGGCGAGCGAGTTTCCAAGCATCGATAGCCTCGGACATGCACGGCACATCAAAATCAATCAGTGTGGAGGACAGGATATTCCTGATTAATTTCTTAGTGCCGTGGACCGGGGATATAAAAGCCGGTAAACTAATACTGGAAATTTTACAGACGCTGAGTCCTCCCATGCGAATAGGGAGTATTCGTATTTAAACACTTATAAAAAAAAACCTTATTCAGGCTTCTTTTGGAACGATAACAGTGAAATATCTGGAGTCCCTTTCCTTAGATAACACTACAATTCGCCAAATCACTACACGCCCCTAAACGACGTCTGTTGAGATAAAGATGTTATTTGTAAAGGCCCTTCCTCCTGCAGGTAGCGATAACACCTTAAACAATTGCGGTAGAAGAAAAAAAAAGTGGAGTTTATGTACGGTAAAGTACGCCGCTGAGTGTTCGCTTAGTCAGGACGTGCAGGTAAGTGGTCTCCGGCGGAGCGCCTCGGAGGCGGCTGAGCGGCGCGTATAGGCACAGGTACGCCCGTCGCCGGTATTTCCCTAAGGCGTGTTTACGACGCACCGCGCACAGCCCAATCTTCACCTCCAAACATCATTGCCAGCAAAATGTCGAGCGAATTATACACAACAATAACAAAAGGAAAGAAAACCTCTGCAGGAAAAGTTTTAAGCCCAGCAAAAATGGCTCGAAGTTGAGACAATAGGCTCCAAGGTACTTTGATGAAGTCATTCAGAGGTTTGTTTGTTCTGTAAAAGTGAGCAGGAATTACCTAAATGTATTTAAATAAAAACTTGACGGAAAAGTACTTACTATTCATAACCAACCATTTTCCTCGAGAAGTTAGTAGATTTAGAAGTAAATATTTGGTATTCGGTTTGGGACCTAACGATTTTATATAATTAAAAGTATTTTTAAGTTGAACTTTTTAATTTAAATTTTGTAAATTATAGTAAAAAGGAGCCACTTTATGAGAATGAAATAGTGGGACGACAAATAGAAAACGTGAACATAATTTGCATGAGAGTGCGTACTCGGTGCGAAGTTTGGAGAGTCTGTCCGTCCACGCCGGACACCGGACAGACCTCGGACTCTCTCGACCTTAAACGATTTCGCGCTCGGACCAAATCCTCCAACAAATTAGGATTAGATGAGGGGTCCCTGTGTTTTTAGGGCAAAACAGTAAATGTAATTCCAATTGAAAACTCAATTTCCCTTCGAATTGCTCAGGTAGAACGAATTTTATTTCACTTCGAAAGTGTACCCTTTTAGGTCTTATAATTTCATGATGATTTAATTCTACCCTTTTATTAAATACCTTCGTGTATCGGAATATAAAACGAATACAAAATAGTCTCTTTCAACTTTTAGATAAGTCATAATTACTATCCTACTTACTGTAACTTGAATTTTAAAATGTGTTCTTGAAAAAGATACAGACCTCAAAGTAACGCTAGATTCTGTAATTTACTGAACTTAACTTTGACACGTTAATTTAAAACCTTACATAAAAATATATCTGTCCATATAAGTTTTACGCGTAGCTCTTATAATTCAGAATGATTATGTATCATATGAAGCTGATTTATGCGTATAAATAATTCATATAAGTACCAAATAAGCAATGTATCGCTCCTCAGAGATATCAACCCCTTGCTTACGAGCTTACGAGCCGTACTTCTTACCTCACGGTACGGGTAACGTGCACCTTAGGTATATCGTTTCGTTCGTAGATCACCGTAGACGTTGACGCTTTTAGCGCTGATATTCTATTTATCGGCATTTGCGACTGTCACTACGGAACCATCTACGGGGTGTAAACAGACTCTTCACGAAGCCTGACGGCTTCGTGAAGAGTCTGTTTCAAGCATTCTGTACATCAAACTAAGGAAAAATTATTGCTGGGAAACGACTTTTATTTTGGGGTGAAAAATCACATTTTACGGTGGGATTCAATGTAACACATTCAAAACATTGTACTGATGGATGGATTGAATTGTATGGGGCTCGTGAAGGTGTCTTAAGAAAAAAAAATACATTAAAAACATGTATTTAGAAGACAAATTGTGAAAAAGTTGGAACTTTAACCCCCAATATCTCCGTAACTAGAAGTTTCCCAGGTATGGTCTAGAACAAAAAAATAATCGCAATGACGGGGATAACAAGTATCTTTTGGCTTCGTTAAGAGTCTTTTTACACCCTTTATCTACATACATAACCTCACGCGTTTATTCCATGGGGTAAGCAGAAACTGCACAACGCCACCTACTACGATTTATCTATGTATACATAAAATAATATTATAATCTGGTCGTACATAGGTTGGAACTGGTTACTCTGGGAATTTTTTTATATGTATAACATCTTAACAAAATAAATAAATCTAAAATCATACCATTTCCCCGTTAAGACTTCAAAGTCGTACCGTGTTGCTATGCCAGAAGAAAAGCTTACCTACGGATTTCCTCAAGAAATATTTCATCATTGGCAACATAAAAACAACTCCGAGAGACAAAGAACAACGACGACTCGTCTCTAGAGGATGACAACACAAATAAACAAGACATAGTCAATCAACCAAATCTTTATGTACAACTCCGTAACTGAATCACACCGAGTTTATTTATAGGTACCGAAGAGACAAGGTATCTAAGTGACACATAATTTTATGAAATACAAATTAACTTGTTAATCATGAAAGCGTAATTTCCCACGGTAAGTGAGCCTCACGACGGAAATGTTCTAAAGTCTTTGTTGATTTATGTGCTAACTTGGCTTACGTGCTCATTCGGTACATGTATTATGGTATTAAAGAAGTGTCATTTACGAAAATGGTGCACAGTATACATTGACGAAGGTACGTATTTTAACAAAATTGTAGATACTTGAATGATGAAATTAATCATCATTTTTGAAAAATGTTAAGAATAATGATAATTTAATGGCTAAAATATTTTTCTTCTATTTATCTGTTATAAACAATCAATTGTAAACAGATTCACCATGTTTTCTTCGAAAGTTTGTGTCAATACATGTAAAACGTAAGCTAATTCCAATGTACAAACCGCCTGAGAGCATCGAACTCGATTTTCTCGAAACGAATGTTGGAGAATACGAAGAGACAGATAAAACGTCGAATCGGAGAAACTGCTTATTTTATCACCACGTCGAACTGAAAGGCGGATGGGATAGGCCCCGGGCCGGATTGGACCAACCTCAATTAGGGACAGAACATATCCATCTAGCCACGCATTCTAATCAATAGCTGGCCCAACTTATATCTAGTAGGAGTTATATCTTATTTTATATTATATTTTATGAAATTGTAAGGAAAACTCTGTGTAAAGATTTACTTGCTACGTGACAAGATTAGGGCGCAGGGGTTTTTTTATTGGAGTTTTCGAATTCAAAATAAATGTCATATTACAACATGTTATACCTACGGAACTATGACGTTTTAAGTATCATAATTTTACGCAGTATTTCTACAATAAGTACCTTTTAGTTTGTGAGGATGTAGAGATCATCACCGTCAAATATTGTACGAAAAACAAATCGTGAAGAAAAGCTTGTGTTATGGATGTACGTTACCTATGTATATACATTTTATGTAAAGATTTTTACCACAGCAAGGTAATTTCAGAAAATATACTTTAAGTTTCTTTATTACACTTTTAGTAAGAACAAATTAAATAGGTATACAGTAACTGAGTCGGAACAATATTGAGTATCAAAGTAATAACAAGTTAATTAAATGCACCTCGTCCAATGTTTTTGCTAAGCACCTGTTGTTGTTACGTAATATCTGTAAGTTAATAAGTCACCCGCTGCAACCCGCGTAACTTGCTTCCAGAACACCACCACAGACATAGAAGATGTGGATCTTAATAAGTACCTTCCAAAAATAGTCTAGTCATAAGGATGGATATGTTTTTTTATAATCGCAAATAGCTTAAAATATAGAAAATAAATCTCATCATTCTAAACGAAATTAGATATAATTATTTATTATTTCTCAGTAGTCGCCACGGAGTCTGGATTTGTGCCCGGTTGATGGCAATAGGCTCGCCCCCTATTACATGGGACTTAAAACATAACTGGCGAAATGTGGGTGTACTATTAGGTACACCTCTGCATAACCCTACGGGGATTACAGGCATGATGTTATGTTATGTTATGTTTATTTCGTTTAGAATGATGAGATTTGTCTTCTATATTTTTATTGCATCTGCAACAAATAAAAGGGACATACATTATTTTCAAATTTATTTATTTATCGATATCTACCTGTGGCAGTAACTACTATCTTTGCGTTGTAGGAAGTACCTAAGTACTTATGTTAGCAAGAAAGTTTTTTTAGTAATTTAGGTACTAAACCACAGCTAATAAGTAAGTACCGAACGCGTGATGAGCAGAATGGTATGTTTATCTTCTATAAAATCTTGATTAGAAGGAATGAAGTAGAAAGTGTACTCTGAGTAGACGGGAAATAAATAGTATAGAAGAAAATGACGTGCAGCGCCCAACACAAGTTATTTGGGAAAAGGAGCTGGATGATCAAAATCTTCTATAATAATTTACACATTTTGTTCAATACAAAACATAAAATAGTATGAAATACGAGAAATATGTGTAATAGCAACACTATTTTTTTTTGTCTTGACCCCCGTCATCCATTTTTTCTTCCTTCACTTTTTCGACTGTAATATCAACAAGCACATTGGTTTCTATAAAACTAAAATAAATTACCTAAAATTCATTAGCCTGTTACTTAACACATTTTATTATCTTCATCTTCAAGTGTACAGAGACAATAAAAACAGAATCATTATCATCATCTACCTAGCGTTCCCAACTTGTGGTCTGCTTCTATTCTAGCCTGATTCAGCTGAATATCTGTATTTTACATGGCGCGACTGCCTTGCTGAACTCCACAACCCAGTTAGTAATACTGGGTAATACAATACCTCTTGGTAAGACGGGTTGTCAGACTTTTTGGGCCACTGACTACCTAGGACATATATATTAAACATAAAATAAAACTGACAAATTGACCAAAAAAAGAGCGCAGGATTAAGAAAAATACTGTTTCTCATTTTCCTCTATTTCGAGCAGAATAAAAAGAAGTTAGACCCTAAACACACTATGCCGAAGTTACGCGACCGAAATTCGGCAAGATTACGCCTGCAACGCTATTTGAATTACTGACGACACACTATGCCGAAATTACGTTGCGTTATGGCGTACAGCCGTACTTCGGTCGGGCGTAAGTGCAGCGGCAACGTATTCTGTAGAGCACACATAATACGCGACCGAAGTTCGGTTCTATTCGAATATTCTTTCCTCTATTTGTCTTCTTCTGAAGCCTCTGCAATTGCTTTTACTGCAAAATAGTCCGTTTTTCGGGTTTCACACCTCAAAGGTAATAACGGAACCCTAACAGGATCACTTTGTTCTGTTTTGCGTCTGTCTGTCCGGTTGTTTAGATAACACGACACGACACCACGACAGCGCTCGAGGAATACACACAAAGTTGCGCAACTGAAGTTCCGCCGCGTAAGTTCGGCACTTATGGTGTGTCATATCAGCCGAATACGTCGGAACGAAAAGTCAGCCGCGGAACGTGGCGGAACTTCGGTCGCGTAACTTCGGCATAGTTTGTTTAGACACTAAAGGAACCAAATAACGTAATTTCCAACCGCTCCTAGGCGTTTATACCAAAAGTCCTACATCACAATACCGCGGTTGCAACAGCCGCTACATATGGGGGCTTCCTAAAGTTACAGCGAACTTTATAAATGAGAACTACAGCACGCGGCCAGAAATTTGAATTTTTTAGCAGTTACCTGCGCCTATAAATCAAGTGGAAAGTCGCCCTAAGCTCTGCGAGATAGCTTTCTGGAACATTTTAAAATGTAAATGACCCTCAACTCCGCACCTGTATAAACGTCAGGTATTACAGGTAATATGTTAATGTTACAGCCAGTCTGGGCTACCTCATAACATGAGAGATTCGAATCGTAAAATTCGGCATTTCTATTAGTATGAGTGTAAATAAATAAAAATAGCAGTACATCACACTTTTTATCTGGGAAGGGCTAATATGCAGCGGTGCACATGGTAAACCAACATTTAGCCAGTTAGTAGGTACCTAAATACTTAATCGTTTTTTCCAATTGCTTAAAAATAAAAAATAAAGTAGATATTTTTTAAATACCTATATATAGCAAATCTGAACACACATTTTTATATGGGACCTACCGATAAGTCAATCAATAAAATATAAAAAGATCTAGTAAGTTGGCCTGTATGTATGAGGGTCTCGACATGACATAACATCACGCCTGTAATCCCCGTAGGGTTAGACAGAGGTGTACCTAATACTACACCCACATTTCTCGACTTAATTATATATATTAACTAATTTAATGCATGGCTTGTCTTTATCCATCATAACGGATTAAAAGAAAACTACCAAGAAGATAAGTAAATCATAGCGCCCTCTCGGTACAAAAACCTGAAAACCACGCACAAACGTTTGGGGCTGAATTTCATGATTTTCAGCACTCCGAAGTAATACTAGGCCATCTAGTAAATAAAGTCGGAACTTAAGAGACCAGTAGCAAGTGAAATGTAAGAGTTAAACCTTTCCGTGCATAATTTAAACATGAACGAACACGTTTATAGTACCCAATATGTGCGTTAGAGGCCGTTTTGCAAGACTTTAGCTAAATAAGCAAATTCAGTATCATGAAAAGTTCAGCTAGCTAATTAATTCATTAATTTCGTAATGCAATCTAGTACATTGCTTCACCTATTGACCTATTCGGTTTTTTGTTTGATAGAAATTTGATTTTTGAAGAGGTAGCCTCTTTAGAAGTCAAATTTCGTAATTTGAAGTATCTAGTGCCCAATCTTTAGTTCACCTTGAAGTTCGTGGAATCGCTCATAGTCGCTCTAGCAAATATGTCTACCATTTGTATAATGTCCCACGTTTAGGGATTCTGAATTGGAACTGTTATTAATAGTTTTTGTGAAAGTGCGTAGTTTATCTAGATTATTTCGAATGCGATTCCCTAGATACGAATGCTTAATGTCAGTGTCAAAGTTTGCGCCTCATTTACTAAACCCACTTGCCCGGCTTTATTCGAAAACTATTTTACTGACATAAAGCAAATAACCCTGACTTCAAAAAACACAACAAAGTAAAAAATAACTTTAGCTTCAGAAGTCGGTTACTTTTGTTTGTTTGATCATGAAATGTACGAACGTTTACAATAATATTGTACTGAATCTTATTAAGCATGTAATCATAATTTAAAGATTCCTACAAGTTGGGCCCATATACCTGTCACAAAACTGAAGCCGTGATCGAGATAGACGGGTCGCCGCAGATTTAAGAGACTGCGGACTAGGGCGAACTCTTTGGAACACCAATAAAACAAAAAAAACACGAGAGCCAACGAACAAATGCAAAATGATAGTGTTCAAATGTGTTCCTCAAAGGCGTATGGTATCCTGTGGCTCAGAATTCATATCGCTATCTATTATGAAAAGGAATAAATAAATTCAGTCATGTGAAACATTTTATATGCGTTATGTTCAAAAAGCAAAACGTGAAAGTCATGTGTGATAGATTAATGTGCCCCAAATCCTGAGTTGCATCACATCAAATGCTCGTAAATCACCGGATTCCGTAAATAGCCCAAGTTTGGTGACGATCCCCAGACTGACATCCCGCCGATCTAAAAGTCGTTAAAAACCAACTGATGCTATTTATATATAACCACTTCCTTGTAGCTCGCGAGATCACACACCTGTAAAATTTTGGTGGCTGTCATACTGTACCCTAAGGCTATATACCTATGCAGGGTAAGGGCTAATATTAACTGAAAAAAACTGTTTTGTAATAAAATTACCTCACAAAAATGTTAATGTGATTCATTCATTCCATTCATGTCATGCTAATCTTTGCCCTTTAGTTGCTAATGTGATAGTTACGTTAAACTTTCATAATTTAATTGAAACCCAATTTACGCATTTATTCTGGTCAACTCTTAAATATCAATTGGATGGGCCGAGAACAAGCAGCTTTCATTTGAACCTTAACCTGTCACTGGTTGCATCAGCACAGCATGAATACGAATTTAACTAAACAGCTATTTCGTTCAATTAAGGTTACTGCATCCCACCATTAGTTGCCATTAAATTGAAATTAGTCACTTTCTCCATGGAATAGACCAATTTGGTGTCCTATATTATTGTTGTTTCGCAAGTACGAAATCTCAAAACTAAAAGGCATAGATTGATCTATGGTTGGTTTTTAGTTTAAGCCGTGAAAGCTTAAAACAGTGATAGATTGATCTATGTTTGTTGATGACTGTAACTAACTACGTAAACTACTGAACCGATCGTTATGAAATTTCACAGATGGATAGCCTCGGACCTGGAAAAAGACATATGACACATGGACATGTGCTACTTTTCATCCTCGATATTTGTCATAAAAATTTAATCCAACACGCAGACGAAGTCGTCCGTCAGCTAGTAAAATTTAAAATTAACTGAAACGAACTAGTTTGAGAAGTATGAAAAATGGTCTGGCCCCTACCATCAGATTCATCACCATTCACCTTTCACCTTCTAAAAACGTACAATTCCGTAATATCAAAGGATCTCGTTTAGAGCACGGTGAGAGGTCAACGGTGCGCTTTGAGTGTTCCTCTCATCTCATCCTCTCAGAGGTAGACCACTCTGTTGGTATCTGAGATTATTTATTACAAGTAGTAAGTACATACCCGCTGAACTTCAGTAATATGAATGTGTATTTTTAGGGTTCCGTACTCAAATGGGTAAAAACGGGACCCTATTACTAAGACTTTGCTGTCTGTCCGTCCGTCTGTCTGTCACCTGACATCTCATGAACCGGGACAGCTAGACAGTTGAAATTTTCACAGATGATGAATTTTTGTTGCCGCTATAACAACAAATAATAAAATATAAATTATTTAAAAATTAAAGGGGGCGGTTTATGGTACGGATCCCTTCGTGCGCGAATCCGACTCGCACTTGGCCAGTTTTTTTATAATGTTTCGTACCTACTAGCTCAAAATAGAGGCGAAAAGGAGAAGTCTGTATTACAAAATAAATGCACACTGCGGCAAAACATGGGGTACTTAGGTATGTACCGCTAATAAAGTAGATGTACCTATCTACTTAACGTAGCGCGAAGTTGCATTCCTTGCGAAGTGATTGTATCACGATTCAGAGCCCTATTTTATTGAAATTAGGGCTATATTTTATTCCTAAACTTTTTATAAATAGGTACCTACATAAAAATATAATAGATACCTAGGATAGTTTACCTCAATGTTGCCATTGATACGCATAGTTATCCAATCATTATGGCCAATAATTCTATACTATTTATTCCTAACGCTGAAAGTTAAGAGACGTCCAAGCTTCAAAAATGTATGTGTATGGCTAAACAGTCGTATATCTTTCGTCATTAGTCAGCATTTACGATAATCTCCCATCTTTAAACGAACTAATCTCAAGAGAAAATCGTTTTCACTTTCCCCGTTATATAAGAATTATCTGAGAAGTGTCGCACGTAGAATCGGTACGTAGTGCGCAGTTCGGATACGTGTCGCGATCCGCGCAGGGACGCAGGGCGGGCGGCGCTGGGCCACTGGCGCTCTACCGCCCGCCCTGCTCGCTCGCCCGCTGCCTCGCATCTATCTCCAAACCAGCATCTACGAGCTACCTCTAACAGCATCACCTTCCTTCCACAAAACTTCACCAGTAACCAAGGTAACCATTTTGACAATATCTGTTTGTTTTTATTTAGCCATTTACTATTCATTTTTTAACTCTTTGTGCTTCTTTTGCGGTTCCATGTCACTATGTCAGTAGGTCGAATTATCGCGGATGAAGACCCTACTGCTTCTGTTTATATGTATTATACTATTGATGTGACATTTTAACTTTTAACAGTGGTTTACTATAGATGTTTGTAACGAAGTGTCATGGTGAGAGGATTATAGCTAACTTTGTTGGAGCAACCAGACATTGTAGATTAGCCATTTGTTTATGTTTTTAACATCCCTTTAAATTCAACTCATTCCGTATTATCAATGAATGGTTAGGCAAGAAGCGTGGGATTGTCCAATATCGTGATATTGGTACAAAATATATCTAAACAATACGAGCATCAATCCGAGTTTGTTTTTCAAGCATTTCAAATCAAGCCTTTTTGTATTTATGTGTACCTACATAACCTTTGTTTTTTGTTGTGTAATACCTATTGCTGAAGGCGGGCTAAATTGAAGGCTTCGAAGGATCGCAAAGGATTTAGGTCAGCGAACCTCTAACGCTAAGTCGGTCGGGGCACGCGCTCAATTTTAAAATCGTCTCTAAAACGGGTTAAAATGAAATATTCAAAATAATTTTAACTCGAAATTATTCTGGATAACGTTGTTTACGGGCAGTGATTCAACTTTCACTTTTGTTGAACTTGGCGACTATATACTGGGTGTAAACAGAATCTTCACGAAGCCGTCAACCAAGCATTATGTACATCAAACTAAGTAACTTTACGCAAAAACTAGTGCTGGGAAACGACTTTTTTTGGGCTGAAAAATCACGTTTTACAGTAGGACTCAATGTAACGCACTCAAAACATCGTGCTGATGGATGGAATGAATAGTAAGGGGTCCTGGAGGTGTTTAAAGTAAAAATCTTACATTAAAAACATGTATTAAAAAAAAAATTAGTGAAAAAGTCGGAAGTTTGACCCCCAATATCTCCGTTACTAGAAGTTTCCCAGGTATAGTCTAGTCTAGTCTAGTAGAACAAAAAAATATCGCAATGACGGGAAGAACAAGTGCCTTTCGGTTTCGTTAAGAGTCTGTTTACATTAGGCGAAAATAACAGTTTGTAGTATAGTGGAACTAGCATCACCAACCCAGCTTACAGGCAAGTAGACTTGACTAACTAAAGCGACTAACTCATGGGTGGCCATCCATAGCAGCATATTGGCGCCCTATTCAACTTTAGAGAAGCTTTGGTATTTTTGGTGAAGCATTGGTGACGTACCGATCCAACGGTCACAGTTCATGTAGGTTGTTAAGTGTGTGTACGTAGGTACCTACAGTCCTACACCCACGGCAGAGGTTCCCATGGCTTACAAACTTTCTAACATTACTGCACGTTATCAGTATTCAACGCGACATTCGCGCCAGTTCGTGTACGACATGAATACAGGTTTATCTGCGTCGCTGACGTAATCAGCGATGCATCGCCTATGAACGTTACAGCTACGCAGTTACGATCAGTTAACAGCCATTGAAGGTGATTCCAGGTCAGAGACAAATAAACCGTTGCTATTCTCGTACTTTTTGCTGACATAACATTATAAATATGACGCTTGTATACCGCGAAGGGTTGGGTAGAGGTGTCTCGTAAAGTTGCCTAGCCTAGTTAGTACACCCGCATTTCGTCAATAGGTATCTTTAGGTCCCATTTACACACGACGGCACATCAAGCTTTACATTACCAGTATAACGTGGCCTCGATTTGTATATAAGACCTGGAAATCGAATCCATGCTGGACCTCATGCTCTACAGCAATTATTACGAGACCAAAGACACAGTCAGTTTTATTGTTGATTAGTTAGGTAATATACCTAGCAGGTAAATGGTATCCGAGGTAAAATTACGACCTAATTATCATCCTGCGGCTCTAACGAATAAGACACAGAGGTGAACTGTCTTAAATTATGAAATATATTTAATTAAATTCCAGCTCGATTAAAGTGATCCCACGAAGGAAGTCTATATACAAATCAATTTTATGGTGGGTAAACTAGCTATCACCCGCTATCCGATAACCAGCTATCGAAAGCGAAGACTAAGCTATAAGTGATCCAAAGGTTTGTCAAGATTAAAAAATATATCTGTCTTTCGCTACGTCCATCCAGCGTGCTCCAGCTATACTAGGCTATACGCACGATCTTGTCCTCCCAGCGAGTGTGTGGTCTTCCTCGTTTTCGTTTGCCAACCGATCCCATCCAAGAAGTCATCTTTTTGGCGTTTCGATTTTCATGGCCTGCCCATTTCCGCTTTTGATGTAGATCCAGTTTTTGAGAAGCGAACTCTATGCTGTTTTTTATGTTAAGCCATACTGCGGTCTATTCCCATTTGGCATTTAGTATTTTTTTTCGAACCAGAATAAGCAAATCTCATAAAAATCACTTTCGAACTAATGAAGCAACTGATTTCCCAAGCACTCACCTTACGTTAAATTACATCATAAATATGAGCACCTGTGGGTTCGACGAAATCATCTCTCGCCTACCCGTTTGACATCAATTTGGTATAATACAGCGTAGTGACAACAGTCTGACGGCGTGCCCATCAGTGTGTCAACAATGAAGCCAGTTGCAAACTGAGTACAGTCGCAGACGTCTACAGACGCGCGGACGCACAACGCGAAGTCACTAAAGTAGTATTTGGTCAATGTGTTGTGGAGTTGTGGCACGAATCCAAATTCGATTAAATTTGCTCTATTTAGCGTAATTCTAAAATATAATTAAAATAATTTCTCATCGGTGAGTGATTTCTATGAAAAACCAGGACAACTCTACTAGTCTAAGAAGTAAGTCGTCATATTTAAAACTTGTAATAAACAATAATAATAACATAAAACAATAGCAGAAAATAAGTTTAAATATATAACAAAGAGCGTCTATTACTTTTAGTACATCATTAACACCCAGTAACTTAGAAGTATGTACTTAGCTAACTTCTGAAGACTTGTGTATTTTACATATTCCTCCCATGACCTCTTGGCGACCCAGAAGTAATACCTACTTTGTACCTATCTATATAAAATAATAACAAGGTACAAGGAAAATGCTTTAGGTACGTGCATACATCTGCAACTGAACATTCTAACTGAAATATGTCTTTATCTATGCTCATGTATTGTGTAGAAATTAAATTTTTAGTATGCAGCAGTGATAGTCTAATGGTTTGACCTTCCGACTGCCAAGTCATAGGTCTCGAGTTCGCACCCAAGACGCGCACTTTTGATTTTTCGTATTCATGTGCGTATTGTATAATATCACTTGGTAAAGGAAGACATCGTGAGGTAACCAGCGGCATTCAAAAGCCAAGTCAGAGACTCATGGGCGGCATAATAACTCAGACACCAGGTTAGGCACTAACTACACGAAATTAGAAAGAAAAAAGAAGGGTATGTTCTTTTACTTACCTATGTACTTATATACTATTTATGTGTACTTTGACATACATAAATATGTACAAGCTAAATAAAATCGCTTTTTAATGTCAATGAAATTGTTATAACTTCTAGGGCTTACTACATAATGTGCATACGTCATTTATTACATCATAAGTACATACATATATAGGTATAATTGTTATGTTTGCCTATCCGGTTATCTGAAGTTATAAAGAAAGACTTAAATAGGTCACTAAAAATAATCCACCATCCGCGCTAGGTCGCAATGAGGTTGTCGACCTAGTTCTATTGATAAAAACGTGGATTATTTTACATTTTTGTACAGACTGAATTTTTCAGCGAAGATTATCGTTTTTCGTGATACTGGGCTAATTCTAATCTAGGGTTTTCGAATCTGCCTTGTCTGAGTCCGATGGCAGCCCTAGCCATCACAACACAATCACCAACGCGACCTCATGTACTTTATCAAATGATTGCTCTAATCGTGTCACGGTCGACCAGTCCCTACGACGCATGTTGTGTTAACCATTAAATTGCTACTAGATGGACCGAATTGATTATTAGGTACGTTATTTTTTAAATAAGGTGATAAGGTGTAACGACATAGGGAGAATAGATTGCACACAAGTCACAACATCCTAAACTTAACATAGTTGATAATGGTGCCGATTCTCTGTTCACAAACTAAATTAAGTTGAGTGCATCTTCTTCTTTCTATTTCATTATGAAAAGGACAGAATATAAATTTTAGTTTAGTCCTGTCAAATTAGTCAGCACCTGACGTAATTTGATGTAATTTTAGCAGTCAACTTTTTAATCACGTCTAAACTTGTGTCAGGCGCTGGTTCATTTGACAGGACTAAACTAAAATTTATCTTCGGTCCTTTTCTTAATGAAATAGAAAGAAAAAGATGCACTGAACTTAAATTTGGTTTAGTTTGTAAACCAGGGTATCGGCACCATTATCTAGCTTTCTAGTGTGTTGTCTCTGCTAGATGTAGAAACAAAGCACAGACTCGAAAGCTCGATCTGTGATGTTTATTCCTAGAACTAGGTACCTACCTCCTCACGCTCTTTACATTACTTAATACTTAAAATCCTGTGTGTTGAACTAGCATTTCCATATGTTGCCCGAAAACTGTACTAACCATTCAATAAGCATGCACCGCAGAAAAAATAAAAGGAATTGATAGTTAGTGCACTTGTACTATGGGCCCTATGGCCCTGGAACAACGTATTGTTCCCGTCACGCTAGTGCCGATGTAATACAAACCTTTCCGCAACAAACCCGGTTCAGGCGGCTGAGCATTGAGGTTTATAATTATTATGATTTGCATTAACAATTTTGTTTTGTATCCATTTTTTTTTCCGGATCGGAAATCATCAAATGACTCCTCCCGCTCTGGGTGGAGCAGAAGGGAGTGTCAGACGTCTTGTACTGATTAAAACCCATCCATGTTCCTTCCTTGCCCTTTGTGTTCCAGGGCCGCGGTATCTCCATTATTCTTTTGTATCCATAATTAAGTATTTAAACTTTTATTTTTATTCCGCTGACGGGACCACTTTATGGGAAAAGGTCTAATAAATAACTCTTGTTAAGGCGGCCACTTACACATCCGATATCGTAGGAGGTACCACCTATAGGAAAAATCAAGGGTTCAGGGTCGACGGGTCCATCTAAGAGAGACTACTTTTACACACTCACTCGCCATTTCAGTTCATCCAACACTCAATCACCAAGGATTGTCATAAATATTGCCTGTGCTTGCCAATAAACATTATAATTAAATAACAATGACAAGCAACAACATATATTATATCAACTTTTTGCTAGCGATACGTTAAGAAGAACATTATAATCGGAGACAGGGTTACCCTTTCCCCGGGGCCTAAAGGTATGATTCCGAACCACGCTGCACGCAGCAGTGCTGCCGCGACAATACTGGTCCCCATACAATTTCTATAAGCTTATATGAGATTACATTCCGAGCTAGGCAGCAGTGTCGCGGCAGCAATGTAAGCAAAGCACCTTAGTGGCAGCACTGCGGCAACAAGCAGCAGCGGCAACAGCACTGCTGCTTGTTGCCGAGTTCGGAATCATACCTTTTCACTAAACTTTAAGAATCGAAAGTTGAACAGAGCGTCTCTTTGTTACAGAATGACGTCGCCAGCTATTACAAAATCGCCCGAAAACCAGAAGGCCGAAAAGAAATCGCCAACGAATTCGGCACGCACTCCAGAGCGAGCGCCTACCCACGTTGGAACCACCACGGCCACTGCCTCCGGGGCAACGCTCGCTCAACCACAGTCAGAGACTTTCAGCTGGCTTCGAATCTTTAAACTGGCAGATATGATGATGAAACAAGGCTGCTGAATTCTTGTAACAGTAGAATTAACACAGGAACGGCTAGCAATAATTTGTTAGATACTTTAAGAATAGAGAGATGTAGTTCATCAGTAAAAATATGTTACTTGTTCAGTACAATTAAATTAAATTATTATTAATTATTGTTAAACATGATTTATTATGTCTATAGAGTAATAAACGAATAGATTTGTCTTGCTTCCTGACATTCAATTATAAACCAATCATATAATTATCACATAGCATCACGCTTGTAAACTCCGAAGAGTTATGTAGAGACTAGAGATGTACCTAATAGTACTCCCACATTTTACCAGTTATTTTCAAGTCCCATGTAATATGATGCCTGTTGATGGCAATAGGCTCACCCCGAGCCTATTGCCATCAACAGGCAAAAAACCAGACTTCGTGACTGCTACTGAGAAATCCCAATAGCACTTTGCCCGACTTGGGAATCGAACCCAGGACCTGATACTCAGCAGTCGCGCTAGCGATCACTAGATTAACAAGGCAGTCCAATCATATATTATGTTATTTGCTGTAGAGTTGAATTAACAATTCAAGATTACTTTTGTTCATACCCCAGGCTTTCCCTTGTTATTTTTATTATTTTAAACCCTACACGAACTTCATTAGGTAATGTGTAAAACCTGGTATCTAGACTGAAGGAATTAGTGGAGAGGCCGCATGGAACCTCCCGCTTCACGCTGACACAGGTGCCTAAGGGGCACGGGTGCTTCAGGAAGTACCAGCGGCGCATAGGGTAGAAGCGGACGCCAGCTTGCCATCACTGTTGCTTATACAAGGCGCAGCATACACTGGAGAAATGCTCGAAAGCTCGGGCTTAGTTGTGGTGGTCACTAGAAACACTAGTTAGGTGTAGGAAAAAACCACCAAATTATCAGTAAGTAGATGAAATACTTCAAGGGTACGTGCACTTGCTCCCCGGGATAAGTGTGGGCTAGTTGACACATACCTTAAAGCTCACGCTACGTTTATTTCACTTATACAATTTATATTCACATCACACACTTATATTGTATCCTCTTCTCTTTCAAAAACCTCTTCGTCTTGTTCACATTTACATTAATCCCTTTTCTCTAAAAAGCTTCATTCATTACAATTACCATATATATATAGGAAATGTTTCGCTGAGAATGTAAGAACTGGATAATCTGCGTAAAGAAGGTATTTGTCAGGCAACTGAATTATCCTCCATATGGATGGAGGATGCTTCAATTGCCTGTCAAATACTCCTCTTTCAAATCTGTAAAAACAACTACCCAATCCATCCATGTTGTTGGTTGAGCAGCCAAGGAGACGCTACACAGCCCTGTCTAACACCTCGAGCGATGCAAACCCAGTCAGTGTATGCCCCATTTATCCTAACTCAAGCACTAGAATCCTTGTATAAAGATTTCAGTCCTTGTGCCAAGCACCCGTCCACACCATACATGGACGAGTCGACCACAGCTTTTCCCTCTACACACTGTCATAGGCCTGCTCCAAGTCTACGAAAGCACAGTAGCTGTCGATGTTTTTCAGCTATGCATCTTAAGGAGAAGATCTGGTTCATACATGATACAGCCATGCCTCTCTAAACCCTACTTGCACATCCCAAGTTTTCTCATCTGTCATTCTTATCGCCCTATTTATTACTACTTTCGCATACAGTTTGCCGACAACGCTCAAAAGATCAGCCGCGGTAGTTTTTACACTTGTTGTAAACCTTTTCCCTTATATAGTAGGATAAAATAATTACAGCCTTGCAACAGCCATTAGGCACACGCCATATCTCCACGTCCTGTCACATCGATCCGGCACAACATGCTTGCTCTACCACCCCGTTGCCGCTCTTCAACATTTCAACAGACACTGGACCTTGGGACATTAGACGCTAAAATTTTCAGGATATAAATTTTACTAAACGCTCTCGTCTAGGGTCGATTACGGTTCTTAAATTTCCCATGCGAAAAAAAAAGAAAAAGGTAACCCCAATAATCGCTCTATATGGTTATGGCGCGGTATAAAATATTTATTCCCGTTGTCTCCGTACACTGTTAATATAGTTACTACTAATACTATACTTATAATGCTACTAATACTATATTTTTAAATTTAATAATTGTTTTTTTTTACCTCAAATTAAAATTCGAATACAAATAAATAAATTTTGTTTTATTCCCCTTTTCTTTTTCCCATGCTAAAAATTAAGCTTAAAACAGAATGCAGATTTAAGAGGACAACGACTCGTGAAAAGTTTCAAATTCAAATTCAAAATATTTTATTGTGGCCCATATTTTATTTTATTGTGGTGTAAGTTTACTTCCCGCTGTCCCCGTTAGCCGAATGTACGTTATGGGGACAACTGGTAATAAATTTAATCACGTCCCGCTGTCCCCGTGATGGGGATATGGCATACGGGGACAACGGGAATAAACCGTATAAAATTCCTTTTTTTACCACTTTGACATGCTGTAACTTTGGATTTCCCCGTGAGTGCGGCAGCTGACTTTGATTTGGATGATCAGTGCATGTTAGACTACTACTAGAAATTAGTTTTTTTGATTCGGTATAGAATTGCGCAATGCCTCTCCGTAATATACCTATTTGTTTTTTGACGCCTCTGTAGGAACTTCGGTGGTAAAACGGATTAGCTAGATAAGATAAGATATATTTATTTGCTCAAACATGTACAAGAAGTGCATGTAGGATGACATAAATAAAAAATCGTTCAGACATGTTTGTCACATACTATGGCGTGCAAATGTTTTGAATTCCAAATGTGTTATTTTTTTTAAAATAGCATTTCAGTACAATATCATTAATTTAAAGTGAATAAACAAAAAAAGATAAAAGTAAATGGCAAATTAAACATATAAATAAAAACATAATTTAAAAATAGGCATCAATTAATAAAAATGTCAAAAGTAAAAAAAAAAAAACAAAATAATAATTAAAAATAATAAGCACAAATTAATAAATGTCAAAGTATACACAGTCATGTCAAACGTAATTAACAAAATAATAATTTAATTTATGTCAGTAAATGGTTCTTTCAGAAATTCATCACTATTATAGTATGCTTTTTCAGTTAAAAACGATTTTAGTTGCATCTTCAATTGTACATTATTAAGCTCTCTCCAACTTTTAGGCAACTTATCATATATAATGGGAGCCATGCAGAAAATACTTTTGCGCATAAGTGCAGTCCTACTCCTATGCATACAGCTGATTTTGATCACGCCTGTTTCTGGGGAATTTATCGGTCATTCGAGAATTCGGTTCTTGTTATTTCTAATAAACATGACTGTTTCCAGAATATAAAGGGAGGTCAGTGTCAATATTTTATAACGTAAGAAATAGGGCTTACAACTATCGGTGGTTTTCAATTTAAAAATGGCTCTAAGACATCTCTTTTGTGCTTTAAATGCGGCTTCTTTGTCGGTTGAGTTACCCCAAAAGATAACCCCATATCTGAGAACAGATTCCGTTAACCCGTAGTAAGCAGTTAATAAAGCATCTATGTTAACTTTACGAGACAAAGTGTACAAGGCAAATGCACTACTGCTTATTCTTTTTGTCAGGGCCTCTACATGCGCTTTCCAATTTAAATTTCTGTCTATCGTGACTCCTAAAAACTTGGTTGTATTCACTGTGTCAATTTTGTTATTATTGTATGTTACGTCAAGATTTGGAAGAGTCAAGGCGCGCTGGCTAAAATGCATAATTAAAGTCTTTTTTTAAATTTATTTTAAATTATTACTGTATTCTAACCAAGCTACAGTTTCTTTTAATGCGTTAATTATGTCCTCTTTATAAACATCCTTTTGATCACATGGAATAGTTATTGTACTGTCAACCGCGAACAGTGTCATAGGATACCTAATTGCCCTTGGAAAGTCATTGATATAATAATATAATGTAAAAAGCGGTGGTCCTAGTATACTTCCTTGTGGCACTCCGTACACAACATTACGTTCATCCGAAAGAAAGATTTCTTCTCTTTTGGTGCTTATATTTATTCTGTTAATTTCCGTTATTTGTTTTCTATCATGTAGGTATGATTTTAATAGTTCAAGGACATTACCTCTTATACCGTCAGCCTCAAGCTTTTTTAGTAAAATGTTATGTTGGACATAATCAAATGCCTGTGTCATGTCACAAAATATTGCACACACTGGATTGTTTTTATCCATATTGTTTATTGTTTATTTTATGACCTTATGTAAAAAGTCATAAATGGCCATGTTAATTGATTTGTTTTTCCTGAAGCCTCTTTGTTCATTGCAAAGAATATTATTCGCTTCTAGATAAAAATTGAGTTCTTTATAAATATACTTTTCAATTATTTCCGAAAATATTGGTATCAATGAATTCGGTCTATAGTATTCCATTAATTCTCTGTCTTGTTTTTTGAACAATGGCTTAATTATCGATTTTTTTAGGGCTTCCGGAAAAATACCTTCGCTTATACACAGATTTATAATATAACTTAACGGACCACAAATTTCCTTCCGCTAATCTAACGAGTTACACATTTTTGTTCGTTTTGCTATGATTTAAGGTTATCTTTATGAGTGTGTCTTGGTTTGAGCGCTATTGGTGAGTAGGTGTGTATTTGTATGGTAAAAATATTATTCTTAGCCTTTCCTTAAATGTTACACGATCTAGGCCCGTGGTCGCAATAAATAAAAACAAAAACTTTTATGTAATATTTTTTTAATAGTATTGGTAGGTAGGAGGTACATAACACACAGGATTCTGGGTTGTTTGGATAAGGGAAGTAAAGATACAATACTATTTTCAATATGTACAAAATATACAGTTATCTCTACAAACTAGCTTTAAAACTATAATATAATTATGATCACAATATTTTTTCTATACGTACGCTCTGTTAGAATCCAAACCAACATCGAGCACACTGGCATCGGGCTGTGTCCGCACGCGACTGTTGCTCTACAACAATCTAACTCACGTTCACTTTTGCTGCACACTTGAGATCAAATGTTATTTTTACAAATATTTAAACTATCATCTCGCACACCAACAACAGTCGCTAGCGAAGAAGACCCAAAGTTTCTAGACGTTCCATCCTCATATAACCACTTCATGCTTGAAAACAAAATTTAACATTTCTGGGTAAACAAAGGGCCCGACGTCGCTGTTTCCTCAATGAACCAGCTTGAAGCCACTGCGAAGTGGGACCGCTTTGAGGCTGGCTTCAATAATAAATAAAACTATATTATACTTCTCACATGCAGTTCAGTGTGCTACTGTGTAAAATTTAGTGGAATAAAAAAAAACAATATTTACGGAATAAATTAATATTCCGAGACATATTATTATTAATAATTGACATTTTTAGCATACCGCTCTCAAGGATGTAATTATTAACTAGGCAGAATCGTACGATATTTTTAGATTCTGTCACATACATTAAATTAATATAGACGATAATATTACGACTGAACGGACAAGCTAAATAACAATATTTACGAACAACAAATCACATGAAATGTATTAACAACAGCTTAGGAAATAACTACACCCCAGTTACAAAAAAAGTAAATACTTTCACCGCAATAAATTAGTCATTTATAATTCTCATAATGTTTCTTATATCATATTTTTTTCAATAGCGTGCCTAAATACCGTCATATCACTATATTTCACGAAGACTTATTTACATTAACCTCCTTCATAAGGAGTTCAAATAAGATTTTTAAGAGTGTACATCATTGGGCATCTGTTTGCTAGTAAAATTATAGATATTTTAAAATTAATGGACGAAGTGATGAGTTCGTTAGTGTTCCTCCTAGCCAAGTTAAGAACTGTTTGCGACGGAAATATGACAAACAATACAATTATTATATTTATACATTCTAGTTATAAACCTTAAAAAGAATATACGTAATAATATTACCTGTGCTATAAATTTATATCGTACTTTATAAAATTACAATACATAAAATATTTTGTACTTTATTTTACGTACGACAGCACAGTCGCACCATTATCTAACTATAATAATAATAATGCAAGTTATGAAAGATGCCTCTGCTAATCGAATCAGAAAGTGGCGCTACCACTAAAACTTAAATTATGAGAAGTACAATATTGTTAGTTTGAATTGATTGAAGGTTATCATGTAAAGCTTTCAAAGTACAGCTATTTACCATAATGCGTTGTAAATAAATATACATAAAAAACTGTTCATTGAAAAAAGCGAATGAACAGCGGCAAATGAGGATGGCGAGTACAAGTAGAGAATAACCTGAGCGGCGGCCCGCAATTAAAGCAGCAATGAGATCCGAATACGTCGACACCGTGCGGCACGCGTACGTACACCGCGAGCACGACGGCTTCATCCAAACCGAAAGAATGCGCGACCGTCATACTTCTACAAATGTTACCTGATTCATATTGCTTGGTTCTATACAATTCAAAATACCTCTCCTTAAAACTTTGTGAGACTTGATTCGGAATTTTGTTACACTTTGATTGTGAAGGTTAGAATTTTTTTAAGACCGTGGGAATGTTTTGCGACAAATTTTACGTAAGTACGATTAAATTTATATTATTAAAGTGTTGTTATAACCACCACGCATTCGTTTGTTTGAGAACCCCGCCACGCCCCAAGCATCGCTTCTCACCACGCAACAGTGCAGTTTCATTGATTATACGATTCCTGAACCGTTGCAAAGAGCGAAGCGAAGCAAAGCCGATACACAAACAATAATCGCTGGGATAGCCATTCTTTATTAAAAGGCGATATTTGGATTTATATCGCCTACTATATTTATTAAGCTATGTTTACATCTGCAATTCAATGAAATTTATATACCTAAGTATGCAAAGTCTTTTAGTGAATGTGTTTGTAGAGAACGATGATATCGATAACGTAGTTTGACATTTGTTTGGACATAAGATACAGTTATACTGATACACGGTTTTGAATATTGAAATGAAACATTCTTGATATCTCCGATCTTAGCTTATTGCGATTCATTTTATTTTGGTCAATAATCAAGTCGCCTACCCCTGACCACAACAATGCAGCTCCCGTTTAACGCCAAACAATAACGATTCCGCATTGTTGCATACGTTATTAGAAAGATTGACTTTCAAAACAGTACTGAATAAAATTTCCGATATCGCTAAAGGCGAGGCCATACGCGCCACTGGTGTGCTTTCGCTTAGTAGCACACTGCACTCTATGCTCCATAAAATAGGGCTACCTACAGTCTACATTAAAAAGTCAGAATCACAGTTTATTTTCCACATGTATTTTTCCCTTACTATCTTATATAACTTAATTACTTAATTATTTTTTTACATGTAAACAGTAATCATTCGACCCAGTATTCATGAGTTTTCCATTACCTACCGTAATGACCTAAGCGAAATCGAACTTTAGTACGGATAGATTCGATATTTACAGAATTTAAATTATTTTAGACCTAATTCGCTTAAAACAAAATAACAATTTACACTAACAATAAAAATGCTCGATAGATTGCCACTCATCTAATCTGAACCCAAAATTAAATATATTTTTATCAACTGACTTTGCCATCTATCATTATTTTTAAAAAATTTAAACTCCGAACATCGCCGAACCCAGTCGACCATAACAAAAGTATTTTACAAATAAGCTATGACTTAAATCTAGCACTTAAATAAGTGACGGCTGCTTACCTAACTATGTGAGACTTTATACAGGCGCGTGTGGAGCCCCGAGCCGTCGACGACGACGCCGCGATACGCGATAACAATAAATAAACTGACGTTACATTACCAAAACGAGAGTTCACTTTCTCAGAGGTATTACAACTCAATTCCTGAGAATTTTTCACATCGTGAAGATGACGAAAAATCTATTAGTTTCATTACAATTTACTTCTACCAGGTCGATCTATTGCTACGATAAAAATGAAGATAAAAATTTCACAACCTGGCCGTATTTACAATGCTTTCTTAAAATCGAATCGACTACATCGATGGCGGTTTTGTCCATACATAATATCGAAGCAAAATGATTTAGGATAAATGCGTCCAGTCCGAAATGTGTCCATGAACATGTGATTAGGACTTTCCACATCAAATTTTAAAGGTCCACAAGAATGTCTTAAACATGACAATTAGCTTGTGGAATATCATATAAAAGGGTATTCAGCGAACCTCATACGGTCGCTATAACAATAAGTAAGTGTGCAATGTCTGCAACACGATGCATCAAGTCTGGTGCGATGCGGTTTAAGTTCTCGTTAGCGAATTCACACGAAGGGAAGATGTGAACGGTAAACATGGCCTGGAAAAGAAAAGAAAACCTTAATTTGGTAGCCACAATAATGCAGGTTAAACCAAATTATCAATTTATTTTCTAAAAAAAGGATTTTTTACTATAGACAGTGTTACTTTTTTTTTAATTTTTGCTAATTCCGGACGTTTATATAATTACTCCCGCTTTCTGGACACTGAGCTATAATTCTGGACTTGTCGAATAATCCTGATGTATGGCAACCCATGCAGCATGAAACGCCACTCCGAATACTGTCTCAAGATTGCCAAAATTGAATTATGAAACTCATTTTAAACTGATCGACAGGCTGGGTTGAAAGCCTGCCTTTTCCCATCGTATTAGCTAACATACCTGGTGATGTCCGGGGGGTGCAATGTTAACAATTCCGGCAGCTTGTTTCCGCTGTAAGTATGTAATAAAGCCAGCAGTTAGGTTGGTCGACTGCTGCAGCACATCCATGTGGTCGCGGCCGCACGGCAGCGCTAGGAGCATACAGTGCTCGTTCTCCATCTGCCAAACGACCGCAAAGTTATAATAGAGTGCACAGGTCGGTGCAGGCGCGGGAGGCGCGGGAGGCGCGGCGGGGCTCGGCTCACCTTCATCTTGCGGTGCACCTGCTCCAGCTGCGGCTGCTCCAGGCGCATGCGCTGGGCGATGCGCAGCAGCGGCGTGGAGCCGTCCGCGTGGCGCGACAGCGTGTCGCCCGCCACGCCCGGGTTGCCACCCACGAAGTGCATCTGCACGGCGGCCGAGTCGTTCTTCAGCGCCAGCAGGCCCTGCCACATGACCGGGTAGCGCTGCAACAGAACATATTTGTGAGAGGAGGACCGGGGCGCGCGGCGGGAGGTGGGGGCGCGGTCGGACGCGGCACTCACCCGGAGCAGCATCTGCAGCGAGTCGGCCTCGCGCGGCACCTGCGAGGCGTGCGGCGGGCCGGGCGCGGGCCCGGGCTGGCGCCCGCCGTGCGCCGGCGGCGGCTCGCGGCAGCCGGCGCCGTAGGCGGGCGCGGGAGCGAGCGCGGGCGCGGGCGCGCGGCGAGGGGAGGGCGCGCGGTAGGCGAGCTCGGCTGGCGGCACGCGTGCGCCCGGCGGCCGGCGCAGCTCCAGCGGCGGCGTGGGCGCCTCGGAGCCCTCCGCCTCTAGTGACCTGCAGAGGGAATGAGAGAGCGATAGAACCATTTAGAACACTTTTCTAACTACGATAATTTCTGTCAAACGAATTACATCGAAATAGATAATCTACTTCATGACCACCTCATAAGCGATAGTCGCGTCAATTAAACGCTTATTGACCGTTTCCTAATGAAGTATAGTCTTACAAAAATTTATATGATACTAGCTGTTGCCTGCGACCGTCGTTCGCGTGAAATCCCCTTTATTATAAGCACTTCCTTATTTGAATTTTGTTACCAATTTCAAGGTTTTTTTTTCTTTGCACGGAACCCTAATTATTTATCTAAGATAAAAGTAGCCGAAGTTACTCCTTGTTACTTCAGCTATCTGCCAGTGAAAGTCCCGTCAAAATCGGTCCAGCCATTTCAGAGATTAGCCGGAACAAACAGACAGACAGACAAAAATTGTAAAAAAGTTGTTTTGGTATATGTACCGTGTACACATCAATATGCACTTAGTAAAAAGCGGTTATTTTAATATTACAAACAGACACTCCAATTTTATTTATATGTACAGAAGATGTACAGGTGTACAGATGTTAAAAAAACCCTTTCCGATCCGAAAGGCGCGTATAGGGTGTTCCAATGAAATTTCCAAATAAAATAAGTGTCCTAAAATATTCATGATTTTTTAACTGATTTTTGAGCCCAAATTTTCCAAATCTAACAAAATTTTAAAACGTGACAACACCATCTTCGGCGTTAGTAAGTTCGACCGTCAATTATTTGTTAATGAAGTCACTACCCGAGAAGCGACCGGACTGTCAACGCCCACGCTCCTGTGTAGCCACGTAAGATATCCAAAAAGGTAGGTAGGGTATGTACCTAGTGTACATAAAAAAGATGTCTTTTTCTTGTGCTTGTTCTGGGAGAGAACGCGATGACTTTTTCTTGTTATTTTTTAATATTTTATTTAATATTTTTTATCATAGCTTAATTGTATTAGGTTTCTTTTAACTATACAATGATTGGATTTATCTGTTATGCTGTGCATTTTTTTTTCGCAAATAAATAGAATATAATCTCGATACCTAATAATACCCTCATGGATTGGACAGGTTTTTTTTTACATTTTGTATAAACTCAAACATAAAGCATTTATTTCAAGTAGACCGTTACACTGAATCGTCAAAAACAAAATAATGAAGTTACAGTGCAGGCACAAGGCATAATTACTGTGAAAGAAAACAGTGTGCAGTAAAGGTACTAATACAATTTTGGTTTTCAACCGGACTTCAAGTAACAAAACTGATCTACATAATCAGTTTTTTTTTAATAAGTAAAATGGACAATCATGATCAAAAATTTCGTCAAACAAAACCAATTAAATCCTCGCAGTACATTCTGTAAGACCATCAATTTATACTATTCCCTAGATGAAGGATTGCGAAGTAAACATGTTTACTTATACTTGACCACTTCCAAAACATCAATCATCAATCCACTAGGAAACCATTGACCCAATATGGCTAATCGCTTATAAACGACTTAAATCATATGAGGCATTATATTTTATTAAAACAGAGTAACAGTTTCTTAATGTTTTATATTTCATGCTGAGTAAAAGATTACCGAGTATAAGGTGAAGGCGTCGCTCGACTGTCATGCTGAGTGGCGCGGAAGTGTTGCTGGTACATCTGATAGTGCTGATGTGAGAAGTGAGAATACATTCCATCGCCCTGTAAGCACAAATATGCAATTATTACTCTCATTTAAAGCAACAATCCAGAGCTTTTAAAAACCTTTTCTTAAGTCTTAATATTTTATTACGTTGTGGTATACCGGAGTAACCGGAGAAGTTTGTTGATGTGCAGGCGGAGGACTTCCAACTATATCAGCAGACTTCCGGACGGCATGAACAAAATTGAAATATGTACACTTTGTAGATTAATTACTAAGTAAACTAAAGAAAAACTAATTACCATTGCTATCTGGCCTTGAGGACTGATTGACGGCACGCTCGCAATAGTAACTCTAGCGGTAGCACCTGAAATAAATAAAAATTAGAGTACGTGTCTTTTTTTCTATTAATTGTACACTAGCCCATCGCTCTGGACACGTGGTAGACTGGTGGTTAGAGAAGACAATATTCAAAATAAATCCGAAAATTCGTACAAGTGGTATAGATGTCAAAGAACTAAAAAACAAAAAAAAATTGGCAAAGGTTATACATACTCTGTTGGTAACGTTTGTTGTAGTATAGTGTAGCTTACTAACAAACAAACAAGTACCAGGTACACTATTTATACCAGAGGGACCCCAAAAAAAAAATGTAATCATGTTTTTTTGTTTTATCATGTTCAATATTTGGAGCCTGGCCGCCTGGGCTATAAGTGTGACGTGTGTTGCATACTGACCGGGGTGGTGGTGGTGCGACTGCGGCCCCACCACGGCCACCTTCAGCAGCTCGGGCGCCGGGTGGGGCGGGTGGTGCGCGCCGCGCGGCAGGCTGGCCGTGGCGGCGTAGCGGAACGCGTCCTCGAACGGCTCCGGGCGCTCGGGCGCGCGCCGGCGCAGCAGCAGCGGCGTGGCGCGCTCGGCCGGGCCGCGCGGGGCGGGCGCGGCGGGCGCGGACGGCGGCCGGTGCGGCAGCGCGGGCGACTGCACGCGCGCGTCGCTGGCCTCCGTGGCGCCCACGGGCACCAGTGCGCCCGGCACGCCGTCCGCCATGCGCCGGCCGCGCGCCGCGTCGCCTCCGCCGGTCGCGAGGGGGGACGACGGAGCCTCGCCCGCTGCTCCCACCGCGCGGCTCGTGGAGCTACAGCCCACCACCGCGTCGAAAGCGCCCGCTAGCTTGGCGCTGATCTCGGATATCATTTTTTTAGGCGGTTTGGTGATGGGCGTCGACGTGATGGATGGCGCGGCCGGCGTGTGTCCTGCGAGGGCCGCGGGCGGCGCGTGACTTACGAGGGCCACGTGCGGAGGGTGTGGTCCATGTGGGGTCGGCGCAAGATGAGTCGCAGGAGCAGCGTGAGTCGTGGGAGACGTGTGAGTCGTGGACGGTCCGTGGATTGCGGACGGCATGTGAGTTGCAGGCGGCATGTGAATTACAGGCGGCACGTAAGTTGCGGGCGACGCCTGAGTTACGGGCGGAGCGTGAGTTGCAGGCGGAGCGTGGGTTGCGAGCGGCACGATGATTGTAGGCGGCGAGAGGGTCGTGGGCGCACCGAGGGGCGCAAGCGATGCAGACGATACGGCAGGCGCGGGTGCGGCGGGCGCTACTTGGACGAGAGGTGCTGCGCTGCGCGGTGCGGTGGCGGGCTCTGGCTCAGGCTCGTCCAGACGGGGAGCCTTCGTGTCGCGGGTGCTATCCCTGATGTTTCTTTCGTCACCGCTATCGACGGACGCGTCCGATAAACTTCTATCCCTTATACGTTTGGCGCCACGAGGCGATTTCCGTGTATCGGATCCCAAAGACTTCTCCGGAGTTGCTTTTACTACGGCTTGTCTCGTAGGCCTCTTTTTATTTGATTCTTTTCCTGCTCTTATTTGCCCAACCGGGCCCTTGATTACGTCCTCTATTACATCGTCTACTGTACTGCGCTGGACGTCCTTCTCTTGAAGCCTCCTGGATTTGCGCGTGTTTGTTGACGGTGAAATAAATTCTTCGCTTTTTTCCTCTTTGCTTTTTTCAATAAACTTCATTTGTTCTTTTTGAGCTATGCTGAGTGTTGAAGTTGCTGTCACAGAAGAATGCCCTGAGAGAGGACTCTTAATTGTTAAGATCAACCTGGGTCGTGTTTCACTTTTATTGGGCGATGTAGCAGTCTCATCCCCAGAATCTTCATGGAAATCATAGACGTCCCCTGGCATTGTACTGCCGCTACTATTAACGAAAGTTTTTATTTTCTTGTCTACTTTGGCTCTACCTCGACCCCGTTTTGCGGAAGTACCTCCCCTAGGTTTAGCGATTTGTCGAGTCTGTACTCTATCTTGACTTTTATCTATTTTTCTGCCTCTTACAGTACGGCCACCTCGTTTAGCAGCTGGCACGACTTTATCAGTTACAGTCTCTTCTACAATTTTGTTCTCAATAACGTTTTCGACAGGAGGGCTTATAGCCGATTTTATATGAGGTGTATGATTGATTATCTTGTCTGACATGTTGGGGCTCACTTTTATTGGATTAATACCTTCACTTATTTCGTCTGTCTTCTGAATAATTTCAACACTTTCGCCACATAGAGAGTCCACCTTTTTTATAACAGATTCTAAGTTTACATCTTTACCACTCCAAGAGTCATTTTCATCAGTTTTTATTAGACTACCACTTCCTTGGGAATCTTCAGGTAACAAGAGATCAAAATTGGGTTCATCAGATTGAATAATATTTTCTACATTCAACGATCCTTCGTTCCCACTAGAAGCACTTTTAATATCTTGACTGAAAACATCAGTCTTTTCTTTGATAACAGGTTCAGAAGGAACTACTACAGAATTATTTTCTGGATGTGACAAAATTTTTACAATTTCCTTTGGTTGACTAGTCGTATTGTCTTCTTTATTTTCATTGGTGTTTCTTTTTTCATTGGTAAGAGATGATACTGGCGGAAATTGAGACAGGTTCGTATTTATGATATTCTCCGCCTTCTGAGAGTCCATGTTATTAGGTACAACTTTGTCGCGATTTTCTTTACGAGTTGTAATTAATGTTACCGTTTTACCTACATTAACTTCTAATGTCTTTTCACGATCGTTGGTTATTTTTATTTCATTTGTGTTATCTTTTAATAATTCTTCGAAGTCTGTCTCACCTTTAACCATACTCTCATCGGGAGAAATAGTCGGTTTCGATATTATATCTTTTTTGTCTTTCACAGTTTCATCAACAGAAACAACAGAGTTGAATATTTCAGGTTTTTCAATGACTTTAGATTCATTTTCTCGAGTATGATTTTGTAAAACCAAGGTCTTCACTGGTTCTTTGTTATCTTTATCGAACCTGGTAGTCAATTTAACAGGCACTGTCGAGCAAGTGGTTTTTAACAATAACGGCGATACGTTAGTGACGCTGGTAGTTGTAGTGGTAGAAGAAGTACACAATCCCAATTTGGCTAGAACTGTTGGTGGTCTTATTGTTGCCATTGATAATACAGACGTTGGTCCTTTTTTAGTGTCTATTTTAATAATGTTACTGAGAGGTGCTTGCGATATTAGCCTTTGCGAACTTAAAGAATGAATAACATTAGAACCTTGGTTTCTGTTGATCGCACTTGCTGGTTCCTGAACGTTGCTTGGACCAGATTTGTTACAGCTTTGTATGATCGATGTCGTGGCATTATTTACTGCAGCAACATGTATTATTGGAGTTGATCCAAACGGGTTATGACTTATTTTATCTGATTTTTGCGACTGGTTTTCTCTTTTATCATTTAGTGGACTGACAGTATTAATAACAAGTTTGTTGTTAAGATGGACAGTATTCATGTTACTAACGTGTATGGCATTTTGCATAGATATCAAACGATTTTGAGCCATGACAGTCGGATTAGTGCTATGTTGAAGATTCGTTGGCGACAAAATTATTTTAGTATTTTCATTGGTGTTTTCGGAAAGATTTCTTTGGTCACTCTTTCTACAGTCCCCCGATATTATTTTCTGCTGATGTATCAGAGGCGATGTGGTTACACTTATCCCTTTATTTTGCTGAATTAAGTTATTGACATTCATTTGTTTAGAAATCGGAGTCAATACTGGAGTAACCGGCAAACGATTGAAATGGATTGGTGTACCTTGGGTCTGTACTAGAACTGAATTAGGTCTATTAGGTGAGAGCATTGTTCTAGCACCATGCGGTATATGCATTGTTTGAATAGGGCTTAGTGGAGGCTGTTGCATTCGTACCACAGTCACTTGGCCAGGAGATCTTTGCTGAATCGCATTAGGTGACGCCATTCCTGCCGAGTTTAAATTTTGTGGTGATGTACTTAAAATGGTCATATTCGTTAATCTTGGCGAAGTCATACTTTCACCATGTGTATTAGCTTTAGGACTTTGCAATCTAGGATCGTTGGACATACGGGGCGATATTACAATCCCTTGTGGTTTCTGATATAGAATATGAGGCTCTGGAATTTTAATAGTCGGCGGTTGCATGTTCGGAGTCTGATTACGAATCATTTGGTTAATGACTTGATATGGAGCACTGACTCGTGTCTGGGCCATAATTGGTCTTGAAGAATTATTTATTTGCACATTTTGATGTGTGGGGCCTTTAATCTGAACAATATTTGCAGTTATATGAGTTGGTTTCATATCGTTTTTTTCTCTACTAGGAATAGAATTAGCTTGAATGTTTAAAACATGTGGTTCCAACAATTTGTTATTCGTTAATGTCCACGACGTAATCACAGGAGTTGCCGTTGAGGTGATCACTTGGATATTCTCTCTTTTCGCTAACTGTATCTTAACATCTGTTTCTTTGGCTTTAATATTAGATTCGTTTGGAGTAGCACATACAGTCGGTACCGGGTTTGACTTCGTATCAGGAACTACATTATTTGATACATCCACATTTTTCTTTTGGTCGGAGGCAGTATTCAACGCCTGGTTTGTTGCTATGATATTTACTGGCAATTTTTCTAGAGCATCTTGAGCTGGTTCATCAGTTTCTTCAGTATCAGTATCAATTAATAATAGATCATTATCAGAAACAGGAGTGTCTGGCTTCATTTCCATCTCACTCGCATTTAAATTTTGCACTGCTTGTCGCATTTCTTCTGCATCTTCTTCCGGTATATTTTCATTTTCTATTGTGGCAATTTCAATTTCATTAGGATGTGTTGAGATATTTTCAGATTCTTCGTAACAGCTAGAAAAAGTATTTATTTTACCTCCGAAACTTTCACCCAGCAATGCAGCAACTGCATCTTCGGTTTCTTCTTGTGAAATAATAGCCCTAGGTTTTTCATCTGTTTTCTTCTCAGCTTTACAGGCTGATATTTCTACAACATCTGAAGTCTTCTCAGTTTTCTCAGTCTTGTCAACTTCTTTTTCCGGAAGTGTTATGTTTCGCACTGCATCTTCACATGAGTCACCGTCACTGCTAAAGCTCGATAGGAAACTATCTTCAGTATTATTATTCAATTTGCTAGGTAAGGGATCTTTAGGTAATGGAACTTCGCTTATATCTGTTACAATTGTTTCGAATGGTGGAGGCATTGGAATTTCTTCAATTTCAATTTCCTTACTTTCTACGTATTCCATTTTACTGTCATCAATTACGACGTTGTTAGAATCTATACTTTTGGAATCTGTATTTTCATCGGACTGTATAACAATTGGAGGGCTGTCCGTCAATCGAGGTAAACTTTGGGATCCTAGAGGTGAATGAAGATTTTCAGTTTTATTATCAAGACTCACCGTCTGTTCATCGTTTGGCAAAGGTATGTCTAATAGCATTGTTTTTGGTGAGACTTCCGCATTCTCAATCACAACTTGATCTGCTCTCTCGAGTTTATCTTGGTGATAGAAATTATGGTGTTCTTTGCGACTTTGTCTGTCTTCTCTGCTTTTCTTTTTCTTCCTCTTCTTCTCTTTACACTCTCTTTTGATTTTTTCTTGCTTAACCATTTCACTTATTATATTGCCCTCAGCATATTTCATGTCACTGCTTTCAAATTTGTTAAGACTCTCAGATAATGTTTCTACTCTTAGTCGGCTATCATCGTCTACCAAGGTGTCAGCAAAAAGACGGGCCTCTATTGCTTTACTGACAGCATCAACATCTAAACTGTTATCATCTTCTTTGAAAAACAGGTTTTCTTTACGTTTTTTCTCCTTTTTACGTCTTTCATCCTTTTCTTTCATTTTATAATCCGTGTTGTTCGTGCAAAAAGAAGAATCGACCTCATGTGAGGGAAAGTCTAATTTATGAGCTGCGTGAGCCCGTGTGTCTCTGTCTGATTCATCTGATAATGGCCCAAAGATGTCTTCCATTTTTCCGTCTTTCCTCATTGCATTACAAATTGTATCGGTAATAGTATCAAAATTGTTATTCGCTAATTTCTTTTCGCGTTTCAATTTATTTTTTTCATCACGGGTCTCATCTGTGTCAATACTATCTCGCAATTTTTCTTTTCTTTTATCCTTTTTAGTACTGTGTCGACGTTGTTTTTCAATGTTCTTGTGTTTATATCCTTCTACTAAACTAGTGTCACTGTTTTCTACCTTTTCATCATCGGAATATGTTGACTTGTGTTTTTTCTGTTTTTTCTTATGTTTCCTACGATTTTCCATAGAATTTTTAGTACACGCTGATTCGCTTTCAGATGAGAAGTCATTATTGCACATTGATTTAATATAATTAGATTTGTATCCATTGTCATGATCAAGATTCAATTTCAATTTACTATCATCACTGTCGCTCTTTCCAAACAAGTTTAACAAAGAATTCTTCTTCGTAATCATTTCGTCTGAATCTTTAACATCATCGTGTTTTGTTCTTTGTGTAGATTCAGAATCAGAAAGCAGTTCTTTTTTAATGCTATCAAGAAAAGAAGGACTCTTGCTAATACTTCTTTTGGAAGTTTCGTCATCAGATGTGTCCGACATTATGCGAGTTCTAGAATTTTTACGAGACAATTTGTTACGCAGATCTTCCTCATTAGTACTCCCGTCAAAATATTCATCCGTTTTATCAGGGTCATAATCATATGACTTTTCACGACTTTTTGTGTGAATTCCAATATCATCGTCCGATGAGTTGTCCATTGATTGATATTTCTTTCTGTCCTGATCTGAGTCGCTGTCTTCATCCCAACTTGATCTCTTTTTTTCTTCTCGTTTCGCTCTACTTTGTTTTAACTGACTAAATTTGGCCTTAATTTTTTCTTGACGCTTTTCTTCTTCTTGTTTTTGCATATTTTTACATGAGCGAGCTTTAACTTTGTCATACATAGAAATATATGTAGGCCCATCGTCTATTATATCAAAAATTGAATGTTTTTTAGGTTCATCGGAATCAGAACTGTCACTGCTGTGCACAGGTTTACGACTTTTCCGTTTGTTATTATCAATTTTGTCATCTCTACTTTTCCGATCCGTTGACATTCGTTTTTCATGAGCTAATTCTTTTTTTTTCTCATCACACTTTGGTTTCTTATCATCTTTATTCTTACTCATAAATTCAGTTGGATGCAATGCGTCTCTTTGCAATTGTAACTCTTGTATTTGTTGTAGCTGTTGTATACGTTTCTTTTCTTTCATCTCTTTTCGGAGAGCTCTTTGACGCTCGTCTTCTTCACTTGAGCGTAATTCTAAGGTAGCAAGAAAATCTAAATCATTATGGAGTCCTTCTGGTGTTGTTTCCATATTCGATTTTTCTTCGTTTTCGTCTCCAGAACTCTTCTTAAAACATTTAATTCTGTCCACGGGTTTTATATCTTTCGACTCGGTACTTTTATTTTCAACAAACGTTTCATCTGGAGGTTTGACCTGATTTTTCTTATCATCTTTTGTTTTACTCTCTATTATCTTAGCAAAATGACCTTTGCTAAATTTAGCAGTTTTGTGACGATTTTCAGAGCGAGATTCTTTAGACTCTCTTCTTTCAGAAATCTTTGTGTCGCTTCTACCTTTTTTTACTTCTTCGTTAAAAATATCGATATCTTGAGATGACATTCGTCGCTTATGTCCGATGTTCGATGGTAAACTAGAACACGAATTTAATCGTTCCTTACGCTTTGTATCCACACTGGGTGAGTCAAGAGAATAGTGTCTTTGTTTTTCAGTCATATCTCCTTTAGATTTGATGTTTTGTTCTAGCGTAATTTCATTTTTAATTTTATTATGAGTGTCTTTTTCTTCTTTGATTTCAGTTTTTGAAAGTAATTCTTTTTCACTGTCATGTTTCAGAAATAGCTCGTTGTGTTTTAATTTGGGTTTCAATTCATCCTTTGATTCACTGATTTCCAAATCTTTTACCTTGGATGATTCGTGCGATGCTCTGGACGTTGAAGAGTCAGTAGAATCTTTGCGACAAAGTTCCCTAGAAGTTTCGTCTCTGGAAGACTTACGATTTTTCACGGACTCCGATTCTTTTTTGCTCTCTCGTTTTGACTCATAATCTTTCTTTGACCTGTCATGTTTATGTTTATCATCCTTTTTCACTTTAATGGATATGTAATCTGTATCTACAGATTCCTTTCTCTTTTCTCTGTCACTTCGCTCTTTTTTATGATGATCATGCCTATAAGATTTCTCGTCGCTGTGTTTCAGTTTCTCAAATTCTTTTTCGTTTCTATCTTTCTGGTTTCTTTCTCCATCTTTGTCGGTTTTACTTTTATCATTATGATTTTTTTCACAATGTTGCTCTTCCTTCGGTTTTTTATCTTTATCGTTATTTCTTTCAGATTTAATACTTTTCGACTTATCCTTTTCCAATTCACTTCTCTCTTTTTCTGCTACTTTTTCTTTGCAGTGTCTTATTTTGTCACGATCTACTCTGACGCGATCTTCGTGATTTTTTTCACTATCCGCAATTTTTGGATCAGGTAAAGCCACAGTGATACTATTTCTTTCCTTTTCAAATGTTTTATCGAATTGAATATTCTCCTTTTCGAGTTTTGCATTATGGTAATTGTGATTATGTCTGTCCTTGAGAATTTTTTCAGTATTTTTCATAAAATCTTGATTAAATTCTGCATTATTAGATTTAATTGAATTAACTACATTTAAATGATTCTGCTGCATTTCAAATTCAATTAATTCTTTGGTAATATGGTTTTCATGTATTTCTCTGCTTTTGTGATTATCTGTTTGACAAAAAGGATCTAATTTGTTTTCGCTATCTAAGTTTAGTCTTTCTTCGTGTTTGTGAAGCTCTGTTTTCATTAAACTTTCTTTATTAAATTTACATATCTTGTCAAATTGTGATTCATATTTTTGACTCTCATCCAATTTCTCAACTCGCTTCAGAAGCATTTCCATAACTTCTCGAGCACTATTATCTTCCAAATGAAAGGTAAGAGAGTTATTCGTTCTATCGTCCTGGGCGAATATATCGCCTTTCACAAGGATGTTAGCGACCGTTGGTTGACTATCGGCAGAACTAGTTGTTTGACTGTTAACACTGGTGGAAGCGATAGACAAATCACTATTCCCTCGACCTCGACTAGTTAGGTCACTATCGTCGGCGTCAACGCTGTCCTCCGTACCGCCAGTCACGATCAATGATTCACCTGCTCCGTCACCAGAAACATAACCATCTACTTGCCTCTCAGCAGGCTTCACCTCGCTGTCAAACTGGGCAGAATTGTCGTTCTGGTCGGACTGAGGTACAAGCTCACGCTCTAGCTCAGGTTCAGGTTCAGGTTCAGGCTCAGGCTCGGGTGGCGGCGGCGGCGGCGGCGGCGTGCGCGGGCGGCCGCGCACCTCTTGGCACAGGCTGGCCAGCAGGCGCGACACGCCGTGCTCCACCAGCTCGTCCGCGTCCGGCGTGGCCGGCGCCTGCGGGTGCGCCGGGAACGGGTAGCGCAGCGCGCGCGGCGTAGGCGCGGACATACGGCCGCGCGGGCTACTGCCCGGGCTGGGTGCACGCCCGGCTCCCTCGAGTCGCTCGGAGTCCTCGTCGAACACGGAGCGCTTTGCGAGTAGCGATCGCACGACTTCCGACGGTTTCACTTCGTTGATGTCGACGTCGAGCAGCCGGTGGCGAAGGCGAGCGCGGTCGGGGTCGGCCAGCGCTCGCGATCCGTTAAGCTTTTCATCGAGGCTGCGGATGCGTTCTTCCAATGACGGCGAATGCGGCGCGGAGCCACCGCTAGAAGAAGACGCGGAGGGCGGACGCGGCGGCGAGTCGGGCGCCGGCGCGGGGCACGGGCGCGGCGTGGCCGGCGCCGCGCGCATGAGCTGCGCTGCGAACTTGGGCAGCGGCAGGCTCATGGGCAGCGGCGGGCGCTCGCGAGGCGCGCGGCGCGGCTCGGCGGGCGGTGCGGCGTCGGGCTCGTCGCGCAGCGGGGTGCCGGCGCGCGAGTGCGAGCCGGAGCCGTCGCGGCGGCGTCGGTGCCGGCGCCGGGCCCCGTGCCTCTCGCCGCCGCGCGATCCGGAGCGAGAGCGCCGCGTACCGACGCTGCGATGTCGCTCCTGCATTCAAAATACCGTATAAGTTTCCGAAAAGTGCAAATCTGTATTCTGTGTACCTTTATTATAAGCAGATAATTTCAATGAACAGCCTGAACCCCTAAAGGGTTGAGCACAGGTATACCTAATAGTACACTCACTCTATGCCAGTTAAGTTTAAGCCCAATAATATGTTATTGGGGACGAGCCTATTGCCATCAAACGGCACAAGACTCCGAGACTTCGTGGCTGTTACTGAGAAATTCATAATGAAAAAAAAAACCAATAACACTTTGTCCGACCTGGGAGTCGAACCCAGGACCTCATGCAGCAGTAACGCTAGCGACCACTAGACCAACGAGGCAGTCATTGGCTGAAGACATATTCTTTATAATAAAGAATAAAAAAGGAATTTCATGAAATTGATGGTTCACCTTAGAGTGTTTCCGGTCGTCTGTGCTGGAGTCGCGGCGATGGCGCCGTGCCCTATGCGGCGACACCACGACTGACTGTAGCCTTTCCTCATAAGGCGTTTCTTCAGGTTGTGGGCTTGATCCTACTTCATCGTATACCCTGTAAGACAGTTAAGGTATCAAAATATGTTAAGTAATATGCACCCAACATGTTGTATCTGTTGCACATAAGCAACACAGACGGAACACAGAGATTCGATGGACTCGTTACCTGTACCGTCGGTCGGCTGCGTAGTCAGTCGGGTCGTAGGGTTCTAGTGTAGAGTAGCGAGGGGTTCTCGACGATCCCCGACCATAACTAGAAGCTCTCGATCGTGAACCACTCCCGTCAAAAGTCCTGTCAGAAACGTTAGTTAAAAAAGTTAGTGAAACATTCTTTATTTAGAATTAAAAATTAAATATAAAACGATTTGTTATCTATACGAACCGAATGGGCTCATGACGAGTAGATGGAAGGTATCGAGATGCAAGATCCCCACTCAGTCTTTCAGAGCCCGTCAACGCCGCCGAACCGCCATGCTTTTCCAATTGTTCGTAAAACGCCTCCTAATACATGACATTACAATATTATGAGAATATTATGAGTCATCGAAACAAGAGATTAACAACAAAATTAAACTGCTCCTGGCCAATAGAAGCAGAAGTCGGTAAAAATAAATTAATTATAAAAATATTTGGCATAGTATTTCTTCTAGTTATTAGTTAGTACTACGTCAAGTGAGTAGTGAAAAAATTTAAATTAAATCATAATTACTCATTGTTTTATATCCCTCTATAGACAAATAAAAATAATAAACAAACTATTACGGCGAATGTTACCGGTGAGGGAACGCCTTAAAAGTAAAAACTAGCTAATACGGAAAAAAATTGACCGTAACATTTTTAAAAGGGATGTCGCAAAATTTTCCCAGTACTTGCAAATAAAATACTCTGTGCGGTCTGGTGCTACGGGCGAGCGCGGCACGCTGCGGCGTGATAGACGAGCCGAATTTATTCCTTATCCCCGATGGCGGCGAGGCCCGTAAAAAGTAATGTTATTTACGAATGTTACGTTTACAATAACAGTTAAGTATCAATCAGTCTCTTAAGTTAAACTTCGGCGAAGATGAAAGTTAAAAAATACATCCGGCATAAAATACCCGGGATAACAATTATTTTAGATGAGTAATTGGACGCATGCGGGTTAGGGAAGTAGCATCACCTGGCACTCGCGCGAGGCATAGTCGACACAGAGGCGCGGGTGGTCGGGCTCCGCGGCCGAGACGGCGGCGGCCACGCGGCGCAGCTCGCGCACGGCCGCGCCCGCCGCCGCCGCCTGCTCGAAGTGCACCAGCGCCGCGCCCGCCGCGCGGTCCACGCACACCGACGTGGCACCGCCGCACCGCGACACCGCGCTCAGCACCTACACACGCGTGCTCTTCTAATTGCTTGCTTTAACCTTTTTTCCCCCGAGGGCTTAATTCAGCCTACTTCTGGATTAAGCATGATAGATTCACAATATGAATAAAAAAACTTTATTCTGGATTTTACCCTAAAATGCGTTTTAACGAAGGAAAACGGAAAAAATAGAATTAAGTACCCAGATTTATTATAATTGCTATAATTATTTGGGTAGAGTTCGAATAAATGTGTAATAGCAATGAATTCGGTGTTTACTTTATTTAAATGGTGGCTATACCAAAACGCTGGATTGACATTGTATTAATTTCTTTGAATTCAAGCCACATCATCGATACCATACACCTTTGGGCAGCTTTCATCTAGTAACTAAGACCGACTTAGATTCTAGCGCTCGCCGGCAGCAACCGCGCAATATGCTCGATTCGCGCCTAACTCATCTTATCGAAACAGCAGTAATGAACTTTACCAAGCCAGCAATATCCATGCTTACCCAGATTTTTGTGTAAAACAACAAAAGAGTTCGTGTAATTCTGGGGAAACTCTAGTTCATCTAGGATTATCAATTCCGCTTCCGTAACTGTATGGTTCAGTATTTTTATAACCTACTTCTAGCTAGAGTTTAGTGTGACTATCTCAATAGAAATAGAATGGCATTTGTTTAACGAATTAATCGGCTTATAAATAAATAAAAATTTATTTATAAGCCGATTAATTTTATAAATAAAAATTCTATCTTATTATGTTCATGCTATATGGAGATAGGATGGGTGGACAGTATTATAATTACCTGCTTCTCCGTGTGCTCAGTAAGGCCGTCGACCCATACACAAGTGGTGGCAACAGGTTTTCCAAAGCCAAGTTTCACACGCGATCCCCCTACATTTTCGCCATCCATGGCGCGAATAGCTTCCACAACGCTTGATATTGATGCGTACTGACAGAACGCATATCCTGCACCTCCGCTGCTTCCCTTTTTTATATCGATTTCGATTATTCGTCCAAAGAGTTTGAACTTGTCTCGAAGTTGTTGTTGCGTCACATCTTTCTCTAAGTTACCGATAAATAGTGTCCTCGTAGCCTGTAAGATAAAATGGTAGATTATAGTCGGTCCGACGTAACAAATTCACTTCTATAGCATATAGAGTTAACAAAAACAAGCTATAACGTGCTTTTAACTAGGATTGTACTCCTTCACTATAAATAAATAATAAACCTCCAAATTAAGTCATATCGTATAAAACAGGGTTCTTGGGTGACGTTTCAATACCTTTTATTTCTAAACATCCATCAACGTTTCTTACATAATATGTACTGTAAAAAATAATGGTATTGTGGTATTGGTTTTTGTATAAGGACGATTAAAAGGTTCACTCAAGAATTACCTCTTAACATAGAACCGTTTAACTTCACTTGGCCCAGTACTCAAATCGTTCTCAAAAAACAGGTTATTTTTTTAATATATGTGTCAAAAGAAATAAGGGCCTGCTGTAGTATGTTCTGAGTATTCAATAAACTATATTTTAATTATTGAAATGTTTGTAAGTTTTGTAGGGACCATCGAGATATCGAGAATGTTAAATATACATAAAAGGTTTCTCCAAGAGACGAAAAGAGGAATTTAAATAACGATAAAATCCAGAACAGAAAAATAGCACGTTGTTTGTTTGAAATCAAATGACTATGAAACTTGGAAAATAAATTATGCTTGTTCTAAGCTAAGAGAATGTTAATTGTTAATCCACCAGGCGGTTCGAGTCGGAATCGAATGTTTTATGATTTAGAAAAAAAAAAAAAAAAAAATCTGGAACATATAATATAAATAATTCTATTCTATCTGGTGGCCAGTTAGGCTTTCAACTCTAGAAAAAGACTGTAAATAAAATACAGTGTCTTGAAAAAACGGAAATAATAAAAGAACATTTTAATTAGCCCTAACCTAGATCATAAATGATAGTTACGGCAATTTACACAGGCCCTTATTCTATATTTTTCGATGTTTTATATCTTCATAGGTTCACTGTCCGCTACACAGACAGCATACCATAGTAGAAAAACTATCATGATACACTATATTATTATGAGCCACGGGACACGGAATAGGTTATGAAAGTATATACCAGCTTATCAGGGATAGCTTTACCCTCCATGAAAAGTAATATTCCTCAAATCTCAATAAATAATTAAATATTGATGTATGTTATTTTAAGCGCCCATGACTGGGAATTGTATCCGGTAAAAGGCGATAAATGATAAGATACATAGGGTACACAAAAGTAAATAAAAGTTGCATGTTTCGATGAGTTTGTAACACAATTTCAAGGACATTATTAGTGCAAGTGAAAACTCCAAATTCGACCAAAACTCTGTGTCATATCTTTCTACTTGATTTTGCCGAATATTCTAATCAAGTAATCAAGGTTAACTTCTTCTTTCAGCGTCGTTCGGTGTCTGCTGTGCGACGCTTGACGACTGGACCAATCCTTGTACATCACCATAAAACATATTAGAAAGAACATAATTTAACAAACGAGTTTCGACAAATCAATAACTTGGTTACCCTAACTAAGCTGACTTTGATTAAAAGATTTTTAAAAGCACGGAAACAATCAAATTTATACTACACCAAAAACGTGTTTCTATTACTGAAAAACATTCTATGTAAATAAAACTGTTTCAACAAACTTTAAGAGACATACTCGATGCACTAAACGCCTGGCCTTACCTTTTGATAGTTAGTAAAGTAGGCAGCAATTTTTCCAAGTTTATTAAATATTTAATCTTATCTACTTTGGATCCCAATTTAATGCTATAACGCAAATTAACCTGGATGTAACTTATTTCTAAAAAACCGTGATTAAGAAAAAACCCATAAAATAATATTATGATAATTATAATTGCAGAAGACCATTACTTTATTTTCCTGGTTTATGTGCACTGCATTGAAAATAGCTGGACTTTACCGAGATTTGAGGAATATGACTTTGATATAGGTAGGTAATATAGGATTCAGCAGGCGTGATGTTTTCTGGTCTATACAACAATCCCACCCAACAAAAACTGCTTTTGTTTACTAATAAATAAAGGATATGATGATCTTTGGTACTCATTGGATTATTATTTTCTACTTTAGATGGATTTTCTCTAACGGACTGACGTTTGTATCATTTGCGGCGCATGACTAACGAAGGTTAAAAGCGTGAAGGAGTATTTTTATGTATTGTGTAGTCATTGATGGCTAATTTTATTTTTAGTAAAAACGATTACGTGCACTATTGGCTTTGTTTTGATTAAACTTGACATGTATGAGAAAGTTCATCATTTTAAACTTCGAAACGTGTCTTCTGCCTTATTACTATTTCAAAAGAATGTTTACGACACACTAAGCAGTACCGATAGTTTAAAGTTTACAGTATTTTTTTAATTAAAAATAGAATAGAATACCTAGAATCTATAAATTAAAATGAAGGCAAAATAAAGAGGTAACCTGCATTGATTTGATTCCAATTTAAGACTTTTATGCCTCAAGTAAACATAACAAAACACAGCAATGAGACACTAACGCCCGGTTTTCGAAAGGTCGAATTAGTTAGCAGCGAGTAAGTAAAGGAATTTATTGATTCACTTGCGTTTATGTTCCAAAGTACTACCACCAAGCAGAACGTATTTCCAAAATAAATAAGTGATTTCGAAAATGATGCATAAATAATTGAAAACTATATTATGAATATACCATTGATTATACCGCTGCTAATTTTACGCTATTCTTATAATATCATTCGATTATTTATAGTTTTGTTTTGTAACGAAAAGCACTATATTTAAATATCTTACCTTCGGGTGGTACTCATCGATATCAGTCTCGTAAGGTTTAGCCGAATCTGCATCTTCATCGCAGCTTTGATGAGGCGCCACAGTGATCTTACAGCCAAAAAAAAGCTTATCTTGTGATACTTCCAACGCCTTCTCCACATCGGATGGCTTTTTAAATCGCACCACCGCATAGCGATCGGCATTTTGACCAACTACTTTAACCCATACAACTTTTCCATGTTTCTTGTATTCATGGTAAAGTCCGTCCTTTAAAGAACTATCAGTAGATCGTGTCGGTAGATTTCGCACACAGATTGCCAATGGTCTACCACTCGCCGTTGACGCCCACTATCAAGACAAAAATATGCAATGTTATTTGAAACGCTTTAAAAAAGCAGATTTATGACAAATCATTTATGTGTTATTATTTACAACCTGTTTGGGTTAGGAGTACATGAGCTCAAATTTAAAAAATGACTTTACTTAGCCCAGAAAAATAAGACCATGTCAGCGAAAAAATCCCAGTGAAGATTTCTCACCGTGATTATCTTTTAGACCCAGTTTAAGAATTGAAAATATGAGATTGAGAACTTCTCTAACTCCACTTAAGCATTCCTAAGGCAATTCCCACGATGTAGCCCGCACAACTCAATACTTTTTAAGTTGTTGGCGTAGGCATTACCGAAGTCGCATAGTCACATCATCTCCATTTTGATTTTACTTCAAAGATGCGGCTCAAGATGAAACGAACAATGGCTTGAGGAGATTAAAAAAAACAAGTATTCCATGGATGGATGTGTTGACCCAAAGTATCACGTTGCCGAGACATTTGGAAGCATATGAGTACTTCTCCAACTATCACGGCAACGTGACGTGACACTTAGCGAGCCATAACACCTAGACCATGAAACAGTTTCACAAACAAAAAATCTCGGAGGTAATGATCGCCCAAAAGTGAATATATGTACATGCAAATATGCGGAACAATTAAAACAAATTTGAGAGACTTTTCTGTCTGTTTGTTTCTAATCCAAATGTACCAGTTTCATAGAGCGAAAAACTTAAAAAACAAAATGGTGATGCGACTATGCTAGCTACCAAATAAAAAGTGAATCGAGTTTAAAATCTAGAATATGATAATAAGTATTGTCTAAATCGGGTTGTGTGTTGTTTTAAGATTTTAAATAAAATAGTAGACGACATGGTTCACTGACCCCAAATAAATTGGGATAAGGGGGGCATCAGAATGATGAAGGTGTCATAACAATCGGATCCTATTATCTAGTTGTCCGACTGCCTGCATGCCCGTCACGCTTTTATTTCACTGGTATTTCTTGCAAAATCTACAAATTTTAATTTAGTAGAATTTCTAGCCTCGAAAATAAAAATACATCTTGATAAAGAATATGTTATGAAAAAAAAAAACTTTTTCGCAGACAAAATCATACCTGGGCCATACTATGGTACCATTATAGAGGAAATTTAATTAGCTTTTCAATTGGTATTGATTTGTGCCTGGTTTATGGCAATAATGGCTGTGACATGATAATATTGTAAAACCAAATGATTCAAAAAGAGTAAGCATGGAGTTTTTTCCCGGTTCTTCTCCATAGGAAACGACCAACCCAACCGTACACCTTGTTGTCGACGTTTTATAGTGCCCATGTAGGTCTATGTGAAATAAAATATTTTGATTTGATTTGAATAGGCTCGCCCCCTATTACATGGGACTTACATCTTATTGGCGAATGTGGGTTTGCTATAGAGGACACCTCTGCCTAACCCTTCGGGGATTTAGGTGACGTGTATCATGATTTAAATATTATATATTACTATGTGTTCAGTTTCTGTCCCTTGCATTGGACAAATCACCAACGAGACTATTGGAATACTACTGAATTTTGTTTTCTAGGGGACTCCCAAACTCAGCCAGCAATGAGTGTAGAAAACTTGTTCCATAATATGTTGAATAATGAATATATAGTTCCGAGAACTTCGTGTTTCTTCTTCTATCTTTAGATACACCATGTTTCAGACAATCACAATTTCACAGTAACACATACATCAGCGATAAGTTACCTCAAAAGGGTTGGCGACGACTATAATCATGAACACTATGCCACAAGTTTAACCAATCACGTAGAACAAAATACAAAAACTTAATCAGGTATATAGAGTTTGTATCAATCCAGAGCATATTAAAATGTATCACTTTTTTACTGATACATATAATGTTTTATATGAATCAGTAAAAAAGTGATCATTTATTACATTAGTTGGCCGGCTTTGAACACTACCTGAAAGAATTCGACTGCCTAGTGAAAGATATTATTTCAAGTCAGTTTTGGTGGTGGAGTTCATTGAGCACTATCATACAGTCTTGGCCAAAAGAATTGAGCACCTTACAAATTTCACTCGTTCACGGTAAGTATGGGAGAAAACCAAATCTCCTGTTGAACTTTTCTTTTGTCAGTCATCTACAAACATTTAAAAACAATGACCCACACCGCAGCTAGCAATAAAACACCTAGGTGCAATAAAATGTGTCTTTTACCATTTTTGTATTTATTTATCATTTCGCTACCATCGCTCGTTGTGAACACATCCAGTGATCTAGTGCGCCTTTGGTATTTTATTTCAAAGTTTTAAGTGTTATCGTTGCAATTTGCCAAAAAAAACGAACTTTCTTTAGAAAAACGTGGGCAGATACAGCTTCTGCACGAGCAAGGTAAATTACAAGTAGAGATTTCCAAAACTGTGAAATGTTCGCGCCGATGCGTGCAATATGCTATTCAGCGATTCTCTGCTACCGGATCACATCCAAATAGACCGAGAACCGGGCACAAACGCATCACCACAGACTGTCAGGATCGTCAGTTACTGAGAGAGTCGTTAAGAAATAGGAAAAAAACATCTTCAGAGCTCGCTGCTGAGTTGTCAGTACAAATTAAGAAATCAATTTCTGCTCGAATTACTCGTAGAAGACTTCAGGAAGCTGGTCTGAAAGGCTGTAAAGCTAGGAAGAAGCCATGGCTCTCCGACAACAACAAAAAAAAAAAGTGTGTGTGTCAGCTACGACGCACGATTGGAGTTTACTCCTTACGAACGATAATTATGATATATATTGCATAGAAAAAAAGGGTAAATGAACGCATCTGCTAAAATGATAAGAGAAACAAACATATATCTGTAATTATTCGGATAATTTATATTACTTCAATAAAGCGTATTACATAAAGTATGTTACAAAATAATATAAATAATAATAATAGTTCAAGTATCTAGATCTGGCTCGCGAGGTTGTCGACATGTGGGATGTGAGTACAGCAGTTATTGTGCCGATAGTCGTGTCAGCCAATGGATTAATAGCCAGTAGCCTCGACCAATATCTAAGGAGGCTCGATCAAGGGCTTGATTCAGAAAGCAGTACTTCTGGACACGGCGCGTATTGTCAGGAGGTTCCCCTCTCAACAGCCCTGATGCTGGTGGGCCACTATTTTTTATATTTTTAAATGTTTTTTTTATGTAGTTTTATATTCAAATATTTAAAAATATGAAGTAATATGTATAGATAAATAAAGGAAATAATAATAATACAGTGAGACTACGAAGTATAGCACAAAGAGGAGACCCCGAGAATGAGATACGCTGTGTAATGTCTTCCATCTTATTCTTTTACACGTTCAATCCTACAGATATATGTTTGTCTCTTTCTACGTAACGCCTCAACTTTTCGTGTTACACTTGATTTTACTCCTCATAAAATTTCCGTACCAGGCCTTATAACTCAAATCGTTTCTTAAGGAGTAAACTCCAAAAAGCTCGGTATAAATGGGCCTTAAAACACCGAACTTTCACCGCTGAAGAGTGGTCAAATGTTGTGTGGTCAGACGAATCAAACTTTGAGGTGAGTAAGTCAATTTAATGCCCTAATAAAATTATATAAAATGATTTAAAAACCAAACGCATTGATGAAGTTATTTTTTTTTCCGGAACTCAATATTTTTCTTTTTATTGCAGATTTTTGGAACACCTAGTGTGACCTTTGTGCGTCGCCGGGTGGGCGAAGAATTTAAGCCAGAGTGTGTGATCCCAACCGTAAAACACGGCGGCGGCAGCATAATGGTCTGGGGTTGCATGACCGATTCTGGAGTTGGCGAATTGTTCGTGTGTGAGGGCCGCATGGACTCTACTAAGTACATAAATGTACTAGAAACTGCGTTGCTGCCTTCATTCACGAAACTTTTCGGCGACACGAACATGGATGGTGTTAAATTCCAGCAGGATAACGCGCCATGCCTCAAATCTGCCCGCACTATGACATGGTTTCGGGAAAATAACACAGAGCTTCTTGACTGGCCTGCCCAGTCGCCAGATCTGAACCCCGTAGAACATTTATGGGGTTTATTAAAGCGTAGAGTTAGGCGCCACACAATTAACAACAGAGAAGATTTGAAACGCTAGCTGCGCCTAGAATGGAACGCGATTACTGCTGAAGACTGTAAAAATTTTGTTAGCTCTTTACCAAAAAGAATTTCTACCGTAATTAAGGCAAAGGGTGGACCCACAAAATATTAATTTTCTATTAATAAATAGTAAAATAAACCTATATAAAACGTTTTGTTTTGTTTCTATTTGATCCTCCGCATAAAACTGAAAGATGTCATGGGTGCTCAATACTTTTGGCCAGGGCTGTACATTCCCTACTTCTGCCACGAAACGGTTTTTTCTGTGATCCGCTTTTTTTTTCATCATTATCGACATCCATAATACTATAAATGCGAAAGGACTGTTTGTCGGTTACCTCTGAATGGATTTTAGATGATAGAATTGGCTTTGGGCATAAGATACTTTTTTATTCCCGGTAGGCCGGTGGCCGGCAGTAAGTACGCCCGTGGATACCCGATCTCAACGCGGACGAACCCGTGGACAAAAGTTAGTAAGTAAATGCGGTAAACTCTGTCTGATGTTGAAGCGTTTTCACGCCTAAACCAACGGAGCGTTATGAAATTTGACAGTATAACGGCACAATAAGGCCACTTGACTTCTCTTCATCATGGATACTTATATTTATTTTAAAAGCCGCTCGTAAAACAATCTAAAGAAGGAAATCCTTACTTTTTATAAGCTTTTATTTTTTGTCTCAGGTACAACTTAGGACCTTAAGAAAGTCGTAAGAAACATTAAAGGCGGATGAGGAATTCATTGTAAATCGGTGAAAGAATACTAAATTTCTTTAGATGCCACGAGACAAATCGCCGTATAATAATTTCTTAAGCCTTTGCAGTTGTTTGCTTTTGGTTGCAGCAGCAATACTGCAGTGGTTATTAGTAAATAGTGAAGATTTATTTTGTATACGTTTTAATGTATGCCTACAGGATACTAGGATTTGAGGAATACTATTTCGCATGGAGAGCGTACACGTGAGCATAAAAAAATATCTTAACAATATTTACAGTAAAACCGTAAAGGGTTAATAAAGTTGTTTTCGTATATAACGTGGTACATGGGGCACACAATCTTGTTGCTTTGCCTTAGCTAAACGATGGGAAAGTATGTAATTTCATTATTTGAGTAGTATAAAATCGTCGACGTGAATTAACACCTATTTGTTTATATTCATAATATCGACATTCATAAATTAATACAGATTTTTTTATAAACCCATCTAGTGTATTGGTACAACGAAGGTTTGAACTAAAGCTTAGACGAGTATGCAAGAAATTCTGATAGAACATACTTGGTTATGTAAGGACGGCGGCGTACGATGGTTGTTATGGTGGGATAGCGGTGGTTGTGTAGCTGGCGTCGAAGCACGTGAAGTGTCGCTTGGCTCAGGCGAACTCGAGTCGGATCGCGAAGAGCCAGAACCAGAGTTTCGCCGCCGTCGCCCTCCTTCAGTACCACCACCAGGTGTACTTGGTGTACTTTCACCGCCGGTCGCGCCGGCCACTCTGTCGCTACTTGCATACCATCGATGGTGAGGAGTTGTTCTGGAAAAGATTTGTTTTGTTTTTAATCATGCTCATCAGAATTTGATTACATCAAGATTAACTTACACACCACAAAATAAACGTGTTAGGAAGATATCAATCATAATTATAGAGTTTTGATGACAATTTTCATGTCATGATTGTGTAGTGATGCTAAGGACTGGAATCGGATTATGAATTACAAGATTATTTGGTACACGCACACGTCACGCGCACATACCTATTCGGTCTGCCCTAAGACTCAAGCCGCTGTTTATTGACTCAATCATTTAGCCTTTCTTATTCTTCTTCTTCTTTCGTCGATGGTACGATTTCTTTAATTTCGTGGGCCCAGTTTGGTCTCATATTAATCGCGGCGTCTGTGGCGATTATTAAGTCTCATAAAGTGCAAGTGTAGGGACATTGGGCACACCTGCAAGTGGGTCATGGTTTGGTCGGGAACACCGCATTCAAACTGTGTCAGAAGTATCTTTAAAACCCCATTTTGCCAAATTGTGTTATCAGCGACCTACTTAAGTGGGCAATCGGTAGAGTACTTTCAATACAGGCCACTCCAAACCATGTCCCGGAGGAAAATGTTCCTAGGGTTTAACGAAGTCGGTGGTGGGTGCTTTTCATCCCACACTTTTTTTCTGGATCGATTCTACACAACTATGATTCGAGAATGCAAACCCTTTGCATCACTAGTGTCAGTTGCGTCTTAGTCGTAGTGCTCGCCACCGGCACGCGTGACCAGAAGTAGGATATAATCGAAAAATCGAATCTTTATGAATACCCTAGGATTATTGGAAACTTATATTGTCATAAATTCATGCGACCACTGATCCGTATCGTGCGAACCACGAACGCATCTACCCCCCACAATTGCTCCGGATTACAGCACGACGCCACTGTCATCTAATCTACGAGGCAAAGAAACTGAAGAGTTTTTTTCAGTTTCGCAACACTAGTTGGTCAAACAGAAAAATACGTGTTGTCGCTCTATTCAAGTCTGCAGTCGCCGTTAGAACGCTATTTGTGGCGCCTGCGAGTCATCTTTAGAATCGGCAGATTGCAGCGCAGTGAGATATAAATGCATTACAAAATATTGTATGATTGTATTGACGAGAATGTCACCTCTGAGATTATTTCGGTATTTATTTTCGGAGCAATCGGATATGAAACCTAGACCTGGATCAAAGATATTACTGAACAAGTTTTTTTACAACCATAACAACACATTTATAAAATGATTAAAATTTAAAATTCATCCGTGCTCAACCGCAATGACAGCCTACTGCGCCAGCGCACCGCTGCGGTTGAACGGCGGATAGATCACAAAAACAGTAGTGCTGTCAACGGCTGCCACTAACACATGACATCGACAAGATGACAGGTTCAGGTTTTCTTATGCCTGACAAAAGAATTTCACGATACTGAAGAAGAGAATTGTTGATGCCGTCATACATGTGACGTCGGCATTGCGTTCAAAACTGCAGTGACTCTGTCGCCTGCGTTTGTTGACAACCGCTACACCGCTGCAGTATCCGCTCAGCATTTGCATGCAGTTTCATGGTCGGAATTGTACCTTTAAACTTCTGTAAAAGACGATTAAATTTTTTGCAAATCGTTGCAATTACGTATTTTTCATCTTATCTTCATGTAACGTAAAACCAGTGGTTTTAACTTTTTAACGCGAGAGAACGTTTTTCCATTGCATAAATGAAAAGCGATAGTATGAGATGAAGTTATCCTACTTCTTTTAGAATTTAAAGCGATCCAGACGTAAAATGTATTATTGTCTTCGTACTATACACCGCAAGTTGGCGCCCATCGTCAATTTGCGTTGTTATGAGAAACCCTATGATTTTTCCTATTTTCGACAAATTATCATCATTCTCCTGCCCAATTTATTTGGGGTCGGCGCAGCATGTCTGTTTCTTCCATACTTCTCTAATACTCGTCAGACACCCCGTTTCTTGCCAAATTATCTTTCACACAGTCCATCCATCGTTTCTTTGGTCTTCCTCTACTCTTCACATTAATATTCAAAACAATAAAATTAAAGGAAAGTAAAAAAAAAAATCATCAAAGATTTTCACAAAATCGATTTTTGGTATGCATCTTTTAATGACTTTTATTTTTCAAGACTTTTGTTTTTTTACCTTATAGGCAACTTTCAATGTACGCACGACGGCTGATCAAGCTATAGCGAATCTCTCATTGTACAGAAAATATATACAAAGCGAGGCCATGTTATACTGGAAATGTAAAGCTTGATGTGCCGCCGTGTGTAAGGTACACACGACGGCATATCAAGCTTTAATAAAATGTGGTCTAAATTTTACGATTTCTGCAAATTGAAAGAATTACAATGTAGGCGCGGTTAATTGTGCCTGTGAGTGTATTTCTTCGCGTAAGGATTTTTTACAGTGTAATACATTGTAAGTGAGAGTCGACTGCAGTTAATATAAGGTAACTTTAGTTTTACATCAACATCATCATTGTTCATGCTCGTCGTTATTTAAATTATACGTAACTAGCTTATGCCCGCGTAGAGTTTGAGTATTATCCCACAGGGTCACGCTACCGGAATAAAAAGTATCCTATTCGTTAATATTATTAATTCTGGTAAATTCCATCCAAATCCGCTCAGTAGTTTTTGCGTGAAAGAGTAACAAACATCCATACATCCTCACAAACTTTCGCATTTATATAATAAAGAAGTAAGATGTAAGAACAAGCTTCAAGATACGATCTTATTCCTAACATGGATTAGGGTTCGAAATTATCAAGATACGAGTAATTATTTTTGTTGATAGTATCGGATAATTATCTCTTATTGTTGGCTTAGAAATGATAATTTCGTTCCTAAAATGTTATGTCAAGACATTTATAATTACTACCGTGACAAACCGGGAATAACTTGTAATTAAACCAAAACTTTTTATTCCTATTATTAATTTATGCTACATTGTTTCTTATTTACTTATTCAGCGAATAAAAAGTAGCAAGATTTAAATAATGGGTAGTGGTGATTTTGCAGCTATAAATAAATACCTTTCAACATTAGACGGTGGTGTAGAATAAGGTGCGGTTGAGTTGTTGCGCTGGTACCTGCCGTACGCAGCGGGCGTGTTACCACGGCGACAATACTCGGTAGCACTGTCATTTGTACCACGCCACGTAGCGGGTGCAGCCGCTGAGGCAGCTATTGGACATGTATTGCTTGAACTGTCTTCCCCGCCACTGTAAAGAAAAGTTTTCAAGTTAGTAAAACAGTATCAAATGTCGAAGTCTATTTGCAAATTAGGGACCCAAGTAACCTTGAGTCTGACGTTCTATAATGATGTCACACAACCATGATTTTGAATACGATTTAATTATAACCGTAGAAAGCACGTAAGCTAACACTATATTATTGTGAAATCTGCAGGTAAACACAGAATCATTTATTCAAATAGATATAATTATCATAATAAAATACACAACATTTAAAATCACGTCTGTAATCTCCGAAGGGGGTCACTTGTCGCCTGTTGTGTTTGAAGTCCTATGGAATATGATAATGGCCCGGTTTATGATAATTCATAAACCGGGCACAGATCCAGAAGACAGACTCTTTCGTTAATTTAAACACACAATTATTATAAAATAAAGTCGCTTTACGTGTGTGTGCTCAGTGCTGTGTGCTCAGTGCTGTGTGATCAATTTGACCATGTTATGATTATTTGATAATAAGTTTCATATATGTGCGTACAAAGGCAGTCCCTCACTGGGAGCATTCGCCTGTAATGTATCAATCTCTTGACATCAATCTTTTACATTACAAGCGATTGCTCCGGTGAGGGAGCGCCTTAATACATTAATATTGAACTTGATATACTATAGTAATCTCGTTGTTTTGCAAAGTCGTAAAAACCCGCGAAGCAGGGGCGGGTTGCTTAAATTATCGTTTCGTTTTCATTGCTAATATGATTATTAATCATCATAATTATATTACACAATATTATACAATAAATTTGAAAATTATTATTAAGAGATCGTATAATCGTATTGTTTTATAAGGAATATGTTTTGTTACGGCTTACAGTCACAGAATCCCTAATAGATTGGTCCTGTCTGTCCCATAAGTCACACTCCGAGACTGATGGCACCACATAGCAGAATTTGGGAGAGGTGTCTTTTATGAACCGCCCCGCAAGTAGTGTGAAATACGAAAAAAAACTTAATTAAATAGATATTTTGAAAAACCTATTCAATTGCCCACTTAACATTTACCCTAAGTCGAGCCAAAAGAAGAGCACGGGAAACGGCTCCACGAAATTAATAATACATGCTAAGAATATAGAGGACATTATCGAACAAGAAAAGTGCGCGGATCGATTAAAAAAAATATTAATATGCTATAATATTAATTATTATTAATGTGTAAGGCCTTTTAAAGGGATCTCGCGTATTACGCAGCCGCGGCCAGGGCCAAGACCACGACCGCGAGGACCCTAAACCCCTTCGCACACGGTGTCGTAGCGTAAGGCGCTGGACACACAGAAAAGACGTAAGACGCAGACGGGGCGCGGACATTTGTCTCCATCGCGTCCCTGTCATACAAAATGTATAGAAGCGTCGCGACGCAAAACAGACAGAAGAGACGGGGCGCGGGCGCAACGCTTTTACGTCTGCGCCCTTTGCGAGGCGTCTTCGTCTTACGTCTCTTCTGTCTGGCCTGCGCTGTACGACGAGAGCAATACGAGGCGTTGTGGCAGCGAATCGTAGGAGACGTTTATTGTCATTACGATAGTCGTAGCGTACTGGCGTAAAAACACAATCGTAAAATAATACATTATGGCAAAGGCCGTGAAATAGGCAATTGCAGGTAAAGTATGAGTTTGAAGGCCGAGCCTTAGACGAGGACTTCACTAATACGAGACAGGCAATTGCCATTTCCGCCGAGGCATATATAGTGCTTTTCTCAAAAGAATGCAGGGAAATAAAACATAATTTTTTATATTATACATTTAATTAATATTAAAGGTTACATTAGTCATATTGGGGCAATTACTAAAAGAAAATGTTATTGATTTCCCCGGTACATTTATGTTTGTTTGTTGAACTACAGATGAGGTTTGCAGGTGGGCATTGGATGTAGTGGTAGATGGCTAAATATGCTGTTATGAGGTGGATGGCTGTGGACATGGCTGAATGTTGGCAAGTGGCCAGCGGGTGAGATTCTACAACATTACTGGAGCGTTGTAATGTTCCAAATTAAAAAAACGCTCCTATGACATTGCTGGAACGGTGTAATGTTCCAAATTCAAAATACGCTCCTGCAATGGATTTGATTTTCTTTGTCCGTAAATTCGAGACTTCGCGTATTCTTTTTTCGAAAATAATGACAATATTTCCATGCATGTTTGAGAAAAGTTAACTTTTCATTATTTTCTTTAAACTTTTAACTTTCAATATCAATTAAAAAATAATTGAAGTCGTCAAACTGGTTGAAGACTACCCTTGTCTATATAATCATTCATTAAGCGAATATTCAAGAAAAGATGTTACAGACAAAGCTTGGGCAGAAATATCGTTAAAGATGAACTGGACAGGTAAGAAATATAATATAATATTTATATTTTTTTTAATAATTAATTATACACAATGTTGCCACTGCCATGGAAAAGAATTACTGCGTTTCAAAAAGTAATTTGCCAAATAATCACGAAGCTGGTTTGGTGATGACCTTCTGTCAACGCGAAGATTTTCATCATAATCTGGAACAATTATTCGTTGGGTACCAGTACCAGCAGCGTGGCTACAGTCTTCAGTTTGATTGAATTCGTAATCAACTCACGTTTTCGGATAATATTATGAAGTACCTACACAAATACATTTTATTATATTGTTTATGGTCTCATAATTTTTGCATCGTATGGGCGTCATCAACACTTGAAATTTCCGTGTCATCATTCCTGTCGGAATGATGTCACGTGTACTGAGTCTGTAGTTAAATATTCTTTTTTTTTGTTACATATAAAGGGTGTAAAAAGACTCTTAACGAAGCCGAAAAGCACTTGATCTCCCCGTCATTGCCATATTTTTTTTTGTTTTAAACCATGGTACCTGGGAACCTTCTAGTTACGGAGATATTGGGGGTCAAAGTTCCAACTTAAACACATTTTTTTTTTTAATACTTTTTTTTTACGGTATTTTTTTACTTAAGACACCTTCACAACCCCCGTAATACTCAATCCATCCATCAACACAATGTTTTGAATGCGTTACATTGAGTGCTACCGTAAAACGTGATATTTCACCCCAAAAAAAAAGTCGTTTCGACCGAAATATAAACCCAAAGATGAAAAAGTGTTAATAGTTGCAAGATACCTGAAACAATATTAAAATATTTTTGTTTTATAATTTGATATAAATATAATTTGTTATATTCCGATAATAGGCTGGCCACCCATTACATACCGAGATTCCTCCGTGCCTCGGAAAGCACGTTAAGCCGTTGGTCCCGGCTGTCATTTGAAGATCTTTAAAAAGTCTGACAACCAGTCTTACCAAGGGGTATCGTATTTCCCAGTAGTAACTGGGTTGTGGAGGTCAGATAGGCAGTCGCTCCATGTAAAATACTGGTATTCAGCTGCATCCGGTTAGACTGGAAGCCGACCCCAACATAGTTGGGAAAAGGCTAGGCAGATGATGATATTCCGATAATAGGCTAAGTGAATTTACCTAAACTTTGCGCCGAGACATAACATGGAGCCGCTACAACCAATGAAATGTATCTACCGGTAATAATTTTTACCGATATTTTGTTATTTTTTGTTCTACTATTCAGTTATACTATTTTTAGTTCCAGAATGCAAAAAAGTGGCGCAATGTGAGAAACGCCTTCGTTAAGAGTAATCAATCAAGGAAGCAGTTATATTTACACGATGAGAGGCAATATGTAATTCCATTTGTTAAACCAACCAACAATGAGAAAGAACCTGAAAATATTCGTACATACAATTTATAGTTCTCAATCAACTGCCAACAACCTTAGCGAAGTGGATACTCAGAGTACATTAACAAACGAAGTGGAAACTCAAAGTTCATCGACAAACGATGAACTAGTTGATGCTTCAACACAGCCGCCTAAAAGGAAAGCCAAGCCTTCCAACAATGCTGTCAATAGCACTTGCATGCAGTATATTACCGCGAAACGGCTAAATATGGAGAAATCTATGCAAAAGGCCGACACAGAAAACCCTCGCTAAATGTTTCTATTGAGTTTACTTCCAGACATCGAAAACTTAAATAATAATAACATGAGATTGCTGAAAATTGAAATTATGTCGCTCATCCAAAAATATCAAACAAACGACAACCACCTGCAACTGCCACATAATTATGTTCAAGTTCAAGCCCAAAGTAACTCACAAAACCAGCAGTCATGTCAACAACCACGCACTCTCTTCAGCTATAAGTCCCACAGCACAGCCTCTTGCTTGTTTGTATAATTTTTCAATAGGTGTGTTGCTAAAATGTTTGTAAGTATTGTAAATGTCTTTTTCCTGTTCGATAAAAACTGCGGAATTTATTATCATCTTCTGAAAGTTCACTTGCAGCAACAAACAATCTCTTCCTGTAGTTATTTCCAATGTATGGATGGATCCAATAAGCACGTCGCTTTTTACTTCTAACCAAATCAAACAATAAAAAATCTTTTTCGTCTGAAGAGAAAGTAAGATCCTCAAAATCCAAAACGTCTGGTGCCGTTGACGCCATGATTTTAACTGATATCCAAAACGATACGTCTACGCGACGATTCGTTTTTGCAACACTGCAGGTCTCGTACGCGTAGCGTAGCGGCGTAAAATAGTTCGAGGTATGAAATAATGTTAAATACAAAAGTTGTAAAAAATTTAATCTCTACAATATTGATCATAAATACAAATAGCGTAAAACCCATAGAAAACCAGATATTTGCAAAAAAAATAAAAAAAAATGTTTTTTGTGACCTTTGACCCCTTTTTTTTTACGGGTGGGAAATCATCAAATGACTTCTCCCGCTCTGGGCAGAGCGGAAGGGAGTGTCAGACTTGTACTGGCTAAAACCCATACATGTTCCTTCCTTGCCCTTTGTGTTCCAGAGCCGCGGGTATCTCTTTCGAACAGCCCGCAGCCCTGGCAGGCATCGGCCCTTGCGGGCCCCTCCCTGACCTTTGACCCCTGACTTTAAAACTTGCGACCATCCAATTATATGTGAATTTCGAGAACAGTTTTAGGATGCCAAAATACAAGATTTTACGTGTAACATACTGGGTATGTCGATTTTCCGAGATATCCCCCTAATTTGACCTAAGATGACTGGACTACACAAGTCAAGGTAGTTGACAAACACTAAACTTTTATTATTAATGTTAATCATCAACAAAAATGTAAAGTTGGAATTTACGGTTTGGTTTAGAATTTGTAAGGATGGAGTTAGGAAGTATGCCATCGTCTTATACCCATTTTTATCTTTTTTTTGAGATACTTCTCTTTGTTGTAGGACGTGGGGTGGGTGAATTTTAATCTTTCTTCTTTCCGCAGTTTTATTGAAATTATTTATGTATTTCTTTTTAACTTATTTAGATATTTTTTTTATTTAATAATTGGAAAGATGCAAGGTGTAGACGGCCTGAATTTTAAAAGCAGTTTAAAAATATTTAGATAAATAATTTAAAAAAAAACTTATTTTCAAACCGGTATCACCGACAACTGTTTTTTTTCGTAAGGAACCCGAAAAAAAAACCGGTTTTGAATTCCCTATTTACGATACGACTACGCTTACGACCCGTGTGCGAAAGGCCTCTTTTACATGATAAGGCAAGCCAAAGATATTCAAACTCATCTACTAAAAAAAACTCGTAGTTTGTTCCAAAGTACGTAAAATGTTATTATTACATTTATTTCTAACAAAAAAAAACTACAAATATTCAACATAACATTGAAGATACATGAGAATGAATCACCGTAAGTTTGTTTGATTTTAGTTTGTGAGTGAACATGTCAAGGCAGTTCAGTCAGGCACGTATTCGACAAGTTTTGTGGCAAATTACTAATTTCATCTGTGATTTTTATCGGAGTGAATATTTATAGAATCAGCAATATCTGAATGAAAGTATCATTACGGACTTATTTTATTGTAAGGATATCCGATAAAAAGCGAAATTCGAAGTCTTGTGGCATTACTAATCCGGTCTATGTCTGTGTCAGTGTATTCTACACTATCTACACTATAATATTATAAAATATATAATTATTAATTAATATATTTATTTAATTTATAATATTATAATATAATATTAATATTTAATATTATAAAGAGGTAAAATTTGTTTGTAAGTTTGTATGTGGGGGGTAATCTCCGGAACTAATGATCCAATTTTAGAAATTGTTTCACTGGTAGAAAGCTATATTATTCGTGAGTGCTATAGGCTATTCATTATATTGATAGCATGCATATTAACCGAGCTATCACAATTATTGTCGGGCTTGGCGGAAAAAAATACTTTCAAAACAGAGTTATTTGCATGCGCTGCCTAAACCGTTGTATGTAATTGAAAACAATGTAGGGCAACGTGGTCCGTTTTAAATAGTTCTACAAGTCCGCGGTACCATATTTCTATCTTTTATATTTTAGCAGATATAGTAGCTTTTATGTCTTAAAAAAGTATTTTTCAACATACTTATTTTTGGACGATTTTTTAAACAACAAAATATTAAACTTTATCCTTAATATTATTAATAATATTATATTTTTTTATAATAATTTAATATTATTATAAAAAAATATTTTTATGATCACAAGGATATCAAAGAGATAAGATTTGTGCTTTACAGTATGTCGATCGGTTAAATAGTTTCGTAAATAATATAAAATTAATAAATCGCAAAATGCTATCCAACATTCACGAACCGCATTAGAACATGCCCTTGGTCAGTTTGTTACAAGATTACGTCACTGATAATATGGGAAGAATGTACCATGAGTCAAGGTTGAAGCAGTAGATCGAACACTTAAGGACTTCAGAAATTCAGTCGCTGTCGTGGATGGTGTAACTTTTATGTTTGCTAGTGACTTTCGGCAGACACAGTCCGTCGTCACAAAAGGGACACGTGCGGACATCATTAAGGCATATCTAAAGTCATCGCCCCTATGGAGTTTTTTTTTTTTTTCGGGTCGTAAATCATCAAATGACTTCTCCCGGTCTGGGCAGAGCGGAAGGGTGTGTCAGACTTGCCCTTTGTTTTCCAGGGCCGCGGTATCTCTTTCGAACAGTCCCGCAGCCCTGGCAGGCATCTCCCTGTTTGCTGACATCTCTTTGAGGCGAGCGTGGAACACGAACGCGCCGTCAACACGTCCTGTTGTCAAAATACGGACAGATGGCGAGTTAGTCACCGTCCAAATGGAGTATAACTCAAACTTTAATTTACGTACTAACATGAGAACCCACCTTATCGGAAATATGGTTAAAGATTTTCAGCGGAAAGTTGGAGTCGGGTCTTTTTTGCTTTGTTCGAGGGCTATCGTTTCACTTAAGAAAATGAAATCAATAAATATACAAATAACATAACATAAAATAAACATAATCCCCGAAGGGTTAGGCAGAGCTGTACCTAATAGTACACCTACATTTCGTCAGTTATGCTAAGTTCCATGTTATAGAGGGTGAGTCTATTGCCATCAACCCGGGTACAAATCCAGATTCCGTGACTGCTACTGAGAAATTCCTGATGGAAAAACCCAATGACACTGCCGAACCCGGGAATCGAACCCAGGACCTCATGCTCAGCAGTCGTGCTTTCGACCACTAGACCAACGAGGTAGTCAATAATCAAAAACATCAATATTTTACAAAAGGTCCCCGATTAAGTCATCTACAAATCCATTGACAGTCGAGGATGCAGTCCACTATCCGCAAGAATTTTTTAACTCCCTTTATCCATCTGGCCTGCCACCTTACGAACTGCTATTGAAAATCGGAAAGCCTATCGTGCTTTTAAGAAATTTAAGCCTACCTAAACCTGTGCAATGGCAAAATGCAACTAATAAAAGATAACTTAATTGTAGCAAACATTCTCATCGGACCAGGAGCTGGCCAGTTGGCGCAGATCAGGAGAATTCCAATGATTCCCACGGACATGCCTATATAGTTCAAGCACCTCCAGTTTCCCATAAAACAGCATTTGCCCTGTTTACTAAAAAGTCCCAGTGGCAAACATTCTCTTTGGTTAGCATTTACCTAAGAAAATAATATTTTACCCATGGGCAGTTATATGGGCGTTTTATCATGAATTGGCTCACCCGCAAATCAGATGATTTTGCTACCGGAAAATAAAACAACCTCAGAAATTTCTAACAGAGCAGTTTTAATTTAAATACCTATTTAATTTCATTAGGTGCCTACCAAACTTAAATTTGATAAAATTCTTTCACCTATAGAAAGCTACAATATCGAGTGATACTGCTGGGCTGTATTTTCGAAATCCACGCGGACGAAGTCGCGGGCGAAGTGCTAGTCATAAATACACTGTTGTGGTGTTAGTATCAGAATGTGTTAGTGTTTATAGCATTTTGCTTAGATCTGCCTCGGAAAACAAATTAATCAGATGTACTTTAAGCATAGCTAATTTGCGAAAATATTAAAATTTCCGAGCGTAACTCAAAAACAAGTGGGTAGTCTACGCCGCGTGCCATCTTAGTTTTGATTCGATTCTTTCTTTTCTTATTTTCCCGTGGTTTTTTATCATGTAGTCGACATCGAGCTCGTCTGGTTCGGCATTCCTTTTTACACTACAGAGCGGGGCAGTGCGGTTCCAATTGTTCTTTACATTGTGTGGTGTAGACAATGGCAGAAATTCGATACTGGATTAGAAGATGTGCTATGTGCTTGGTATAGAATACTCTTGATTAATAGAATACTTTCGAGACGACGTTGTCGCTGGCGTAGAAGTAAAAAAATGCATAGTATCAGAACTTGCAGAGATTTGGGTTTCACTGAAAATAAACTCTCGCTCTAAGCACTCTGTGACTAATATCGCTCTCCAAAAATTATAGTCTAGCAGACTACGTGAATTTTATCGTTTTTTTTCGCTCCTCGTAATTCCTTCGACATGTTTCTTATTTTTGATGTATCCATGCATCATACTTTTTCACTTCTTCTCTACTGTTTCTTACACCTGCAAATAATAAAATAAAGACATCATCGTCATCTTACGAATCATAATATCCACTGTTAGATTACTAAAGGGCCCCCTTTTTTTTTTAGGATGGGTAATCATCAAATGACCCCTCCCGCTCTGGGCGTAGCGGAAGGGAGTGTCAGACTTGTACTGACTAAAACCCATCCATGTTCCTTCCTTGCCCTTTGTGTTCCAGGGTCGCAGGTCGCGGTATCTCTTTCGAACAGTCCCGCAGCCTTGGCAGGTATCGGCCCTTGCGGGCCCCTCCCTGTTTGCTGACATCTCTTTGTTCTCAGGAACCTCACGAAACAACCGTGTCCGGTGAGGACCTGCGCCAGGCGGAAGGTGAGAGTCTGCCTCTCTAGCTACTCCTCAAAGAGCGAACTTTTCGCCGTTATTATGGCTTGCCCTGCACGGGGTTGCGATAGTCGCTCTCTCCATGACGCCATGAGATCGCGCTGGGAGTCTGTCCGCTGAGCGACGATTTGCCGCGGTAGCAGAGTTTCCCTCTGGCGTAGTGTTTCCGCGCGCCACTCGCTCAGGCGCCTCACGGCTACCAACTTCTGGGGCGTGTTCAGGTAGTGGGCTCGCTGCCTCAAGGAACGCGCCTACACCAGGGCCCCGTAAAGGGCCATAGACCGCACGAACCCCGCGTAAAGCCTCCGGCAGGAGGCGTTTGGAAAGTATTTATTTCAATTAGACCATAACTGGCACTTTTGAATGTCAGAAATAAAAACAAAGAAGGCGAAGCTTCAGTCATAGATACAAGGTATAATAATTTGTGAAAGTACTGTAGTTGCCCATTCCAAAGCGTAGATCTCTATGAAAAAGAATGGGCAAGAAACTCCATGGACACTCTTTTCCATTAAAATATTTTTACAAGATCTTGGTTGCATCATTAATGTTGAGATTTTACATACATGTGAGAACGATGTAGAAAGGTGTGCACATTAAGAGCATCCTGAGTAAAGGATCAACAATATAAAAGCCAAGTAGTTAAAATAAACCGTGGTAGCTAAGAGATGACCAGTCCCAACTGACAGCGCCCGCTCACAAACATGACGCATGAATCAGCCCCATTCAGCTCAACTATATTGAAGGAAGCTAAATGACCCGACACACCCGCCAGCATCAGCGAGATATTTGAATGAGCATGACATTCTCTCAGCCACAAGGGCAAATTAGAGTTAATGAAAGATGGGAGCCTGCCGTTTTGCCGAAAAGATTTTGAAAAAATTTCACTACCCAAAACAAATTTTAGCAACCTTTTTTATACCAATGCAATGTTTGGAATGATTTTAGTACGCACTTTTTCATTTGGTCAAATTTTTACTCGGCAAAATATTACCAAAGATAATGTAATTATGGCATATTGTCTTTAATCAAATGATTTATTACAGCAAACAATCTTTAGACAATAAACGTTAAGTCAAATGATTTGCTATGACAAAATATATAAAGGCAAAAATAAGATTTAAATACGATTTATTTAATACAAAAGATTTGTAACTTAAAATGTTTGGTTACTAGGTTATTTATGGAACTTATATAAAAAAAAAGGTTAATTATTAAAAAAAATGTTTAGGTTAGGTTAGAACTGTGACC